>CM051641.1:3600000-4200000 GCA_028020825.1 Podargus strigoides | reverse complement strand
AAAAACAAACAAAAGCAAGCAACCTTGGTAATCTCACAACTGTAAACACTTGTTTTATTGAGTGACTCACATTCCCTCTATGGAGCAAAGCAGCCATTGCATCAAAGAGTCAGTCATTTGCTCAGAAAGGCAAACACCGGCATTGCCAGGAGAAAGAAGAGCTTTATAACATTTAAAGCAGTATAATATAACTGCCCCTTCTGCTACCTTCCAACCAGCAGTACAGCAGAAGTGGATTTTAGCCGCTGCTCTCTGGTTTTGCGGTGAGAACACTCAGTTGCTACGGAGCTCAGACTAGTGTTACTTCAGAAGAGTAACGTGATTACCTCAAATAAATGAGGGGAATAAAACTGAGAAATCTCTGTGTTATTGTCAAATAAAACATTGTTTTCAAAATCGTGTGAATGCATCTGCAGATAAAAGCAGGCTGGGTGGGGCAGAGCGCATCATATCATGTTTGCAGGACTGGGTTTGAGAGTGACCCAGCTCTGGTGCTGGCAGAGGCAGGAGTAGTCATGCTACTAGAGCAGACTTACTGCAAGCTCTATTCTCTGCTAAAGGCGGCATTTAAAACCAGCTACGATGGCTTTCTTTTGCTTTAATCATTAATCAAAGGCAAATAAAATGCAATGAAGGAGAGCAAACACGCACAAATGCAAACAGGCGTTTGAAACGCAGGGTGGGCTACTATGGCTAATTTGGGGGAATGGAGGTGGGGGAGAGGAAGGAGAGGAGCTTGGAAGGCAAAAATTTGCTTTCACTGGAGAACTGCATTCACAGGAGAGATTCCTGGGTTTTTGCCTCATGTGAGCCAACTACGTCATAGTCTCTGTTGTAAGTGGCTTGACACATTACAGTATGGGATTAGGTTCTCTGAGCTGTGCCTTTTTAGCAAATGGGTGTCTGTCTGTGCTGGAAACATTCCTGCAACTGTCTCCCCAAGTCTTTTCCCTTCAACAGGCACAAAATCTCCTGTGTCACTGCAGTCTAGCTTACTCAGCAACATCCTGCTGCAAGCTTGTTTTGTTTGCAAGGAATACATTAGCTCTGAAGGCAAACCGCTCTGGCGAGGCTGACGATGCAGTCCTCTAAAAAAGGGATTTCATGTGAGGAAGGAGGCAGTCTAGGCTGATCTCCCAGTCAGATTCTTACTTTGTAAGTATTTTTATAACTGCCAGTCCTGAAAACTGAAACTGAGATCCAAATGAACAATTGGGAAGGGGGAAAGAAAACAGGCCGTTAGATTTCTAGATTATGGCTATTAGTTAAAATGACAGCCCCTGTAGCCCGATGGAAGGCTGTTAATGCCCTACAAGTAACATGATTTCGGGATATGAAAAGAGGAAAATCACAGTGTGAGATTGAAATCCTAGTTTCTGCTTTGAAAGCTGGCTTTTCAAGAGGGAGAAGTCCAATGCTGCCCATTCACATGCTAATTCTCTTGTTTCAACAAACTGGTATTCTCCTTCACCTGTTCACATTAGAATAAAAGGAGGAGCTTGAATCTGCATTTCTCATAGGCTTCAAAAGACAACTAGGTTTCAAAATTTCCAAAATGCAACTACTCAGGGACATAACGCTCCTGCATCCAGAATGTAATTTCCATTTTTATTTTAATCACTAGTGATCCATTGTTCCAAATTTCTTTAAATAAATGTCCCCCACTGCTGCCCATAGCTTCTGCAGAAACAATTTTGAATATTTTGCAGGCAAAAATAGAAGAAGTGTTGAAATTCATGCCGTTCTTCTCCGGAGCAGATAACTGATGAAATGCACATTTCCAAGCCTGTGAAAATATGAGCCAGAAATAAATAGCAAAAGAGATTATCCTTATATTGATTTCTCTGCAGTACATTCTGATTAACTGGCAAATCAAAAAGGTTTTTTTCCAGCTGCCCCACCAAGATCACATTCTTCATTCTCCACGTGTGACTTCTGATAAGTAAGTGCTTCTTTTCATTATCAGATACCTGGGGGCTTTTCTGCTCTGCCATCCAAAAAATTTGGTCTTCTTCCTGTATGCCTGAACATTCAAAATGTGGATTCTAATATTCTCTTTGTTCTCTACAAAAGACTCCATGAAAAACTTTGTTGTTCTTATCTTTTACAGCCTATTCCAAAACCAGCACATCTTGCTGAAAACATTCTGGTGCAGTTGGTCCTTCTTAAGGTGTTAAAGGAACAACTGGGACAATCTATCTGAGCCTGTGGGACATTTTCTATCTGAGAAGATTTTTGTAGAAGTCAAAACCAGTGTGTTTATCTGAAAGACCTTCTGTGATACAATCAATGGCTAGTTCAAAGACTCTGTTGCTGGTGTTATGACGAATTGTCTAGCCTGAGCTTCATGACAGTACCAAAATATCTGAAGAGCTAGTAGTCTAATCTGCCTGAATCATAATTAAAAAAACCCAGTGTATCAGTATGACACAAGTCTAGGTGTCACGACAGAGAGCAATTTTATGCCTTTCCCTTTGTTCTGGTGGGAATGAGCAGCTAACTTTCAAACACTAAACAGCAGCCCAGATGTTCAGCTGCCCTGTGACCCAAGGCTTGCTTTGTGGTTGCACAGCTGTGACACCTTGGCCGAGTTTTTGCTTAGAAAGTTGTTGTCCAGCTGCAAGAAAGTGTAAGGTAAGCTAAAGCCACGTGAAAGTAAGCACACAGGCAGGACTGAAATTGTAGAGGCAGTAATAGTTAGCTGGAAAATACTGGAGGTGAAAAAAGATGCAATACTGTAAGAAAAAAAGGCAGAGATGCAACAGACAGCAACTTGGCCAAGTGAAGGATCATGACCCTCTCCAAAGAGTCATGGAAAGCAAAACTTCCCCTCCTGAGCAGCATGCCTTTGAAATGCTCCAACCAGTTTGCACTACAGACTGCCCAGTAATACTTGTAATACTTAGTGGAGTAGCCTATACTTAAGAATGTAATTAATAGTTCATACTTGAGTAATACTTAGAAAAGTAGCCTTTTAGTTGTACCTGTGTATTGTATGTGTTAGCCAACAAATAGTTGCTGTGTGTTTTTAAACCTTGCAGTCTTTTGGCATAGTAGAAGGTGCCCAACGGAAAACAACCCATTGAGAGAAGGTTGCAGGTGTGAGCGCTAGTCTTGGCTCTCTTCCCCCTCTCCCTCTGCCCAGGCTTCACTTCATCTTGCCACACAGTAAAACTTCAAGGCCTGAAGTTACCAGATACCACCAACTAAAATAGAGATGGATAACATGCATCACTAGGTAGTATTGCTGTCTAACAGAAGGGGTTGCTGTGAAGAATTTTTTTTCCACTAGTAAGTAGCATCAGCAGGCTTTCTCTAGCCATATTTAAAGGGAGAATAAACTAGGACATTAAATTCTGATTGTGCTTCTTGAAAAAGAAGGAAGAAGGAGTAGGCTCTCACTAGAGGGCACATTGAGCTTGTATTTTATACATCCTATTCCAAACCAGAATGATAAGGTGAAAAACAGCAAAGTTGAAAACAGCTACCCTGTATGACTGAATCCTCCTAGATGGCAAATTGCAGCATGCCTTTGAAATGCTCCAACCAGTTTGCACTACAGACTGTGGGGTAGGGCAGTGGGTTATGTTACTTCTCTGTATGAAATAGAATTTTTCCTGTGTCTAATACTGTGTCCATCAACACTGCAGAAGAACAGATCCCTGGGACAGTCATGACTGGTACTTCATACAGGGGCAAGGAGAAAGCAGGAAAGAAAAATATCACAAAGTAAGCATGTTCCCACATTGATGGCAAAATTCTCTAAAAGCTTTAATTTTAAGGAAACAACATACAGTATAGAGATAGGTAAGGGACAAATTCAAGGACTGCTCCCAAATGAAGACTGGGGGTAAATTTCACATTAAGCCTCAGGAACAGTATCTCCACGTACATTTGGCAGGTAGTGTGGCACCATAGGGCTAAATCCATACAGTGCAATGGTTTGTTCTGAAGACTTGGTATCTCTATTATTTACATTTTGGCCTAGCTCTAGGCTGGTCCTGTGGGCTGAAAGCCTGCTGGCAGCTGAGGAGTGCTAGGGGCACTCCTGGAGCACATCTCTCCTTAGGGTTTCGCCCAAAAGGCATCCTGGCCAGAGTGCTGAGAGATCAGCCCCCTGGGCAGCACAAGGCATCATTAGAAAGACTATTAAGAGATTTGTTTCACAAATGCTAATCCAATTTGAAACATTAGCATAGACACATCCAGTCTGACAAGCAGTAAAAATGCATCCCAAGGAGTTATTTGCTCTGTGCCAGGCAGTGGGTGAACTTAAACACAAGCTGGAGAACCTGGGTCCCTGGCACCGGTGCCTCCACTTGGAGGGCATGCATGGTTCAAGAGCTCTGTGTGTATATAGCTTCACAGACCATAAACGGTTTTGTGTTGGCAAGGCTGAAGGTCAGAGCTAAAGGTGCAGCAGGAATAACTTCATTGCATTTGTGATTTTTGCAACAGGAAGGTGTACTGTGCTGTACAAGAGAAGGAGTGCCCATCTGGCAGGACTAATACAGAGTGGGATCTGAGCAAGAACAACTGAAACTGCTGCCCATCATCTGATTTACATTTTCCCTCTACAGGGATGGTTAGAAGGTAAACCAGTTTTGATTCTTACTGGTTATCCTACTGGTAGCAGTGATAACAACAGTGACTCCTACTAAATATTTGGGGGACTGTAAGTAAAATGATCAAAGGGATGCAAATATTCTGAAAACAAATTGTTCTTTCAAAGGAGAAAGAAATCCAGCAGGGGCTGCACCCTGCATTATTTCTCCTAAAATAAATCTCCAATCCCCCTAACCTTGCAGCTGTGTGACCGCTGCTGGAGTGACAAGCCAGGTTCATGCCACTTTATGCAGACATTCCTCAAAGCAGCCAAAACGAGCCATCCTCCAAAAAGATGGCAAGGCTAATTCAACTATAACTGAAGACAAGGAAACTGAGCTTTGCCTGCTAATAATAAATTGTACGGTTACCAATGACAGAATCATAGAATAGCCTTGGTTGGAAAAGACCTCTAAGATCATCAAGTCCAACCATTAACCTAGCACTGCCAAGCCTGCAATAAAAGTACAATATACACAGAACGAGACTGTGCATCAAAGAATCCCTTCTCTCCCGCGGGAAAAGCTCTCTGCTGCACACCAGCACCTGGAGAGCAAAGTAAGAAGCACAGTGAGTTGTTCAAGTGTGCCATCTAGTGACTGCCACACGCATGGCTGGGGACTGCCTATGGGCAAGTCACGCCTTGCAGTGCCTACCTAGAGGAATTCCTCGCGTTTCTGTTTTTCAGAACATCTGTATGTCCCAGATGTTACGCTTCAGGCTGTTGATATCGCCGCAGTTGCTGGTAATCTGGTTATTGGAGAAGGTAAGAGGGAGCGGGTTGAGCCTTTACAGGCTGCTTATTCTTAGGTTGAGTCACTGAGCATTCAGCAGTTACCATGGCTCTCTAATCTGTGAAATAACTGCCTTGCCCTGTGGGCACTACATTCAATTCCTCAGCTGCAAAGAAATGCTTCTCTGGTAGTTCCCCATCCCTTGCTCTGTTAGCCACTTCTGCACATGCAAATTTAAAAGCTAAACCTGTTAGCTGCAAAAAAATAGTCAAGATTACTTGATTTAGCTCTTACTGGTCTATAGGACAACCAAAGGCTAGACCAAACAGACTTTTCTTGGGGGACACACACAGTAAGAATAGTGCAGATGTTGCACATCAGAAAAAATGAGGCATTTTTCTCATTGAGAGCATCATGGAGGATGCCTAACATTTTTTTCCGTGAAAAATATTTTACTTTTCTGAGAATTGTTTTCACAATTTAAAAAAATCACATCTAATATAATGTCTCCTTTAGTTTTCCTAGAAAGCTGGAATGGGTATGCAAAGAAATGCAAAATTGGTATGGGTTCTCTGTTAAAAAGTATTTGAAAGAGAGGACAGTATAGACTACAAACTCGTGTTCTTCTACCTGCAATATAGGACAAACAGAAAGAGATGCAAGAGGCAGGGGAAACACCACACATCCTTAGGTGGCGCAGGGATGGGGATAGCTGTTGCACACTGCTGGGCAGTCAGCCTGTAGCTTTCTGGGAATACAGGAGTTCAGATGGAGGGGAAGATGACTGGTCAAATTTTACTAATCATCTCTCACTGCAAATTTTTTAGCGTGACACAATTACAGGGGTTCTTCACCCAGCTTCAAGTGGCAGAAGAATACAGACAAAAGATAAGAAAATTTCAAAGTAATTAATCACATGATTTTAAAGAAAAAACAAACAGCCAGCTGACAGTCACACTTGTCTCACCTCTCCTTAGGAGAGAGTTTCAGCAGAGATTGCTTACTCACATGGAGGAAAAGCACCGGTAGCAAGTCTTGTCTCAGACTGCTGCAACTGTTTACAGAGAGGATTTGCCTCCGTGTCAGGGAAATCTGTTTAGACGATCAATGGAAATCCGGCTTGAGGATGGGATACGGTCAGTAATATTAGCCAAATCCTATTAAACTAATAAAGGATCCAAATCACTTCCTCAAAAAGAGCCATTCAAAGGGTGAGTTTAAGTCTAGAAAATTGAGAATGATAAATCCAAATTAAATACTTTTAATCTCCATTCATCAGCATTCTTTTTCTTCAGGGAGAGGCTAAAAATGACAATGGGAGTGTTGGTACCATACTAGCATTGTCTCTTCTTTAACCTTACAAAAGCAATTCAAAATCCCATTACAATCACTACAAGAAAAATTGTAATTCATTCCTTTGCAGGGGATTCGTGAACACAGTTTTACTGAAGGAGCTGTAGCCGAGGGCACCGTACGGCTGAAGCAAGGCCAAACCAGAGCTGGTTTCTTAACGCCCTCAGCTGCTGCTGGGTGCTGCCTTGCAAGGTGATGAGCTGCACTGGGTGCTCAGGAGTCGGACGACAAAGCACACTCCTGTCTGTTCCCTTTGAAGGGATGCTGTCTGCTGGGCCAACACTTAACAACAGGTCAATTTACATTAGAAACAGAGAATGGCTTGATAGACCCAATGATGATTTGCAAATATTGGTGTAAAAATTATAGTCAAATAGTTTTTATGTTGCCTCAGTCATAAATAACTCCCAAAAACCTTCATTTGGAAAGCTCAGCTTAGTGTACATATGTTACTTCATATGGCTTTGGATGTCACTCGGTTAAATCTGTGCAAGTGGTTAAAAATAAAGAAATTATAGGAGGGATTTGTGTATGTGTGTGCACACACTGAGAGAGTCACCAAGAGTTAACCTTTTTTTTTTTTTTTTTCCAGTACTGCTGGGTAGCAAAATAATTTACATTTGAAATCCACAATTTGCTGGTAAAAGACCAACTAACATTTAACTCATTACCATTTTTAAGATACTAGTATTAGCTTCCAAAAGCTGGCTGATTTTCTGACACCTAATTATACTGACAGCAAAGTCCATCGTAACCTCACAGCCACTTACCTGAGGGTTCAGAGCTGCCTTGGGCCCTCAGCAGGCAGCCAAACAAGGTAGCATCTCACCAGTGGACTTTGTCAGACATCTCCCATTTCGGTGATAGGGGCCATTCTCCCCAGGCAGTCTGCAGGCAGGAAGCTGCAATCTTTAGGCCTCCAAGAAGAGAATTTCAAAGTGAGCATGAAAGAAGAGGTTGTCTAGTAGAAAGCAGTGCGTAACCGAAAGGATAAGAGAAGGAGAAAGAAACAGTTGGTTGGGCTTTATCTCCTTAATATCCACAGGCAGACAACAGGCAGGACTTGGTCTGGCAGATGACCTAACAGCTTTGATCTTCCTTGCTCTTGCAGTGCAGGTCCCTCAGCAACTCCCAAGGCAGCTGACACTGCAGAAAAAATTATCCCAGAGTTGCCAGGTGTGTCTTTTTGTCTTGGTTTGAAAGACAGGTGTCTGCTAAGGAAGGCAGGAGCCCCCCTTAGAACAGAAAAATACAACCCCCTTCCCTCCGAATTGTTATAAAACTGAAATTAAGGGCTTTCAGGCAAAGATATGAGGAAAATGGGAATAACCGTTTTTACTAATATATACAACAAAACTATAATACACAGGAACTGGTTACAGGCCTGACAGAGTCAGGGATACAACCTGGCCCCCTGCCGGGCAGGGTGCTGGTACCAGTCCGATCCAGTGGCAGCTGCAGTTCTCTCCGAAATGGTCCTGATGAAGCGGTGATCTTGTAGAAAGAGGTCTGAGCAGTCCGATTCGGTGGCAGCTGCAGTTCTCTTTTAAATGATCCCGTTGAAGCGGTGATCTTGTAGAAAAGAAATCTGGTCCTCCTCCGAAAGTCCGGTGGTGGTGCAGTCCTTGTCCTCTGGGATCCCAGCGGGTAAGGCTGCTCGTGCTGTTCCAAACCCCAAATTATCTCCGGCGGGAATGCTGGGCTCCACCCCTCCCCCCCTGGCCGGAGCATCTCACACAGGGATGGTGAGTCCTGGGGCAAGGCACTGATGGGCGCATTAACAGAAGAATAGTCCCGGGGGCGGGGGGAAGGAACCCCGGCGCCAGGCCTCAACGGCTCATGGTAATAGAATACATTGCAACCCAGGACATTATCCACCCCTTATTCTATCACCATTTGCATCATCCCAAATCAATACCTTTCTTAAACTCTACACACACACACACACATATATATATATACATACATATACAATGAAACCCTACACTCAGTTCTCACTTAAAATAAGGTCCCCTTGTGGTACACACCGGGTTTCCCCATCTTTCTGCATTACCCACCAAGTACAACCTGGTCCCTGAGCAAAGACAACCCCACGGATGGGTTTGTCTTTGCCCAAGGCAGAATTAACCCAAACAGTTTTCCCAAGCATACCTCTCATGTGCACCACTGGAACCTTATCCCCGTCTGTTGTTTGTAAGGATTCAGACTGAGCGGGGCCTGCTCGGTTCGTGGAGCCTCGGGTGTTAACTAACCAGGTGGCTTTTGCTAAATGCATCTCCCAGTTTTTGAAAGTTCCTCCCCCCAGTGCCTTCAAGGTGGTTTTAAGCAGTCCGTTGCACCGTTCAACTTTCCCAGCTGCTGGTGCATGGTAAGGGATGTGGTACACCCACTCAATGCCATGTTCCCTAGCCCAGGTGTTGACAAGGCTGTTCTTGAAATGAGTCCCGTTGTTGGACTCAATTCTCTCAGGGGTGCCATGCCTCCAAAGGACTTGCTTTTCAAGGCCCAGGATGGTGTTCCGGGCAGTAGCGTGAGGCACAGGGTAGGTCTCCAGCCATCCAGTGGTGGCTTCCACCATTGTGAGCACGTAGCGCTTGCCTGGGCGGGTTTGAGGCAGTGTGATGTAGTCAATCTGCCAGGCCTCCCCATACTTGTATTTGGACCACCGCCCACCATACCACAGGGGCTGCACCCGCTTGGCCTGTTTGATTGCAGCACACGTCTCACAGTCATGGATACCCTGGGAGATACTGTCCATGGTTAGATCCACCCCTCAGTCTCGTGCCCACTTGTAGGTGGCATCTCTGCCTTGATGGCCTGAGGCGTCATGGGCCCACCGAGCTAAGAACAACTCTCCTTTATGCTGCCAACCCAAATCTATCTGGAACACCTCTATTTTTGCAGCCTGATCTACCTGTTAGTTGTTGCGATGTTCTTCATTAGCCCGACTCTTGGGGACATGAGCATCTACATGACGGACTTTCACAGGTAGCTTCTTTACCCGAGTGGCAATGTCCTTCCACTCATCAGCAGCCCAGATTGGTTTTCCCCTACGCTGCCAGTTGGCCTTTTTCCACCTTTCCAGCCAACCCCACAGGCCATTGGCTATCATCCATGAATCAGTGTAGAGGTAGAGCTTTGGCCACTTCTCTCTTTCAGCAATGTCCAGGGCTAATTGGACGGCTTTGAGTTCAGCAAGTTGGCTCGATCCACCCTCTCCCTCGGTAGCTTGTGCACCTTGTCGTGCGGGGCTCCATACAGCAGCTTTCCATTTCCGGCTAGCACCTACAATTCGGCAGGAACCATCGGTGAAGAGGGCATATCGTCTGTCACTCTCTGGTAGCTCGTTATATGGAGGGGCTTCCTCAGCACGTGTCACTTCCTCTTCCTCTTCTTCAGAAGATAATCCAAAAGCCTCACCTTCTGGCCAGTTGGTAATTATTTCCAAGATCCCAGGGCGATTTTGGTTTCCAATGCGGGCGCGCTGTGTGATGAGAGCAATCCATTTGCTCCAGGTAGCGTCGGTGGCATGATGCATGGAGGGAGCCATTCCCTTGAACATCCACCCCAGCACCGGTAGTCGGGGTGCCAGGAGGAGTTGTGCCTCTGTGCCGATTACTTCTGAGGCAGCTCGAACTCCTTCATAGGCGGCCAAGATTTCTTTCTCTGTTGCAGTGTAGTTGGCTTCGGACCCTCTGTAGCTTCGGCTCCAGAATCCCAGTGGTCGGCCCCGAGTCTCGTCAGGCACCTTCTGCCAAAGGCTCCAGGACAGACCCTTGTTCCCGGCTGCAGAGTAGAGCACATTTTTCACCTCTGGTCCTGTCCTGACTGGGCCAAGGGCTACTGCATGAGCGATTTCCTGCTTGATCTGAGTGAAGGCCTGTTGTTGTTCAGGGCCCCAGTGGAAATCGTTCTTCTTGCGGGTAACCAGGCAGAGAGGGCTCACGATCTGGCTGTACTCGGGAATGTGCATTCTCCAAAAGCCTATGGCACCTAGGAAAGCTTGTGTTTCCTTCTTGTTGGTCGGTGGAGACATCGCAGTGATCTTATTGATGACCTCGGTGGGAATCTGGCGCCATCCGTCTTGCCACTTTACCCCCAGGAACTGGATCTCTCGGGCAGGTCCCTTGACTTTGCGTTTCTTGGTGGCGAAGCCAGCCTCTGGGAGAATCTGGATGATTTTCTCTCCTTTCTCAAGGGTCTTCCATTGCATTCTATGATGGTACTCCTGCATTCTCTCTCTGTGGACAAACCTCTCCCTCACACTCATTAAAAGCCGCTCCCAGACAGAAAGGGGCCCCGGCTCCCTTACAAATACCTGGTCCACCCCTGGGTCTTGGGCCAAGGATCCCAAATACCTGGCTTCGCCACTATCCAGTTGTACGCCTTTACCCATAAGGTCCCAAACCCGAAGTAACCAGGTTGTATAAGGCTCACACCCCCGTCGCGCAATGTCTTTTCGCATATTATGGAGACTGTCAAACGACAGGGATTCGATGATAATTTCAGGCTCTGACTCCCCTGCTGGTTGTGAGGGCTCTGGTTCATCACCATCATTAACTGGGCGTACTGATTTGGCCTTGCACTTCCTCCTCTGCACAGGGGCGACTGCCGCTGGCTGTGGCTGTCCTTGTGGTTCAGCTGGACCCTGCACAGTTGTAACATCTGTGGGTTCCACTGCTGCACCATCAGACTTTTCCTCTTCAGGACAAGGTTTCCCACTAGTTTGGGAGGTGTATTCCCTCAGCAGCTGGCCCATCTCGCGTATTTCTTTCACCAGTACCCCCACCCAATTCGGCTGGCCCATTTCTGAGGTGGGCTGTTGGGCAATGCCAGGTCGTGGGACAGGGTCAGGCTGCGGGGCAGGATCTCTGGCCTCTGGGGCCATGTCAGGTTCTGGGGCAGCATCCCTAGTCTCTGGGGTGGGTGCCCAGGTAGTTATCCAAGTCAGTCTCACTTTATCTCTGAAGGCCAAGCAGCCCATTAGCAGTAGGCCTATTAGCAGCAACACATGGATAATATCTAGGGGAAATCTAAACTCTTTGAAAGCTGATGAAGCAGACCCAAAGAACTGGTTGAATGGTTGGGAGAAAACTTCCCCTGGTGTTATTTCCTCACAGAAGGTACCATTTTTAATGTAACCCCAAAAACATACGCTGAGCGTGTGATAGCCCTTTATCCATGTGTCCGCATTCCACAGGAAATTAAAACCCCATGAATTCCTCACCTCATCAACCCACAGTGCAAGCTGGATAACAACCACAGTAGCCTTAGTCAGAGGGCCCATGTTTAGATAAGGGGCTGCAAAGGGGAAAAATATAGCCACGATCACGTGCCACTCGAACCAAGGTAAACTAGACCACATGGTGCTGCCTAACAAAGTTCCTATGTTCAGCACACAAAAAAATCAGGTTACCCAGAAACTGTTATTCCTTTTTCACCCTTTTTTCTCGATGCCC
Organism: Podargus strigoides; assembly: GCA_028020825.1. NCBI lineage: Eukaryota > Metazoa > Chordata > Aves > Caprimulgiformes > Podargidae > Podargus > Podargus strigoides. The sequence goes on along the minus strand of CM051641.1, from coordinate 4,187,849 downwards.
TCAGGCCCCACGTTGGGCAGCAAAATCTGTCCCGGTTTGAAAGACAGGTGTCTGCTAAGGAAGGCAGGAGCCCCCCTTGGAACGGAAAATACAACCCCCTTCCCTCCGAATTGTTATAGAATTGAAATTAAGGGGCTTTCAGGCAAAGATATGAGGAAACGGGAATAACAGTTTTTACTAATATATATAACAAAACAATAATACAGAGAAACTGGTTACAGGCCTGACAGAGTCAGGGATACAACCTGGCACCCTGCCGGGCAGGGTGCTGGTACCAGTCCGATCCAGTGGCAGCTGCAGTTCTCCCCGAAATGGTCCTGTTAAAGCGGTGGTCCGTAGGAAAAAAAAAAGTCTGAGCAATCCGATTTCGGTGGCAGCTGCAGTTCTCTTTTAAATGATCCCGTTGAAGCGGTGATCTTGTAGAAAAGCAAACTGGTCCTCCTCCGAAAATCCGGCGGCGGTGCAGTCCTTGTCCTCTGGGATCCCAGCGGGTAAGGCCCCTCGCGCTGTTCCAAACCCCAAATTATCTCCGGCGGGAATGCTTGGCTCCACCCCTCCCCCCCTGGCCGGAGCATCTCACAAAGGGATGGCGAGTCACGGGGCAAGGCCCTGATGGGCGCATTAACAGAACAATAGTCCCGAGGGGGGAGGCAAGGAACGCCGGCGCCAGGCCTCAACGGCTCAGGGTAATAGAATACATTGCAACCCAGGACAGTTTTGTAACACAACAGCTGCTCAGTAAGAACCAGAATGAAATGGCCAGTGTATTTCTTGTGAAATAAGGGTTACTTTACCAGAGCTTGAAATCTGAATAGCTTCAGAAAAATAAACAATCATCTCCAATCAAACCCATGAATTTTAACATATTAGCACCTCACTCTCTTTTTCAAGTTACATATGAACAGCAAAGGAGGATACTCCATATAAGAGAGAGGAAAGAAGATGCTCTCACAGCTCTGGGAATTTGACACAGGGAATATTGCCTATAACCAAAGCAACCAATTCAGAAGTGAATAATTTTTCCTGAAGTGCAGAAGCAGCAGCAGCTGATGTCATGAACAAAAGTAAGCAAGTGAACAGAACTAGAGCAACAGAAAAATGGATGTGAGATTCGCAGTCCAGAATTTCAGAAGCAACAGTAATTCATAAGCAATGAGCTATAAAAAGCAAAATAAACCATCCTCAGTTTGAATAAAAATGCAAATCCCTACCACCTGTGTGTAGTATTTCTGGCAGCCTAAATGCTGCAATACTTAATGGGCATACACACAAATCACAAATGCTGCTTCTGTGAAGGAAGAAATGCAAGCTCTATTTACATTCATCAAAAAATACATTGAGAAGAAAAAACAATTAAGATATTGGAAGAGTTCAAAACAAGTTACCTAAGTCAGAGATATTAATACATTAAGAGAATTCCTGAATACTGACTCACATATGCCTGAAACACAACTCCTATCTCAGTGCAAACAGTTGCCATAGATATCCACGGACATGTGAGAAGCCAGGGCTGTGCAGAAAGAGCCACGCTTCCCCCCTAGGACTTCATGGGGCAGCCTTTCTACCTAAAAAATGCTGCCTGACAAAGCCTTGGTAGATCAGATGCTATTTAAAGCTACCTTACCCTTGCTAGCTTGCTTTTTTGTGGGAGACTGGTTGGAGGTCTTAGGGGTTTAAAGGCAAAGTGGTGACAAAAGGCAATGAAAAGCCCCACGTGCTGATCATGGGCAAGCAAGAGTGCACATACCACACCCTGCATCACTGCGCCTGTAGCCAAAACTGGACTGCTCCTAGACTAGACTGCTCCTAGATTAGACATTAGTCCAGATAATATACCTGTGCCCTGTTGCCTGCTCATGTGAAACGGGCTCCTCTCCTTGTCTGTGGCTGTCAGGTCACACCCTTCTTGTCAATAAGCTGCAGTATACTCACACCAGTGGGACTAATGACACCCTTGGGTGGAGTGGACTCAGCTACTGAAGATCAGATTGCACACTTCGCACACTCTCCCTTGCACACTTTGAGGTCATTAATGCACTGGCTTCTACTAGTGCCATGCTCTAAGCATAGCATCATTTATCAAAAATAATATCTGGCTTAGACGAGTTCATATTATCTGATAATACACCGAAATGGTGCTGATCAGGGTTGTATCAATAGCTGAAACTTTAAGGTAGAACACTGGTTTGTGTTTTCCAATTACATTTGTTTTTCCCATGTACACATCTACTCTCCTAATTAATTATCCTACCTGGACATCCTTTCTTTCTAAATACTACAGGGCATTCGCATTTCTAGGAATTCCCTTAAGGATCAGAACATGGCTCTCCTGTGAACATGCATTTTAAAGTTTGCAGAACTCAGGTTAAAGCCCCAGTCTAAAATCACAGTCTATTATCTCCTTTTAGACATAATAAAAGCAAGTAATTCCAGGAAAGTCTGTATTGACAGGAAGAAGAAATGAATACAGCACCTTTCAAAATAAAAAAATTACTCATAGCCCTGGAAAATAATGGTTCAATTTTTCAAAATTAACATTAAAAACATATAAATCTGCAGAGAATCAATCTAAATAAATATCAGAACACCCTGCACAGCAGATACCAACACTGAAAGATAGTAATAGAGTTCTGGAGAAACTGAGTACACCATTTTCATGCCAAGGAAATTACTCCTTCTACCATTAGCCTTTACGTAGGTTTTGATGTTATACCATGTGTTAATTATTTCCAAATCACAAGTGCAAACACTCACCATGATTGGAAAATTAGCAGATTTCAAACTCAGGTAATTTCCCCCTAATGAGAAACTTGTTGAACTGAATTTAACAATTAGCTCACACCTTTTGCTGGCTGGGTATGGCAAGGCTACAAGGAGACACAGAAACTCACCTTTTTCAGTAATTTGCAACAAAGGATGAATATGAATTCAGAAATTGTTTACATGCTGTTTCTAACTCCTCCTTTGGTTCTTAAGGCACTGATTCTCAAAGGGTGACAGAGAAGATGCTCCCCATACTGAATAGTTTTCCCTTGTTTTGTAACCTTCCCCATGTGGGTCAGTTCATTTGAGTGCCTTTGGCTATGTACTAAGCCTCTGCAAAAAGGATTTCACAGCTTAAGAGAGTGAAACTTATGATTTATTGGTCAATATATGCAGTGTGTGGGTAATGTGCTCACCACCCCTGATAAGGCACCCAAGGCGTCACTGCCAGCTAGGCAGCCTTCAGTCAAGAGAGGAAGGGTTTGTTTCTGCTGCCTTGGAACAGGCTGATCATTGACATTGTGAAACTGCCATCCTTAGGGTACTTGGTTTTGTTTCTGTAGTATTTCAGACGTTTTTCATGTCGTGTTTTTTCTTCAAGAACCCTTGAGCTGCTAATTACCCCTGTGTTAACACTCTCCCTTCTGCTACCAATCTTACCTTTCTTCTGATAGCTCTGCTCTGCAGAATGTCTTGCAGCGCTTTCTCACAGCTTAGCAGTTCTTTTAGATGTCTGAACCGATTTCAGCCTGTATCAGAACTATGCTTTAGTTCCCAGAGGGCATCTGTTATCTGACGCCTGAATCTGAGGGGAAACTGACAATTTTCTGCTGCTAAATTGCATTAAAGGAAACTAAATTAATTTTATGCTACCCTTAGTTTTTCCATATGCCGTGACCCTATCTGCATAATGGATGCTGGGCAGTCAGGTCGTAAAGAAGGTGCCCCCTATCTGTAGTTGTGAAAGGAAGAGACATCCACAAATTAAAGGGAAGTTGCCTTTGGACAATTTTTCCTCTCACCTTAAAACTGACCAAGAACATCCAATACATTACCAAAATTTAAGTTACATTTCTCCCACAAAAATGTAAAAATTATTCAATAAAATCTTCTTCCTATTTTTCAATGCACTTTCTGCAGTAGGGTTTTGTTTTCTTTGTTTGAAGAACAATAAAGACTTTTCAGAGACTTCAAGCTGCCTTAGGTATGTCACGAAGCACCTGTGCCTTAAAGTGCTACACAAGTACACCACCTGCTTGTTTGGCAGTAAGTGGTAGTGTAGGTGTAATGAGCTTTTTGAATGTAAAGAAAGGGTGACAAGAATTAAGAAATAGCCAAAAAAAACCCCCAAAACCTTATTCTGCAAAAATAGAGTTCTGAGCTCTTTCAACGTGCTGTTTTGATTGTCTTTATGCGTACAGATTTTACTAGGAACTGTGATTTTGAGAGGTAAAGAATGAAGAGTTTGTGGGTATCTACTAAGGCTGCACAATGATCTGTGGGGACTTATACTCAGGTGTGATTTGGCAGAGAAAAATAGCCTAAGATATTCTGCCTACCTTCTCTTGCAAGTCACCAATACATAGATCTGTTCTTCACACCAATTCCACAACCTACAAAGAGATGCTCTGACCTGTAGCTCTTCCTTGAATGAGATTATGAAAGCTGAGAGCAACTCATTTTATTGTTTTGGTGGATGCATTATCTAACCATGATCTAACTCACCTAACCATTGCTTAACTCAGACGCTGTTAGCTTTATTTGTGATCTTACCACATTTAAGAGGCAGTATTTTCCAACTGATACACAGTTGTCCTGTGGCTTTGGGCAAGTTCTCTAGATTTCTCTGCCTCAGTTCCTCTTTGCTAAAACAAAGATGATCATGCTCACTAAGCTCAGGTAACTGTTAGAATTATCTAGTTAACACTTTTGAAGGGTTCTAAAGCAGTAAAAAAAATAGTGTGTTATTTAGCCGTCTTCCCCCACAAATTGTGTATTAAAAATAGTTGATCCATTTTACCTGGGAGCTAGGGAAGCGCAAACAGATTCATGAACTGTCCTGAAGGAACATGTGAATGACATGTAAAAGCAGTAGCATTCAAACTGTCAACAGCAGCCAGACCTTGTTTAAAAGGGCAAGGAAGCCAAGTGCCAACGTGCTGAATAAGTGAAGTCATTGCAACTGACCTATTTCAGCATTTTCATTAGGGGTGTATCAAATGGCTGCTATCTTCTCTTAGTTACTCCTGAGTCTTCTTCTGGGCTTCTCTACTGCTTGCACTAAATCTACCTATTCCCCATCTTAATTTACCATCGTTTGTATCCTTATCATGTTACCTAACCTCTTCCCCTATTCCAGCTCTGGGAACCAGGGGATCACAATTCATCTCTTGTACGGTCTATTTTTTTATTTTTTCCCTTGACCTTTCTTCGAAAACAGACACTGCATAGGAAGGAGACTCCATCATTTGGCTGCTCTGGATCTGCAGGCATGAGCTGACACCCTTGCAGCTCCTCACAGAATCCAGCCTCAGGAGCATTCCATCTTCTTCTCTTGAGCAGGGAGAATGAGGCAGTGTGAGGGTGCAGGAACAGACAGGAAAATTGGAGGGTGGATGTAGGGATAGAAAGGTCTATAACCAGCAGAGCACACTCTTAACACCTGAAACAAATCCTTTGGGTATTAAGTCATGAGGCCTTTGCTGCTGACACACATGAAACGCAAAGGCGTGTGCTTAAATACATTCTTCACTGCCCACCACAGCCAGCCCTACCTAGGGAATGACAGTTTGCCACTGCCAGTAGGTCTGCTGGGGGGGACCTCTTCAAGGTTCCTGTGCTGCCCACACTGCAGCCAGCAGGAGCCCACATCATGGTCTTCTGGAACAGAAGGCACTCCATTAGTGTTGTTTTAAAAATAATAGCTTGAATGACAGATGGAAAAGCACTGAGCAGCTTTTTTTGCCAACCCACCACTGCAATATTACAAGGTGCTAATGTTCATTCTCCCCCTCGTGTGTGTGCCATTCACACTGTGAACCCCAATGTGACACTCCAGGAGGCTTCATGGTCAGAGTTCACCTTCACACCTGCATCCTTAGCACATGGCCACACAAAATGTGTAACTCACCTTTTCCCCAGTGTTCTCATTAATTACTTCCAAAAGCCTAAACTCTCTTAACCTTTGATCACACATCTCTGTGTATGCTTTTCTTTCTATTCAGTGGTGTTGGTGCCTTTTATCATCATGAAAGACTCTCATAAAATTACCTTTATACTTCCTCACAATAATCCCAAGCAAACATAGCATAAAGGTTATGCGTACAACTTAACCTCATTACTTTACAGCAGCTGTATAAAATGAGTTGTGGTATTTATCTTCTAGCTTTCATTAACTGTTTTTAAATGCTTTAATCACAAACACAATTGAAAGCAACTTTTTTTTACTGACCTGAAAGGGATCCTTATCAGAACTAAGACTGGAGGAATTTCCGGCTTTCTGTTTGTTTTTTTTTCATACTCAGACTGCCCAAGGTCCAACCTAGAGGTTGTGATTTGCAGTGTTTTAGCTTCAAGAGCACCTGAATAAATGCACTGCAATGCAGGCCACCTGCTGCCTCTGGCTACTAGCTCCCAGGTGCCTACCTAGACACCGCACCTAGATTAGGCAGGCTACAGCTACTGGTCTGAGCCAGAGGTGGGGAAGAAATTCTTCATTTAAAAATGTAAACAAAAAAATAATTTGTCACAATAAGACCCATACATTCTACTGCATTCATATAAGCTGTAATTCAGTAAACCTGATAAAGTATGTCCAATTTTGCTCTGGAAAGGGTTCTGTGTAAGCGAGTGACTTCTGGAATGAGCCCTCCATGACTGTATACAGTAAAAAGACAAGTCTTCACTGCCAAATCTAAAGTCTGCTTGACAATCACCACGGTACATTTTATTGCTGAAAAATGTCAGATGAAGACCACAACAAATGTCTGCCCAAAAGGACAACAGCTAGTGATGCCTGTGGCTAAATCAGGCCCACACTGATATCTGCAAGATCTATTTAACAGAGACACGACAGATACCAGACCAACAATGATAGGTGAAGACTCTTGCTGTGCCCTGGCAGCTGCCTTCACTGGGTCTTCAGAGACCACCACTTCTCTATACACTCCATCTGTTTTCAAATGCACTGTCCACACTATAGTGCATGGATCTGCTCTTCCATGCCACAGATCCCACCCACCAAGTCATACCTCTTGCAGAACCACTACAGAAAACATTTTTCAGTAATGTTCATTTGCCTCATTTGCTCTAGTAACTAAAACATTTTCCACAGCAATTCACAAAGATTCCTTACCAACTCAAAATATTTTATTTTCCAGTTTTGAAGCTGCTTGAACTCACAGCCAACCATTCCATGTGCCATTACGAAATTACTGCTCTGCAAGCCTGCAAATGTACCTGTGGTCTAGACTACACTGATATAAAGCAACATGAGGAATATGCTAATAGCCATAATGTTAAAATACATTAAGATTTCCCATGTTAAGAGTATTTTAGCTGATCTCAGTTAATTCTACTGACACACTCTAATGCAGAGTGAAAATTTTCACCTAAATTATTTTTTCAAGTGAAAAGTGGAGATTTTCTCACATTAAAGAGTTCAAGAATATGTATTAATTTCCCAGGCTACCTGCTTAGAAAAATATTAAATATAAAAATCATTTCAAACACTTCAGAATAAAAATAATTCAATTTTTCTACTATAATGGAATTCTTCGTCATCTCACTTCAATCATTTGTTTAATTCAAACATTTTGTTTAATTCAACCCCCTTTTCTACTTCCAGATGGTTCCCTAGCTGTTCTCAGAATATTTTATTTTCCACCAACCCCGAAACTGACAGGGGTTTTAGAGTTCCTTGTAAACTAAAAATAAAGCCCCACTATCTGCCCAGCTTTGTTCTGATGATAATTTAGATTTGATACAATATAGGTAAAAGATGTTATTAACATCTTTTCCAACACAAAACATTTTCCCAGATTACATGTGGAATGAGCATTCTTGCTGCGTGGATTGGGCTTTTACTTCTAGGGATCAGACCAGATGAGGCTAGACAAGTGCTAGTGTATGGCACTGCACCTCCTGTCCCAACAAACAAAATATCAAAATGCTTACTAAACACAGTACCATTTTATAAACTACAGTGAGCTAAACCAAAGCAATTAGGATCCTCCAGGGAAATGAGGATCATCTGCAAAAAGTTAAAACTGGTTTATGCAAAACAGAGCAATGGGTGTGGACTGAAAAGAACCTGTAATACCTAAGTCCTACTGGACACCAGGGCAGGTCAGATTTGGGCTGAAGAAACTGGGGAGGTAAGGATTTTCCCACAGACACCTTTATCACAAGGATCCTGAGTATTATTATCCCCATTTTACAAGCAGAGAACCAAAGTACCACATACCATCACAGAGCAGTGGCAGAAGACATCTGAGACTAACTCATACTTTCTTTTTCCAGGCCAGTGACAGAGAATCTGCCATCCCTAGGAAGAACATCTGCTAGTGACATATTTACAAACAGCAACTGTGTATTTACAAAGTTAGGAGGTGAATTTCCAAGGAATGTGAAAAGTCTTGCTCGGAAGAGATCATCTTTTATGTGGGTGGGGAGTCCAGACAGGTTTGGGAATTTTAGAACAAACGTATGCAAATACATTTACCGATCAGAATTAGCTATGGTGTAGCTCTCACATAGAGCAAGAGCTGATAAATTTTAATGGAGGAAGGATGGGAAAATGCTGTGTTGGACATATGACAGCAATCCAGGGTGAAAAAAGATTTTAAAACATCAAAGGAGATGAACACAAATTACTCCGGATTAACTCTAAATCATAGCTGTTCTAATAGCTAAAAAATAAAAATAAAATAAAATTACATTGTGAGACGGTTTGGCTACCATCACGTTCTCAATAACAGCATAAAAGTACATGGTATGAAATCTTACTAAATTACATGGTATGAAAACCCTCACACCATATATGTATCACTAGAGAATAAATGGAGTTATCTTTTCCACTAGTGGTCCCTTCAGTACTACAGCTCACAGGCATTTATGTCAGCAGTTGTTCTGACACAGACTGTGGATATTTGTGGTGCAAGAATATACAGGCTCCTGAAGCTGAGCTTCCAGCTCCAGCAGCATAGGAGCACTGGGGCTTCTAAACCCTTGGCAATCCATCTGCACTAACTGCTCCATTCATGATAATCTTAGGAGTCTGCTTGTCATCCCCAGCTTCTTCAGCCGTACACTCCAGTGGCTCTAGGTCATCATATTTTCTCCGATAGACCATCCTTGAGATTAGGGTTATCAGAAACATCTCCATGATGAGGAGCTGCTGGATCATATCTGCCAAAAAAAAAAAAAAAAGGGAGGCAAAGAAAAGTCCCCAAAAGGGGGAAATTACTATCAGGCATAAAGTGAATACCTGGATTATTAATTTTCATCTGTGCAAAAGGAACAAATTTCACCATCCTGTCCCCATAACGGAGCATCTCTAGCACTTCGAAATGAAATCAGTTACAGAATTACAGTATTGCACATCAATAAGCATGCAGTAAGTTATGCATTTGAAATGCAAGAGATTTAACAGTAATTATGCATATTGATTTCTTGTCCTCTCATTTCTGATTCCAGCTCTTCTCATCAAGTTTTTCTCTGCAACTATGACAGCTATAAAACATTTGTTAATGTGTTCTAAGTAAAAGCTGAGATTCTCCAAAACCTACATGATCCCAGGAAATTAATATTTTGGGAAAACACCAGATACTGCAGTTAGCAATGTGGAACTGGCACATTTATAAGTAAATGAACAACATCCTTCTCAAAAGAACTTACATGCTCCTCTTGCTGAAGAGGACAGTGGTGGAGCACAGGGAATAATTCTTTGCATGGCCAAGATGTTGATAATAGCTGCCTGCAAGTGGTTCAGAACGAGGATAAACTGCACCAGAAAGAGAAAACAGATGCCTTAGCTACCAGGTAAAGGTTTCTAGTTCACACCACAATTCTGCTTTCATAACAGACCCTCTTTTGCCTCATTCCTCCTTTCTTGCCATTCCTCTCCTCCCATGTACCAGCAGGCTGCCTGCCATTCCGCAGAATTCCTCTTTAGGTCAGGATGATATTGCTCTGAATGTGAGTATTACATTAAGACTCTGTTTGAAAAGTGTTTCTTCTCAGCCCTTCATTTGGGAGGTGCAATATACACAGAGCTTCGACCTGGGATTTTAAATAATAGTGATCTCTGAATAATAGGCAACACTGTTTTTAAAACTTCCTGTTAATCTAACCCATGAGCTTATGGTCCCCTTTAGTGGAGGAAGGACTCAAAAAACCTTTTTTCTGTTGTCTCCTCTTTTTGCCACAGCAGGGAGAAGTCGTGCTCCCCAAGCTATATGGGACTGGCTGCTTTGCCAGAAGGGACAAAGGACTCTTTGCAGCCTGGCTTCAGCAACAATCACTTGTGCATCATACTACCCGCTACTTGCTGAACTAGGCCTTTGCTGCCTTGGACATACCAAAGTGTCTCTCTAGCTGCTGGTATAACTACATGAGTATAAACGCTCACATTAACAGAGTTTGCCATCATAAACCTGGATTCACCCTAATACAGCTTTGCAGGTATGACTATACTCTTTATTGCATTTATAAGTGCTTAACAATTTACTTAACAGAAACCTTAGTGCATGAGCCTTTCCATATGTCCTGTTCAAGAAGGATGAACATGCAAGGATTCTGCTGTACTCTTTTCAGGGTGATGTGGAAAAGGATAGCCCTGTCCCTGGGCTTTCTCAATCTAACCTATCTGGTTCTGTTCCTTACTATTTAATGATTCCCAGCCAGTATTTTCATTATTATCTAACTCTGAAGTGAAGAATGGCCAAGAAAAATACTGTCAAAACAGAACACTGTGACATGCTGAAACAGTTCAAATAACAGCCACCCACACAATGCTCCACATCCTCTCTTAGTTTTTAAAACTACGTACCAGCATTTTAACATTGTGCTTCAGGATACTGCATCTAGAAAGCTTCCTTCAAGCCCCACAAAAGGTGCTGTTTTGATTTCAGTTGCCTACAGATGAATGGATTTTACACGGCTTTCACATCTCCAGCACTCCCAGGAGACTAGAGGTTCAGCTGAAACTGAACAGCAGCCAAGGAGAGTGCTTCAAAGGGATGCAGCTTTAGTCAGGTGAAAACATGCCTTTGCACAACGCATTTAATAGGAAAAAAAATACTATAACTTTTCAACAACAGACCAAGAACCAGAGAGACAGTGTTATATCAGCACTTAAGAGAAATTTGTATCAGAAATATTAAACTTCTTACCTGATAAAGAGCAAACTTTGGGATGATCTTCTTACAGATAAGGAGAGTCCTAACTTGCTGAAACATGATTCCAACTGGCCACAGAGCAATAACGGTGAGGACACCAACGAAGCAGCTAATCCATATTGCAGCTCCTTTGGGAGAAAACTGAGAGGCAAGTCAAAGAAGCGTACCTATAAAACTTTACAGTGCATTTTCCTATTTCCAGGAAGAAGCTATGAACTGAATGATGCAGACATTAAAATGCTTGTTTCTATCTCCATGAAAGCTGATGGCAGCAGCAGTTGCTGGGGTTTGCATGGGGACTGCACAGTACCAACTGGAGTGTCAGCACAGTGCTCTCGCCCAGCAGGCACCAACATGTAAATGTGTTCAGCCTGGGAAGGTAACAAGTGACACAAGCCCTCAGTGTGACCCCAGCAACACCTGGGAATGCTTAGCAGCTCACGAGAGCATATTCAGCATGACATCTCAGAGGGGTCATTTATATCATCAAAGAACGAAAAAAATCTATCACTTTTAATCTGAGTTATCCAAAAGGTGCAAAATTATTAGCAGATCCATCATCTTGCAGCTTACATGGTACAAAGCAGAAGTACAGTACTATCTTTTCTACTTTGCGCAGATATAAAAATCACCATGATTTGCACAAAAACATAGAATTAGTCTTCCTGTTTACATGCCAGTACATACAATTGTTTCTTAAGGCTATACTTCACAAAACACAAGGCAGGTACATCCCACAGGGCAATTTGCAGTCCTGCTATTCTAATCATACAAGCTGGGAAGCATAATCTGATGTCCAACTGACCCTGATGCCCAGTTTCTTTCCAAGAGAAGCCAGGAAATTGGGAGTCTGGGGAAAGGCAGAAATTATATGCTACAGGGCCTCAAAAGAATACAGCAAGGACTCACTTGGGAGTGATCCCAGATTTCACAGGTTAGTTGTAGGCTAAAATACTAACATCAGCCCTAAAACCTATGGATTTTGTGGACCATCTCTGAATAAAATATTTACTTACATTGTAAAGGGTGTAATTGCCATTAGTCCAAAGCACTATTGATAAAAACATGAGCACGGGTCGAAGGAAAGCAAGCTGAAAGGTGCCCAGCTTCAGCCAAAAGAGGGTTCGCCTAGCCAAAAAAATAAAATCACATAGGCCAAAATATTAGCAACCTTAATAACATTTTATGGATACTGCCAACTGCAAAGCTTTTCCATTCCTGTAGCACGTGGCTAAAATCTGAGGAGGAATGGCGTCAAGATCAGAAAATCTTTCCAAGAATTACGCAGTGTTTATTTAGTAAAGTCGCTACAGAAATAGTACATTTCCTATTCTGCAGCAATTACATACTAACCAAAGCTGGGCAAAATGTGATGTCTTTGCCCTGAAGCTAAACAGAGAGCCAGTAGCAGCCTAACTGGTTTCTGAACAATAACACCGCTTGCTCTTCCCTCGTTGCCTTACTCTTTCAGTTCTCTGACAAAACTGGGCAATTCAGCCTTCCTGTTCAGACACTTCCTAGTCCTGTGGCAGATCAAGAAAGGGAATCACACAGACCTGGATGAAAGGACCAGTAGTTTTTCAATGCATCATGAATGCTACCATGTAAGCATCTGGCTTCGCTCCTCTGTACTCTAACAGAACAAAGGAACGATCTTTCACTTGGCAAACTGCACAAGGCCAGCAGGGCAGCTCAGGATTTCCTTACTTCTGTCAGTATAAACTGTGTCCAGAACACAGCCCATACACAGTGACCTGGCCAGCCAGCATTAAAGGCCACCAGAAAAGGGGCAGATGCATTTTCTAACAGAGGGAATGAAGGCTGACTGACTTGCTTGTCACTTTCACCTTCTTCAGTCTTCACAGGACAAGCTGTGGCTGCTAAGACTGGCTCATGTTTTATTCTATTACTGTGTATTATTTCCCGTACTGTCAATGTTGTCTTCAGTGTCACTCCTGGCGCCCTTGAGACTGCCATCAGAGATGCCTCAGCAGACAACAGCCTGACATTTAGTATGCTACAGGATATAGGCATGAACCAGGAATTATAGGAATTGCTCGATTAATATAGCTAATAACCACAGGATTATGAACAGCACAAGCACACGTGGAAACTGGCCAGCCACTTAGTGTATGTGCCTTTTAAAAGATTTATTATTCTCAAAGGGCTTTAAAGAATAATATGACAAACAGTGCAGTCACTGCAATGCCACGAGTCGTTTCCCTTGTCAATGCAGGCCTGTCCTCCTTGATCGAAAGACCTCTTCTGCTACATCTCTCCCCATTGTATGGCTTGTTACTTTGCCTCATCTGTCTACTGTACCTTGTTAGCTTTCCCAGGACTGCTTGATAGTACGTGCTTTTTTCAAAGAATGAATCCCTCCCGTGGAGTACCCTGTTTTCCTAGAAGATACCTATGGGAGGAATATGAGACTGACTGGTATAGCTTGCTTATATTTCAAAAAAATTGTACCCTGTATTGGGAGAAGGCTAGAAGTCAGAAGCAGAGAGAGTGGATGGTTTCCCAGTGCTACAGACATCAGAGAAGGAGCCCCAAGCCCTCTGCAGAGCAAAACATGTTTTTTTTTAAACAGACAGCTGTCCTTCCTTCCAGCAGTAGTAGTCACTATCTAGCTTCTGAAAAAAGTTAGTATTAGCTAATATCATCGTGGGTAAGCTGTCACTGGACTGATCAACAGGAGGAAAGAGTAGAGGATGCTCTCCCAAGCTCCCAGCTACCACAACCTATACAGAGGGTGACAGACACAGAAAGAAAACCAAATATATTGGTGACATATTTTATCTATAACACAGCTCAGTCCCATGGCTTTTCTTCAGCTCCAACTGCTGAAATGAGCCTGAACCAATGCCCACAAAAATTAGTAGGAGTCATTTAGATCTGTATCAGTAATTACTGATTTTACATCATCGTATTACATCCATTTTTAGAAGTACACTTTTCGCTTGGTTTACTACCTATTTTTCTTAGTACCCCCTCCATGTAAATAATTAGTGTTATTCCATTAAAATAAAATTATGGGAACATGAGTTTAAACTCTAATACCAAATGAGGTAGTTTAAGGCAGTTTAAGAATTATTACAATAAAAAATAAGAATTTTTGCAAACTCATCACAAACCGCTGTGCTGCATTCTGTTTGCTGCTTTTGTTTAACCAGACCGTAAAGGTCCCTAAGGTCCCTCTGACACCAACATCCAGGCCCTCACAGAAAAGTCTCTGTCTTGCACATTCAGTCCTTCAGCTTTTGCTCTGAATGAGAGAAACATTCTCATACTCTGTGCCAGCAGGAAAGCCCTGGGAAATACATGAGGCTTCCAGGCTGTGGAGCAGCCTGTAAATGACAGGGTGGCACAAGCCAGAGGAGGAGCCCCACCAGGCAGTGCTCAAAGGAGGCAGGGTTTCTGTTACAGTATATTGTCTCCCGTAGGTGCAGTTCTCCATCCTCACCTCACTTTTCAAAGGTGCATTAATACCAAGTTTAGCAGAAGAAAATATTTGGGTTTGCCTCACCAGACAATGCCACTTCACTGAGTTTAAAGCTTTCCAGGAATTACATCTATCTTTTGTTCTAAAAAATATTTTAATCTGAAATAGTTTTAAAGCCAAAAACAGAATGAAACATTTCAATTTCATTGAAGTACGAGAAATTTTCTTTCAAGACAACCTCAATTTGACAATTCTGCTTGTGAAAAATACTTGATTTGAAGACATTTGTTCCCTTCTGGAATGAAAAGAAACTGAAATCTCAATTATTAGTTTTTCTAGAGTAGAAATTCCCCCTCCCACACACCACTGCTTACTATAGAAATGGTTTCTTGAAAAAGAATGGAATTAGTTAGGGAGATAGATACCACGGTGCTCAACATTACTGTGAGTGGGAACACTGCGCTGGGTCACACTGAGTGCGCTCACACTCTCGACTCTTACGCAAAATTCATTATAAAACCGAAATAAATTAGTGGTGGTGCAGAGCCCCAAAGTGATGGCACTGTTGAAAAGAAATCGCATGAGCCTGACTTTCGGGAAGCAGGGAGGCCCTTTGCTATAAGCCTGGCCTTGCCAAGTTGGATGAATTCCAGCAGCCGTTTTCCAGCTGGGAAATCTTAAAGGGCAACTCACCTAGTGATGCGCACACGAGGGAGACAAAGGCAGCAGCAGCAGCAGGGACCAGTGCTGATCTTGAAGCGACCATTTTCAAACCGCCTGAGGAACAGCTTTTGACCTCCGCACTCTTTAATCATCATCATCAGGAACTTGTGAATAACTATAGCAAAAAATCTAGGAGAGGAAGAAAATGCCAGCTTGAACTTGCCTGTGTGTCTCTTGCATGCCAGTGCCACCTTCTGTCCAGGGTTTTTACAGCTTGTGCTTTGCAATCAACAGAAATTCTAGCACTAGCTGTGAAAAACCTCCAGCTTTCCATGACCTTGGAGGATCAGAACTGCCCATACCTCACCAAAAGAGGAACAAACTGCAGTGGGTTCCAAAATCATCCCAAAATCAACTGTGGAGCGCACAGCGCCATGGCGTCCCCTAACCTGGCTCTGCCTACCAGGGCTGTGCCATCACCTCCAGAAAGTAAGGACCACATTTCTCCCTTCTTCTCTGTGCATGTCAGAGCTGTCATGCTCATACAGAAAGTGCTTTTATCAGGACAACTGCGGAACATTTTTACATCGATACACTCACTGGGGGTTCAGTTGCCACCATTAATAATAGACCTCCATGGCCCATCATTAGCAAAAGCACAGAGAAGTCATAGGTCAGAATCTCACTCCGTATTACACGCAGAGAGAGAAAATAAAGAGCACTGCTTCAAAGCTACTGTCAGTCCAAGGGATCAACTACATGCAAGTCACAGATCTTTCACACTGAGATTCCCACACTGGGGGACTGTAGCACTGGGAACTGCTTCAGCATTTTCCACCTCCCAGAAAACAGCTGCCAAGAGATTTCAACTCAAACCAAAAATTACTAAATTGTTAAGTTTACAAAATGACTGTGTTTACCAAGAGCAGCAGATGTTTAAAAGGAAGAAATTCAAGGTTTGGAGCAACATCTAGAAACAAGCAGAATACTCACACTCCTGCTGTGCAATCTGTAAACATGGTTGAGCGAGGAATCCACATGCCAATGCATGAAGTAGTAGCGATCACCTACAGAGAAAGGGAAGAGGGTTGTATGAAGGGCAGAGATAAAGCAGGTTCATGTGGATTTTCAGGGAAATCCTATTTTCAACATTCAATTTTATCTCTTTTCCATGATAACCTACGGGAGCCGCAGCGTTAATCCAAATTATGATTGATCTTTTAGAGGAGGAGATTTTCCTGTAGATATAGACTGCTTCTTCTATAAACACCAAGTTGGCAATTAGCGTCATCAGAGTCAAGATTGCAAAGAGAAATCTCCCTGGTAGGTCAAGGCCTGCAGAGGGAGAAAAGAAAACTGAAATTTTCTGACTTATTTCATAGGCATTCCAAACATTTAATGTAAAGACACCATCCCTGAGGGACTTCTTAGCCCTATTCCTGCAAAGACTTGCACTCAGCTACATCGATGGACCATTGACTTCACAGGATGATTCAAATTAAGTTCATGACTAAATCCTTCCAGGATCCAAAGACAGCATACAGGAAGAATATGCCTCCATGTTCTCAAAGCATTATGCAAAAGTCCCCTTCAGAAAGGTGGAGTTCCAGGACAAATGTCCTGAGATGAATGTAAATACATAACAGAATAGAAATACACACATAGTACATAATATAAATAAATAAATATTCTGGTAACTTTTCCAGGCAAACTATATGCAAAAAATGTATTTACTCAGCATTAGTTCTTTGCTTTCATTGTACGTTTGTGCATAACTTCCTTACGCACGCAAACTTTTTAGAGACTTGGTGGAAGTTTGTGGGGCGCAGGAACAATGCAAGGATAAGCCCCTGATATACCTAGCCCGAGATAAAAATTGATGCCTTCACCAAATTCTCTTTTACTTCTTCCTTAATGCTGGGTATGGGTATCACCATTTACCCACGGCTGTCGCTTTTATGTCTCCCTTGACACTGGGTGTGGATATCGACTTTCACCCACGGCTGATGGTTGATTTTCTCCTAAGAAAGGTGAAAAAGCACTGCAGTGGAGTCACGCTTAATTTAGAAGCCGTTCATGTCACCACTGGTACTGCCTCCCGCTGCTGCCCATCCAAAGGCACAGCGAGCAGCGCCTCTGCCCCACACTCTTTAACCTGGTCAGTTTCACAAACCCCAACACTTCCAGACCTGGCTGCAAGCGGAGCAGCCCACATCTCAGCAGGCATCTCCGCACCGCTCCCCTCTCCCCGGGGAGCCCCAGGCTTCCCCGCAGACCTTCCCCTCGGCCCTGCTCCCCGCACCCCGCCCGCCGCTCGGGGCCGGGCTGGCCTCCCCCTTCGGGATGAGCCGGCTGCTGCCTGGCCCGAGGGTTCGCTCGCCGAGGCACAACGGCGGCGGGGCCGGCAGGGGCAGGGCGGGGGCAGCCACCGCCACCCGCGGCGGTAGCGGGGCGCCGGGCAGCGGGCAGCCCCCTCTCCCTCACGCCTCCCGGCCGCGGGCGGGCGGGCAGCCGCACTTACTCTGGAGGAGCTCCTGCGAGTAGGGCGGCTCGGTGGCGCCGCAGGACGGAGGGAGGGTCCCGTTCGCCTCCATAGCGGAGCGGTCGCCGGCCCCGCCGCGGTGCCCTGGCAGTGGCGGAGGGCCGGGAGGCGGCGGTGCTGCGGGGCGCCGCCGGGGGGCGGTTAATGATCAGCCGGCAGCCGGGGCCGGGCGGCGGTGTGCAGGCCCGGCCTCCCCGCTGTCGCCTGGCGCCCAGCGGCCGCGGGCATCGGCGGGGCGGGCACGCCGAGGGCAGGAACACACTGAGGGTTTCTCTGCTGTCCCGCGTTCCACCTGCGGGAAGGATCCTTCCCACAGCCTGAGCCTTTTCAGGCTGCTTCCAGGAAAACGGAATGAATAATGAAGTGATGGACTTTGGTGACTCACCGAGTTGTCCTGTTCGGTGTCCCACCGAGGCAAACGGAAAGCTGGCTGCAAGAGGCTGCAGAGGGATGGTGACAGCGGCAGGTGACAAAACAGCAGGTGACACGCTGTATCAACAAATGTGATGTTCAGGGGCAGGAGGACAGCCCTAACGACCTATGCAATGATGAGCTGTTGCCATTCGGGAAAAAGATCTTGGGGCCACAGTGGACAGTCCCCAGAAATGACAGCCGAGGAATCGGGATGGGAGAAAATGCAAAGGAACGCCAGGAGTTAGTGGGTGAAGAAGGGAAGCCATGAAAGCACTAAAATACACATGGAGGCCTCCCTTCATCAAGGTGATATTCAGGAACTTGAATAAAGTGAGGGGAGGCAGGGAATTTAGGGACTGTGGGACATTCATCGGCACCACAGCCCCTTGCGGTCAAAGCTGCAATCTTGCAGTTTTCACAGGATTCCCAAAAGTTTTATGGGAAGGACAGGCTGGACACTGAAATGCTGCCCGGATGCAGAGGAGAACTGAAGTGCTGAGTGGCTAACACCAGTAAGTACTCGATGGAGGAAAGGCAGATCCCTTCCAGTGATCTCCTCCAGTGCACCAGGAGCAACACAGATGAGGCCAATGACAGCCTGTTCAGTTACTGTCAGGAGGGCTTGGTTGCAGACCAAAACCATTTATTTTGAGTCCTCCTTGGCATTGCTGACATTGTTTTCACTGATTTGAAAGGTGAAGAGATGAGCTTTACAGTTTCACTGGGAGGGATGCGGCAGTAACTGGCTGTTATAACGTGGTATCTGCCGAGTCTTCACAGGCTGCCACGAGCATCTTCCATCCAGCACATTTTCTGCTGCCTAGCTGCAGAAAGATACCAGCAAAATTCTTGAAACATCATTCCAGCTTATTTTCTATTTGAAATTTTGTTTACTCATCTTGAAGAAACAGTTGCTAGTAGAAGGGAAAATAGCCTTGATACTGTTTTGCCAATTAGTAGGCTCAGTACAAAAGACACAGCCAGCAGTAGAACAACAATCCAGTAGGTAGGTTCTATTTCACATAAAGGGGTCAGTATATAGAGGATCGCTGGGGGTACAAACAAGTCAGATAGATCACGAATAACAGACATCAACCCCAGCGACCCCAGGAATGACACAGTATCGCTCATAATGGATGGAACCAGCAGAGACACGAGATAACCCACAGAGAAAATGGGAGACAACCAGGAGAACAAGGCAGTTACATATGACAGAAGTAACCCCATGTTGCCTCCCCACAAAGCCTGTGTTTGTACGTACCAGACCTGACTGGGATCCGGTTGCATGAGTGGTCAGGAGGTCCTTCCCCAACAGGAAACTCTGTGAAGTGCATCCACTCCACAGACAGACTCTCCAACCCTTCCTGCAAGTGGGCCCAGCTTTTATCCCCAAACAGGACACCTGGCACTCATTATCAAAATGCAGGGCACCTGGGGCTTGTTTACCCAAGGGCTTTCCTTGCAAGGCCGGCCGCACCTTGGAGGAAAGCCAAAAGGCAAACTCATCCCCTCCTCTTAAAGGGCCATGGGGACCACCCATATGTCAACCTTAATTCAGGGCTGGGGGTTCACACCTCAGCACTTCAGATACACCATGCATTTTCTATCCAGTTTGCTTGATTTTTAAATAGCTATTTGAAGGTGATCACATATTCCAAAATGTGACTGAAAACTCAAGTTAGGATTTGCTGAGATGGCAAGATGGCCCAAGGCCTTTGAAGGTTCTTCCTGAGCAGAGACAACAGGATTCCCATCTGCTGCTATTTTGGTTGCCAGCTCCTTGTATTCCCTGAAAGCTAAAAATAAAAATCTCTTTCCTGTGAATCCCTTTTTGAAGGAGACAGGTTTGCCAATGCTTTTGTTAAAGACATTCACACATTAAGTATAGGAGTGACAAAACTCATGGCTATTTTACCATATTTAAAAGACACCCGGAGTCTCCTTTGATTTAAGAATTCCTTGAAGAATCCACACAGTAACAATTTTGGATTTGACAGTCATGTTTTAGTCATTCAGTAATACCAGTTTGGAGCAAATACTGCAGCATACATTGGACACGGGGTTAGAGAATTTCCTGGCTGAAGTTTAGAAGTTAAGGATTAATTCTCAGCTGCTGTTGTAGAGATCCATTCTACTCTCTCTTCCACCGGAGTCTCTTGTGCAGAGTACAGTCTAAAAACAAGCCCACAAACCTACTGTGATTCCTTTTTGTTAGAAACACCATTTGCCATTTTTGTGTTGAACATTATCCACTTCCTTAAAAGCTGCCATACATCTGAGGGGAGCATACATCACCTCTTCTTCACATTCTTGGCTATTTCTTGGCAACAATATTTGCCTGACAGTTCTTAAATTTAATAAGTGAAACTGAAGAACCTGCCATGACCCCTCAGCTACCACAGTTGGAGGTCTGCTGCTCTCTGCACACTGTCTGAGCCCAGGCTCTTCAGCAGTGCCCTCTCCACACTGGCCTCTAAGCCACATGACAGGTCTCTACACCAACAGCAAATCCTTTAAATCCCAGGAGCCTAAGTACATTTTCCTCCCAGATTCACTGTTCCAGTTTTTGGTTTAACCTTTTAGTTTAATACATGATATTTGCCACAAAAAAACACCTTCAGCAGTAGAATAGTATTTATAAATGGATCACCTATCCATTTAGATGCATCAAGAGATTTTCACAGTTCCTCAGAAAAAAAAATCACCTGTGGAAGAAGTTCTCTGCCTCTGTTTACCAGGGGCTTTTGAGTGCTTTGTGGTGCAGCCCCCTTCCAGACACTGAACTGCTCAGATTTGTCTCTTCTCAAGGAACATGTCCCTTTGCTTCTACCAGTGAGCTCTTATTTTAAAGAGCACTGCAGATGTTTATCTTTCTTCCATTTTTATGATGACTTTCATTTTCACCTGCCTCACTGCAGAAATAACTGCATCCTCTGAGCTC
This sequence comes from Podargus strigoides, assembly GCA_028020825.1. NCBI lineage: Eukaryota > Metazoa > Chordata > Aves > Caprimulgiformes > Podargidae > Podargus > Podargus strigoides. The sequence continues at coordinate 4,166,682 of CM051641.1, read as the reverse complement.
TGTTGAACAGGATGCCTATCATGATTGTTGTGCCCATGGCATGTGGTCCAGAGGAGCTGATGCCACCTGTGGTTTCTCCCTGAAGGAGGCATACTGGCACTTCAGAAGGTGACACAGCCCCTCTATCCCATATTGGTGGGCCAAGCCTATACAGAGGAATCCTGATGTCAGTCCTGGCTCAGAAACCGAACAGCAGGAGATCCGGCAGTCTATCTCACAGGACAAACTCAAAGCTCCATCCATTGGATATATAGCATAGGCTAACATATTTTGGTTGTAGGGAAGACTAGCAGACATCATCATCATCAGTGCAGATGGGAAATACAGTCAAAGACCTTTTCTGGGGGGCAAATTATGTTCAGCTGAGTTCAACCTAGCAAAATAAGTTTGTATTGGAAAAATAAATCAACAATTTTCAAAGTCATAGGACTGTACATCAGATTTCTCACAAGTTTGGATACTCAGCCATCTAAGTCAGCTAAAATTGTCCATCTTCCAAAAGCACTTGCAGGTTTAATAATGAAATTGAATCCTGTTTCTTGGCTGTAGCATATTATACGGTTGAACTTAGATGCAGCTTGGCCTTTTCTCCTGTAAAGCCATTGACTTTTCACTTACTGCCAGTACTAAACTACTCATTTCAAATAAGGTGGTTCATTAATGTAAGAGAAAGAACTTTAGTATCACTGTTAAAGAAATTGGGATTTGCTTGTTATTTGAATCATGACAGCAATTGTGAAAATAAATAAATACTGTGACCAGAATGAAATAAATTAGGATAACAAAACTATATTGACATTTTTGTGCCTATTCAGATGAACAAATTTCTACATGAAGAAGAATATCAGGTGTGCCAAAAGCTTTACATCTGTGCTTTTAAGAGGAAAGCTTAGACGAAGACTCTTATCAGTAGAGAAGCAATAAAAGGGCAAAGAGAGAAGCTAACAAGTTTGATTTTGTCTCACTTCCAAAGCAGCAAATCAGTTTCTGGCAATCAATATAGGGGAGAAATATAAAGAAGCAGAATCAAACTATTATTTTCGTAATATGTTGTTAAACTTTAATCCAGATACAAGTAATTATTTGCCGTGTCTTACCTTTTTAAAGTAACTTATGACCAATTGGATGTGGCAGTAGAACAACAGAAAGGAAATTCACAGTACTTCATAGTAGAACAAAGAGCTGAAAGAACCTTATAAAATTAGGACTCCAAATTGATGGTAAGGGGAGTAGCCAACAATCAGCATCCTGAGGGAGAATAGAGGCAGGTAGCTCATTTTCTCTGCCATTGCTGTGATAAAGTACATATATTTGATTGCAGGGCTTTTCAGCAATGGAAGAAGTTTTTCCCCAAAGGAGTGTAGATGAGCAGTAAGACAAATATGTCTCAAGGACCAAGTAAGTGCCACTTTCTGAGCATCTCATATGTGTCCAAGGGCACTGATGGGCAAAGACAAATCTCACAGATCTTCAGCATCAAAAAGAATAGATTAGGATTAAATTCTTTCCCTGGGGTGAATTTCTGTAGATTTTTCCTTTCCAGTCTTGATTTATAATCCCAAACTTCTAGAAGAGGGCTGTCAAGAATTTTGAGAAGTTTTTGTGTCAAAAATGCCAGTTCATCTGAACCGAAGCTTCTCATAAGAAGGGTGATTTTTAAAAGATTTGTTGAGAGGAAGCTATTTTTTAACTTTGGTTTATGTGGAAACATTTCAATTTGACATTTCCTACATGAACTGTTTTGTGTCTGCTGTTCAAAGCAAATTTTGAAATCTGAAACATTTTTAAACTCATTAAAATTAAAAGTGATGGAAATCACAATGCACTGCATTTTGAAAATAAGGAAATTGTGCACAAACTAATTTATTTATTTATTGTTTATAGAATTATCTGCTTTTCAGCTTAATTCAGGACACCAGACATTAATGAAAGCTAAGGACCTTTTTATGGAATAGGGTATGTAGAGTCAAGACAGCTATGCTTGAGACCATGTTTTACAGCTGTTTCTGGGAGGGGAAAGAAAGTGGGAGTCTCTTCCAATGTTGCTGAAGTTATTCTCACTGAAGACGGCATCTCCAGCACACTGCCATTAATGACTAAGTCTGCTTTTTCCACAACAGTCAGGTGCTGGGCAAGACAGATCATGCATTTCTTCCCACAGGTCATAACATGACAGAAATGGGTTTTGCTTTTTCTGTATTGCTATTACTGGGGAAAAAAAAACCAACAAAACAAACCCAAACCAGAACATGCACACACAACAGTAAAACTGTAATATAACAATATAATAATAATAAAAAACCCCAAAACAGAACACCCTTCAAAACTAGAGGTATGTTGGTTTGTGTAGCAAGCAGACCACCCACCAGCAAACAGGGAGAAAAGAGCATACATGTCTGAATGCAAAATGTCAGCGCTGGTTTTAGTCACCATAGCAGGGAGACTGCCTGTGCCAGTAGCCTGGGCACAAACAAAATCCCGAACTGTCTACCTACAAAATCAGTGCTACACCCTGAAACTGGACTTTTTACCTTTACAGAAACACAGCTTGTGAAATTTGGATGCTCATTTTCAAGTAATTCTACAAGTAAAGGCTGGGGAACTTTTGTTGTGTGTTTACGTTATCTGTTTCTTCCTCTAAAATGAATATTACTTCTGGCTGGACATGCACTCCTAAGGTTTTTTCCTGGAAGTAATTAATAGAAATTAGATTAAGGCAGTTACAATCAGGGGGAAAACAAATGTTTTACGTTTGGCATTATTTGAAAGCTATCTCAGTTCTGCAGCTGTCCCTACGTGCATGGGAATTCATGGTTTTATAAACATATTGAAAAGCCATAGGCAATGTCTGAGTTTGCACTGAGCTGTGAAGGTGAAAGAAGAGCACAAGCATCCTGCAAATGGCATTCATTTACAAATTTTTGTCCTGCAGTTCATACACAAGCAGAGTCAACAGGAGCAGTGAAGAGATTTTGGTAGAGAAGCAAGACCGTTTGGACCACAGTTTGGCTGGAAAGGAAAAGGAAACCCCTTCGAATAAACATTAGGCATGTGTTTGTAATAGCTGAAAGATACACTGTCTGCAGATCATAACTGGAAGCTAGGCTTCAGATAAATACCAAAACTGGGCAGGAATAGCTGGATGGTCTGAGGTGTTATGAAATAATATATAGGTCACAGTAAACCAGAAAAAAAACCCTATGAAACTGTTAGCAAGAGTGAGAGACTGTGTGGCTGTCTCTAGCACATCTCCCTTTCTTTGTGCAAATGGATTCTAGACCTCTGATCCATGTGTGTTGGACAAATGTGCTCCAGACATAAAACTGCTAAGCCAAGGGCAGCTCTTCTCATGAGGCTGGGGGTGTCCATCCCCTCCAGGACTTACAAACCCTGCTAAAATATTTGTGGTTCTGCAGAACAGAGAAAAAAAATATCTGAAACACTAACTTGCAAAAGACCCTGTAGCTTTCTTCCATGCACATTTTTACATCTGACAACTTAGTGCAACCCATGAGGGGTTTCACCTTAGGGAGTTAGGTGTTTGGTGTGCCTGGAAGGGTGTCACTGACTCCCCCAGCTCACAGAGATGGGTGGGTGGCACCTCAGGCTGCCAGAGGGAAGGTGGGTGTGAGGGAAAGCAACAAGGTTCTTCCCAAGGGGAGAGCCATTTTTTTGTGTTTTCCAGGGACAGCTAAATATTCACATCCTGTTAGTATTGACTTGATAATGAGTAACCTGTACTGTTCTTGGGTTGTATTATATTGTTCTCTTAAAAGTCCAGTGTTTTGTTTCCACTCTGTCTGCATTTGAACACGAATATGGATCTTGTGAATACAATAAAGGAGATTCACAGCAGCTGTGGTCTTTGTGGTTTTGGCAAGTATTTCTTTCATCCTATTGTGGAAGTCAAACAACCTGTCTGATCCTCAGTGTTTCTGCCTGTGCAATGGCAAAACAGCACTTGCCTGCAGAGCAGAGCGGTGGAAGGGTCCCTACAGTGATGGACAGGACAAGAAGGACAAGAAACATTGATCACCATACAAGTAGATAAGTGAATTCCTCTGATACTTTTCATATTTGGAAATGTATCATCTTCCAGTGAATCTTTAAAAGTTAGTCACCAAATTCAAATGTTCAGCTTTAAGTGAACATATATTTATATTTAGAAGTTTCATTTTCTATGTGCTTCTACCCTCTCAAAGCTTTGAATGAAATCTGATAGCCATGATTTCATTTCTGATGATTTAAACAAATACGATACGAGAATGCCGCCTTCTGCTAATGCAGTTCTGCCTAAGGAACACTGACATGCTCCCGACAGAGTTAATTCTCGTGATCCATTGATATGGAAGATGATGCATTAAGCAAATTTGCAAAGACCTGCCAGAAATGAAAAGCAATTTGAAGTGGATTGGATGTAATGAGTATTGTCATCCACTATATACGTATCTGGATTTTGTCTGAATGCTGTTTTCTTCCACTCCTTGCACTCATTCATCCCTCTTAGTTCAAAGTGTTAATTTGTCATCCTCTTCCATCTGGAGTAAACACACACATAGGATGTGGGCACGCACCATAGTCATCCTGAACTGAGACACAGATTCCTGAGTGATGGGGAATTAAGGCCCCAGTTTGCAGAGCCAGAAGTCTGCAGAGCTGGACTTCCAGGACATCATATCTGGCTTACCTCAGGAGTAATACCTGTTTCATTAAGTGAAACTCAGAGCCTGTCTTTCCATAAGGAAGGAAGGAGATGCTTCAGAGCAACTAGGAACTGTACTGCTGGTCACTTTCTTTTTATTTCTTGAACCATTTTCAAAACAGGTGTTACATATTCCTCTTAAATTTTATCATCTCATCTTGGGACATGCAATAGATATATTCCAGAGTTCCTGAGGGGACAAAGAGAAAGAGAACCAGATGTTTTGCATGCTGGTGAGGCAAATTTGTAGGAAGAGGGAATTTTATTAGCCTGACTTGAGTAAGGCAGGAAAGAACAGGAAAGCTTTCAGATGTGAGAAACCATCAGAGACAGCAGTGTCAGTGACATTTTAATAGTTATATTTGGTTTCCCAAGAAAATTTATGGCTTAAATACAGTAACGTTAGGCAGCTTTTTAACTGCAACTAGGCTGGAAAGGCAGAAGCAATTTTAACATACTTTGAGCTAGCCCCTACAGAAACCTCTGCACATCTCTCTCTTGGTTTGCTGAATTCACTAAATATTTTCAGATACTGCTTACATTCCTGATAGCCTCCTTCTCTCTTCCCCTCATCTTTTTTTGTTATTTTATTAGAATATCTTTTTGTTTTACAGGATAAATTGTTCATGTTAATGTGTAAGTTGCAGGGTGTGTGGTCTCTCTGAGACCCAAGGAAGCTTTCCTGCTCTTGCTCAGCAGTTCCCATGGCAGCATTTGTTAGCTCTCCCTTGGTCTAACATCTTTCTGATTTACTTCCACTTGCCTCTTCTATTATCTCCTCTTGCCACCAATTTCCTCTTTCTCAGCATCTGACAAGTTGACTAGCACCTTCATAGAGCAACCATCACAGCTCCCCCAGCATCTTTCAGCTCTTGCTGACAGCTGAATAATACAATATCTGTCCTGTTTCAGAACTGTCATTCCCACATTATGATTTTCAAAGAATAATTTCTTTGATGCCCTTTGTTTCTTTTTCCTCTGTCTCCCAATTCTAGGTAGTCAGTTTACAGTTTTTTCAATATTTACTCCCCAGCAATTCACTCTGACTTTGTAAGTGGAAGCAAGAAGCTGAATAAGTTCCATTCAAATACTGAGCAGTGTATTTTTGGGGGGAGGTGTTCAAGTCTCACAATAGAAAATTATTATCTTGTCTGACTGACAGGCAATACTTAGGGTCCAGTTTCTACAGTGCAAACATTAGCATGACATGAAAGTAATTTGTATAGACATTTGACAATAATTGCTTGGAATTTACTATGGCTAAAAACATTCAGGTCAATAAAACTAATTCAGTGAAACGCTTGCAAACAGCCACATTGTCATCTCTCCAGAAAGTATGGAAACTCCATAATGCTTGGAATTTTTCTTCAAGTCTCTTTTTCTTCAAGAATCTCAGCTTTTGCTCAAAATAAAATTCCATTTTTAAAGATATTTTTATTGGAAAAAAATACTGAGAATGTGATCTATATCCTTAAGAATGTGATCTATATCCTTAAGGTCAAAAAACCACCACCTCCCCCCCCCCAAAATATCAAAGGTATATATCTCTTTATCTCATCATTACACAGAATCACAGAATCACAGAATGTTAGGGATTGGAAGGGACCTCAAAAGATCATCTAGTCCAATCCCCCTGCCAGAGCAGGAATACCTAGATCAGGTCACACAGGAACATGTCCAGGCAGGTTTTGAATGTCTCTAGAGAAGGAGACTCCACAACCTCTCTGGGCAGCCTGTTCCAGGGCTCTGTTACCCTCACTGTGAAGAAGTTCTTCCTCACATTTATGTGGAACCTCCTATGTTCCAGCTTACATCAATTGGCCTTTGTCCTATCATTGGATGTCACTGAGAAGAGCCTGGCTCCATCCTCATGACACGCACCCTTTATATATTTATAAACATTAATGAGGTCACCCCTCAGTCTCCTCTTCTCCAAGCTAAAGAGACCCAGCTCCCTCAGCCTTTCCTCATAAGGGAGATGTTCCTCTCCCTTCATCATCTTTGTGGCTCTGCACTGGACTCTCTCCAGCAGTTCCCTGTCCTTCTTGAACTGGGGGGCCCAGAACTGGACACAATACTCCAGATGTGGCCTCACCAGGGCAGAGTAGAGGGGGAGGAGAACCTCTCTTGACCTACTAACCACATCCCTTCTAATACACCCCAGGATGCCATTGGCCTTCTTGGCCACAAGGGCACATTGCTGGCTCATGGTCATCCTGCTGTCTACCAGGACCCCCAGGTCCCTTTCCCCTACGCTGCTCTCCAACAGGTCAGTCCCCAACTTATACTGGCACATGGGGTTTTTCTTCCCCAGATGCAAGACTCTACACTTGCCCTTGTTATATTTCATTCAATTTCTCCCTGCCCAACTTTCCAGCCTGTCCAGGTCTCTCTGAATGGCAGCACAGCCTTCTGGTTTGTCAGCCACTCCTCCCAGTTTTGTGTCATCAGCAAACTTGCTGACAGAGCACTCTATTCCCTCATCCAAATCACTGATGAATATATTGAATAGTACTGGTCCCAGTACTGACCCGTGTGGGACTCCACTAGATACAGGCCTCCAAGTAGACTCTGTCCCACTGACCACAACTCTCTGGCTTCTTTTGTTCAGCCAGTTCACAATCAACTTCACTACCCGGTCATCCAGACCACGCTTCCTCAGTTTAGCTGCAAGGATGCTGTGGGAGACTGTGTCAAATGCTTTACTGAAATCAAGATAGAGCACATCCACTGCTTTACCATCATCTATCCACCGGGTTATGTCCTCATAAAAGGCTATCAGGTTGGTCAAGCATGACTTCCCCTTGGTGAAGCCATGTTGACTGCCCCTAATGACCCTCTTATCCTTGACATGCCTAGGGACAGCCCCCAGGATAAGTTGTTCCATCACCTTTCCAGAGATGGAGGTGAGGCTGACCGGTCTATAGTTACCCAGGTCTTCCTTCCTGCCCTTTTTGAAGACCAGAGTGACATTTGCTTTCCTCCAGTCCTCGGGCACCTCTCCTGTTCCCCACGACTTAACAAAGATGAGGGAGAGTGGCCTAGCAGTGACATCTGCCAGCTCCCTCAGCACCGGTGGGTGCATCCCATCAGGACCCATGGATTTATGGATGTTCAGGTTGTGTAACTGATCCCTAAGCCAGTCCTCATCAACCAGGACCAACTCCTCCCCTATCCTGACTTCCTCTGGGGCCTCAGGGGTCCTGGGCTCCTCAGGACAGCCTCCAGCAGTATAGACAGAGGCAAAGTAGGCATTCAATAACTCTGCCTTCTTTTTATCCTCTGTCACCAGGGCACCCACCTCATTCCCCAGTGAGCCTACACTGCCTCTAGTGTCAGTTTTATCTGCAGTGTATTTGAAGAAGCCCTTTGTGTTGTCCTTGACCTTTCTTGCAAGGTTTAATTCCAAGGAGGCCTTGGCCTTCCTGGTTGCCTCCCTGCATTCTCTGACAACAGACTTCTATTCCTCCCAAGTGGCCAGCCCCTCCTTCTGTGATCTGTACATTCTCTTCTTCCCCTTGAGTTTGCCCAGCAGTTCCTTGTTTAACCATGCAGGTCTCCTGGCACCCTTTCTTGACTTCCTACCTGCTGGGATGCCCTGATCTTGAGCTTGGAAGAAGAGGTCCTTGAACACTAACCAACTATCTTGGGCCCCTTTACCTTCAGGTACTCTGTCCCATGGGATTTCCCCTAGCAACTGCTTGAAAACGCCAAAGTTGGCCCTACTAAAGTCCTGGGTTGTAGTTCTGCTAGGTATTCTATTCCTGCCACACAAGATCCTGAACTCCACCATCTCATGGTCACTGCAACCAAGGCTACCCTCAACCTTCAACACTTCAACCAGACCCTCCTTGTTCATGAGAATAAGATCCAGCAGCACTCCTCTCCTAGTTGGCTCATCCACCATTTGCATCAGGAAGTTATCATCAGTGCACTGAAGGAACCTCCTGGACTGCGGATGGCTGGCTGAGTAGGCCTCCCAGCAAATATCAGGGGAGTTAAAGTCCCCTACGACAACCAGGGCCTGCATTTGCACGACTGCTATCAGCTGCCTGTAGAAAGCCTCATCAACCTCCTCACCCTGATCCGGTGGCCTGTAACAGACACCCACAACAGTATCACCCATGCCAGACTGCCCCTTAATTCACACCCACAAGCTCTCAACTCGCTCGTGATCCGCCCCTGGACAGAACTCAACACACCCCAGTTGCTCCCTCACGTAAAGAGCAACCCCACCACCTCGCCTCGCTGGCCTGTCCTTCCTGAAAAGCACACAGCCATCCATGACCACATTCCAGTCGTGCGAGCTGTCCCACCCGATCTCTGTAATTGCCACTAGATCATAACCCCCTGACTGAACACGGATTTCTAACTCCTCCTGTTTGTTCCCCATGCTGTGTGCATTGGTGTACAGGCATTTCAGAGAGCGAGCTGAGCGAGCTGTTCATTCTGTGAACCAGGCTTGTAACAGCTTAATCCAATAAACTAGAACACAGAAGAAAATTTATTCAAACCAAAAGTATGCTTTTAATGATTTGGGGCCATTTTTGAAACACTTAACAAACCTGTTCCCTTTTTAAAAGTCAGGTATAATGCCTCAGGTGTTTAAAAATAGACATAAAGCCCAGCATTGTTATATACTCAGTATGGTTCCCAAATGCATTAATGTGCTTCTGGTTCTCGCAGCTCTGGAAGAAGGGGTGTTTCCTTGCCTTTACTTGCTTTCTGCCTGCAGTTCCCATGGCCTGTAGTGGCCTTTGTGGAAGCTGTTTCTATCCCACTGGAAAGTTACTGACCTGTATAAAACTGTGGAGCTGGGTGTCCCTGAGAAGCCATGATGCAGCAAGGTCAGTAACCATTCAGAAGATTGAAGATATATCTGTGCCTAAGCAACTCACTGCCTTCGTTTGCCAGCGGAGAGCATCTCTCAGCTGTGTTCCAGTACCAGTTCTTCATCCACTCCTATCACCCATGTGCAGGACACCCAGGAAACAACAAGTGATGTTGTCTTAGAGAAACACTACCCTGTCGTGCTGGATTATGCAGCACTGCAGACCGGCTGAGGAGGGACGACACCCTCAGAGATCATCTATTCTGCCCCCCTGCTCAGGGCAGGGGCAGTGGGAGTAGGTTGTTCCAGGCTGTGTCCACCTGAGTTCTTAATATCTTCATGGACAGAGACTCCACAGCCTCTCTGGGCAACCTGTGCCAGGGCTTGATCAGCCTCACAGTAAAGAAGGGTCTTGTTATGTTCAGTGGAACCTCCCGTGTTTCGTTTGCGCCCTTTGCCTGTCATCCTGTCACTGGGCATCCCTGAGAAGGGTCTGACTCCATGATCTTTACTCCTCTATAAATATCATCAGGTATTTTTATATATATACACCCCACCACCACCACCACATATAAATACTATCAGGTATTTTTATACATGGAGAAGATCCCGCTGAGTCTTCTCCAGGCTGAACAGTCCCTGCTCCCTCAGCCTCTCCTTTTCTATGTGCTATAATGTATACCCACCAACCATTTTACGTGCTTAGCTGCATCCCTGGTATATTTTGATTTCTAGATGCTTGTTTATACAACATGGGTACTTCTCTGATTTATTAATGTATCTGTGTATTGTTTGCTTGCTCAAATAATTTTAAAATGCTGTTATGTTCTTACCTCTGCATCTACAGCAGATACATACTGGTCAACAGGTATTCCCATATACATGAAAAAGTAATGAAAAATGACTCGCATTATATTTTGTGTATTTGGTACAAACTCAGCGGCAAAGCTCTAAAGAAAAAGTGAAGCCCTTCCCCTTCCTATTCCCTGCAAGGATTTCAGAGGGGAAGGAAAACCAAAAAAGGAGGGTCACCCTATTGATATCTCATGTGAAAGAGGGGAGATGATAGGAAGAAAATACTGGTGGGCAGGCCTGAGGTGTGAGAGTGAGGATGACACTGCTTCTTTAGGTCTGAGAAGTGTTTCTGTTAAGTCATCTCTTAAAGTGAAGCAGAGCTTCTGATGGCAACAGAGCCCAGGAGCAGGGGCCAGCCAGCCTGCTGAAACGTCTGGCAATAAATGGGCAGGGAGAAGAGCCCCAGCACTGGGCACAGTGGTTACAGCCTGCCCTGAGGAAGGAGGAGCTGAGGAAGCCCAGGGTGTCCCTTTCCCCTGCAGGAAAATGCCTGCTTGATGTGCTGCCTCTGATCTGAAAAGCGAGAGTGGAGCAGAGGTGTTTCCTGTCTGCTGCGGAAAAGAGTGGCTGGTGGCACAAGGGCCAAGAGAAGGCTCACCGGCACCGCTGAGGTGCCAGCCTAAGATGTGACATCTAACGGTCCCAAACACCCTGCTTAGCGTTGCTCTGGAGGGCACGGTGACAGTTGCCCCGTCAGAGGACAGAAGAGGGTAAAACAGCTATCGGTAGACTTAGATAGCTTTTGTTGTCCTTTATGTCAATCTTGCAAATGTTTTACTTTTTATCCTCGGCTAAAATAGTGTTGTGAAAGTAGTTGATTTATGTCTGATAATGTGTTGGAATTGTGGGAAAATGAACTCCCTGAGCATGAGGATGGTTAGGTGTCATTTTCTCATGGAGGATGAGAAGTGGAAGAAGGGAGCCAAATGACCCCATTGAAATATGGCCCTTTGTCCTCCCAGCCAAGCCCTGGCAGAAGGGCTGGGCAGGGAAAAAAGGCACCTTTAAATTGCCAGTCTCCAGCTATTGATTTGGTTTAACTTTGGCAGGTTCCTTGGGTATTACAGGGCAGAACCACTCCCTGCAGTCAGGGTTGTTTTGATAAAATCGTCTTAAAGCCATTAATTGTACAATCCTGTCTAGCTACTTCTATGGGAGTGTTATTTCACTGCACTAAGAGCCCATGAACAAATATTTCCTATCGGTTGTGTAACCTGGGTAAAGTCCCCAAATGAAAGATGCTCCATAAAGGGTGGAGTGAGCTCTTTGCCAGTGACACATGAACCTCTGCCTGCCCCAGTGGGATTTAGGGACATGGTTTAGTGGTGGACTTGGCAGAGCTAGCTTAACAGTTAGGACTTGATGATCTTAAAGGTCTTTTCCAACCAAAATGGTTCTATCATAGAATCACAGAATCAAGGAACAGCCTTGGTTGGAAGAGACCTCCAAGATCATCAAGTCCAACCATTAACCTAACACTGCCAATTGACCACTACACTGTGTCCCTTAGCACCTCATCTACACGTTTCTTAAATACCTCCAGGGATGGGGACTCCACCACTGCCCTGGGCAGCCTGTTCCAATGCCTGACAACCCTTTCAGTGAAGAAATTTTTCCTAATATCCAATCTAAACCTCCCCTGGCACAACTTGAGGCCACTACCCCTCACCCTATGATTCTATGATTAAACCTAGGTGAAGGGGAAGCCCCTCCAGATGAACCTGGCTGAGCCAGGATGGAGTTACGCACCCCCTTAAGCCCACGGCCAGACTGTAGGGCTCAGCAGTGACCCCACCACTGAAGGAGACATTACACCAGGAGGCCAAGGCCATGCCACGGGTACATTTCAGCCATAGTAGAGGCAGCACAGGGACATCTCCACACCCAGGACCTACAATATGTTGACCACCACATGCATGCAGGCCAGGCTGCACTGCCTCCCACGAAGGGCGTCCACTGTAGTGATCATCACCCTCATGACAGTGATTATCATCTGTCATGGTAACCCATCATCATCACAGTGATCATTATTCACTGGCAGCAGGAATGGGGTGGGGAGGGATAGAGGCAGGGAACTGGCACCATGCCATTCCTGGCTATTTTGCACACACACGTGCATACACACAAACTGCCAGGGAGCCCCTTCTCCTCCTCTCCCTCCCTAGCCTCTGGCATCCTGGTCCAAGGGCCCAGCACCTGGAGCCTCACTTACTTTTGCTGATGGAGAGGCCCTGGGGGCTCTTCTGGGGAGCAGAAATGCAGAGAGGAGGCACTTGCTCCACCTAACCACAGTGAAGCCCAAGAAACAGCTACACAAAACTTGTCACTAGAAGATCTTCTCGGGTAACCCAGGTCCAGTTTTCTTGTTTACCACCATGTCGGTGAAAATGGGAACACCCTTCAACCTGCCTGGTGCTACTGAGGTTCTATCAAAGGTAGTGCTCTGCTTTACCATATGGTATCATCACACTCTGCCTCCAAGTTTCAGCCCCATGTGGATATTTGCAGAATGAAGACAGGCATCTTTTCTTATTTTTTCAGATTTCTCTCATTTTCCCTCACCTGCTTTGACTAATATTTGAGCATGTTGGCGTTTCACATTCCCGCAGCCATGCTGCATATACCAGTAGTCCTTCAAGAGTGCTTCTGTCTAATCACATTTCCCAGATCTATTTCTTTTCTAATCCAAAATTAGACCTAGACAGTAAATGATTTCTTCTGACTCATAAAAAGTCTTTTGCTGTTGTAAAAGAAAAAAATATTTTTAAGCTTTGGATAACAGAAGTCTTTCTTTCAAAGGCTGAAAACAGAAAAACTAGCTACAAAATAAATGTTTGGGATAGGCAGTGTGTAGGTTTTGCACAAAGTGAGAGCTCCACTGACACTGGAAACCAGGGTTGTTCTCGTAAAAAGTTTTCATTTTAACAAATATGCCACTTTTATGATGACAAAACTACTAAGTAAGAAGTCCTAACCACATGTACCCCCAATTGCCACCTCCTACAACTATGCAGTACCTTTCCTTCATTTCTCCTCAGAATATCAATTTATTTCTCTGCTTGTTCTGCCTTTCTTAAAAAGAAATAAAGCAGTATAGTATTCGTAATTCTGTAAAGAAAATGACTTTCGATCTTATTCCCTTGCATATTATTTTTGTAAAGGTCTCTTGCTGCATTTCTTCTTTGCAATGAAGTGGTAAAATGTGGAGTGCTCTGTACCTAGAAATGTAATCGTACAGACATAAAAATCATACCCATAACCACCCTACAGATACTTATCTCAAGATGTGTCTCTGTATCCTTCAGAGCAATAACTGTAGCGACTGAGAATGGGACATGGGGGAGCTTAAATGTTATGACTCATTTATTTCCAGCAGATGTAATACACTTCAGAGGAACCAGAGTGGTCATAACATAAGGGACACTCTCATGTACTGGAGAAGCTTTAAAGCCATTAAAATAAAATAAGAACCATTAAAGCTGTTCAAGTATTTTTCAACGTCTTATTTAAGGCACAGACACCAAAGATTGTAGTTGTATTATTCTGTCAGATGTCTACTAACTCTTCTAAAAAACTAAACAGGCCATGCTGTCAGGCTGCCTCTTCCATAGGAATAAGGAAAATCAACCCGAGTCGAGCCAACTTATTTCTGTGATGCTGTGATTTATAGTATTCATGCTAGGTAGTTCAGTTAGGATGTTAAACACTTTTTACATGTGAAGTAGCAGCACATTCTTCCCTCTTGCAGCAAAAGGATTTTTTATTTGATACCAAAAAGTAAACAGGATAACTTGTGGGGCAGAGTTGAAGATCAGGAGCCCAAAGGTGTTTGCTAAAGGAGGACCAGCCTGTGCCCAGGGCAGAAGGAAAGGGCCAGACCTAGAGGGACAGCAATGTTGAGACGGAGCAGGTGGGGAAGGAGGAGTTGGCTGGCCAGCCTGGCACCAGCACTGCAGCTGCTGCACAGAGCTTGCAGCCAGTTGAGGAGCTGGATGTGATTTTTACAGGTGAGCTACAACACAGATGGAGTCTCTTTTCCTGCAAAGCAATGTGCTTTATAGAGGACTTAAGACACGTGTAAATAAAAGGAACGTGAGACGTGCACAGTGTGCCATACACCGGATGTTTCTGAAAGGTAACCAGTGTGGCTGGAGACGGAGAATCAGATGGATGCCCTCTAAAGCAATTTGTTCTTACCAACTGTCTGGAGGAAAGCCAGACTGTAAGTCAGAGTCCTTTAGGAACAGGATGGATATCTTTTCACGGGTGTCTGCTGAGAAATTATGGCTTTTGCTTATGGAGCACTGCCCATGTTTATCGTGAAGAGGTTTTCAAAGGCTGCTGGACTCCTCTGACACATCACTCCTTTAACTGCCTTAGTATGACAATTAAAACTGTCACACAGCATGGGTAAAAATCCCCGCATCAGGTATTATTCTTCACTAGAAAGCTATACTGTAGTTTAAATTAGCAAGGTGCTTCTGAACCCTTATTTAAAATGTGTTTGCACTGACATCCCGAGAAAAGAGTTTCTTTATTTAATTGCACTGTCAGTGTGATGCTTTCAGCTCAAACCATTTGGAGTTAGACCTTTTAATAGAAAGTGACAATTTAAATTGCCACGATAGCAGCATAAATGGTATTTAAAGTCATTACTAACCTGCAGTTGGCTCCGGACCAGTTTATTAAAGCAAAAGAAAGGTGGAGGGAGTAGGGGAAGAGCAAATGAATCGCTGATTCCTTTGGTACTCGCTGTAACAATAGCCGTGATGACCGTGTTCGCCCGTACGATGGAGACAATGGATAACCGCCCCCTCGCTTTGCGCTAACCAGCATCCCTCGGCGGGGCCAGAGGGCTCCCGGAGCGGGGAAGAGCACTGCTGGGAGAGGGGAAGGGCTCGGGGGGCTCCGGGGTGCCGGAGAAGCTCCCTGCCAGCGGGCCGCCACCCGTGAGGCGTGCGGCCACCGGCCTTATCCGCCATCGCCACCTAGCGACCAGGCCCTACGGCCCTGCCCCGGCCCGGGAGTTTGTCAGGGCAGCGCCCCGAGCTGACCCACGGGTGTGTCCCACCCCACGGACACCAAACGCGCTGTAAAAGGAGGGAGTTCAGTGAGCATGGGGAGTTCCGTTTCCTGGGGTTCTTCTCTCTTGTTGCTGCCTAAGGATCAGGCTGAGTATAAACCTGTGCGGGGGGCTTGGAACTACATGATCTTTAAGGTCCTCTCCAATTCAAACCATTCTGTGATTCTATGAAAACTGCTGTGTTGAAAGTCTAACAAGTAAGAAAACTGAAGTACTCTCTTAGTAGGTCCATGATAGATAGGAAAAATGGTATTAGTGATACATAATGATACAGAATTATGTTCAAAGATACAGTAAATATATAAAGTATATATGAATTTTCTCAGTTTCCAATACTTCTTTATTCTTAGCACTCTGCTTCTGCCAGTCATCTGACCTGCTATAACATCCCAGCTCCTGTACCTGTTCGTGCTTGTTAGTTACGATTCATCCTTTCAAATGGATGCAGTCCTGGCATTCCTTGTTTCCCTGGGCTGTGTCAGACAAAATGTCACAGACTTCTTAAAGCTACCTTTACAGTATCAGCCTTAACAAAACTCTTGATTCATGACAGTGCAAGAGAAAAATCAAGTCTGTGTTAGCTCCTTCTGTGCATATCACGTAAAGTGTCTTTTCATCTGTATTTGTTTCGAAGGACTCATCTTGTCCATTGGATGCAAGTGGGAAACATCCCTGGAGGATGTTGTGGGCTCCAAGTGCTGGGGGAGATGCTCTGGGCACCACACCACTGGGTGTGGGTCCCCCCTGGGGACTGCATAGCACCTGGCAGTCCCAAGACAATCACAGGTGGCTTTTGGTGCCTAGATGTGAGCAACTGAACTGAGACCAAGATGGCTAAATAGGGTGAAGCAGGGCTTTCGGACTCACGCCACTGTACTTGTCGGTTGTCCTCCAAGCTTCTAGCAATGTGATAGGCTTTAGTTTAAAAATCTCAAATGTGTGGCTTTCTGTTCCCTAAGGCATGAACATCTCTGTGGTCTCTGTTAGAAATGCCCCTGTCAGGGCCGGAGCTCTCTGGTGACCTGTTTTGGCCTTTGATTAAATTTTTCAATCAAAAACCTGGTTTCAAGCACTTGGCTGCTCAAAACAGACTCTAGGATGCCCAGTCAGGCACCTCAGCCCCTGACCAGCACGAGGGCATTGGCATCTTGGGATGGTGGGATGGACAGGCACCCCCTAGCCAAGGGGAAAGCGGAGACAAGCACTGCAATGGGAGTCATCTGTCCTGAAGCTCATGACACTCCACCCCTGGCTCCGTGGCAGAGCTGGTTCAGGGCTGCCTCAATCAATGGTTGAACTGCAGCAGAAAATAAGGCAAGAGCCAGAGCAGGGGTGAGCAGGCAGGGTGGTACCTGGGGCTCGGGTGCAGGGGGGTTGCACTTTCACACCAAGGATGGCTCTGCACTACCAAGGTGTTGAATGAGCTTGCTCAAAGCTAGGGCACATATATATGTCCTACAGCTATACACAGGATGCGTTCGTTGTGTCTACCTCTTTTTCTGCTCCCTTCAGGTCCTACTTGGTCCTCATGGCAGCAATTCTTTATCCTGGTTATTTTCCCTGGGATGCTGGGATGACCTGCTAAGTTTCGTCTTCAATACAACACTAACATTTTTCCAGATTTGTGGCATTTCTGTGGGACTCCAGTAAATATTACAAAATCTGTATGCTACATGGCCTCTGAACCACCTTCAGACTTCTCCGCCTCGTGAAAGGTTTTTGGTGTGCCTGCCTCTTATGTGTATTGACAACTACTTCTTTGCTCCTGACCACTCTGCTGACCTGCTTGCTGGTTCCAGTCAGCCACTCCTTGGTCAGCTTTCTGCCTGTCATAATTGTTAGTGTATTAATTGTGTTTCCTATTAATGAGACGTTATTTACTTTTAATTACTACCTTTAATAAGCCAGCAAACCACAGTGAGCCGTCAGCCAGCTGCTTCTTTTCCCAATTAGTGACACAGCCTTTTGGCTCACGAATAAAGCTGTCAAAGAACCCTTAGGTTTGCATCCAGGCTTTGGGTCCCTTTGCTGCTATGGCCCAGCAAGGGGGACGTCACCTGCAAGCAGCGCCTGGCAGAGCAGCAGTGAAGCTTTCACAGCCAAGGAAATCCAAGAGGAATTGGGGCAGACCTAAGTGGAGGGTGGGATTTGCTAGACTGCATGAGCTAGAACTGGTGACTGCTCCTGAGTCTTCCTCACAGCAGCCAGAAATGGGTGTATTTATTCTTCAGCGCCCTGAACGTCTCTGGTTCTCAACGTACAGTTTGATGAGTGGTTGAGGAACATCAGGTAGATGGAGAAAACGAGAAAACAAATCAAGAGCAGGTTGCTGGCACTTCTGCGCAACAGCTTCTTACTATGAAGAGCTGCCCAGTGCCAGTCTGGCTGCACAATGAACCATGATGAGGAGTGAATGAGTCAGTGTTTCCTAAAGGTATCTCCAGTGGGAGTAAACTAATCGGACTAACTATCCTGATGGGATCTGGGCCAGCAGACATGCCACCTCCACGTTTCACCTCTTCCCTTCTCAGGCAGGTACGGAGGGCAGTGACATGCAACAGCACTTCTGTCGCTAGCTCTGCTGGGTCAACAGGTTGATGCTGGGTCACAGGCATGGTTAAAGCAGGATGGGCTGTGCTGTGTTAACTATTACCAAAATAGTTCCCACCTGCTGAGCTTAATTTTAACTGGGGAAGGGAGCCGGGCCCCAAAAGAGACATAGGGAAACACGTTTTATTGTGTTTCAACAACAACGGTATGACCTTCAACTCGAGGTTTGGTGGGGGCTTTTTGGGACAGGGTAGTAGCACTGAGTAGGGAACCACCTTGTGGAAAAACATTAAGGCACTGTAAGAAGTTTAACAGACATGAATCCTGTAATATAAAACCAGGCATTAAAATGGATTTCACAGACCTGCTCTCCCTGCCATTCACTTTGGCAGACTGTCTCATAAAGGCATGTTTCACCCAGGTGAGGGACTGAACCACCCACACCCCAGTACCACACAAAATGAGCTGAAAAACAGGGAGCAGAGAAAGAAGCTGAAGTGCATTAGAGTTTGAGATGACCGTGTCCCTCAGAACAACGCTCACTCTCGGTACTGGCAGCAAATAGACTGAACGTTTGTTAACAGGAAAATATTTTGAATTTTATTTTTGTCACGTTATTATCAAGTACACAATTACAATAATGTCACACATCCCTATATGATTCTATGTATTTTGTTTTTTTCTTTTGTCTTTTTTACAAAGTGTACAGAGGGAAGGACGTATACAATATTTAACAGGGTATTTTCTACAGAACAATAATTTATATAATGTCCTTGTAAAAATCTGTACCTTTTTTAAACATTAAACTGAAACATCCATTTTATAGCATTTGCTAAGCAAATCATTTAAGAATTAAAACTAACCTGTAACTAATGCCAGTACATTAACAATAACTATAATTTCATTTTCTCTTTATACAGACAAATACATTTTACAAAATCCACTTGACCAAACCCTTAATTATTAAAAAAAAAAGTTTCAACATTGTGCTTTAAAAAAAAAAAAAAAAAAGTGTGTATGAGTCCAGGCTACGTAAGAGAAAGAAAATGTGTAAAATTGTGTTCTTTGTCTTTCAGCTTATTTAAAAAAATAAAGTTCAAAATGGCCAAAATCCTCGGCAATGCTATGGGAATTTATGCAGATTTTGTACACTTTTCAGGTTTCCAGTTAGAAAACGCTTGAATGTAAGAGGAAGGGGGGAAAAAAAATGTTGTAGGAGGGTACTCCGCAAGACACAAATGGAAAATCTGCTCTGGGTTTTACTGCATCTGATTTGGCAATCAGGAGGCAACAGCCAGCCAGCTACGGCCACGAAGGAAATCCACTGACTTCCCCAGGGATTGCAATGAAGGCACAGTGCAGCACATCTGGGTACGACACACTAAAGGTTCACGGCCTGCTAGGAGCAGTATTATACGTGAGCACGCTGGACAAGTTGGGGGGCACTGTCAAGCAGGCATTAGAAAAAAACATTATACAATAAAAGCAGTGACACGGCATTCAGCTCTCCCAAACTGCAAACTCAACACAAGTATTTTGGGTTACAGTGAGACACAAGGGCTGAGCAGTAGGCGCAGGGCTAGGTAACAAAACAAAATACACAAGGCTTAGAAGATGCACCTCTGAAAGGAAACCTTTGTCCCTTTATCACCCCAAACCTGAAATCATCCCTAAAATCCCTGTTCGATTGCAATAGGAAGTTTGTCTGCCTAGAAACAAGAGCTGGCCAGGCTCTGAACCCTCTCCATTAGTGAATTGGTGGTTACAAATCTATCCTAAGCTGGCAGGCGGCCGGGTCCAAATTCTGTGATCCATCATCAACCAGTGCCCTTGGTGGAATTCGAGCACAGGGAGCAGGGCCGGGTCCTAAAGTCTGGCATGTAATTCAACGGTTTGGGTTTTCCGCTCCACAGTTGTTGTTAAGGTACCTGACTTGGTACATTTATGCTGCAATTAGCAAATGATATGGCGCTATAATAGTCTTCAGGTGGCAAAATTGCATATAATAATTGTAATGTTCTCCCAGCTGTTTATAAACAGATTAAAAGAACTGGGTTAATTCTGGATAATGGACTAATTAATAAACAGCAGCTTAACACAGCTGCTAACGGCTCAGGAAAAACATTCAATTTAGAAAGAGTTCTGTTACTATCATAAGTTACTTTTCCTATTAAGGATATCTACATTAAAACACCTCTACTCCTTATGAATGCATCTGCTCCGCTCCAGCCCCCTCTCAAGCTCTCACTCCAAACATTTCCAAAATCGAGGCACCTCTTGGTCTTAAATTTTATTCTAGAACAACTCACAATAAAAATGTGACGCGAACCACAAACTGTTCTTTCAAAGAAATACTAATATACATAAAAGCATTAAGGTTGAGGTACGTTTACCAGCACGTACAGTCAGTTGTGATCTATTAACTCTGCAAATGGAACAACAGTAGTTTATGTTTCCAACATTAAAGACAGCGGTAAATTGAAAAAGAAACCCAACTCATTTGTAACACGCAAAACCTTTCAAAGACAAAGAAGCACAGAACAATAAACACAGTACTTGAGCATACTTTTAAATTCGCCAAAGGAAGGTAACGAATGCCCCAAACCAATTTTTCAAATTTTTTTCTCTCTGAAACCTGAATTGAAATGCAGAATAGTTTTCTGCGATGAAATCGGATGTGTAACTCCTCAAATGGAACACAGTTAACCTGCCACAAAGTCTGTATAGTCAAAACAAGACAATCGGGCGGGCCCGAGTGACTTTATCTTCAACATCACAATTCCCCATTGTATACACACCTCCAACAATTTTATCAAGAGAAATTTCATATTTTTAAAATTCACGACAAAACTGCATTAACATGGACACTGTGAGTTATCAACGAGGTCAGTAAGATAAATATACTTAAATAAACTATTACGGTTGAAGAATTCAGTAAGAGACAGCGTTTACTTTATTAAATGCAACTTTATTGTTGCCATCTTTTCTTCATTTATTAAACAAACTGAATAGAATTCAGAACACGCTATTGAACAAAAAGGTATAAAAGTCAACTAGAAGCAATAATCCTATTTTTATACAGCAACAAATCAAATGCACAGTATTTTTTTTGTTGTTTTTTTTGTTTATGTGTGCGTGTGATCGCAGGTGATTGGCTTTAAAATAAGCTAACTGCCCGAAAGGCAAAATTCCTTTATAACTCCAGCCATAAGTCTGTGAAAGAGACTTTAAGGCAGCCCAACATCTTTATGATGCCGCATGATGTGCTGGTTCTTCTCTGAAGGCCTTCGGAAACCTTTCTTGCAGTACTCACACCGGTGAGGGTAGTCTTTTGTGTGAATGGAAATAACATGCCGTTTGAAGCCTGAGGCGTCTGTAGTGCTATACTCACAGTACTCACACTGATAAACCTTCCTGCCACTGTGTGTTTTCATGTGTTTTTTCAGCTCGTTCTGCTGCCTAAAGCCCTTTCGACATCTCTTGCACCTGAACGGAAGATCCTTTGTGTGAACTGAGAGTATGTGGCGACTCAGAATGAACGGATCTGCAATCTTAAAGTCACAATGTCTGCATTGGTGCAATTTTTTACCCTTGTGAGCCGCCACGTGTTTTTTCAGTTCCGAAGGCCTGTGAAAGCCTTTATCACACATATCACACTTATGAGGATAGTCTTTTGTGTGGACTGAAATTATGTGTCGTTTCAGATCACTCGAGTTTGAGCTCTTATGGTCACAATGCAAACACTGATGTGTTTTACTTTCTTGATGCATAAGCGTATGCTGCTGTAGCTCTTTGGTATCTGAAAAAGTCTGGAAACAAATATCGCACTTGAGTGGCGTTTCCTTACTGTGTTTAGTCTTTACGTGAGTTTTCAAGTTAGAAGAGTCGGCAGATCGGTATTCACAATATTGGCACTGGTACGGTTTTTCACCAGTGTGGATTCGCATGTGCTTCTTGAGCTCTGACGGATGACGAAATCCTTTGCCACATTCCACGCAAATGTGAGGAAAGTTCTTGCTGTGGACAGCTAGAAGGTGATGACTCAGTAATCCTTGCTCTGCTGTCTCGTAATCGCAGAATTTGCACTTGTGCATTTTATTAACGCCTTTGTCCCTATGCACCATCTTGTGAGTAAATAAAGTTCCTGCGTGAGAGAAGCTTTTCCCACACTCATCGCACTCAATAAGCTTTTCTGTTTTGTTGGTCAGCTTATGACTCTCCAAGTGGTTATGTAAACTTATTTTTTTATTCGTAGTGTAATCACAGTCTGTGCATCTGTATTTCTTCTTAGTAAGAAGGTGCTCCGGGTGGTTTTTCATGTGCCTTTTCAAGAAACCTCTAGATTTAAATTTTTTTCCACAAATCATGCAGGGGTAGACTGTCAACGGATGACCATCAGGGCCAATGATTATTGCTGTAAAACAACAAAAAACCCTTCATCAATGCTATACAACAATATTAGACTTCAATAAATGTCATTTTTCAACCTTAACAAGAAGCTGAATTGTTAAGTAAGCTCAGAGTCAGACACATACACTATACTACATAATAAACAAGCTGGTTACTGTGTTAGGTAGAAGAAACCAAGAGAATTAGTATGTTCATTCATTATTATTATCAGGAGAAAGGAAAAACTGTTTTTTGATGGAGACAACCAAAGCATCACCCAGCTGTTCTCCACCTCAAATAATTCTACTTTGAAGAATTCTGACTGAGTTCACACATCAAACACAAGCAGAAACTGATGCTGGTGCAAAGAACAGCGGCCAATTTGTTAAACTGAGTATTCTGTAGTAAGCACAGCACATGATCTTCTTCAGCTTTCCATGAATCTGCAGATAAAGTTTAATCTGGCAGTTTAATCACCTACCACTGACTACAATTCACATGCCCCCAAACTAACACCTCCTTCTTGTGCCATCTGTCACAGTTACAGTCTGAAGAGGTATCAAGCAGGAATCAATGAGAACACATTTCACATACAGACACCTCAGAGCTTTGGAACTTATTTGTGCTCATCCATCAGCCCCACTTGTTTACCCTGAACCTGTCTGGGCATGCTGAAAAGCTCTCTTTTCCAAAAATGTTTTCAAAGGAGAACTGACTACGTAGCTGGAAATAGAAAAAGCAAACTTTAAGATTAAAATTTGCTTCATTTACTAATTCAGTGCTAGACAAAACAGAACTCTTACAGTTAAGTCACCATTTGGAAAGAAACTTTCAGTATCATTTAAGGCAAGGCTACTAAAGAAAACAGTCATGTGCTTTTTCAACTTTATCAGGCCAAATAAATAATTCAGACCATAACACGGTAACAACAGACACCAAATAATGCCAAAACAGCTCATCTGTTCTACTGATGCAAGTAAGACCACTGGCGTGAACATCAAGGCAATTTATTTCACAATTAAAACAGGAAAGGGTATAGAAGTTACACTACCTACTGTAACATATAATGTTCAGATTTCCCAGTTACTTATTGAGCTGATTATAATGAAGTATATTGTTCTATATATTTTCAATAAAGACAAAAAGGGTTTTAAAAAAGTACTATTACGGAACACTCTTTATCTAACATCACCTTTAAAAAAGTTACATTAGAATTGGTGTGGCAAGTTAAGTATGTAGGTTTTTAAAGTTTTGCCGTGACACTGCTTTTTGCTGTATCAGAGATGTTTTCCTCTAAAACAACCCCCACAATCCAAACCAGCTACTTATTTAAAAACTTTAAAATAAAATATACACTCATTTATGACGTAGAAGTGTTGTCCACAAAAAAATTCCCCAAATAATCACTGTTTTTTGCAAGACTGCCCACCCTACCAGCAAAGTACATGGGTGTATGGGTAAGCACTTTGAAGAACAAGAGTAGAGCCAGCCACCAGATACTCACCTGTTTGATACTGCCTAGACTCAGGTCTCCTTTTTTTCTTTGGTTTTTGCTTCGCCAGTCTCCCAAGTCCAGCTGACTCATCTATGTGCAAAAGAGCACTTGCAGTGCCATTCCGACTTTCAATGCCATCATTATTATTACCTAACAAGATAAGTCAAAAAGTTACCTGCCGTCATCACTCTACAGGTTATTTGAGCAACCAACTCTACAGTGGTAATAAAAAGAAATTATAAGCTATTATCTAGATGTTTAATCAAACCGTAATAACGTACAGGATGAGGTGCAAAATTTCTCAGTATGTAACTTACAAATGATGTTTGTTATTACCAACTTGGAAGTATTGGCTTTGTTAAACTCATTTTATGGGAATTAGTGGTTTTCCTTTTCACAAAGAGTTACCCTTTAAATGCAGTACTTTTTGCATTTCTTTGGTTGCAAATTATGCCCAAAATGTTTAACATCAGTAAACAATGCCATGGCAATATTTACTGTGCCCCATTTTCTTCTCAGTGCTGATATACATTCATGTGTGAGCCCCCATTCACTTCTGGGCATCTGAATTCACCTGACTGAAGTTTCTCATGCACTGAATTTCAGAACTGGAACCGTGATCGAGCAATCATTCTGAACAGCCCATAAACTTGCACACAAATACACTAGTTACTATCTGCACACCTGATGCTTTAACACTTACAAATTCTTTCTACTTGGAACAAAAAGCATGCTCAGTATTGTATAACAGTATCGTAATACTGTATAATGAAAGAAGTAATAACAGTAATAATTGTATAATAAAAGGAGGAAAGAATCTCTGCCTCACAAAGCTTCACGTTTAATACACAAATGGTATCACTGGATGTAAAATGAGCATGAAAATCACAAGTAAATATATCTATATATTCAGCAAGGTATTTATTGCAATCAGTTTAACATCAGTGATTTAATGACATTAAGTAAATTTTAACAATAAATTTTGTGGTTAAGTATTTACTTAAATCAATAGAAGGCAACAGTTCCTAGTGAAAGCAAAGCACACAAACAAGACAGGAAGATTAAGGTGGAAGAAAGTGCAAGATCCTCAATAGTTGTTCCCTTCGTAGAGTGCTGGGAATGAATATTCATGATTTATGTAAGAAGACTCAGAGCCAGAACAGGCATGTGCAGAGCCTGAAGATTCTGATCTATATGCTAGCTCAAGTGTTGAACCGCAAATGTAGCAAGTGACAAACATTGAAAACAAAACTCCATTTCACATCTTACACGTAGGCAGTTTGCAGCAGGTGCATGAAGAGTCCTTCTAGAGTGTAACACAAAAGGGGCCCCAAACATTTTCTAATACTAGAATAAAATTGCAAAAACTTTCTGGAATGTAAAGTGCAGTAGGACTGGGCTTTGCTACAATACGGCAACAAAACAAGTTTAACATTTTAAGATGTCATTGTTATCAGCTCTTAAACCCTCTGTAAGTGGAGAACAGTTCTGAGAAGCGCAGATGACAAACCGCTGCC
Source organism: Podargus strigoides (assembly GCA_028020825.1). Classification (NCBI taxonomy): domain Eukaryota; kingdom Metazoa; phylum Chordata; class Aves; order Caprimulgiformes; family Podargidae; genus Podargus; species Podargus strigoides. The sequence continues at coordinate 4,141,260 of CM051641.1, read as the reverse complement.
ATTTTCATGCCCTCATGCTTCATTATTTCTTCCCTTCCCTGCCACCTCTCACCTGGCATGCTAGGTTGCTTATTGCTGACAATGCAATGACTCCACTGTTTCCCACATTCTTAAATTCTCCTTTCAGTTCTATCTCTCTCAATACACGCTGCTCAATTTTATCCTCCTCCAAAATCACTAAATGTTCAGTTTACAGTTGTTTCAAGTTCACTTAATTTCATTTTTAATTCCCACTCAATCTGGCTTCTGTCCTTTCACTGAAACTGTGCTCACTGGTATATGGTACTTTATAAAAGTTTTATTCTCTATTCCACTATTTCTTCTGCTTTTTTTACTCACAGTACATTTAGAAGGAGAATGGGGCAATACAGAAACATTCCTAAAATGAGATTTTGGTCTGCTAGCTTATGTAAGTTTTGGAAAGCAGTTTGTCCACCACTTGGTGCTCAGATACTCATGTTCAAGAAACATGGTTTTGCACACTGGAAATATTCTCAAGGTTCTGCTATAATTTTAAGATGTCTCCATCCAGCTTCTATTTTGTTAATAAATTCATTATTTCCATTAGTGAAATCACATGTTTATATGTTCCTTCTAGAAAGCACTTAAATCAAGCTAGAGGTCAGTGTTGCTTTTCACTGTTACACTGAATCTTACATATTCCCATCTGTCTTCCCCCCTGCCCCGCAAAATAAAAATACTCAGTTCTACTCCCAAGCCAGCTCTAACTGCGTCCTGAAACTGTGAAGGACAGATGTACTTGAGATGTAATATTTCAGCTGAAAGCACATGTACTTCCCTGTCCACACCATGAAAATATGAAGCAAAATGCCTCTTGAAATAGGAATAAGAAGCAGCCTGCCTCACAGCTCTTCTCCTCTTTTTAATTTTAAGGCTCATTATGTCAAGAAACCATTCTTAAACTAAAACTTTAAAAACAAACAGAAAAGCACACATACTTCACTACCTCCAAAAAACAATCTCCAACATTTTGCTACAGACAGTGTCACCAGGAAGAATTCTTTGAATATTACCTACCATAAGCTGCTGCCCAAGCTATAGGCATGAAAGTTTTAATTTCAGTGTCATCAATTTGCTGTTCATGGGCCACCGCTGCGTCCTCCTCTCCTACAATCACTTCCATATAAACCTCATCAGCTATTTCTGCAACATCTAAGAGGAAAAAAAAAAAGTCAAGAAAAAATTAATAGGAACACTGCATTGCTGAAAGTGAAAATCCCTGTTCCCAAATGAAAGCCACCTACTTACTTAAGTCTTCATCTTCATGCTGAGAATCATTTACAGTCATGTAAACCATTTTCTCCCTTGGAATACGAATACTGCTATTTTGATCAAGTAATCCAACTGTGTGGTCATTCTCTGGCTCGCTCTCCACAATGTCTACTGTGCCACCTAATTAGGAAGACAGAGCAAAATATTTTAAATACACTTTGTTCATATTATATTCTAAACCACAGAAAACTGACAGTTTGTAACTCTTTAACATTAGACTCACAGCTCTTTACAGATGACTTCAGAGAAACCACAGTCTCCAATTATGCAAAATTTCAACTATCAGGTTGCAGTATTCTAAAATGAGCGTATTTTACCTAAATCATCTTCTCCAGGATCTGCTTTGAATATATAGACCTTGATGACTTCTGGACAAATGCCATCCACTTTACAAGAGCCACTTTCTGACTCTGCTTCCATGGTAATTTCAGCAGAACCTTCTTGTTCTATCTTACCAGCATCATCCACTACAAAAACAAGTTATTACAATTATCCAGTCATATACAGACAGACATATGTGACTTTATTACTTTATTACTCAAATTTGGAAGCAGTTTAAGATAAAGAACCTATCCATAAATATTTTTTTCATATCCTTGAAAACATCAACAACAAACGCAGAAACAAGCCATATCTGCTAGTTAAGGGGGAACTGCCAGAGTGCTGCAGTGATATGACTAGAAGCATGACCACCACACCAAGCAGTATTACTAGGGAAATAATGATCTGCAGCAAGAGGATGGTAGGAAGAAACTGCAGGTTAGTACTTATTCTGGCAAAATTTCACTTATTCTCAGTTTTAACTGCATTCTCCTTCACAACTAATAAGCTATTAATTGTTTCAAGAGCATTATCTGTTGCTCAACCCTGTCTCTAATGCAAGCGGTACTGGTGCTGCCAGTCAGACCTGGTTACTTGCAAAGCAGTGTTGTTGATGCTTCTTCAGCTGACTGGAGAGGAAACTTAAATGAAAACTACAGGAAGAAAGCCCTGCACTTTTCTCATCCACTCAGCAGCTGAGGGATCAAGCACAGTGTCAAAGCGCTGCCCTGACGCTACAGCACTGGGGAACCTATTTAACTGATTGTTCATGGTGCCCTTATGGAAAGGGACTCGCACTGCATTTTATGCTGTAGCCCTATATCCTTACTACCCTCTCATCTTTTGTTCCCTTCCTTTCAGAAGTACACCAACACCACGCTACAGTTTGAATTGCCGTAACTTGCCTCGGCCTCCCACGTAAACATGGCTAACAGCCAGCTTTATGAGGAACACAGTGCTGATTTTTAAGACATACTCTACATAGGCACGCACACAAACACACCATCTTACTTTACCAAGAGTGGGTTTTCAAGAAAAAAATGCTAAACATGCGTTCACAAAAAATCAAATCCAGCATCTCAAGACCTTTAGAAAATCTCTCAAGTTCAGAAGCCCCAGAAGTTTCTTGAGCGCTGGGATTATTTAAGAGTTCTTAACACGAAGGCATACTTTCGTAATTTGTGACTTTATTGTTTGTAAAGGCTCTTTTGGAAGCTGACATGGCTCCCTCAGAGCCATGCAGAGCTTCAATTCATGACAAGACAACATGAAATTTATACTAAAGGAAGGGCAAGAACTGTCCCATAAATGCCGTAGAATTTTTAACTACCATGCTTAGCACATACAAAATACTTCAAGTATGCTCATTTTACTGGCACTCACTAAACTACCCTCATAACTAAATCACAGCTTTACTACTCAGTAAATGCAACACTTCCATTTACTTGAAGACCTACTTTAAAAAAAAAACCTCAAATCATTGGTACTATTATTTTCCCGTCACAAAGTCAATAAATTAGCCTTTAAATTAGATACACCTAGCATGTGTTCTGTCTCATGTATCAAAGACAACTGTATCCAAGTACAATTTCTCAATCGGGCATCATTATTCACAAAGAAATATGACTAACATTGAATTATGAAACACTAAAATAAAATAGTCTACCTCACTCCTCACCAAGTGAGCAGCAGAAAAAACATTAAATAGTTTAATACCAAGTTCATCATCAGTATTAAACAGAATGTTTCAAGCAGTATCATGTTTAAAAAACTGATTTTGTGTCACGGGACACCACAACATCTTGTAGCTGGAACCCCAAAGCATTTCAAAAGTTAAAACCTTATGATGTTCTTTTGAATTATGTTAACAACGGTAGCTCCACAGTACATATATTCATTTATCGCGCAGGCTTTCACTAATTCATTGGCATATGCATGAAACACAAAACACCACTGGAACTCTGACAAAAAGAAAACTTGCTTTTGTTCCTACACTAGATTTATGTAGTTGTTCTTTTAACTTGGCTGTTTCCAGTGTCACGCACGTGTACTTGGAAGGGTTTCAAATCAGTGTAAACTGATTTTACACTGCTGAAGCCAAAGGGGAAGCCTGCCACCAAGCTCAACTGATGCAGGAACATACTCAAAGAAAGAAAATTATAGCTGAAGCAGCCAAAAAGGAAACAAACCTACATGCACCCACGTGAAACAGGCTGGTTTCTTTTAAGCAACACAGTAAAAAACTGTACTTCTGTACATACATGGAAGTAACCGTTGATAACATTCACACAACAGAAGAATTCTAGATCTTAAAAACATGCTCCATTTACTCTTTGAAATAAACTCTCCAAGGTTCAAAGTCATCTTTTAAACAACATGATTAAAAAAAAATCATTATACAATTTAGAGTTTGTTTATCCCCAATTTCCCTCTAGATTCAACAGTGTTTCAAACTGTAACAACTGGTTTAAATATTTTTCAACAGCGCCATTAAACTGTAAGGAAACTGATGTGTAGGAATATTAGGCCAACTTTTCTCATCCAAAAGGAATAAATTTCACTCTTGACAGGTGGCAAAACCTGAAAAACTAAAGTCCCTGAATGGCATGAAAAGTAATAGTATTTGCAGTACAGAAAGAAAAAGGCAGGGAAAAAAAAAATCAGAAGAGACAAACAAGGTGAAAGAGAATGGGTATCTATCACACAAAGCACCATTTCCATGTTATTTTGCTACATAAGCATTAATCTATTCCGATTCGTTGATGCTCTTGCAGCACTTAGGAAATTTGACTTCTATTTAACACTTTCTCTGTGTTTCTGCATTCTCCACATATCTCAATCTCACAATCAGAGAAAATTATATTCATAAATACTTGACTGATCAATGTCTGAAGTTGGAACTCTGATGATGTTTGAATTTTTTATTTGAATTCACAACCTACCAAGAGATCCCACAAATACCAGGCATGACTGATCTCTCACATTGTTCCTCTTTGAAATAACAAAAATACCCCACATGAAACCCCAAACCCAAAAGTACTTCAAAGTATTAGTTAAGCTTGTAAGAGACTACTTCCTTTCAAGTAGAGCCACTGGGCAGTTATTAAACTAATCACAAGTCACATGCTAAAAAGTAAGTTCAGACTAGCACTATTCCAATGCTGTCATACCTTGTGCCTCCATTTAATTAAATATTGACTGAACACTAAAAACTTTAAATGTATTATTTTTTCACTCTACTAGCTAGTAGCTTTATTTCAGTAAACAAGTGGATTCAGACTAATTCTCCAAGGTAAAAAAAAAAAGAGAAAAATTGTTACACACATTATTTTACATAAATTGCAGTAACGCATTCTATGACTAGCTTGCTGACGTTCTTCAGACTTCACTGATTAGAGGAGCCTGCTTTCTGCATACTATGAGCTGTAACAAACAGCTAAAAAAGTGTATGTTTCTCCAGTGTTGCAATATTTGTTTTCATATAAAGATAATGGTTGAATTTTTATTAAAAGCACAGATGAGAAAGCTGTCACACAACATGAAAGATGTAGCATATTTCAAGCCTGTCTAGTTATCATTTACAACAAAAAGAGACCAAGAGAAAAAATGAATAGACTAAAGCAAAAAAAAAATAAATACGCAGGCAGCATTAACAACAGATTGCTTGTTTAAGATGTGTTCTATCATGATGATAACATTTGTTTCCTAGAAAACATTACATCTAATAAAATCCTATAATGTCATAAACTATCATGTCTAATCAATAATTATCACCTGTATCTTTACCCTCCTATTAAAATATGTCCAGTGACATTTTTGGGACAGAAACAAGCTCCTGTTAATAAAAACAGCATTTAAAACCCAGCCAAGGACAGTTTCCCCATGCAGGAGCATAAATGCTAGCTCAAGATCCTGAACACTGCATTTGCTTAAATGGTGCGTCTTTTGTTTAACCGTGACACATACACTTTCCCCAAAAGGTAGGTTTTAGTTTCTTATATCCAATATTTAATGGATCGGCAGATACAGACTTTGTAGCCTTGCAGTCTTTTACTCCTAACTAGAGAAATGCAAGTATCTGTAACCGCCTTTATTTTTGTAATGGTTTCCATAAACTTTTACATTTATTCTTCCCTACTGTTTCCCCTTTATATGAGATTAAATGAGGAAAATAAAAGGATTGTAAAGCACAAAATTCACTTAAGCACTAAGAAACCTTCCATCTTTTTCAAGTACACACTGCTCATTCCTAAATAACACCGAAACAATTCTTGTTCTAAGAAAAAGTCTGTCTCTACACCAGTTCTAACCAATCTTAAAAACTGTCTATGGAGCAATTAGACAAGAATCATCTCTTTTGTTAGTCTTTATGTTCCCAAATGATTGTTGCTAAAAACAATGCATATCATACTTGCCTGCTTACAAAATAAACAACCCTATTTAACCATTCTTAACGAAAAAGGCCCCTGCTAACTATTCTCTTTTCTCTAAAATAGATTAAAAGCATGCTGTATTCCCCAAACAGACTTTGTTAACTTATCTGTGATAGAAACATTTTACTTTTACTTCACTTCATAGCACAGGATTCCTAATCCATTGAAGAAGTTGTTTTTGCCATCCAGTTATTTCTTAAATGGCAAAACTGGTTTCCTAACCTGTGAGAAAGCAGAAATCTGTTCTATTTTGATTTTAATGCCACTGCCATTACACATGAACAACAAACAGTATACCCTATGTATCTGAAGCTCCCCTCAGGGCAGCAACGTAGCAGAGAACTTCCTGAGCTCCAAACTGGTATCTAACACTTGTCCTTCTCATCCTGCTCTTCCCAGCAGACAAACCAGACTAAGCTCTGAGGCATTACTCAGTCGAAGGGAACTCTCACCTCCCTTACCTCTGACAGTGACCTCCTGAGCAGCTGTAGCTGCTACAACTGTTGGTGCCATTCCAGTGGTCAGGCAGAAGCATGGCAGCAAGTTCTACCTCACACAAAGAAAAATGTCATTTTCTGCATCTTTAAGAACCTCCCGGTTCTTAAAAAAAAAAAAAAAAAAAAGTACTTATTTATGTCAAAAAAGCAAATACAAGCATTTTGTTTTCTTGACTAGAAGTCTACTGGATGGCCCTAATGAAGGCATGAACTTTACCACTTTGTTGATTAGATCCATTGCTTTCAACTTAAACAAGGCTGAGAAAAGATCGGTTTCAGCTAGACCTATCAAAACATGCAATCATTATTCTCTCTCTCAGAGTACCCTGGGCTCTGACTCCTGCAATGAAACGTGTTCATTCAGATACAACAAACAAAAGACATGTCTAACTCAGACCAAAGTAACGATAAGGATGGACATAACATAGCCCCTGTATTTGCGATCATGTAACCTCATAAAACCACGGCTTAAACTTTGTGAGGCTCATCTTCCCTCTCTCCAGACTCCCCTTGTGCCTCACCATTTTTACTGCAATTAAACATGAGTGTATCAGAGTACAACTTTTTTCTTACGGAACAAGCGCATACCAGAGGACGTGTCTTACTTTGCCAAATCGAGTAAAATCGGACAAGCAAGCACCTTAATTTCCATCTTATGGCCAGGTGTAAGGCATTACTTTCCTTGGTTAGTGAATGCTTGGGGTTCTTTGTTGTTGCTGTTTTGATAAACACTAGTTAATCTCTTCATTACTGTTTCACTTACGGAGAAATGATTTTCAAAGCCTTAAAATTTGCTACTGAATAATTAGTACCAGTGTGAGCCAGAACACAATTTATCCTTTCCTGACCAAATTCATTAACTGGCTTGTTATGCTATATGTGAAAGAAAAACTGACTTATCAAACCTCCTTGACTACTACTACTGCTACTACTAAAATAACTAGTAGCAGTTTGCATGCTTTGTTGAATGAATATCTGATTCTGTTCTGCCGTAAGTGCCCCATATCTACCATGGATCAAAAATAGTGAGTTCATCAAAAGGTAAGTGATAATATAAGCTGTGCCAAGAAACATTATCTTGGAAATGAAAAAAACAAAGGCATATCAATGCAGAAGCTAAATTAAATCTAAATGGGAAAAGAAATACTAAAATACTGAGTTTATTGAAGCAAAGTCACAGAATGAAACCCGCAGGGACTGTAATGCTTGAAAAGACAAATCAGTCTGAAAATAAGAAAGAAGGTAGAAACACAAGATTTAAAAAAAAAAAAAGTACACATAGATTAGTCATTTCAGAAAAGTATTTTCAGGATAAAGCTAAGAAAATTATCTTAGTTTAAGAAAATCTATGTAGACTCAGTTCATTAGGAACAAAAATGGAAACACTTAAAGAGAGCCAGAAGTTATTAAGATGAAAACAAAAAGATTTTGCCAGTAACTTCCATTGAAGAATATAGACTGAGAAACTTACAACAGAAAGAACATAAAGTGTCAGCCCCCGCTCTGCAAATGACCAGATAAAAGACGACTGTCAAAAGCATCCTGAAGAACAGAGCCTAGCTTCCAGATCTGGGAAGCAGCTATATTTGGCTATTGTAATGGCAGACAAAATTACAACCAAACATCTGCTCCAGCAGTTCAGGGATGTTTGCCAGAATAAAGCATGAATTTACAGGTTAGGATGAAAAAGTCAAAACCTAGGCTGACGTGACTACCACCTAATGCGAAGTTCAACTGAAGAACTGAGTCAACAGATCAATAAAAACATATTCTGCCGATGAAAAAAAAAAAAAAAAAAATATGGGAAGTAATTCAAGTAATGTTTTCCATACAATGAAGAGACTATTTGGCAAGATAGTCTTTACTTGATGGAAAAGCACTAGACTCTGCCTTCACAACCAGAATAACCTGTTATGCAGGCTTTAAACACAGCAGGTGGTAATAGGGAACTTCCCTTTAAAATGAACTGTAGAATATACTTAACATTTTAAACACAAATTGAAAGGATGCATGTTTCGTAGCATAATGACTGTTTTAAATGCTGGCTTATTTAAGGTTCTCAATCTAAAAGTACACTGCAAGACAACAAGGAGGTGTTTAATATTAAATAGAGTATGAAACTGCAGAAACACATGACTGAAAATGGAGAATATCCCACTACAACTCAACAATTAAATTCCAGTGTTTTCTGCCAGTTACGACCTGTTGATGACTGGTACATCTCAGAAGAATTCCTAGCTGGGTGGATATTTTAAGGACCATGCAATATGGCATCTACCAAGACATTCTGCCCTCACTCAGCCACTAGCAACGGCTGAATGGGACATGTATCTACCCACTCCTCTCACTTGAGTTTACACAGACACAGTTTGCAAACTATTCCTATGACAGCAGCCCCAAAGGCCTTACTCTGTTGCCAGTGCTGCAGGATGACAGCCTGCAGAGGAAGGGTGAGCCGGGAGGTAGGAGCAACAGCACTTTCAAGAGCTACAGTCAGGGATAAGAAACAGGTAAGGATCACCACCAGTTTTTACACAATCAAGCCTCATTTATCCATAGGTGGATTATCCACTTTGTTGCCTAATTATGCTGCAGGTGCAGAAACATTTTAGCTGCTTCCACCTGATCTAACTCAGGGCCAGAATCAGAGTTGTATCTGTACCATAATGTGTAGAGTGCATTTACTAGTTTGTATAAATAGTATTTCAGAGAGCAGCATCCCTGATCTATTTCATCTCAGTATGGTCTTACAGCTTAATTTTACAGTATTTTGTGTTATCCATAGTTTGCATTATCCCATTTCATTGTTTTCCCAGATAATAGAGAATTAACTGTACCTCATATAAACTCAAAACATGGCTGCACAAGGTTACTCAAGGAACTCAAGAGATGATAAATTAAGAAATGCAGTGATCCTAGGTAAGGAGAAGCAACATTAAAATCCATAAGTACAGAATATAAAATTAATACAAGTTATTATACATTTCAAAAAAGTGTTAAAAGAAAAAAAAAGGGAAAAAAGAAAAAAGGGGAAAAATAAAAGGTAACTGAAGCAGAGCATGAAGTATGCCTCATCAATGGAGTCATTTAATGCTGGACAAAATTCAAGTGCCTGAAATGGCAATTAAACAGACCAGCCTAACAAAGCTTTTCTATTTCTACAACAGATATTCAGCAGCGACACTATGATGTTCCTAGGTGCTGCACTGAGTAAGCATTGTCATAGGTAACATACAGAATCACAGAGTGGTAGGGGTTGGAAGGGACCTCCAAAGATCATCTAGTCCAACCCCCCTGCTAGAGAAGGATCCTAGAGTAGATCACACAGGAACACGTCCAGACGGGTTTTAAATGTCTCCAGAGATGGAGACTCCACAACCTCTCTGGGCAGCCTGTTCCAGTGCTCAGTCACCCTCACAGTAAAGAAGTGTTTTCTTATGTTAAGGTTGAACCTCCTGTGTTCCAGTTTGTGCCCACTGCCCCGGACATCACTGAGAAGAGTCTGGCCCCGTCTTCCAGACACCCACCCTTGAGATATTTATAAGCATTAATAAGATCTCCCCTCAGCCTCCTCTTCTCCAAGATAAACAGACCCAGTTCCCTCAGCCTCTCCTCATATGGGAGCTGCTCCAATCCCTTCATCATCTTTGTGGCCCTGTGCTGGACTCTTTCCAGTAGCTCCATGTACCTCTTGAACTGGGGAGCCCAGAACTGGACACAGTACTGCAGATGAGGCCGCACCAGGGCAGAGTAGAGGGGGAGGAGAACCTCCCTTGACCTGCTGGCCACACTCCCCTTAATGCATCCCAGGACTTATGAGTAAGTTCTAGTTTGCACAAATGGATATCCTCAGTAGAAGGACTGCTGATATACTCTTGTTTTTCTCCACCCTCTACTTTGAGTCTTTTGAAATACGATTCAAATGAATTGTGCCACTGTTCCTAAAGTAGATTAAGATATTTATAGTAGCTTCTCAGATGTGAGCTGCAATAGCTACTCTTTTTGTTGGCAGAATACCTCCCTCCTTTGCTTAATCAAGAGAAGAAAACACATGCTAAGAGCAAAGAAAATCATACTGTTGCCTGTATCTAAATGAGGTGGAAGTGGTGAAGGCTTAGCAAAAAAACAAGACAAGGATAACAAATTGTCATTTGGACTTCAAAAAATCTTTTTTTTTTTCACTTTCCCATTCCCATGAAATACTTTTTTTTTTGTTTTCTTCATGTCTTGGCAGTAATCTTAGCAACCTGCATATACACACATTTTTAAACAATGTCACATTTATTTTCTCTCAGTTCATACTAAGTATACGGCACTTAGTTTATTGGAATTCTTACTCTTTTGTTCATATGCTATAAAACGCCACAGGAATAATTTATAATCAGATATGCACTTGCCAGTACTTCTCTCCATTAGCTTGATCAGAATTTTTAGCCGGTATATGTTCCTAAGAATATCCCCATTTGAGCACATTTGTGAGATCTGCATTTCATTAAATAGTACATCTGGTTTTGGTACTGTCATAAGTCTTCCCTCAGATACTTGAAGCACCACCTAGGCCCGTACTCATAAGAATCTCAATAGCTTTACCCAGATACTTACAGGAAATCATAAGGTAATCTTCACAGTTGCCCTTCTCATCTTGATGTTCCACAGGTATTCCATTGGCGTCGATCACTGCCTCTGATGCACAGTCTGCCACTAAGACTTCTTCAGAAACAACATCTGTTCCCAGAGTATCAGTGACAATATCTGCTTCTTCGACACTGTCATGAACTACATGTTCTACATGTCCAACTTCAGGCACATGCATTGACTCACTTGTCAGTACATGTTCTGGTATAGACATTGCTTCTGCTGTTATGTCAGAAGCTAAAACATCATCTGGGACAGTGCAATGAGCCAAAGAAACCTCTTCGGCTACATCTGTGTCCAGCACTTGTTCAGGAATAATGACAGTTTCAGATACATCTGGCTCCTCCATGATGTCTGGGCAGTGAACATCCTCAATAACAACATCCTCAATGACATCTTGGATTACTACAGAATCTGGATCATCAGGAACAAAATTATGCACGGTTATATCTGAGTCGACTACATCTGAAACAAATACTGTTTCCTGTACTTCCACAACAATCTGATCTCCATCCATATGTCCTGCATCAGCTCCTGAAAAACATAATTAAAATAGCAGTTAAATTGTAAAACTAACACAGACGAAGCAGTTAATTGAAATTACTTCTGTTTTACTTCAACTTTTATACTATGTTGCAATTTAGTAAAACAGACATAATAGCCTATAAGTAATTAAGATATAGGCAGATATATGAGGAGCTGATAAGACAAGTCCTCAGTAGGTGCTAACGTAACGAAGACAAACAACATTTTCTCTCCTGGAAAAGGTTACCAATTTTTAGACTCTCCCCCAGTATCCAAACAGCTATTCCTTAACACAACAGTAGCTCATTCATATTGCTCTGAGTAATAAAAACAATCAAAAATCAAAAGTAACTACTCTATACAAAAGCATTGATGCAGCATAGCACTTTTAAGCCAAGACAAAATAAATGACAGTCAATATCATCAAATGTGAACACTCTTCTCTACATATTATCTCCTGACAGACCTGTTGGATCAAAAAATGCATTTGGCTCATGTGGCTGCAATTCAAGCCCATCTTCATCCATGGCCTTTAACTCTCATCAGTCACAGTGTCTGTAGAAAGTAAAGAAGAAAGGTTATTCAGCTCGTATTATGCTATGAAGGTTGCCTCTGCCTGTGCACTGAAAAGCAGAAATTTTTGGTGCATGGAAGTTAACAGATAACACCTCTTGACTTTAAGATGGACCAGATTTCAGTCAGGGCACCTCTGTTTGGGATTCCAGAAATACTACTCTAGAACACCAAACACCCAGAGTCTGAATAAGAGGTGTGTGAGCTCCAACACTCCAGGTCCATTTCTCAAAACCACATAGCTCCACAAATACAGAAGCAGTTGATAAATGGATATGAAAATATGATTTCCTTATAATCTTACAAAAGAAAATAAACAAACAAAAGACAAAGCCTAGACAAGTTCACACTCGAGTCTTTTTTTGGACTGTGGGGAACACAGCGTTGTCCAGTTGATAAAGCTTGACAAAGTAAGCTAAATGTAGACAGCTAATAATCTGAAATGAACACTGCTTTTGATATCCCCTGTGTTCATACTTGGACAGTCAGGCGGAAATTACTCTTATGTCACTATAGGAACTGAAATCGTCAATGTAAACTGCTCCCAGAACATAACACCATATGTTTTCAAACCCCATATGTGTGAATATTTAAAAAACTCCTGCCCCAAGACAAAGTACCTATTTGCTTTTGTATTTTAAAATATCACCAGTTCTCAAAAATTACCAAATGTGATATACTACCAAATTTCTTTGAACAGAATGTGAACATTTCTTCAATGCATACTAACAACTTAAGATTTCAACCTTCTTAACAAAAGAGCCAAACAAGTTACTGAAATCTGAAATTGCCATCTAAATTTTGGTGCTTGCATACGTGCATTATAATTAGGATCAGGCAAACCTAGTTGGGTAAAACGTGATCTAACATAAACTTCTACTGCTCCCTTGCACTTTGTCCAACTAGTTGCCTAAGTGCAGAACCAGCAAGAGGCAACAGAATGTTGCTACATGTCTCTGCTCGTGTTTCCGTACAAGTCAATGTGCAATTCTCCTTCTTCCAAACATTTTTCATAGTAACAGGCAGAAATCTCCCCATTCCTGTGATTCTTTCACTAAAGACCTAGAGAAAACATTAATCTTCTGCCCAAGGTTTCCGTAAGAATCATAACCTTTCCGAATTATGTCAACTAACATTTACATTAATTCAGTCTTCAGGGGGGAAACTGCTATACAAAAGAAAAAATTAACAACTATTCCAAAACACAAACCTACAACCATAATCTGTAGCAAGTATTCTCTAGACTTCAGATTTTTTCTAGCTCAACTCTTCTCAACTCTTCACAGCTAACCACCACTATATATATGAAAATGTAATTTTACAAGTTGAGTGAGAAATGTAGCTAGAAATTGAACTGGAGGAAAAGCAGTGGCAGCCTAATACTTTTCCAAGGGATGTCATATTTGTGTGATGTTCAATTTGAAGGCCCCTATATTTTAAAGACAGCTGCACTAACAAATCACTGCTGTGTCCAGCTGGGCATAAATCACCTCACAAATATTCTGTCAAGCATTTCTGTCAGAGGCACCCACTGCTAACAGGAACAGCTCGTCACGCAGATGCTTTTTTCAGAACCAAGAACAGAAGAAAAGCGTTTCTCAGCCTCAGACACAAGATATAGCTTGACTGATGGCAATCAACAACTTTCTACGCCACAGAAACAAGAACAGAATAGCAAGGTTTCATACAGTCATTTAAGCAAGTATTATTCATACTGAAATTGGTTTACTTCCATCTAGTCAGGATACACCTAGCTAGTCTACTACAAACCTCTTTCCTATTATCATCTTTTCTGTGCTCTCTTTAGTGTTTAGTTTCTTCTTTTCTGTTGCTTCTTCTCCAACTTGTTGTGTGCCTGTACCTATCGTATGTTCATTACCTCCTCACCTGCTCATTTCACCTCTCCAGTTTATAACTACAGCACACTCCCATCATTCACACAAAGCCACGCTATTCATCAATTTGTAGCAAAGACTGTATAAGCGATTCAGAGATATTTTTGAAGAAGGCAGGGAGGATTAAGGGTTGGCAACACACAAATAAGAAGCTAGCACTCATTGTCTAGCTCTCTGGGAAAAGTCAAGACACTGTTTCTGCCTGTGCTTTTGAGGACTGTATTATCATACAATACACATGAGCCTCTCATCAGCTGGGACCCAACCAGCTTGAAGCGCCAGTTCACCACAAGCTACTGGAAGAACTGGCATTAGTTTTCTCCGCTTCCTGCTTTCATCACCCACCTGACCACTATTCCACCGCAAATTTCTACTTCTTATGATTCATGCATGTGCTTTCTCTATCCTATCCTCTCCCCAAATTCCTCACTGTCTCTATGAGTGAGGCTCCCCATCATCCTGTCTAGCTTCTTCACCCATGAGACCCAGAGGCTGCCACCACTACTTCCTGACTTCTAGAACAAGCCCGTTGATGCCATTTCTCTGCTGCTGCTCTCACTGCTGCCCAGATTCCAGGCAACAGATGCTAAAACCAGTGAGCCTCTGTGGTGTTCACTACAGTGCAGTTTCATAAAGACACTGCCATCAGCAGCGACAGCCCAGCAGACCTTCAACTGCATACTCTGCATTACAGTGTGGCCTCTTCTGTACTGCGGAGGTCTTTTCACCTACAGGGGCATATAATATACTGCAAAACAAAGCCTCAGGTTCTACACAAGCTGAAGAAGTTTCCCAGGCATACGGATTTTCAAGACTGAGTCTTAAAAAGGCTACAGACTTATGCTTTGGTACTTGTTCCAAAGAAGAAGAAAAAAACCCCTACCCTTTCACTAAATCAGTTTGTTCCTAAATAAGCTTTCACATTTAAAAGAGAAAGTGCACTAGCACTTGTGCACCCAGATGCAGCCAACAAATTCATGCACAGAAATTCCTACCCCTGTGCAGGACCATAAAGACTTTAAAAGTGCTCCACGAGGGCGCAGACCTCATCTCCACATAAATTTGCTGCAGAAAGAGGACCAAAAAAGGATGCAGGCATTTAAAACAGGATTTAACTTAACTATCTAAATTAATAAAGGTGCCTAAATCAAAATCTGCTGCCAAAAAGGCGTCAAACCGTTTGTCCATGGATGAGGGAAAAAAAAAAGAAATCCAAAGTTTCCTGAAATCATTTCACAGTTTGAGCATTCTAACCAGTAGATGAGAAAATACTGTGTTTATTCATGCTTGCCCTTCTCCTGAGCAGTGGGCCAGCAGAGGGGCCCAAGATTCAGCCACACAAAGGAAGGTGTGCCACATGGTTCTGTACCAACCAGTAGCTCCGTGATGAAGGCACTGTTCTGCCACACAAGAAATACCAGAGCTTCTTGTTGAGAGCACCACACCAAACACCTTCAAATTCCTTGGCAAGCACCCTAAACTCTGTGGTACCATAAGGCTAAGTAGCAATTCCAGCAGTTCATTTTTCTGCAAGATTTCAAGGGCAGAAAGTCCTCTCGGTTCCTTCAAAATATTCCAGTCAAAACTTAGCTTAGGAGCAGGTTCTAGCACCGAAGCAGACAGAATCAATTTTGAGTTCTGGTTTGGGAACATAAACTCTCAAAGAGAAGCAGGTACCTAGCCATTTCCCTACACTTAGTCCTTCTCAATACCCAAACCTATGTGGTTCTTTGTTCAAATCTCAATAATTTGGGAACTGCTACCACTACAACAGAAAAAGTGTAGGCACTTAAAACCAGGTTTTATACCTCTGAAAATAACTAAACATCTACATCTTTTACTAGGCTTGGGTCTATGTCAGCTTCACATGGATCAAGAATTAATACAACTCTGAAATACACTTACAAAGTTAGTTCTTACAAATTGGTTTTTACCTATTTATTCAGAGACTTGGCTGGTTTTTGTTTTATGAAAGTCAAGGCAGTATTTTCAAGTGGAAGGACAGATAGAAGATTATGTATTAATGGAAAAAATGGTATTAAGCTATTGGCAATAAAATAACCTCCCATAATCAAAATGGGTATTTTCCATAAGCCTGATCTTGAGTACAATCAGTCAAGAGAACAACGCAGACAGTGTACTAGTCTTGCCACATTACAAATCCTTGACTCAATAGACCTAGCAAGGTAACCAAGATGAAATAAAAACGAAACAGACAAGCTGTCACACTTTAAAGAGAGAGCAACTTTAAAGGTAGAGTTCCGTAGAAGAAAAAGCTTTAATATACCACAGAAACCGTCAGTTTCTCTCATCTAACCAAAAAATAAAAGGGGAAATGAGGAAAAAGAGGAAAAGGAGAAACCTCAGAAACACCATCCTTATGAAAAAGAAACACACAAGATAGTTCTTTGCCTACTCCTAAGGAAAGAACAGCACATCTGTTTATTCATGGTCAGGGGCATAAACCAAACACTCACACAGCAAGTCTCAGCCTTCCCCTCAAAATAAAGGTATAATCAGCAGAATTTCCCACATCCAAGCCCTGGCCCCTACCTATGCTGAGATGACT
Organism: Podargus strigoides; assembly: GCA_028020825.1. Lineage (NCBI taxonomy): Eukaryota > Metazoa > Chordata > Aves > Caprimulgiformes > Podargidae > Podargus > Podargus strigoides. Next base: position 4,124,519 of record CM051641.1, on the reverse strand, counting down.
TAGTGCACAACTATAACCAAGTTCCCACTGTGCCTTGCTACATCACATTAAAAATTGCAGCACGCCTTGCATGTCCCAATTGGGTTAGAGCCCCAAGCTACCCGAAGCTTCGCTGTGGTTATGAGACGACCGTGGGTTCAGTCTACACAACTGCTGCAGTGTCACAACTCTCCCTACATGACCCACTTATGAAGAATGTCATGTACACACACACTCTCAATCACACATACATGAAAGATTAAAAAAAAAAAAAATTATACTCCTGTAGCATCCAGTTCTTATCTTGGAAATAATCTCCAAAATTATTAGGTGAATAACTGGAAGAATAAAAACAATGTTACCAATGTGACAGTGTAATCATTTAGCTGCTTATTTCTTGATGCATTTCCCTCAGTTTTGGCAGAAGAATCAGTACTGCTGTTTTCATTGTCATTTTGAAAAAAAAATCCCTTTTCCTCTTTGTTGTAGTTCAATGGCAGGGGTATTTGCAAAAACAGCTTTAAAAAAATGGGGTTTCTCCAGATTTCATAGGGATGTTGTGTGTCAGATGACACCTGATCTAATTCTTAACGAAACCTAAATTAGAGAAACTACTTTCCAGTCAGCTGGGGGCCTCTGCAGGAGAGGGGAGAAGCAAGCACCAAAGGGGCTCCCAAGGGGGCTGGGGAGGCCCCGCGCCTCCACACCCGGCTCCTCGCGGGCCCGCTGGGCGAAGGGCGAACCTCCCCCGGCCGCCCAGCCAGCGCTGCCCGAACTCCCGGCCGGCCGGGAGGAGAGGAGACGGCGAGGCTGGCGCGCAGGGCGCCGCGGCAGAAGGGTACCCGGCTGGCAGCCCTGCCGCGGCCGCACAGGAAGCCGCCACGGGCCGGAAAGCGCCGAGCTCCCCTGCGACTAGCTGGCTGGCAGGCGCCGAGGCGGGGAGGAGGGAGAGGCGGGGGAAAGGGGGGAGAAGCGGGGGTGGGGAGGCTACGAGCTCTCCCTCTCGGGAGCCTGCGGCCCGGCGCTGCGATGAGCGGGACCAGGGGCTCCCCCCTCCGGCCCGGCCCGGCCTGCGCGGAGGTACGGGCTATGGCGAGCGATTAATTCAAGATGGCGCCTGGCGCCCTCCGCCTCCCCCCCCCGCGCGCCGCCATTTTGTCTCCTCCTCCAGACACTCTCCGAAACCCCCTCGGCCGGGCCCGGGGCCTGGCACCGACCTCGCCCGCCTCCCCCCGGGTCCGCAACCATCCCCCTCTGCTTCCGCTCCCCTCACGCCGCCGCTCCCCCTGCCCAGGGTCGCGCCGGGCGTCCAGAACCCGCCAGCCCGGGCCCTGCGGCCCGCTCTTTTGCCAAAGCCCTGGCGCGGCCTAGCTGCGGCCTCCTCGGGGCCTGCGCTGCGGCCTGGTGCGGGCAGGGGAAGGCCCGGGCCGGGCCGGGCGGCGGGGCCCAGCCCCGGGGCTGCTTACCGTGCGGGTGGCGGGCGGCGGCGCTCGCCTCGGCGCGGCCTCTCTCAGCGCGACTGGGCCGAGCGCGGCAGCGGCGGCGGCTGCGGCGGGGCGGGCGGGCGGGAGGGGAGGGAGGGGCCGAGCTCGGAGCTGAGTGGAAGCGGCCAAGCTCCCCGGGCCGGGCCCGCCGTCAGCACGTCACGTCACTGCCCGAGAGAGACCCAGGAAAAGGCGGAAGGGAGCGCACCGCCGCCGTTGCCCGCCGCCTCGGGCCAGCTGCCCGCCGGGGCCGAGGCCGCCGGGCAGGCCGGGGGCCGCTGCCGGGCGAGGCGAGCCGGCGCGGGTAGGGGTGGTGGCGTCGGGGGGGAGGGGAGGTGCGGCGGCTCCCGGCTCCCTGCGGCTCCTCCTGCAGCCGCCTCCGCCGCAGCTCGGCCGCGAAGCGCCGCTCGGGGCTCGCCGTGCGCCCCCGAAGCGGAGCGGCTGCCCCGGGGACCCCCCCTCCCCTACCGGCCCCTCCATGCTGGCGCCGCCCGGGCGATCCTCCCCCGCCCTCCGCCTCCCGCGGCGCCGGCCGCCCAGGCCTGCGGCCCGGCCTGGCCCCGGCGCGGGGCTGCGGGACGGCGGGCTCCGGGCTGCGGCCGGTGTGTTTAACTCGCATCTGCGCGGCGGGGGACAGGGACAGGGGCGGTGGGTTTTTTGGGTGCGGAGACCTGGCGCTAGGGCGGCCGGGGGCCTTGGGCCGGGGCTTGTCTGGCCTCGAGTCACCCCGGCGCGGCCGCCGCTGGGAGTTACCGCGAATGACAACAACGGGCACCGACGGTGTGGCGACGGGCCTCCGTGCCGGGGGCGGCGGCCAGAGCCCCGAGTTTCTGCGCGGAAGGAGCCCCCTTGTGAGGGGGCACAGCAGTACGGGGGCCGGGGGGATCGGGGATCGCCTTTGGTGGGCGGTAGACAATTTGAAATAATGTGCAGTCGAAACCAAAGTCCTGGCTAGCAGTGTTTTCGCATCCTGGTCCTGAAAGTTAATCAGAGTTTAATTTTTAAGTTTTTCTTAAGAAAATAACTGATGTTGATCCATGAAAGATACATGCTAAAGTTTTCCAGGCATCAGAAATTAGATACCACGAGTAACCTTATGGAGATGAGGAGGCACATTCAATGTGGTTGGAGTTCTTGTGGCTCTTACCATTTAAGTAAACTGCAAGGAAATTGGGGGTTGTTCTTATCAAATGATGCAAATGTGCTAATCTGGCCACGGACAGCATACGTGCACTGTTTACGTTGTGAATGAGCCTTTGGGTTTGTTCAGCTTTGACTCAGCATTAATTTTATGCATTAGTTTTTTCTATTTTAGCACACAGGCTTAAAAAGTAATTTGGACCATGCTCATAATTTATTTCAGTATAACATATGGTAAATGTGAACCCTGCACAGTGCAAATTTTAACCATGATACTGAGAATGGAAAAGGAATTGTAATACTTTGTTTTATTTAATTCCATGGAGGTTCTAGTTAAACTTTTGTAGAGGAAGGGCCAAAGGAACAAGAGCAGAGAAAGATGATGACAGATTCACAATCAACAGCAAAGTAGATCTAATATAGAAAAGTAAAAAATGGTGAGGCTATTCATTGGTTTTACTTATGCATTGATAAGATCCTTGGTTGGAACATGTCTCTAGAAGCTAAGCCATTAAAATGGTTGAGGGACTGGAGCATCTCATGTATTAGGGGAGGCTGAGAGAGCTGGGACTTCTTAGCTTGGAGAAGAGAAGGCTCAGGGGCATTTATCCATGTTTATAAATACTGGATGGGGGAAGTAAAGACGGCAGGGCCAGAGTCTTCTCAGTGGTGTTGAATGAAAGGACAAGAGGTGATAGCACAAACACAGGAAATTCAATTTAAACATAAGAAAAAAAAAAATTAAGAATTTGTTCGAACAATGGAACATGTTTCCCAGAGAGACTGTGAAATCTCCATCTTTGGAGATACTCAGAACCTGTTTGGACACAGCCTTGAGCAATCTGCTGTAGCTGACCCTGCTCTGAGCAGGAGTGTTGGTCTGGACAATCTGCAGAGGTATCTTCCAACTTGAACAATTCTAAAATTTTTAAGTCATTTTTTCCAACAACCATAAAGCCCATAGAACATTGTAATGAAGAGCAGGATATCTTATGAGGTCTTTGGTTCCAAGGACATTTTAATCAACCTGTCATTCATATAGGGAATGGAAATCCAGAATACAGGGCGTATTACCCTCAAAGATTGATCATATCCAAATGTTATTTCATTACAGGGGAAGACCTCAGAAAAACTATGATGCCATTGAAAGGCAAATGGTTAGATGTCTTGTGAAGACCTGAATCTTAACTTCTTGACTGGTTGACCATTCACCTGTGTCTGCATATAACCGTTTCACCTTTATCTCCCTGTTCTTTAGTACTCAGGAGCCAGATACCAGCAGCATTTGAGTCAAAGAGACATTTTGTCCTGATGCAGCCATCACCTAAGTGTTGTCCCTGGCCACTGTGGTTTCCAATAGGCCACAAACACCCTGGTACGATCAGGAAAAGGGTAACTCCCATCGGTGGAGCTGCCAGAAAGGAAGCCATGTTTACAGCTGATATTTGCAGCCCTTTCTGCTCTCACAGCTATTGGAGGAGTCCAAGGGCAGAACACACTTGAAAACTGCAGATACAATAAGTATGCATGCACCACTTTGTAATGGCATAGGTTAACTTACTTGCACAAATGTTTTTGTAGCTTGCGCTTTTTGGAGTAGAGTACACAAATGGTAAAAACACAAAGTCGTGTGAACAGAGCCCTTACCTTCTGACTCTTAATTTTACCTGTGATCCAGTGTGTCTTTATGCTTTTCCCTAGAGCTAGTTTTAGTGTCACTCAGCAGTAGGTACCATGCTGTATCTGACTTTGCCCTCACAAAAGCAAATTAAGCTGGTGGCTCTAGCAGAATGTCCTCTTAAAGTTGTACTTAGCAGTCATGGAGCTTGTTCTGAAGACACGTGCTGGTAATTTCTTACTTGGACACTTAGTTATCACGTTGGTTCTGATGATGTTATGATCAGGTTCATTTAGGTTTTCTTAAAATGACTAAGTCCTTCAAGTCCTGAAAAATTGGTATGACTGTGAGTCGATATGGTTGATAGTATTTGCATCCATCTCACTGATAATTTACACATGAATAAATTTTTACATTTTCCGTCACAGTTCCTTCCTTTTGTTTTTGTGTCTTATTTAGATCCCTTTCCAGGTATTGGCAGTGTGCTTAGCAACCAGCAGTGTGCTGAGTAACACTGCCAAATTTCTAGAGCTCTTGCTCCTCCATTGCTAATAGCCCTAGGTTATAAGATGCTAAGTTGTGGGTCATCAGCCTTCTATTGTCTGGTTTGAAGGCCTTTACATAAAAATGTGTTTGCTTCTTGAGCTACAACCAAATTGAGTTATCATCCAGTTACATTATCATGTTTCCTTAACAGTAGCAGTTTTTCCACCTTGATGGTGGAAAACCATCAACTGGTGATGAGTGGTTATTTTGAGTTGATTCAAGGTTCCTTCACTGCACAGTCAACATACTGAGCCTGCTGAAGTGTTTTGTTTGTGTTTTTTCTATGCAGCCACAGTGATGGAGGGAAATTAGAGGCTGGGTAGGAAAACGGAGGGGGTTAGAATTTCTCCTAGAATAGTCTTCTGTTAATACATTTTCATAGAAATTCTACAAATAATTATTCTTCTGGAATAATTTTATTTTGGAATAATCTTCCAGCTTCTATGTGAAACTTTTCTGTAAAAAGTAAATACTGTTATCCAGGGATTTAAAGTCCCATAACTTTTTCTATTTTATTAATGAATAGTGCTGTGCATGTACCAATACTTACCTGCAATCAGCTGATTAAAAAGGGATGACTAAGGAGGATTAACAAGATTGCTCATAACACTGGTAAGAAGGTTTACTTTGTAACTTATAATTTACCAAATGGAAGAGTTGGAAAGAATACCTTTTCATCTCAGCTGGCTGTGGTGCACCTTTGACACTAACTACACAGGAAACAGGAGTTTGGTGTAGTTAAATACAAAAACTTGCACCTGTGATGGTGAGGCAGTGCTTGTAATACTAATCCATTAAACCATTTGCAATATCCAAGAAAAATTAATTACCTTTATTATTAACATCCCAGCTATTAATCCAAGCAACCCATGATAATTATCAAAGACTACATGCGTTTTTTTAAAAAAAAGGGATTTCAAAAGAACCCAAACACCTGAGTATTTAGTATTCTTGTTTTCATCTTCTTTTTTGGTGCTTCTATCACCACCAAAACTGCCCTTGGCAAGGATTGTAAAGGACAGAGAGCTCTGTATAATGTTAGCAGCAAAAGGTTTTAGCAAATGTGTATTTCCATCGGTAGCTGAAAAAGGGGTGGTGGAATAAGTGCTTCTGTTTTCTCTGTGACGAAAACAACAAAATGCATTTGTAGTTCATGAAGATTAAATAAAGCACTTTATAGTCTACAGAAAACTCTGCGAAGTTTAAATTGTGAACTTCTGCTGGGATAGGTTTGCCAGGAAAGTCAGTTCCTTTATGAGAATTAATTTACTCAAGAAGAAAGGAATGTGGCAAAGAGCATGTCAACCAAAGTGGTGGTCTGTGGTGTAAGCCACAACTGTATTAAGAGCATTTTTCATGCATAGTGTATTTGGGACAGTTACACTGAAAAGGAATCCTTGTAATAGTATGTCCCAAAGTGAAGGAAGTGTGAGGGATAAGGAATCGTTCTATTGATAGTATTTAATCTGCAGGTCCAGATAACCCTAGAGTCTTAAAAGTGAACGTAACAAAGGAAAAGCTGTCAGACCAAAAGTCTGTTAGACCTCATAAGCTGTTTCTGGACAGTAATCAGTAGAAAATGCCTAATGAGAGGTACAAGGGTAGGGAGAACGTAGAGTGGTACATGCCTCAAAACACACTCCTGCCTGCTTTTGTCAGCAGAGGAGGTGACTAGTCAATAATATTAAATTTTTATGCAATAATAGATGTAAATCTCAAAAGGCTTGAGCCGTTTCAGAAAGGGTGATACAAGGGCCACTTCCCATTTGTGTGAGCTGGATGAGTCAGGTACTAATAAGTTAGCCCATCATGTTAAAGTCAGTTCTCGGCAAAATAATGGAAAACACAGGATTTCTTTGATAAAGAATAAAAGGGCAGGAGTATAATTAATACTGGGAAATGTGGCTTAAGGAAAAAAGATCATGGCAAACACACTGAGCTTCATTACTTGAGTAGGTGAGAAGCTTCAGCACAAAATTAATTGTGTAGATGGAGTAGACTTTGAGAATGTGCTTCATGCTACGCACCAGTGAGGCTCACTTATTTTCAGTGTAATATTTTAAATGGCTTAAAAGCTGATGGACTTACAGATCTGAATAACTAAGGAACATTACAAAAATAACCAAACAGTTGGATTGTTCACAGAGGTGGATCCTTAGTTACGGGCCCAGCACTTCCATCATGGTCTAGAAGTCATCACAGTGATCTCTAATTTTAATTGTGGCTGTGACAGTGATGCTGGAGTGGGTAAGTACGGATGATGATGAGAAGACAGTAATGCAGAACAATCACACACACTGGATTACTTTGTAAATGGAACCACTTAAATAAGTTACATCTTCATGTGTCCAAATGCAAAATTATGTACCTAGGATTAATGAATGCAAAACATGTAGAGTATCTACAAGGTATTACTGAATCCTGGAAAGCAGACTTCAGAAAAGATTAAAGGGTTGCAATCACAAGACACCTCAAAAAGAGTGTGGTATACATGTGGGACAAAAAAGGCTAGTGCTGTGTGGGGATGATAACAGTGGAGTAGACAGTAGAAATAAGGTGAGTTTGTATCTGCTGGGTCCCCTTTTTGAAATAGATTGAAAACTGGAGGGGCCACAAAGAAGCATAAAAGAATTTGGAGACTTAAAAATCCAGCTGTTTAATAACAATAGAAACAAAAAATGGAGATACATAACTTATATAGTGCTTCCTGGTAATGGGAAGTCACTTTAGAGAAAGACATAACTGAAATTGATAGCTGTAGTTTAAACAAGATGGATTCAATTTAAAAATTTAGACTTGACTTTATACATGGTAAAAGGTGATCAGCCATGAGCAAAACACAAAAAAGGGGATGGGTTCTCCTCCCGTTGATGCCTTCAGCTCAAGATTGGATGGCTTTCTGACATTTTTGCCTGAGTCAATGTCCTTTGGTTCACAGAAGAGTGGGTGCAATTTAATGGCTTACACCATGGAGAGATTAATATTAGGCTGTCTGTGACAGTTCTCCCCTGCCCTGTCAGAAGTGGAAGGAAGTACAGGTATCTAGAAGAATATAATTTCTTGAAGTCATATTTTTTAGTATGCTGATGTTTTCTGTTTAAGAACAGTTTCAGATCATTCCTTTTGCTCTGTCCAGACATGCCCAGGTCTGGTTGCTGTGTAGTAGACAGTAAAATCTTCTCCCTTTTTGTAGTCTCCATAGGGCTGTTCAAAATTTCTAAAGAATTGTCCAGGCATCAATTTGCATTTCTAAGTTAAACTAATTTAATTACCTAATACAAGCCCGTGGAGACACTTAATTCTGTAGAGTCCTGTAGTGTCCGTGCTCAGGTGCTTGCACTCAGCCAGCAGTGCCTGTTCCCCCTCTCTCCAGTTTCAGATATTACAGGGTTGATGCTTCTAAATATTGCCAAGCCTTTTACTGTCAGACTGGAATCCTCTTCCTGTTCTTCTTCACTGACTGCTTTAGGAAAGGGTCTTTCTGTGGCCAGCACAAGACAATGTTGCTACCAGGTTGCCATCACAAGCCCTTCATTATCTCCTGGCAGTCACTTGGTCCTTTATGAAAAATGTCCTGGGCTAGATGGTCTCAGGAGTTTCCATGCAGGCCTTGGAAGCACCCAGTGAAAAACGGGCTGCAACTGGCAGATGGAAGTGCGTCAGAGATTATTTGATCCCAGCCACTATGCCCAAAATGGGACTGAAGAGGAGGTTTTTTAAGTCCTTTCACTTGGGGCAAAAATCCTGTCAAGAAAATGGTTGCTGGAACCTCCCAAAGCAGCACTGGTTATTGCTGTCTGCTGTGACAGAGGCATATGGCTATGCACAAAATCTCAATGGATGGAGCAAAGTCCCTTGAAACTGCCTACAGAGAAGTGAAGATGGCTTGAGTCATCTGGAACTGACAGTATGTTTTATCCATAGGATGAAGTGTTGAATCATACTATGGCCAAGGAATCAACATCATCAAATTCAGAGAAAGCACAACATAGGACAGATGCAGCCAGACAAAAAGGACACAAGATACTCCAAATTGTGAAGTTATGAGAAGTCAGGGCTTGACATTCCTGCTGGACAGGGGCATATTTGATTAATCTTTCTTGTGGGTAGGGGATCACAAGCCTATAAAACTGTTGAGACCTTGCTATGCATATGTGAACCATAGACACGAAAGGGCAAGTGCATTATAACCTGGCTTGATGCTTGTCAGAACAAATGGCTGGGACACTGAGACAGGTACTTTACAGCCCATACCAACACATGCAGCACAAAGCCATGGAGCTGACAGACAAAAGTGCCAAATGCACTTGGGGGTACTGAGCCACACCGTAGTGTAGTTCAATAATCACTTCTAAGACCTGAAATACCCTCCTGTTTAATTCAGCAGCGTGGTTGAATTTGACTACGTCTACCAGTCTCCAAATCGAGGACCAATTTGGACAACTGAAGTTGCGATGCTCACTGAACTGCCTGTGCGTAAAGGCAGCCAAAATGCTTGGGAGCCAACGGCTTGAGGCCAAAGGAAGATGAATGAAGCCGTAAGAGAGAAATACTTCCTTTTGATGAGAAAACTAGTTGCAGTGAGTTAAGTAATAAAAAAAAGATTGACCTGAAAAACTATGTATTAGTACACAAAATTCTTTCGAAGAAAATTTCCATTAAAAATGCTTATCAAATAAATCAAGTGTCTTCCAAATGAGGTTTTTGTGGCATTATAAATCATAATTTTTCCAAGTCCCAACATAGACATTGCTGGGATCTCTTTAATGCTGAAAATTAAGGTATCAGAGAAAAATCCATGAAAGAAGCATGTCAACGTGTTCATTTGGAGGGAGTTCATCATGATAAGGTTGGGATATTGAATAGCAAAGGAGTGGGAAATACGCATGCTGAATGGTGAAATACAATCTGAGAATCTCTTATTTGTCCGTGGTGCTTGGGATCTGAAAAATGGACTCTGACAGAGCTTCTAATAATTCCTACTTATTAATAAATTAAATAATGTGTTCAGATATAGGTTTAAATCAGTGAAAATGTTTTAAGGCCAGTATGAAATCTCTACAGCTGTGTATCTCTCTCAGATAACCTCTCTATTTAAAAACATTAGCAACATGCAGTGTCGTGTCACGTGTTTTGAAGCCCTCTGACATATTTTATACAGTTTTTTAGTTTGCTGGCTTTCACAAGTCTGAAATTTTCCATAAGGGTGTTGGCCCTGAACTGAATTTTTTGGGAAGATTCCAAAGTTTTTTCAGCTGCCTGAGATAAAAATGCAGATTTTTTTTTTCCCTTGTAAAAAACAGAACAAAACAACAACAAACCACCACAATAACAAATTAAATTGAAAAGTTACAGAAAAAAAATTTTTTTTGAAAAACGATCTTACATTTAAACAGCAGGGTGATCCTTGTGTTGAGCAGGGGGCCCTAGCATCCTCTGGAGAGCTGACAGCTGCAGTGAAATCTTTGAAATATCTTGGTTCACAAATATTTGGTAGGCTTCTTGATACTTAGTTGTTAAAGGTAGGGTTTCACTGGCAATTTTGTTTTTAACACTTCCTTATTAAGTGCTGTGCAAGCTTAAAGGAATTTTTAATTGGGTAGGAAGGTTAATTATTTATTCTACAATTTCAAATAACATCTTGGTTTAAACCAGCTTCTTGTTTAAGGGGGGGAAAGGTAAACAAAAACCCTAAGTTTTACCCTATAATTCTGTATGCTTACATTTCATTTGCCTTATTTGTCCATGCATCAAAAATATTGCTTCCAGAGTTGTTGGTGAGCACATATAATAAAGGTGAAAGGACTAGTAAATATTCAACCCTGTATATCGCTGGAAGTCAGCACTGATAAATCTTGAAAAAGAAAAGCTAGAGAAGATTTAAACAGTTAAAAGGTATTTCTATTTTCTTGGCTAAAGAAGTTGTAACGGGCCCTGAGGGCTATCTGCTTCAGTGACTACATAAGCATTGTGTTTTGAAATAGGACTGTGCCAGCCCTTCCCTGTTTCTCTGATGAATAGTTTAATAAGACAGCAGGGCATTACAAAACAAACCATTCCATTGAGGGAGAAACCCTCTTTTCAGTGAGACTTTAACAGGAACAAAATTTGCTGCTAGAGTAGCATTAAAGACAACACTGATTTTTAGAGTTGTATTTGTAGGTTGAAAAGCAGAACTCTTCTGTAGCTCCATTAACTGTGCTCTGGGTGAGCCACGAGGCTACTTTGAAACCCTCAGGTCAAAGATCCTACATAAAACTGAAAATTGAGTCCTTCTGGCCACAGATGGCCACAGGAGCAATCTCTTTTCTAATCTTTACGTAAAAATACATGTCATGACTCAAAAGTGTCATATAGGATTGGACCAATGGGACTCAAAATTAAGAATGGATCAAAAGTAAGAAGCAAAATACAAATTAAATCTAAACTCCTAAAAGGAAAGGCTTATCTGAAGAAGCCCCTCATCTCTCCTTGTCCTCACCTGACTCAAGGTGTGGAGACTGCACTCTACTTAAATTGATAGGAGTCTGTGATCTGCTTAACGTAAAGGCAGAATTAGGCTTTCAGGAAAATGAAAGTCATTTAAGATCACAGTTTAAAAACACTTAAAACACAGGCTTACCTGTATGTGCATAATGGTCCCACTGGTGTTTGGCTAAAGGACGATTTGAATGCCTAAAGCATACTCGTACGTGGTTTGCAGGGCTATACCAGTGTTTGCACGCATTATCAGACAACTAGGCAAGAGGCAAGAAGCCAAAAACATATGGAGAACACATGAATGCTTGCGATTGCAATGAAGACTTGCAAAAACTGAGACTGTTAGTTTTGCATGCATGGTAGTTAGGACTACGTTGCAAATGAAATATTTTGAGATTCATAATAGATTACATAGTCAAATAGATAATTAAGCAAAAATGGGAAGAAAAATGAATCAGAGATCCTTAAGGCACATTTGCAGGAGAAAATGCTTTACAGGTCTTCGTCGTGAACTACACTGAAATAACTAACCATAGAACTGTGTAATGTTTGGCAGGGGAAAGAGGCTTTCTAAATAACATAGTGAATCCTGACTTGTATGATAGATTCCTTTACAAATGTCCACAAAGAAGCAATAAAGGGGAGCTGGTACCCTGATTCACTTGAATCCTTAGGACTGGGGAACATGAGACTTCATTGGTGAATCTTAATTATTTTTTTTTGCAAATGTATCGAAATATTAGAAAAAAGATAATAGGCTTTAGAAAGCAACTGCTTGAACTGAAAAGTTGGTGTTTTATAAATGCATACTTTTCAATTGATTAATTAAGGCATCCTCAACACAAGTAAATATTGTATATATTAACATTATTTCAACTAAAATATTTCGACAATTTTAATCCATGCTTGAGCATGATGTTCTAGTTCCTTGTATTTTTAAAAGGCATTGAATAATATGGATTTCTTTACATGTTTGAGGTAATTCCTTCCACAAGATACCTGTTCCTTGGCACCAAAATTCTCTTGCCTACTTCTTCCTTGCACACAGCTCCTGTTAGAAGACTTGTTTGTTTGCGTTTTAATCCTTTCAAGGTAAGAAAGGAGAACTTCTTTACATGCATCACTTAACATACACTTTTTGCCTGTCACACCTGAAATAAGCACTTTTACTATGCCAGTAAGATGGACTAGAGATGTGCAGGAAATTAGATGTGCACATATAGATGCAGCTTTACAGAAACAAGAGCAGCAACATGAAGCCAGAGCACATTTGTAATTTTAGCATCGTGGTAAGTGAACATCAGCCATTAAGCCAGCTGTGCCGAAAGAATTATGGCAATGAAAGAACTGATGAATGACAAGCAGCATACTTAGAGTCTGGGGATTACAGTAAAAAGACAACTGAATGTATCATGCATGCACAGGCGCCATCGTATGGTCAGGAGGTGACAGGGTGTGGAAATCAGCAGTTCGTGCAATGTTGTTGTTGTTATTATTATTATTGAAGGCAGCTGTTTGAAGCTTTGTAAATGTTTACCCCCAGCCTTGCAGCAAGAAGTGACCCAGAACAGCAGGGGTGTGCATAGCTGGGACATTGCGTTAGTGAAAGCACTGGTGGGAAACCAGCATGCGAACAGCACCGGGGCAGAAATTTAAACCTTTCCTGCAGGCAATACTGAGGCCATCACCAAGATGACTCAGCATGGAAAAACAGTAGAAAGTCCTTTTCCAGCAGTGAGATAGAAGGAATTTTTGAAAGGGCTACAAAACTAATGCAAGAAAAACATAATTTTAAAATGCTTTTGGATTTTATATATACTAGAACAAAATCAGCAAAGATGTTAATTGAAAATTGGTTGCTTCACCCCTTCAGAACAAAATCTGAGGTTTGGCTGGAAGTGGCATTTCCTAAACACACACCGAAGTCTCAGGAATAATTACTGACACAGCGCCTTAACCTTGTACCATTGCACAAGATAGCTACTTATTTGTATTAAAACGTGACATATTACATCACGCTGCCTTCTTACATGTTGAAGTAATGCAGCCTGGCACAGCAATGTCTTTGGTCAGCATTGTATCCTCTAACAATGCTTCAGTTCAGCTGCGGCCAAAATACTGTACGATAGGCTACACTGTTCGGAACCACTCAGTGCCTCAGCAGGAAAACAGGGTGAGACAGGACCTAATGCAACAACTGTTAAAGTAGCATGCCCAGTTTGACGCACTCATTTCCCCCCCACCCCCCGATGTTTTATTTTGGCTAGTTTGAGTTCCCCGTAAGACACTGGGAGAGCACTCTTTGAAAAATCAACTACAAAACTGTCCTCTCACCCAAACAGCTACCTGCTCCACTGTTAGGTATATTTAACTCCTACAACAACAAACTTCATACATCAGTGTATAACCACGGGGCTCTGGTGATTACACAGAGCTTGAAGTTTTACTTTTAGGAACTAGTCCTCTGTGTTAGAGCCAAGGTAGTTAAAGCAGCAATGTCTTTCTGCTTTTATAGGTTTGACTACAAATTAACTTTTCCTAAAACCTCTTCTTTTTAAGGTATTCAGTGCAACAAAACAGAACATCATCCTACATTTTTGCTGAGTCTAAGACTACCCATCCCTTTAAGACTAAATCTTTCTCAGTGTTTTGTAGCTGTTTCTTCAAAGAATGAACCTCAATAACCATCATGCAGTATAAGCTCTTCGTTTTGTCTCTTTTCTGCATCACAGAATTACTCTATTTAGCTTCTGTGTAGCCATTCACTGATCTTTTTCCAGTGAGGCAGTGTTACTTATATGCAATAGTATAAGTAACATAAGTATGTATGTACCGATGCCTTAGAGAAAACTTCAATATGAAATTAAGATAATGACTCCCCACATTTTCATGAAATGAAGGCTTTGTAAGCCAATCTAAGCTGTTAACAGCAGCTCCACCACCACTGCTCTGGGAAATGCTCTCTTCATATAACCATCCTTGTTATATACAACCAACCAAAATGCAGATACTCCACAGATACTCTCAGGAGTGCCTCCTTTCTTTAATCAGAATAATTCCTAAAAATAATGAAGCAGGGGAAACTGTCAGAATTTGGGGAAATGAAAAACAGAGATGTTTTGGGTGTATTTTATCCATCATTCACTTGCATTTTTACTACACAGAATTACAGTTATAATATCCCATCTTGAACCACATTATCAGTGTGAATTGATAGATCTATAGAACTGATATATGCACACAGGCTGGGATGTAGTATTAGTTTAATGGAGATACAGTGCAAAGTCATACATATGAAGTCTTAAGTTATCTTCAGCAGCTGAGGAAACATAAAGGTTATTTTCTACCTGGGGAAAGAAAACCAGAATTTCCCACATTCCCTGTCACCTGAAACCTTGTGACAGAAACTTCATTTTAAATCCAAGCTGCCAACAGAACAGACTGTCTTTCTCTGATTTCTAAAAAAAAAATAATAGTTTTCCAAACCTGTTCCCTCATCTGATTCACTGCACATCTGTGCAAGCACTGCAGCCGATACAACAGGGGTGGGGAACAAGCATCCAGGAGGAGGATAGGTCCACACTTCCACAGCAACCCAGACTTCTACTCCTTTAAAGCAGCTGTACGACCACAGTTGTAATTAATCTAACATTTCCCTATTTTAGCAGGTTCATGTTTCTACACAAGTTACTAAAGGGACTGACCTTCATTTCAAACATTCCAGTAAATGCTCTTCTTCCTACATTTTTCTTTATGGAAAATTTAAGGTAGGAAGTGATTCTCTTGCCTGTTATGCAGCAAGATCTGAAGAGAACTTGGAACAGGGCACTGGGAAGACACTTCTACATCTTTTATCGCTGTTAGTAACTAGATGCTAGTCTACAAGACAATGAGACCTTCTGGTGGGTGAAAGGGAAGGGCAAAAAGAAAGAGGAATAAACCAAACAAGCTGTCCTGTGGGTGTTTATTCCACTTTGGAGTACGCTGCGTCTCCACATGGATTTAATTAGAATCACAGTTCTGAACACTGGTCCTCCAAATCCCTGTAGTGTCCCAACAGTTGTTGCAAGTTCTGTGCCATGAAGAGTGTATGTACAGAGGATTAAAATCCACCCATGGTCCCCTGAGTGATGAGGACTTCAGCATTCTGCGCAGATGTGTAACACAGGAGAGGTGTGAGTCCTTGCTGTGACCCTCGCTGTCTGGAATACGGTGTTTCTGCTCTCACTTAAAAAAATATTTTGCTCCATTAACGAGGTTTTCATCCTCATCTGGACTGGAAGCAGAAACATTTCAAAAAAGCCCCAGAGGACTACCTTCAATGGAAAAACTGCTTTTGGACAATCTGTAGCCACAAAGGCTTGGATACACAGCATAGTGCTGGAGAGCGACTCTAGGTCAGGGGTTGCCCGCAGACCTTGGAGAGCAACCACTCGCTCCTCCCACAGTCTGTTTTAAACTTGACTTCAGTTCCATTAGAAACAATAGGAAACTAGCATCCACTTTTATTAAGAATAACCTCATTTCCATGCACAAAATCAAGCGAAGCAGCAGCCACCCCTCTGGCGTTTACAAAAAGTTAAGGTGAAGAACTACTTTAAATTTTGTCCACCTTTGCTTCCTTAAAGTCTTAAACTAGGTAACCAACCTGAATTTTAACTGTGAGTGGTTTGCTGGGCAGTACAGTATTTGCGATACAGATAAACATAATGGAGAACTCAGTTTCTTAAGTAGCTTGTTTCATTTGAGCTAACCAGCAAAAACTCCTTGGGATGACAGCCAGCCAGTGTCTCTTACTAGTTTTCATACAGAACCAATCATAAGCTGATAAAAACAAAACAAAACCCAAAAGAGGTAGTAGTTCAGTTCACTTGCACTGGTGTGGTAGGTTTCTTAGACACCAGAAATCTTTTGAAAAATATTTATTGAGGTGATATACTTTCCTCCCCATAGCAAAGAGGTACCACTATTCTAGCACCCTCCTAAAACCAAGTCCTGACAGATTATTGGAAGAGATTCTGTTACCCAAGCGCAGGTACTGGTGCCAGCTAAGATGCCCTGCTGTATCCAGCTACCGCTCCAGGATGGGGCAAGTGCGACAGCTGCAAACTCCCCGTGTGCCCTGGCTAGCCAACCCACTTGAAATGCAACCGCACGCCTACATTCAGGTAGCTAAATCTGAAAATCATCACTCTGAAACAAATCCTTGGTGAAGTGAGAGAGCTTGCAACTCATCTGTTGCTATTTTCATCCTGGCCAAGAAAATACAAGTGATTTTCAACTTCCTTAGTTTTACATGGTATCACTTCCTCTCCTCTCATCCACAGAAATCTTGGCATCACAATTCAGTGAATGCAGTGGGTGGACACAGACATGCCAGCACATAATATATTTACACTTACACTGTTTGTACTTGGCTCTCCGATGCAGCAGGGTTATGTGCTTCATGTGTTCATCAAAGCCTCAAAATGTTCCCATTATTCTTTGCTCATGCCAGCAGAGTCAAAGCTTTCCAGTCAGTGGAAATGTAAGATTTTGGTGGCAAAAATAACTTCACACTGTATACGTCTTCCCCCCTCCAACACAAGGATATATAGCACACTCTTTATGTCATATGGAAATCATAGCTGACACCTCAGACTACCTATAAGTGCACCTAACCTCCCTTCTTCTCTTAGGAAATACCAGGAACAGACTTTGGGCCAGACACACTATTCTGTAACAACCACCCTGCTCTTAAGCAACTCTTTTCTGCACGACACAGCATACATGCAGAAATAATGAACTTAAGTCAACCATCAGAAGGAAGTGGAGAACAATTCAGGATATTGGAAACTGCCTCGGGAGGGGGCTGCAGCTGCTAAGAAACCCTAGCCCAGCCTGGAAGAGCCACTGCGAAAGCAGGTTGATACAAGAATGGGTTAAAAGCAAAATTCACCACCCTGGCATTTCACTGCCTCTGTTCTCTCTCTAGTTCCCACCAGTTCCTGTGCACAACATCAGACAAACAAAATATCACTTAATATTTAGAGGGAACAAGACACTTTCATAAAGCACTTCTTAACATTACTGATAATATACACCTAATAAACCTGCTATCAACTACAGCGGTATCAAATAATGTTTTAGACCTAAATTAAGTAATAACCTACAGCTATTTAGCTGGAGAGATGCAAGGCTGCCTACCAATCCTACCAAACCACATTTATTACCTACCCAAGTGAAGGAGTACATTAAGTGTTTCAGAAAGATTATGACACTTTTATTTTCTGAATTGCAGGTGAAGAGATTAAGGCCCCATCTCCAAAATATCTGGATGTCTAAAAATGCCTATGGGTGCTTAACATTTCAGCATTTCCGTATCATTAGACCCACACATTCAGGGCATCTAGAAAGAACTCTCTGGACTAGATTTCACCCTGGTGGTGGTGTCACTACAGATGCTGCAGGAGCTTGCTTTCTTGTTTGTGCACACCCTCATGTTCCCGAACTAGAAAAGACATGTTTATCCAAATTCCTAGAATGATTCAGAGTTACAAGAAACGAGCTTCCAAAGCATGAAAGATGCAGTCTTTGAAACAGACACATTTAAGTCTGTATGCTGATCAAGTACTAGGAGAATCAGGGCTCTTTCTTTTAAAAAGGAGAAGCACTATAGAAAAATTAATGCATTTAGTATCAACACCATGTGAGGTAGAAGTACTTTACAAATGGAGAAACTGAGTACAGGAATGTAGATGGAATAAGGTAACACAAAATACAATGCAAAATCAGGTACAAAACACAAGTTGCTTCATCGAAGTCCATTTTGATGGGTGAAAATGGTATTTACCTTTAGAATGTGCTTGAAGATATTCAACACAACTGAAACTGGGCTTCGAAAATCAACACAGTACTTTGTATAAAAATATGGAAATCAGCATGACTTGCTAAATAGTCTAGTATATAAAATACCTAGAAGTATGTACACTAGTGTCCTAGTTTGACAAACGAAGAAGTTAAATCTAAATGGATGAAAGTATTAGCACCCTGCAGTAAGTTTACTAGTTATGTTTTCTCCTAAGGAGTGTGATTCAGGCTAGCTAAGCAAAAGTGGTTTTATACCCTTTTCCTTGTCTCATTCTGAAATCCGCCCTTCCCCCCACCCCCCAATCACTCCCTTCTACAGCATTTTCCAGATATTTTATACTTCAAGATCATAGCTAATATTTGCTCAATGTAACTTTGAAATAAGCGGTCTACTCCTATTATATAGAGCTCTCAGGTCACCCACACAGAGTTCTGTGATGACAAGCAGCTGTATTTCAAATCAATCACATTCTTTTCATAAAACCATTCTAAAATAAGGTAAAAGCCAGTACTGCCAGTTCAGATCCAGTTTACTTGCAGTGTTTCTTCAGCGGTTTAACCAAAACTCCTTATAATATTGGAAGTGACAAATTTAAGTCAGTCAACATTGCCATCCTGATTCCCAAGTGTCATACAGCTACAATTGTAAAGTCAGAACCACACAAACCAAGAAAGTTTTTGCTGTAAACAGCTGTCTAAACAAAACAAGATGTTGTGCAGAAAGGGTACTAGTCTTCAAGGGGAGTTAGGGTTTTTTTTTTTTTTACTTTTAACTCTTGTACTGGTTGAACAGTCATTGCAGTCTTTTGTTACTCAGAAGAATTGTATGAATTAATGAAAATAAGCAGTATTTTATTTCGATACCAGATTTATAGTTTGTGTGTTACACTGGGGCTGGCTTGACTGAGATTAAACAGATAAGTCTGAAACACAAAATAACATAAATTAGACATGCCATGGGACATGTACAATTAATTTCAACTAAAAAGTGGATAATTAAACCCACTTCTATGCCAATTCTTTTACGCTTTTAATGGTGATAGTGACTAGTATTTTAGTAAGAGGGTAAAATTCAATAAAATGTACGAGGACAGCCATAGAACTCAAAGATAATGTTTGCACAGCTTCCAATTCCACTGTGAAAATATACCCCCTCCAAAATAGAAATAGGCACTTCATCTTTAAAAATGAAGCACTCTCTTCTGTTCTTCAGTCATCATCAACAGTTGGCTTGATTGTCACTCCTCTTCTGATTTGACCCCAGCCAATTAAACTGCAAAAAAACCACAACAGTTTATATTACTTTTAATAGTAGTTAGAAACATCAAAAATAAATCAACATCCTTCTGTCATTCTTGTGCCTTCAGTTCTCACATTTTGAATTTGCTCCACCTCTCTCCCACTCAAAATATCCTACAAGATCTACGACTGGTTAGTGGAAAAACAGAATAAAAATGGACAAGGGGCAGAGAACATTTGTGCATTTGTAATCAGTTAAGACGTATGAGAAGCCTCAGAAAAATACACTTGTAAAAAGAAATTAAGATTATGTCCACTTCCACAAACAGCAGTCAGTCCATGTTATTAATACAATGGTCTTTAAAACATTTCCAGTTTCTGGCATGGAGATACCCAGCAACCACATGTGCATCTCAATTTAATTTGCTAAGCGGCAGAGCTTCTCTAGACAGAAGAAAAGGAATGGAAGTATATTAGCCCATCACTTCCCACTTTTTAGGACCATATCCATAGGTTATAATTAGATGAGTTTTGAATTTACTGTTCCTTGGAATCACTAGTGTATCCTATTTGCTTGGCCATTTGCTGTTTAACCTCTATGCCTCTATATATGTAGTTTCTATTTTATACCTCCTGTTCATCTCTTGCTTTCTCACTTTCTTCCATCTTTTCAGTACTCCACTGTCTCAGGCTCCAAATTTCTTTTCACAGTACCAACTGTATATTATCTTTACTCCAACTGGATTTTATTACGCTGCTTTTCCCAGTTTGCCTCCTTTCCCTTTTCTCAATTTTCAGTTTCCTGGTGTTGTCCCTTTGTCCTTTTAATACAGCATAGAAGGCAACTTTTAAATAACAGGATCTTTATAGCAAGCTGCTACTACTTGTTCACCCCATAAACCAGAGACAAGTGGGCTATTTGGAAAAATTTGGTCATGTTTTTAAAGTGGGAATTAATCTACAAAAGCAACAAAACTTGCATTAGAATTTACACAGGCTGTCAGTTTACAGCTCAAAAGAATGCATTGTTTCCAATATAGTTTCTCCTCTTCCTTCTGCTTTCCCCGACTTAATTTGGGTCCTGTCATTTTTTTTTCTTCCTACCGCCCCTTCAAGAGACATTATATTTTCCTTGGTTTTTTTTTTCAGGGAAATCTCTTCCCTAATTTGTCAGCTAGCTCTGAGGTAACAAGCACTGAATTCCTACTACACTTTCCTGTCGATGTGAAAAAGAAACACACATCCATTGATATTTAAAGCTTCTTTTTCATACAGTAGAGACTTCTTGTATGAATGGCTATATTCCCTTATACTTTCCCCTCATACTACAAGAGCTGTGCAGGGTCAATGAATCTAAATACCCTTATGTTATTATGATATTCATGTAGCCTTACAGAACATGTAACAGGTACAGTATGCACAATCATCTAAAGAGAAGAATTGCACCAAGCTTAAAATGAATCATCAACCAATTCTCCTCATCATTTTCAGCCTCCAGATACTTCTGTGCAGTCAGCCATTTTATACTTGTAAACTGAACGGGTCAATCCAGTTGATACTTTTGTCTTTCCACTCTACTCATAGTACATAAAATACTCAAACCTTAGAATGTCCGTCCTCCAGCCCCCTGCTGTTACTTCAAGGTTGCACTAGGAGGCACATACAACTCCAGTCTGAACATCACTTACTTAGGTCTGTATAAAGACAGGCTTTGGCTTGGCATTACTAGAATTTTCAAACTGTGCTGTTGAGATAACCTACTGTTAGCTCAATTATGGCATAGCTGTTCTGGCAACAAATCACGAACCTCAGATGTTTCCTTGTTTGTTAAGTAATAGATATCTACCCATTATAATGCTGCTTCTACAAGGGGCTAGAAACAAAATTAAACGTCCCACAATAATGGTGTCAATGCATTAGGAGAATCCAGAGAATTTTTTAAAACAGACATATATTTACTCTACCAATTTAACACCAACTTACCGCCAGTGTTTCTCAACTCTTCGACTCAGGGCAATTTTTTCTCCCACTTCTGTGCATACCGGATTAGTTAGCACAATCTTCCCCAAATCAGCCTTTACTGCACTGACTCTCCCTCCAGTAGATAGGGATCCTATGTTTACCATTAGAACTTCATTCTTTGATAATTTTTGCACCTGAAGTAAAAGATACAAAACTCTGAAACATGAGCTTTAATATTTAAAAAACCCCACAAACAACATACTACAGACAATATTAAGTACCTAGGTAGTTACCTAGCTGCCACAAAAACAAAAGGTGTATCTGAGAAATGAACTATAAATATCCACACACACACAAACCATGCACAACAGTGTCAGTGGATAAAGTTTATATTTTAACTCTTGTGAAAGGACAAATATGTAAATGTATTGGGTATGCAGTACTGCAGGTTCTTGTAGAGAAATCCCAAGAAAGTATATCATGCCATTTTCTGTAAACCATCCTGAAGATTGCATATACTATATTAAGAGCAAAACCAGTCTCGGATATTGCTACAAATTGGGATGTTATACTGTTCTTTCAAATAATCTGGATATTCTCATTTCCCTTATGCATACATACATCAAGATGATTTCTCAAAACAGAATTCATTTCACAGGATAAAGAGGCAGCTGAGGCACTTAATTTACTGTTGCATACAGCAGTTCATAGATTTTACTGCTAAAAGGGAAAACTACGATCTTCTAGTTTGATTTGTGTAAAATGGACCACAGAACATGAGACTGTGCTGTGTATCGAGTTCAGCTTCTTTTCAACTAGTGTTTCAAAAATACTTAGCTTTAAAAAGTTCTTCAGAGAAAGAATTTATAAAAAGCATGTAAGTAGGAAGTAGATCAGTATGTGTAAAAAACTAATTACTACACAATAGGCTGACAGCAAAGGAAAACAACTACCAATATGTTAAGAAGAATTTATGTCAAGACACAAATACTTCACAGTACTTTGATATGAATTCCTACTCCTCTGAAAAGTATTTTTCTATAATATTACATAAACAGGTAAGGTTTGTGACTAGCTTATAAGAACACGGAAACAAAATTACTGCATAAACTAAAAAAAAATCACATACTAATAAAACTTATCACAAGAAGTTAATAAAAGAAATGAGGGAAAAAAAAAAATCCCATAGTCCTCTATCTTTCTAAAAAAAGGGGTACAGACCTTTGCAGCTTTCTTGTCTCCTTCAGTGCGCACACCTAATAGTCGTCTCAACAAGAAATAGGATATTTCTAGCTCTGTAAATATTTCCGGCAGTGCTCCAACTGCACCAAGAACTTGGCCGACCATTCGGTCAGCCCGACACAAAGTTGGATCAATCTTAGTTCCAACACCTACAAAACAAGAAGGAAAGTCACAAGCAGTAACTGAAAGGTAGCTGTTATATTTACATATTAAAATATTTGAAGGAGATCTAAAAACAAACTGAGAACATACTGGGAATTCCCTG
The DNA here is from genome assembly GCA_028020825.1 of Podargus strigoides. Lineage (NCBI taxonomy): Eukaryota > Metazoa > Chordata > Aves > Caprimulgiformes > Podargidae > Podargus > Podargus strigoides. Next base: position 4,101,715 of record CM051641.1, on the reverse strand, counting down.
TCACCTGGACAGCACTTTCAGAATGTCAGTGAGACTAAGCTCTGTCTAAACAGATGAAGAAATACTCTACTGGCAAAGCTGGTACAATTAACAGTGCAAGTTAACCCGAGTTGGTCAGCAACATTAAGGAAAATTATTTATTTAGTAGCTAATTTTCACACCCATGTTGTCTCTCTGTCTCTTTCTATGTATGTGTATTATTTGAAATTGCTCATAGGCTTTTTGTTTACTACACTGAAATTCATTGTTAAGTGAAACTGAGCGTTTTCAATAAGCATGAAGAAACAAATCTTTTCATAAGAGAATATTCGTACCTATAAGACCTCCTGGAGCAGCATATTGTAGATCATTGTGTTCGGCAAAGAGTGACACAATTTTGGAAAAGATTGGTTTGCACATGAGTTTTCCTTCACTGTCCTTGGACACAATACCAGGCCGGACCTCAATTTCCTGGCCCACCTAATTACAAAAGTGAAAAAAACATTAACTGGTTATTTCACAGAGACATAAAGCTAACTACTTGTCACAGATAATACCTACTTAACCCAAGATCTATTATTTATACAAGCCCTTGGTTCTGGGCTACTGTAGAACTTCTAGGACTTCTGTTACACCGTTTACTGCAAATCAAACAATACCGAAAGCTCTGTATCTTATAACCAATGAAGCAATTGATTTTCTCTTCAATATAATTTACAAAACTGCTTTAGCAAACAATATTTATCAGCAGTAATTCCAGTATTTAAATTTCAGTTTATTTTTTTAAATGGCATTGTATTTGGAAATGTTACAGCATTGAGAAAAATTGAGTTAATTCAATTGGTGCAACTGATCAGCATCAATAATCTGCAAGACAAAGGAAATACAAGTTGTATAAATGTTCAAAGATGTAGTTTGCTTTCCAGTCTAACAGAGCAACTTTTAAAGTTTTCATCTATTGACTGCATCCCACAAGCAAAATAAAAAACCCCCTAAAATACAAAGACTACTTAAATGGGGAAGTCGTACCTGTGGGAACACACACACACACTTCAGACGTACCTTTGAAGTTCTTTTGCTCCCCTCTTTCCCCCCAATAATTCAGCAAGTAAAAGTGGTAGAGCAGAAAAAAATACAGCTCTTTTGATTTTTGTAAACAATGAAATCAGTATAATTAGCAGAAGTTAAGGCTATGGTAACAAAAATACATGTTTCTTGTTCTGGTATTTTGAAATAGGAAAATAAAATGAGGGACAGACAGAAAGGACAGGTGCCCTCTGACTGCATTTCAGTTTAAAAAACATTCAATTCTATAGATTCATTTTGTACTAAGCAGGCAAAAACTCTATTCCTTTATTATAATTACAAGTCTCCAGACAAGAGAGGGAAAAGGTTACCTTTAAAACACCCTTTAGAATACTGCCACCAGCTACACCGCCCTTAAGGTCATCAACTTCACAGCCAGGCTTGTTGACGTCAAAAGATCTAATTACTGAAAAGAATAGACCATAATCAAGTTTATATTTAAGATCATGTTTTTAAAGAAGTGGTGCCTTTCATTAGCAACTTTCCTTCCCTATTCTTATTAAGGTATACACATATTTATAAGTATTATAAAAACATAATTCAGGGATAACACTAAATTATGATAACTATTTTATTCTGAATTTTTAAGTATACAATTGATTTTGTTCTCAAAACCATTTAAGCTGCTCATATACACAAACCGCTTTTTAAACTGTTTCTGCATAGCAAAAACTAAGTTAAATATCAGTATCTGAAAAAGAGAGCAGTGATCAACTATATAAAAACAACTCCTTGTTTTAAGGTAGTCAATTTTTACACATTCTGAACAAATGTTTTGTAGGTCTCATGTTTTGTGTGGGAAAAAAAAAACACAAACAGATTCATTATAGTGGAACTGAATTTCAAAATATGCTGGACAACAACTGAGACTTTCAGGAGACAGGACTAACACAGAAAATCTAACCAGGATACCTATAAGAATTTCATGGAAATAATTTAATTTTCAAATGTAACAGTTTGTCAGTACTTTGTTATATGAAATTTACATTCATAGCAACTAAAGGAATGTTTTAAGACACAGGTAAGTTTCTCTTTATTGCATTTTAGTGCTGTCACACACATAGAACATATACAAAAACCAGCAGTTACCTCAAATAGATTTAACTATAGCAATTAACTATGAACAAACAATACAGCTCTCAGAAAATATGCAAGTTTTAAAATAAGAACACACTAAATGATCCTTTAAAATCTACCTCTTCAGAGCATTCAGCAACATGCTGTTCCAAGTGTAGATACTAGTAGTAAATGGTTAGCCACAAAAGTCCAGCCCTAAGCATTTACGTACCAATAAGCCTTGGTTCAGATGTGAAGTCTCGCAAAGGGACTGGGATTTTCTTCACTATATACTCACAAACTACCTCAATGTTGTATTTCAACTGTGCCGAGATTGGAATTATTGGAGCTCCTTCTGCAACTGTACCTAAACCAAAATCAAGTTCAACATGAAGCCTTAGTATAATATTTACAGCAACATGACTAAGTGTTCTGTCATTGTTAAAAATACTAATGAATTTCAAGGCACATCTCGTATATATTTCCCAAAGCAATAAGTATCACAGCATTTACCCTTCCCTTCAAAATTTTAGCTCAAAACAGCCAGACCTACTTTGAGGCAGTTGTGTTATACCTGGATAATTGTGTACTGAAGAGCTGTACAGTTGCTCTCTGAACATTATGCAAGATAATCTTATTCACTTCTTACATTGTGATCAAGAATATTCTTAAGATAACTTCCTCAGAGAGATCAGATATATCAGTATTTAAAACATCAATGTTAATTTTACAGTCAGATTTCATTCTGATGAAGTAAAATTCCTATCAATTTAATGATTTATGTTTTCTAAGTTTTGCAATATAAATACGTACTTTAGAAAAATCCTAATTTAATGGAAGGATTTATGTAGTTATCAAGGCTTGTTAAATGTTATTAGTTTTAATTACATCTGTGTTTCTTGTGATAACTCTAGTTCTCACAAAGAACTCCAAATTTATACATCAAGCTACTCTGACAACAGCTTAAGTAAGGCAAGAATTCTGAACTAAATAAAAAGAGACCCATTGGCCACTTTTGATGGTGACAATCTAGTTCTGCAGCTTTTCACGTACTCCAGCTGAAGCAGGTAAGCAGGGACAACAGTGGAAGCTCCTGGGAAACATGAAACTCAAAGCACCACACTAAAGTTGAACAGAACTTTACAGAGTAGGATAACCCTGTCTGAACTGAACTTAGAGATGAAAGACCAATCTTTTGTGATAAGATAAAACTAGATAAAAGTAATTAATGCATTTATACCCAAAAGGTGCCCCTAACAAGTACTGCTTCGTTCTCTCCTGCACTGCAGTAAAATCCCAGTACAATCTCTAGCAAAGAAACAATCTAAGAAAAGGCAATACCAAGAAGAAACCATAAATTCAGTGAAAGCTACTACACAAGAGCTATTGCTATTAGTTTTACACCAAAAGCTCTGACCAACAGCTGTAATGCTATTGTATGTAAGCAGTCTGAAACAGGTAAGAAGCATGACTCCAAAGGTCTATTTTTTTGATTGTCTATGTACACCAGCATCATCTAAGTAAGAGAAGCTTTTCTATAAGCATATAGAAAACCATTATGTCCGTGTCCCAACACATAAGAATTTCTACCACTACCTAGATTTCTGCTGTTGAAAACTTACCTTGTACAAATGCAAGAATCTGTTCATACTGTTCTTTAGCCTGGCTCTCCTTCACTAAATCAATCTTATTCTGTAGAATCAAAATGTGTTTCAGTTTCATGATTTCTATAGCAGCTAGATGTTCTGAGGTCTGGGGTTGAGGGCATGATTCATTGCCAGCTGAAAGAAGAAAAGTGACTGCAATATAGAAACTATAAAGATGGACAAAACTCCTACAATTAGAACACCTGCTTTCCATTTTATCTTTATCAAAAAAAACAGTCAGCTCTCAGTAAGCTACATGTGAAGCATCTAAGCACCTATGCTTCCCCAGAACTGCTGGCTTTAGCATCCATAAAATATACAACACTAGAGGTTGCCAAAGTGGTTCCCCTGTTCTACTCGCTCCCAATAGAAACACACATGTAACATTTCCAAAGATACTGGCAGCAAACTTCTGCCTACTTAATTTATTCCATCCTTTAGGTCTTTAGACACCTCAGTACTGACTGTATCATAACGGACAATTCACCTTTCAAGAAATATCTTAAAATTCTATGTTTTTTTTCTTATCACCAAAACCAAAAAAATGCCAAGATCCCCAAACTCCATGACATACAATAAATATATCAAGCATGTGAATAGGGCAGTTATCAGCTCGCTTTGGATTTCAGCCATCCAAGAAGCCAACTTTGGCCTGATGTGCCATTATGGTGATTAATGTCACCTCAAGTTGGGTCTATCACATTTTCTAAATCTAAGCAGGAGGAATGACAGCTTATCAGCTATCTCAGACTATTTAAACTACAATATCTGAAGCTGTTGTTCTTGTTTATTGGAATGCCCTATCCAGGCAACATAATAGCTAGAACAGAACTAGACTGTTCTATAGACACATAAAAATGAGTTTTACTCACTTGCTGTTGTTTGCAAATCAGACCAAAAATTGTCTACATCAACATAAATCTCCTGTACCTTGACCTTGTCCATATTCATCAGAGTCTACTGTTTGTACTGATGTCTGCAGACTCTCCTGTATGGCTAAGGCTACGTGTTTAAAGCACACTGAAGCTTAAGAGAAACTCAAAATGTACCTGTAAGCTAATGCATTTCCATAAAATGATATAATTTTTACAGTACTATACCACTACAAGGTTTCATCTTATGTAACTAATCTTCTATCTATTGGGTCAGATACCAGACCAATGAGTATGTATAGCTATGTTTAAAGAAAACAGACTGTAAGGGTACTTATTTTTTTCATTGCTCGCCCTGCTCCACTAAATTTTAAAACCCATATAAAGTTTCTTCACGATATTAAAAAATAGAGCTCTGCTTTTGTGTAGCAAACATTACCTATCAACAGCAAAGCTGCATCCATTACTGCTGCACCGTTCAACATCGTAGCCATCAAAATATCATGGCCAGGACAATCCACAAAAGAGACATGCCTGTTGTAGAAGGTTAAAAAGAAGTCCAAAGGTTAAAAAGAAGTCCAAAAGGCAATTATCAACAATTATGACTTAATTTATGTGAGTAGCTAATCAAACATAAAGGTTAAAAGTATCCTTAAAATAGGCAGATAAATAAACATTTTAAGACAGATGCTGAGAATTAATACCTTGAAAATATTTCACAAGAACACAAAGACTACTGAATGGCTACAGAATAGTTTTTCTGAGTTTTAAGATTCAACACTATATATCCATACTAGGTACTGCTTTAATATTTCACAAATTTAATTATAAATTAGACTATATTTAATCACAGAATCACAGAATGTTAGGGATTGAAAGGGACCTCAAAAGATCATCTAGTCCAATCCCCCTGCCAGAGCAGGAACACCTAGGTCAGGTCACACAGGAACATGTCCAGGCGGGTTTTGAATGTCTCCAGAGAAGGAGACTCCACAACCTTTCTGGGCAGCCTGTTCCAGTGTTCTGTTACCCTCACTGTGAAGAAATTCTTCCTCACATTTATGTGGAACCTCCTATGTTCCAGCTTGCATCCATTTAAATGCACTAGAATAAAAAAAATAAACCAAACACCCCCCCCCCCCCCAAAAAAAAAAATCACAGGGTTTCTCTTATCTCTTTTCAAAGACATCTCCCATTCTCCAATTTGAGAAAATTATGTGTCGTTAATTACATGGTTATAATTGCACTTCAAAGATCTATCCACAGAGACAACATTACAGCTCTTGGTTCCAACCTTATGATTATATTGGGCAGACCATAATAGTCGATTCACTACATTCTTGCCTGAACCTACTCAGTGAAGAATCCTTTTTCCTGGTAGCATGCCACCAAAAAATCAAGGGGCTAATTTGCTGCTTCGCTGAAAACATTAAAAAACTACTAGAAACAAATAAACAGTAAGATAACTGTTTAACTGTTAGCTTTTAACCAATAATTTAACAATGGCTGCATGACTGTCACGCTCCAACAGAAGTTATTGTTAGAACAAGTGCTCTACTGGGAATCTGAGGAAAGGAAGGAAATGTGTGATTACAGTGTTGCATGTATCTTATACAGGAGTTAGAATTCTTGTTGTACAACAGTCTTTGTGACTACTCTTATTTGAGCAATCATTGTGAAGTCCCTTGTAACAACTGTTGCATAACGACCATGCTATGCTTTCTTAGACATGAATTAAATAAAGGACACCTGGCCTTCAGTGAGAGGCCTGATCTCATCTTAAGCATCAGGCTTTCATATATTCATTTTAGGAACTTGTAAAAGTTTTCTGCCTCTAGGAAGAATAAGTTTAATAAAGGTCACCCTCTAGAAAAGAATTTTCAAGATGTGTTTGCTAGGTCCACATTAATTCTCATTCTAGGGGCTTTAAAATGTACTTACATTAATAGAAAAAAAAAATCACTTAAGAGTCCTGCAAATACCTGAGGACAGAAGACACATTGTGCTCTGCTGTGGACCCTCCATCACAACAAATAAAAACAGCTCAGTTGAGATGACACCTTAGATCAGGGGTACCCAGCATCTAAGAACACATGGTCTGCCATAACAACACATTCAGCTTGCAGCTCAATCCTGACTATTTTCCATTATGTAAAAGGAAGTAAACACAATTTACACTATTAATTTTACAGCAGTTACCTGACTAGTTTAAAGTTCCCTTTGGTGCCAGGAATATCTGTAGGGAACTCATCTGGGGTGCTACTTCCACAGGATCGGTAACACTCTGGCCGGGAACAGCTTGGGTCATCCAGCTTGTAAATCTGTAAGAAGTTTAATTCATCAAGGGTTAGTTACTTATAAGCTTACATTGACCCTGAAAAATATTAGCAACATATTTGCTAGATTTATAGTGGTGACTCACCTTTGCATTAGCATAACCCAGCTTGATTGTGATATTTCTTTCCAGTTCATTTTTAAATCTGACAGTATGAACTCCAGATATAGCTTTGACTACTGTCGACTTTCCATGGGCTACATGGCCAATTGTACCTATGTTTTAAAAACAAATGCTTGTCAAGAAACCACTGTTGAATTTTGTGCAATGTTCCATTATGATCAACACATAATTACCCCAAACTCTCTGTAGCCATCAAGTTCAGAGCTCCCATCAGAAACATATATGGGTTTCATAATCTCAGAATCCTTTTGGTTGGAAAAGACCTTTAAGATCACCAAGTCCAACCATTAACCCAGCACTGCTAATTCACCACTAAACCATGTCCCTCAGCACCACACCTATACTACTCTTTTGAATACCTCCAGGGATGGTAACTCAGCCTGGGCAGCCTGTGCCAGTGCCTGACAACCTTTTCAGTGAAGAAATTTTTGTTTAATCAAACAAGATTCTAAATTGAGCTCCCGATGGACAGATCTTTGCATTTTCATGAAACTCATTTTAATGCTTAATTTTAAGGTAAAATAAACTTTGCTTTAGCAACTACTCCCCACTTCATTCAACAGTGTTCTTGAAGTAAAATTAGTGCTTTTCAAATTAGAAGGGTTTGACAAGTTTCTTCCTGTGCCTTGATAAAATCTATAAAAAAAAATATTGTATCTGTATTACTGTCTGTTTCAGTAAGAATTTCTTTAACATGCTCTTACAGAGGTACCATGTGCTTCTGCATAAGCACCAGAAAAAGTTACATTAACGCTCCTCTCTTTTTTAGAAGTTTGTTTTTACCTATATTAATTGTTGCTTGTCTGCTGATGACTTCTGGTGAAAGAGGTGTCAGCTTGGTAACATCCTGTATGAGGGAGATATTACAATTTATTCATCTTGTATCTAAATACTTAAAGAGTACTAGATGTATTTTTTTAAAAAATATCCAGTAGTTCTACTCAGCAATATCCAACCAAGCTCACTAAAATAATTCTAAAAGCATTCCAATCTTTTAAGTATGTGAAACAGGATAAAAAGTGAACAAAATCCTGATTGTAAATCAGTATAGGTTGCAAATCAAAACACTGATTGTAACTCAGTATGGGCTGCAAGGTGCTAAAGAAAGATAGAAGTAAATAAAACAAAAAACAAACTCAAAAGAAGCTCTAACACACAAAAAAACCCCTTACCAACTCCCAAACTTACATTACACATAGCATGTAAATTCAAATTAACTTTCCATGGGCTACATGGTGAACTGCACAGGTGTTTTAAGAACACAGGTTTGTCAAGAAACAGTTGTTTAATTGGTATAAGGTTCCATTACAGTCAATATATAATTACAACTAACACTTTGCAGTCAGTAGGCTCAGAGGTTTCATAAGCACCATGGACCTATTTTTTCAGAATTACTATTTTTTTCCGCAAATACTGTTATTTCTACTTTAGGTGACAGACAAAAATTCTGCTGTCCTAAGCAGACTGTTGTATGAATCTACTGGTACCACCTAGCAAATCAAACTATTTATAAATACATTCCATGTAGTTAAAAAAAAAACCCAACCTCTAAAAGAGTTGTTTCGGCTTTTTTAAAAGCTGTTTGTCCAAATATTGAATGGACAATTCAATGTTGAAATCCACTGAAATATTCCTCTCTAGTATTTTTGAAACTGTTTACAGTTGATTCCCATCCTGCACTGAGTTCATATGGATGAGCTGCTCAGTTTAAGCAAAGATTCACAATGCCAAAAGAGTCCTCAGTGCAGGATAAAAATATTTTGCTAAGGCACAAATAACACACACATTTTAATTGACACTGTATCATACATTGTTTACACTCTTGCATGCAGGTTCTCTGGATAACAATCAAAACACATCATGTAAGCTCACTTATTCTATTCTCAAGTATTACATAAATAAGATGTTCACATTCAATACATAACAAATTTTGTCCACGAAACACAGGCAATTAAATTTATATTTCTTGTATATCTAACTTAAAATGACTACATGTACTGAAGTCAACGACGGGAACATGACCTGCAGATGGCACCACCTAGCAGGGTGACAAGCACGTAAGCATGATGCAAATCCTGTCATCAAGAGAAATGTTCCTGTTACAATTATGCACGCATGCAATTTTTTCCTCAAGACGGGTATAAGGCTAAGTTCAGCTGTAAGCTCCAGCCAATTGTAAGCATTCAAGGGCCAACTGAAAAAGCACAGCATGAGCCTTAAAGGTAATTAATTCCTGCTAACCTCCCAACTAGGCCTATCTGTGCACCTTCTGACTGGCAAATGCCATGGACAACAATGAAAGAAAGAAACTTTCTGAAATTACTAACATGCTTCAATATTGAATACCAACATGACACAAAAAGAATTCTTGTGCTCAGACCCCAAGAACGTCGAACATTATTACTGTAAAGACAAATAAGCTCTTCTAGAGAGAGGCAGCAATAGGATTTTCGACTGGTTTTGTCTTTGCATATGTGTAATAAGCGAGGCAGCCCAGGCAAGACTACCACAGCAAGAGATAACTGCAACTGGTTTTCTTGGTTGTCAAGAAAGTTTTCTTACTAGACCAACCAAGACGGGGCTGGCAGCCAATTCATCCGGCCCGCTCGGGAACAGAACGCCAGTTCATGGCCATATTTCGGAAAGGTAAGAGCCTTTAACATCACTGAGCAGGACAGCCCTGACGAGGAGGAAACTGCACGTTTCCGCCACTGTCACACAAAGGCTTCCCGCAAGGCCGGGACGCCAACCCACCGAGAGCCGGACCCACGCCCCCAGCAAGGGAAGCGGCCCAACCAGCCAACCCAGACCCGCCGCGACGCGCCCGACCCGCTCCCAGCGCCGCCGCTCTGCCCGCGCCGGCCTCCAGCGGCCCCTCCGCCCAGCCCCAGCCTGCTGCAACGCGGCCCCCCGGATCACCACGGCCGGCCGCGCCCCCTCAGACCTCGCTGGCCCCGCCGGGGCCTGCAGGGAGACACAGATCCTCTCAGCCTCCCCGCGCTGCCCCCACCCCGCAACAGCCCGGCCGGCCAGCCCCGCCACACTTCTGGCCCCCACCGCCCGCATCCGCCGCTCCCACCCGTGCCTGCCTCTCCCGGTCCCCTGGGCGCCTCCCCGGTGGGTCTCACCAAGGTGGCGAGGTCCTGCCGGCTGAGGTGCGGCTGCCCCAGAGTCACTCCCGCCTCATCCCCCGCCATCTTGGCCCGAAGAGGATGCGAAGAGGCTCGCGCGGCCGCCTGACCCCCGACTCCGCTCGGCGATGGTGCCGCTGGCAGGCAGCCCGGCACCTGCCGACCGACCGACAGACTCCCGGCTCGGGGACCGGCCGCGCTGGGCGGCGCGGGACCGCTGCCAGTCCCGCCGCCAGGCGGGAGCGGCTCAGGCGCTCGGCGGGGCAGCCCCGAGAAGGACCCCCGTCGCCCTCGCGCCGGGTGATGCAACCCGGCCTGCCGCAGGGGCTGCTCCGCGTGCGCCGGCGCCGCCAGGGACGCGGACGTGCGGGTGTGTGCGCGTGCGCGGGGCAGGGCCGCCGCGGCGGGAGGGCGGGTTGCGCGTGCGCTTCGCGCCTGCCGCGGGGTAACGGTCGCGGGCGGAAGGCGGCGCGGGGCGGCGGGTTACTGCGTACGGCTAGGGGCACGTGTGGGTGGTCTTACACAGGGCTTTCAGATGGGGCTGCTGGAACAGACGTGTGCGGAGTCTGCGTCTCCAGGTGGTTCTGTGGAAAGCGGTGGTCTTTTGCCTTTACGAGGAGCCGTCCGGGCCCGCGGGTGCTCCGTGCTCGTGCTTTGTGCGCTGCATATGTAAAAGACTGCCGTTGCTTCGGTGGGGTGATGAGGATAGGCACCTAATCTCGTTCAAAGACACACCCGAAAAAGGAGATTCATCCTGTGTTTATGCTTTGTGCATCTCTAAGAGCATGGCAGTGTAGGTTTGTTTGGGGCAGTGAGTGGGTGTGATGCAGAGAGGAAGACTGAGGTAAAATTGAAGCAAGATATGCTTGTATGTACTGAAAATCGGCATATCTAATTCGACATCTGATTAGCTAAACTGCTTGAACAGTAAAGTGTCACTCTGCACATGTTAGTCATCTCTGCTGGCCATCAGCCTGATAAGATTTTGAATTTGAGCCTTTTTCTTGTTACTTTCTTTCATAGGCTGAGTATTTAGTGTTAGGGGGACCATAGGGATATAAGACCCTGCCCCAAGATAGGAACAGCTTGAATATTTTGTACCAAACAGCTAAAAACCCTGCCAAATTCATGTTGGTTTCAGACTTGAGTACAAAATAAATGCTTTAAAAATCTAATAACATCTCTGATCCAGTGATGAGAGAGCCAATTTAGAGGTTCAACAGAGACGAAAGGCTAAATTCACAACCTTTCCCCGTAGGAAATTGGATTGACTTCTTCATGGAAACTTCGTAAAGGCAGAGAGGTTGTTGCTACTAATAGCATTTCTTCTGTGATCAGAGAAACAGGTTTCAATGTAAGTAAACAATTATGTCAAATACATGCACATTCATCAACAGTGGTTTTGCCTGCTAGAAAATGTGATGGTTCTCAGATTTTGCCTGGCTAACTGCTTGCGTCTAAAAAAACAGGTTTAGGGCAGGCAACCCTGTGATAGAAATGCGATGATGGAAGTCTGTAGAAAACTGGTATGCCTAGTTTAGCAATGGTTGTAACCTCCCACTTTTGCAAGTACTACTATTTCCATTCTTCCCTACTAGAAGAGCTAGGAGTGAGTTCTGCAGTATATACCTAGAGCAAATACATTGCCAGCATTCTTGTTTTGAAGAAATGAATATGAAAACGTGGTAGGAAACTTTACAGTATGTATAATGGTGTCGCCAATGACAACATATATTTTGTCTTGCAACCCAATAATTTTGCACATTAGTCTGGAAAATAGATTTTCATATCTAATCTTTCATCACACCACATGATGTTTTAAATTTTGTATAAAATATGTCACTTCTTGGAAAACAATAGATGCTTATAACTGAAACACACAAACTATAGTGGGAACATGATGCAATACTTGGTTGTAGTTGCCTTGACGTCCAGGCATGTATAATCTTTTATGAAAATGAACTGAAAATACTAGACTCTGTAGTTACTTAGCCATTTAAATTATGCAAGAATGTAGTGCAGTGTAAAATTATGGGAACAGTTTTTGTCACGTTTGCAGCAGCCTTTAGAATGGATTTAATCCTTGCCAAGAACTCTGTAAGGAATCTAAAAAAACCCACAACTGTGGCTCCCATTTTAACAATGAGATTATACATTTTACATATAATGAGACAGTCGTCTTACTTTGATTCACTGTATTTGGGAATGTTTGTGGTATGAAGAACCAGAAAATTCTGAAGACTGCAAATGTCTAAAGTACGTAAAAACATTTCTAGGAGTTATCAAGTACATTATGCATATATGTGTAAATTAAATAATGTTTAGATTATTCAAATGACATGGCAAATAGTATATTAATATAACTTAAAAATCTATGTCCAGAATTTTATTCATTGCAATAGTCTTATTTAAGCCAGTGGGAACTACTTAGTAACCGACTTTGTGCAGATGCCTGAATCAGAGGGGTTGATGCTGCTGGTCATTGTTGAGGGCCCAAATTTAACACTTACATTTTTATTTAGGAAATTAGAATTGAGGTGTTATTAACATATTTTGATTAGTAGAGACAAATTGTTCAATGTGAAGGAGAAAGTTTGTTGGTTTGGGGTTTTTTGGTGCTTCTAAATGTTGAGAACAAGTATGTCAAAGCTGTTGTTCTCTTTTTGTTGTTTTTTTCTGGCTAGGTTTGAGGTCGTTTTCTGTGGCAGTGTGTAGGAGAGACCTGAAGATCATCTTATGCCTCAGCTTGTCGCAAACTGCAAGCAGCAAAATGACAGTCAGGTAAAACCATAACAGTCCTGGTAGGTTTTTCTACCCTCACTGAACTGTGAAGGTCAAAAGTCCAAAGAGGGCAGGAAGATGCATGAAGTTTTGGTTGTATCATTTCTGTGTATGAGAAACTTACTTTCTACTCCAGTTTTAATTTGCTGAAGCATGAGAAGTGAGCGTGTGTGTGCTTGGTGCAGCAGAAGATACATCCTATGAGTACGGGAGAGAATGTCTTTCCTTTGAGGCAGCAGAAAACGGTAGCTGTCTTGGCAGAGTCAGTACCTAAGGGTTGGTTGTTTCACCCTAAGCACACGAGTAACAGATTTTAAAACAGTGACTGGGGAGATGGGGCAGATTTACTGCATGAGTAAGCAGATGGGGTTTGCTGAGTAGAGAGAAGTCAGGCCATTGGGGTGAAGGAGTGAATGGGAGCAAGTTATGGTAGCACAGGATAAGCAGGTGGTGAGGGAGCAGTAGGAGGGCAGTTGAAGAGTGGGAATAGCAGTGGGAAGTCTTGTGAAGTGATAGCTGGTTCATTGTGTGAAGCTGTGAAAGGTGGGAAAGTCGTTCACCTTGGGGGTGGCAGCTGTAGAGGAGGTACACTGTTTTATAGATCAGGAATGGGGTGGGGGAGGTAAGGAGAGGCTGAAGATAGGCCGTAAGGGGACGGGAATGGCAGTGAACAGGGAGAGGATGGCAGCCTGTGGCCTGCTATTTAAAGCAGTGACTGATAGAGAAGGCGACGGGGAGGTACGTAGCAGATAGTGGGTGGTTTGGGGTGGCAGTGGCAAACCAAAGGTCCAGGTAGTTTGGTTCACCTTTTTCAGTAAAGTGGCAGTTTGGCAGGCAAAGGCACGACAGACAGAGGAAGCAAGGAGGTGATGTGTGCACTAAGGCACAGCCCTCCTCATCCCGCGCCGGGCTGCTCGTCCCTGTTCCCTGCACGCCGGTTGTTGCTGGAGCGCAGCTATGCTGAGCGGCCCTGACCCTTGGGCTCTGTGACCCAGTTCCCACGCCGGGACCAGCCTGCAGCACCTGCGGCCGGGCCGGGCAGCTGTCAGGGGAGGAGTTCCCCGGGCTCCTGGCGGGTGTCAGCTCGAGAGCCCCGCGGGGCTGCGGCCCCAGGAAAGCCAGAGCTGCGGCAGCGCTGAGGAGAAGGGCCCTGCCTTGCGGCGGGACCCGGCCTGGCGCCTGAGACAACACACCTTTGAGCACCACAAGTGGACGCTTGCGGCCGAGCGTCCTCCGGAGCCCCGCGCTAGATGATGGTTGTCGGTGCCGCTTTCCCAGGCTCCAGCTATGTGCGGCCTCCGCTAGGCTCCGGTAAGGGTCTCCTCTCCCACGGGGCGTGCTAGGGCTCCCCGCGGCTGCCGGTGTGGGCCGCTGGGGCCGGCCCAGCGTCTGGGTGACCCTGCGCGGGGCAGGGAGGTGCCAGTGGGACAGGGCACGCCGCAGGGCGGGGGTGGCCAGGCCGGGCGCCCCCTCCCTCTGCCGGCCCGCAGGTGGTGGCGGAAGTGACGGCCGGCGCGGGATGCCTGTCGCGGGGGAAGATGGCGCCTGCAGCCGTGCTAGGCAGCGCAGAAGGTAAACAAGTGTGAGCGGCGGGGGGCGGGCGGGAGCGGCAGGGACCTCGGGGGCGAGGCCAGGCCGGGCAGGGCCGGTGCGTCGGTGCCCGGGCGGCGCGGCGCAGCGCGGCGGGGGGCGGCTCCCCACCTCCCCTCGAGCACGGACTGCGGGGAGGAGGGAGCCTAGGATCCCCCCTTCTTCCTCCGCCTCCTCCTCCTCCCGGCTTTGCCTCAGCCATTGCCCCTCTCTTCAGCCCTCCGGCGCCTCCCTCCGCCGCCGCCACTGCCGCCCCCGGCTTTATGTTACACGGAGGCCCCCCTCTCCGCCGGTCCAGCGGGAGGAGCCGCGTCTTCGGCGCCGCCGCTGCCGAGAGGTAAGTGAAGCCGCCGCCGGGGTCCGCCAGGCCCTCCCGCCGCTGCCCGCCCCGCCGAGGGCGGCCCGGGCCCGCCCTGGCCTTCAGGGACCCTCCTGTCCCGGCTCCGCCGGCCCAGGCGCCGGGGGTGGAGGCGGCAGGCATGGCCGCGCCGTGCCCGGCGGGCGGTGTGAGAGCGGGCTGGCCTCCCGAGGGGTCGCCGCGGGGCCCGGCGGCGGTACGGCTCTGAACTCGGAGCCCGCCTGCCCCGTTCGTCGGGGAGCTCGGCCTCGGAGAGTTCGCTCCCAGGGGAGTGCTGCTAAACGCGTTAAGCAGAAAAGCTGAAGTAGGTCGTGTGAGGTCCTACCCCGAAAATGGCTATTTCCCCAGCAGCGATGCTGGGGGAGAGAAAATTATTTGTGAGAGAACAAGTAGACTGCTGCTCGGGAGCGGCACCGGAACTTTGACCTATGTGGTAAATACTTAAATAGAGCTTAAAAATGAAAAATTCTTGTTTGGTTGGTTTTGTTTGGGGTTTTTTTGTGGTTTCTTTTTTTCCCCTCCTTTAGAAGAAGAATAGGGGAACCATAAAGCTGTTACTGGACAAAAGGGCATTAAAAGGGCACAATTACTGTAGTCTGGCTTCCTGTAGATTTTGTTGTGTAGACTTGTCCCAAAGGTAATAACCCAGCTCTTTCACCGTCATTGTCCCAGTTCACACTCAGATCCCTTCAATATACCACCATGCTTTCTCTTTCTCCTTCCAACACCTCGCCAATGTGTTTAATTTCTACCACGTCCTATAAACTTTCCCACTGTCACTCATCTCCTTTTACTTTCCTTAATTATACCCTATGGCTGGGTTTGGATCTACACAGGTTGATTTGCCTTTCAGCAAGCAAAGCAGAACAGATAACTGTTGAACTCACAGTGGAGACACTGGATCTTTTTTCATTTATCTAGCTGCCAATTTCAGGGACACTTGTAGATAGGCAATATGTTTGTGATTTCTGTCTTTCTGACAAATGAGGTGGACATTTGGCAATGAGTTCAAAAGCTGTGTGTCTTGAACAAAAGGCACAATGTCATTAATTTTTTAAGAAGATGCTGGAAGTGTTAACTAAGCAATAAATACACAACAAAAAGGTGATTGTAAGGGGTAGTTCAGTGATCTTGGATTAAAATTATTTTTCCTAATACATCTTAAATACTACTTGTAGCTTATTACCTTTTTATTACGCTAAAAATTCATGTGACAAGAGTCCCAACATATTGATATAAGCAAGTAGGATTATATTTTTGCTACTAAGAAATACTTAAGTTGCTAGTTTTCTGTGTGAAAAACACCATGATTTTCTTGATAAATATATTCACAATGAAAAAAATCACTCTTTATTTATATTTTTTCTTACATTTGGAAAAACTAATCATAATAGAAGCACACACACATATATATATATGGAATATTGGCACTCTGGATAGAGCAGTCCTGTCCACTTTAGAAGCAGTGGCAAATCTGTAGTTTTCAACACTACCATCATTTAAGTCTTAAATATTAGTGATAGAAGTTTTTCTAGTTAAAGACAATTCTCATTCTTACTGATCATATTAAAAATATTTTATACTGGGCACCTGTTATCAGTAAATGGAATTGGAAGAGCTCTGAGCTTGCTCTACATTTGGAAGTATATTTTTCTACAGGTGTAGCGATGCAGTGATCTTTAGCCAAGTGGTTTGAACTACATGACTGTGAAGTTACATTATCCACATAATGGGCTGATACGATGAGTAACTAATGTATCTTGTATTGATTTTAATTCATGAGACAGAGGCTGAATTTAGATTCAGCTAGGTGAAGTTAAACTGGTTAAATAACTACAAGTAATGCATATGTCTAGTAGTCTTAAAATGTTTGTCAAGCATGTACTTGCATCAGAATCCTTTTGATAGTCATCCTCTGGCTTGATTAAAGGGCTCAGCTGGGGAGCATATTTTATTCTCTGGTGGCCACTATTGTAGAATGGGAACACAAAATTGATTAGTCTTAGTCTATATTCAATATGTGCGAAAACTAAACTCTTCAACAGTGTCTTGGTTTGAAAGACAGGTGTCTGCTAAGGAAGGCAGGAGCCCCCCTTGGAATGGAAAATACAACCGCCTTCCCTCTGAATTATTATAAAATTGAAGTTAGGGAGCTTTCAGGCAAAGATATGAGGAAATGGGAATAACAGTTTTTACTAACATATGTAACAAAACAATAATACAGAGAAACTGGTTTAAAGCCTGACAGAGTCAGGGATACAACCTGGCCCCCTGCCGGGCAGGGTGCTGGTAGCAGTCCGATGTAGTGGTAGCTGCAGTTCTCTTTGAAATGGTCCTGTTGAAGCGGTGATCTTGTAGAAAAGAAGTCTGGTCCTCCTCCGAAAATCTGGTGGTGGTGTAGTCCTTGTCCTCTGGGATCCCAGCGGGTAAGGCTGCTTGCGCTGTTCCAAACCCCAGATTTTATCCCCTGTGGGAATGCTTGGCTCCCTCCCCCTGGCCGGAGCATCTCATAAAGGGATGGAGAGTCATGGGGCAAGACACTGATGGGCGCATTAACAGAAGAATAGTCTAGGTGCAGGTTATCTATGGGTCATGCGGCAAGGCATTGTTGGGCCTATTAACGGAAGCTAGTCCCGAGGGAGGAGGCAAGGAACATCGGCACCCCTGGTTTCAACAGCTCATGGTAATAGAATACTTTGTAACCCAGGACAAACAGTATTTTAAAACTAAATGGTTCTGATCTTTTGCGTGTGTGTGCTTCTAACCTTTGGATCCTTCTGTGCAGAAAGACTAAATTGGGTTATAGAATAAGTTTTTAAGAACAGAGTAATATGAGCTGAGAAACCTATCCATTATGAATATGTACATATGAGAGCACCACCATATCTGCTTGAGTTAGAGGTTTCTCAAAAAGAAAACTGAACAAAACACTCTCTCCTAGTACTGTACTCTGTGAAGTTATCTAAAGACTGGTTATCTAGCTTACTTAGTGATGTGTAACTGTACTGAGCTGAGACACAATCCATACTGAGTTTTAGCTTGTTTGGTTATAACTAGTTCTGATAATGCTTCTAGAATAACCATAAAGACCTCAGAGAGAACTGATGTGTTAAAAAGGTGCCACTGTTGTTATGAATTGATGCAGATAGCTCGGAGATACCAACATGAGTAGAGGTCAGATGTGTGCCCCTAAGAAATTCATCGTGTAGTGTGGACAGTTTTCAGAAGTACCCACGTTTTAATTTCTGGATTTCTGGCAGTCTGGTTCCTCTGACTGGCAGCGATCGGTAAGCTCCTAACTCCTTGCTTCTAAAGTAGTCCAGTGGTTTTGGAATTTTCATCACGGATTGGGTGAAGTCTTCAGCATGAACCTACAGATGTGTTTAAGATAAATTGTTTCCCAGACTTAGCAAATTAGTTATAAAGGATTTTAGATAAAACACATACAAACGTGTGTTTCTTTGTTCCCTACATTTGCAATTGTTGCAGCAATGGAAAGTTTTGGTATCCACTAGTTACTGATCTATCTCACCTGTACATCATTCCTTCTTTTGCTGTTAGTGGGGAATTATGATGAAAAATGGTGGTTCAGACAAGGTTTAATGGTTTTAGTGTCAAACCATGTCAACAAAGGTTTAATTTGGGGCACAAGTTAGTTATACTTTGTAAATGTATTTTTATACACATTGCTTTCTCTCTCATTGCAGTACACTGCATTCAAAGGCCCAATTTTTAGTGATGAGTATGTGCAGTTGTGAATGTTTTGCTCATGTGTGTAAATGCCTGTGTGCAGTGTATTTTCATACATGTGTGTAGCTTTTGACTAAGAAGAAATGTCCTTTATGTGCAGGAGAGTGTTTGTTTTAAAAAAAATAGGGTCAAAGAATTCTGCTCAAAGCAGTCTTTGCTATGCATCTCACTAAATAAAGGATATATAATGACTTTAAAATTTACAATTAAATGCGTGTGTTTGATGGATGAAAGGAATGGGATAGATAGAACAGATTATTGGATTTTAAGATCTATTTTAGTACTTTTTGTAACCAAAAGTATGGTTCTGTATGTTTGGTGAAATATATTTTTGTGTAACTCATAGATACAGTATTTTATTATGTGAAGATTTGTTATTCAGCTGTGTTCACATAGGTGCTTTCTTGGAATTCCTATGAGGTAGGCAGAATGAACAAGTACTTCATAATCTGTAAACAAAGGAACTTGCTAATTCTATTTTGGCATCTCAAGTGACTTATTAAGGAACAGCAGTAAAAGAAAGCTGAAATCTGCCTTTCAGCTGGTGTGGTAGAGTTGGTATTGTCAATACTTTCCTAGAACAATACATTTCTATCCCAAGAAAGTGCGTATAAGCTTACATATTACATAAACACACTTATTTAAAGGGCACTTTTTCAGGAAGTAATGCTTTTGGATAGATTTTTAAATCAAGCAGGGCATGAGCCAAAAGCAGATATTCCATAACTTCCTTCTCAGTAGCCTGTGCATTTAGACTCCATTTCTTCTTTGTGACTGAGAGCCTCAGACACCCTGAAGAAAGAAGGTTCTCCTTGTTTAGCAAGAAAAAAGCAGTTTGGAACAGGGTTTTCAGACTTTTATTACTGCTGCAGAATAAAGATGAGAAATCAGTGTTCCAAGTAAGTGCTTTTACAGTCACAGAGTAGACTCTGTAATGCATTATCTGCTAAAAGAGGAAGAAATGTCAGGAAAGGCTAATAAGGTTAAGCATATTTCTCTTTGGATTTCAGAAGAGAATCTTACTTCCTGTGCTGCATTATACTGCTCAGCTCCAGTGTGCACAGAACAATGAAGAATGTCAATTTAGATTCCACCCTCCCCCCCCGACCCGTATTGTTTATACGATGGATTTTTTTGTTCCAGTTTTCTTATAGACCACTTTACGCTGCACGTCTTCTTTAGGATTAAGTATGCTATTGTGATTTGTGTGCGTGAAGAAAATCTAACTCTGCATTTTGCATTTTTATTGAAAATACGAAAAAAAATGTTGGGTTATTGTCCTCTGGGAAATAAGCTGCAGCATTTGAATAGTGCATAGAATTATATCTAAGATTGCAAGTGTGTGTGTGGGAGGAATGGCATAGCTATGCTTCAGAAAAATGACTTCATTTGAGAGTATTTTGTATTGCTTTTTTAATATTTGAACTACTGCATTTTTATTTGCTTTTGAGTGAAGGCGTTAGCTGTAGAAATGAAGATTTTTACCAGTTGATCATAATATGCGTTTAACTACCTAGTTTCCCAGTTTCTGTGCTTTTTTTTAACCCACTTGTGTATTTGCACTGGCCAATACATTTTTGTGTCGTAAAGAAAAATATATCTGCTGATAGTGCATATGGCTTTATGCAAAAAAAAAAAAAAAAAGGTATTTACTCCTGTCGTTTAGTGCGGGAAATCAAGTCGTCTTTCATTCTTCACTTGTAGAATTCTGAAGCTTCTTTAGATGATGTAATAGAGAAGACTTACTGGTTTTGTCTCTACTTAAATAGTCCATTAAATGCTGTCTGATGTTTGGAAGAAAAAATATTTTGAGATTGAAAACTGTAGGTTTACTAGAAATAATATGAACAGGGATGTGAAAAGAAGGATTAAGTGACTTAAACCCCCATGTTTTTAAAACATTCTGAAATAATTTCAGAGGGTTGACTACTTTGTTGCCATTGTAGAGTTCTGCGGCTGACTTCTAGTTTGAATATACTTTTATGGAATAGCCAGTTTTAGTGAGATGTGAAAATCGGAACCCTAAAAGATGTTCCTTAAGTGCAGGGATTTTTTTTTTTTTAATGTAGTTTGGTGATTCCTATCACCTTATTTTTTGATAGATTTAAAATTTAAAGGGTAGTAGCTTATATCTGATTTTTTTTTTTTTTTACGTTTGTGTGTCATTTCTATTTAATCAGAATTAAAAGGTTGGTCGCAAAAAAAATAAAATATCTGTGTAGTCTCTACATAAATGCAGCTTGATCACAGTCAGACTAGTTGAAGTTAGCAGGGACCTCTGGAGGTCGTTGGATCCAGTCCCCCCTGCTCAGCAGGGCCACCTAGAGCTGGTTGCCCAGGACACTCTGATGCTGTTTTTTGAGGTTTGTGTATTATTTATTTGCTTTGATCTTTAAAAGCAACACTGAAGGTGCTCCTCTGGACTTGGTGAATTTACCCTCTATCATTTGTGTCTGCTTACCTTCACTTGCCAACTTTTTACTTCTTTGACGGTGGTGAAAGAGATATTTTAAAGCTGTCCTA
The DNA here is from genome assembly GCA_028020825.1 of Podargus strigoides. Classification (NCBI taxonomy): domain Eukaryota; kingdom Metazoa; phylum Chordata; class Aves; order Caprimulgiformes; family Podargidae; genus Podargus; species Podargus strigoides. The sequence goes on along the minus strand of CM051641.1, from coordinate 4,080,485 downwards.
TGTAAAAGTTAATTTCTCTCCTTTTATTTGCAGAATACCTATAATGTAATTATCTTTCCCAAGTTAAGGAGAAAGACCCTAGCATGTGTTTGGAGCTTACTGATATGGTTCTTTTGTGTTGTTCATGTACACAGTAATGTATGTACTATTCTGGAGAAATCCTTTTCATGAGATTGCTGCCTGTGTGATGAGAGATCCCGTTATTTTCAGATTAATATTGTTACTTCAGTCTCCTGGGGAATGTTGCTTCATTTCTTTCTTTTACCAATATATTGTTGTGTTACTCAGTACATAGAGTCATAGAATCATAGAATCACTATGGTTGGGAAGGACCTCTAGGATCACCAAGTCCAACCTTTATTCCAACATCTCCCTAACCACTACACCATTAGACCATGGCCTCAAGTGCTTCATCCACTCGTTTTTTGAACACCCCCAGGGACGGCAACTCCACCACCTCCCTGGGCAGCCTGTTCCAGTGCCTAACCACCCCCTCAGTAAAGAACTTCTTCCTTATATCCAGTCTAAACTTCCTCTGATGCAACTTGAGGCCATTTCCTCTCGTCTTTTCATTAGTAATTTGGGAGATGAGACCATTTGCAAATTCCAGCTGTCCTATTTTTTCCATTGATCTTGGAACTGAAGCTGAGCCATATGTCTTAGTTGATCTAAAGAAATGTAACTTACACAGTTGTACTGTCTGAGAATCAGAGTAATCTTTGAACTTCTTGGCCAATTCAAATAAAATTGAGAGATAGTTGTTTCAAGTTGCTGTATATTTTATGAAAATGGTGGCCTACTTCCAGGCAAGTGACTGTTAAATCTTTTAAACAGGAAAGCCCAAAGTATGAGCTCAACTATCATTAAATGGCAGAAAACTGGGAGTGGGAGGGGAGGAGTTACAAGTGCTCTAGCAAAAGCGGGGTGTGTGGGGGAGCTAATGTTAGTGTTTGCCATTTTATTTAATAACAGAAATCCAATTAGAAAGCAAAGCCCTGTAAAGTCAGGCTTAATGCTGCTTCTTCAGTTTGTGGCTTCTCTTTGAGGTGGTGAGAGTTAGTAAATTATTTCCTAGTTTGCTTGAGCATTGACAAGAACTAAGAAAAATATTTGATGGTAATTTTTCATTCTGGTAGTTGTGGTGTGTTCAGGAATAAGGGACTCAAAATATGAAGCACCAGAGAAGTTTGCATTTTTTCTCTGTCTCCAGTGACATTGAGAGGAGTGTGCTATCCTGGACACTGGCAAGAAAGCCACTGGATTGTCAGCTTTGTTCTCTTGCTGCTGCTCTTAGTTTCAGGAATCTGAGTTTTGTCATAAGGCTTTAATTGTCATGAACGTCATTGACTTGATTGAGCACAGAACCTGTCAGTGGCTTCAGCAGAGTGGGAGTGGTGCTAATTCCATGAGGTGTGGCTACAAACACCTGCTCACCATTTTCGTTTTGCATAGACAAAGAGTATCTCCAGTTTTGTTTTCCAGGATATGTGCTGATGAATTAAGGAGAGGAGATGATTATCCATTGATGAAGTCTAATAAAGCACATAGCAGTTACAATGGCAGCATTCAGGATGTGGTGCTTGAGGAAGTGGGAGTAACATGGTAACTACTTTCTGAAGTTGTGAAACCTGGGCCAAGCTAGAGTCACTTCTGGGTCAATATATTGCTGTAAAGTTCTATAACCTTGAAAATCAGCAGGTTTTTGAGTGTATTGGTGTTGGTGTTATTTAGCTTTTCATGTAGGTTACCAGTACCAAAACATTATTAACTTTGTTACAGGAAATTCAGTTAAATGCACAAATAACTGAGTGAATGTTGCAGTGTAATTCAAGGTGGGATAAAGTGAAACCAAAACGATTGAACCAATTTTAGTAGCTGATTAATGCCAAAAGAGGAGGATGTTATTCTTTTTCCCTGTTTCTGCTCAAGCGGGATGTCCTGCCCTCTGTATCGGGTTGGTTCTTGTGCCATACCACCTGCATGGTCAAGTCAGAAGTCAGCTCTCTGACAAGCACAGGGCTCTGGTTTTGAGGTTTTGTGTGTGCTGGGTGGTGGTTGTGTTGAGTGTCATTTTCATCCCTCCTCCCACCCTTGGTTTAGTTTTCTGTCAGGTTTATGAGTTGAATGGGCTTTTTAGAACAGCCCAGTGAGCCCCAGAAAAGGCTCAAAATAGGCAGCAGGAGCTCAGACCCCAGAATGAGGACAGAGAGGGAGAATAGACTGCGCCGTTGCCCTTTGAGTAGTTATAAGTTAGATTGGTTCATGCTGCCTTGTGCAACTTCACCCTGCCTAAACCCAAGGAAGTTGAGCAAGATTTTGAGAAATTGCTGGATTTTGAATAGCTTTACATATTTTTACTGAATAATTGTCTTTCTTAACCTTAACAGGGTTAAATTTCTTTTTGACCTATTTACAGTTTGACTATAGCTTGGACATAAGTAACACTGCATCTGCAAATTTTCTAATGCTTAATAAGCAATTAAGCTTCACTAAACCCAGTATACAGAATATTATTTATTGTGACCTTATCTTGTCAGTGCTTTCAATTGCCTTAGTATTTTGCATTTTATAAATCTCATCACCTGGTCAATCCCTGTAGTAAGAAACTGAGTGGGGAAAGGGACTGTGTTGTTACAGGAGATGTGAAACATGCAAACTGAAAATGTTTAGCTTCCTAGAAATAACTCATTGAGTAAATTGACCTGTATTTTTAAAGTGACTAAAATTTTCTTAGGTTATACCTTGTATAGATCTACTGGAGCTTGTTTATGGAGTTAAGGAAGTTTGGCTTCCTTTCTGAAACGTTTGGTATTCAAGAGTGGGTGTTTTAGTGCTCCCTTGAGAGAAATTCTTTAGTAAGATTGAGGGGGGGAGAGGAAGAAAACCATGGCAAGCTTTTTAGCATTGTGTATTCATTATCTGACCACTAAGTAGCTTCGAGTGAGGAATTATTTTAGCAGTATCACATAGTTACTCTTGTTCATTACCCTTTCTTTAAAATGAGGATGTTTTTTGGGGGGGAGAAATATTTAAAGTTTGTGTTTGAAGTTGTTTCTTAAGTTGATTTTTCAGCTGAAGGGAAAACAAGAAGGTTGGTGAAGACTTTTAGGTCTTAATAACAGCAATCTCAGGATTTATCTGGTCAGGAAGGGCTTGTGATATGTTATTAGAAATAACAATTTATTTTTATTTATTTATTTTTTCTTCCCCCCAGGTGATTCATGGCAGGGGACGTGGAAGGGTTTAGCTCCTCCATCCATGACACCAGTGTCTCTGCTGGATTCAGAGCACTGTATGAGGAGGGATTGCTTCTTGATGTCACACTTGTCATTGAAGACCACCAATTTCAGGCCCATAAAGCACTGCTTGCCACCCAGAGTGATTACTTCAGGATTATGTTCACAGCTGATATGCGAGAACGAGATCAGGACAAAATCCATTTGAAAGGTCTGACAGCTACAGGCTTCAGTCATGTCCTCCAATTCATGTACTACGGAACTATTGAACTGAGTATGAACACTGTTCATGAAATCCTTCAGGCTGCCATGTATGTCCAGCTTATAGAGGTGGTAAAGTTTTGCTGCTCTTTTCTCTTAGCTAAAATCTGCTTAGAAAACTGTGCAGAAATTATGAGACTTCTGGATGATTTTGGTGTAAACATCGAAGGAGTCAGGGAAAAATTGGACTCCTTTCTGCTAGAGAATTTTGTGCCACTCATGTCCAGACCTGACTTCCTTTCATATCTGAGCTTTGAGAAGCTCATGTCTTACTTGGATAATGATCATCTGAGCAGGTTTCCAGAGATAGAGCTGTATGAAGCTGTTCAGGCCTGGCTGCGCCATGATAGAAGACGCTGGAGGCATACGGACACCATCATTCAGAACATCAGGTTTTGTTTGATGACACCATCCAGTGTTTTTGAGAAGGTTGGTGCATTTGAAAAGCAATAGACAGGATTCATCATTTAGCTAGGGCAGCATGCCATTAAATAGGTAAGATTCCCAAACCTGGTAGGAGGAACAAAAAGATAGCATTTATTTTCCTACTAAACCCATAGAAGACAAACATGTAAAAGTATTATCATCTGATTATTAGACAATAGTATGTACAGTGGCTGGAGAACAGGTAGGTTTACAATACATGTTTTTAAGTGACTTCATATGGAAAGGACACTTGAAAATAAGGTCACTTGTATCAAGTTTTATTTCAGTTGTTCTGACTGTTTTCCACAAGTTGCTTCTTGCTTTTATAGCTGCATATAGTATGTAGGGCGTATGTCATGATAATTGTTCTTAATATAATCAAAACATAGTGACTGTAGATTTTGTGTGTTAAATGCAGATATTTTTTTTTTTAATTTACAAACGAAAACTAGCATCTGCTGTTAAATCTGCAGGGTGGTGGTGATGGTGGTGTGTCTTCAGTGCTTGTGCTGTTACACACCAGTTGGAAGTAAGCCCTGATCCTGCAAAGTTACACATACATTTGATTCTACACAAGGCACATAATACAATCAAAATTCATCGATGGTCTGAAATGTAATGATTGACTTTAAATATCAGAGATATCTTTGTAACAGGTGACCTAAAATTCCGCTGGTCGTTGTATGTATTAAGAGGTTAAAAGAGAACTTGCTTTTTCTACTGTTTTCTAGTGCCTGAGAATCTCTGACTATTTGTTAACAGTAGAGAATTACAAAACTTTGTAAGCAGCTCTCTCACAGGCTAGTAATGGTAAGGGTATTCAGGTTAGGAATTACTTAAACTGTCCTGTTTTGATCTAACAATGTTAATTTTGTGTGATAAGGTCCAATTTTAACTTGTGTGTTTTTCACCTCTTGGTGAATTAATAGGATTTAAGACCCTGTGTTTTTGTTGGGTTTCTTACGACTAATTTCCCCTATATTTTTACTTTGGTATCTAGTGAATATACAGATAAAGTTGTATTGTTTGTGATGGTTTTAAGGGCCACTGGATTATTTAAGCAGTAATGCTTACACTTACTTGTATTTTATATTATAAAAGCTATTAATTACTTCAGAGACTAGTGGGTTTTTATATTTTGGAGTTTTGTGTGCGTGCGTGAATTGAGTAGAGGAACTAAGAATTAAACATAAAATGTATTTATGATCCTATATTAGCCTATAGACATAAACAAAATAAATACCTAAACATATTTTAGAGCAGTAATGTAATGTTTATTTTGGGTTAAAACACTTCCAAGTAGGAAGAGCTGAAATCTGGAAGAGACTGTAATAGTCAATAGTGCCTTTACGTTATTACATCAGTAATAAGCCCTTCAGTAGGAAAACTGGTAGGATTCATAGAGTATTCTTAAGGTCAATCTAATAGGCTGAGACTCATGTGAAAGAGTCTGCTTCAGCTCTTTGAATTTTTGGGATACAAGTTCGAATATAAAGCTGTCTTCAGTTAAATTTCTCTAAGCACGAGTGAAAAGCACAAGTGAAAAGTCTTCAGCATTACATTTAGATAGAACTTTTGGAGCTGGTTTTGGTCACAGTGGTATAAATCCTGCATACAGTGCTGCTCATGTTTTATCTTGACAGCTACAAAATGGCCAGACAGGTACAACTTAAGGAGAGAAGTAGTTTTCAGCATCCCGGTTTATATACCCCCATGTAAAAGCTTTATCTGTGAATAGCCTTTCCATTAATTGTATGTGGGAACAGAGAAGCCAGTGCAGATTCTGGAGTGGTACAACTCAGCAGAGGGAAGCACAGTTAAATATGTCATTTGTTGCTGCAGCGGGGAATGTATTTATGTTTTGCCCTGGCTAGAGAGCATTGAGTAATTCGGCATGACAAGAGGCAAAGGACAACTGCAGTTGGAGCTAACATCAAAATATAGACCACGGTTGTTCTGGGATTTTAGGGGGCTTTTTTGGTGGTGCTTTTTGTTGGTGTGTTTGTTGTGGTGTGGTTTTGGTTATTTTTTTGTTTGTTTTGGGGGGTGTTGTGTTTTGTTTTTTTTAAATAAAAGAGGATGTCTATTAACTGTTCTCGAAGCAACCTGAGAACTCTCTTCTGTGTGTAGAAGGGGGAAAATATTGATAAAACTGGGGTTTGTTGAGATATTAAAACAGAATTCACCCTTTCCCTGAAGCCAGCACATACTAAATGCCTGTGTGAATGTACCAAATACAATCTGAGGTTGCTTCTTATGGTTCAGGGAACTCTGTATTCGCTATACACTGGCTGTCTTGTCATATGTACTCTTATGTAATCTTCATAATATGCATTTCTAAGATGCCTGTCATTGTAGTATAGAAATAACTTATATAACTTAACTTTGCAAGTCACACTAAGGGTACTTTTGGCCTCTTAAGCCATTCTGTTTCTTACATAATTTTTTGGAAGAGATTTACTGTCTGAGTGGGATGGCTTGTCCTTTTAAAAAGGAATTGATGAGCAACTCTAGGTTTGTACCTTGAGACTGATGTGCATTTGGAATGAAGGTGCAGCCTGTTTGCTTACTCGAAACTGTCGTGGAAGAACTACTTCTGAAGTAGGAGTAGATACACCTTTTGTTCCTCAGCCCTTAAAATAGGTGTAGATGTATGGGGGAAATGTAAAGATAACTGAACTAAGGATTTGAGGGATAGTTAGAAAATAAAGGCAAAGTGATGGGGAGAAGCACAAGTTCCACTCTCAGTGTTAAACTTCCCTTTATTTGAACCATATCCCTGGCTCAGTAAATCTTGATGAAGGTTGGAGATAAGTTAGAGGGCATTTCTCTGAGATCATTATTCATCTCTCTGTTATTGTAGGCAACCATGTCATGATTTCCTTTCATATACTGTTTAAGCTCATTTAGTTTCTGTGTACTAGTTAGATCGAAGTGTTGTTTCAAAACCTCTGTCCTTAAAATAAATATTTTTTTTTGGTGTCCTGTCTGTAGGGTTATGACTAGCCCCTGCCGATTTATAAATTCCTAGCTTAAATCAGAAACTTTAGCTAATCACAAGGTGTATCAACTTCTGCTTTAGAGGTAGGATGAATAGCACATTATCTTTGAGTACATGATTTCCTGTGCCTAAAAAATAGTAACTTTTGAAAATATGTCATTGTAATTTTATGTCATTGTGACTTTACCTTTGATAAATGTGCTGAATTTCTTTTTTTAGTTCTCATTTACCTCCACGTCTAGTAATTGATCTGTGGATGTTTTTAATTATGTTCTTCATCTTCTTTTTTTATGAAATGACACATTTGCTGTTCCCTATCTGTGTAGCTAAAAGTCCGACTGTGAACCGCTGTAACTGGTAGATAACGCAATGAGGTACTTCTCATTAGAGTTCTTAAATTAGTGCTATGTCCCAGCAGAACCCCTGTGAGAAGGTTTTGTCCAGAAAGCTGAAGAGACAGAATTGGAAAGAATGTAAAAAATTCACATGAGCAAAGTTTTATCACTTGAATTAAATTCCTTTTTTACAATAAGACTGGGGGGCGTAAGGGACTCCAACTCAAACTGTCTTTGAGACCCTTCAGCAAGATAACAGAATAGTCTTTCTTTGAACTTTGAAAATGCGATGAAGCATTTATTATTTTTTTAATCAATTCAGAGTTGATGATGTACTCTTAAGAATGCACATTTGTTTTACTTCAAGGTTCGTCATGATTAGTGTACATTTCCATCTGTTTTGGATGTTTTGCAGAAACTTGTGAGCGTTCTCTCTAATTGAGTATATTGGTAATTAAATGCGTGTTCCTTCTCTCTATTTGAACTGAAGAGGAAGATTGGTCTGTTGGCAAGCACTTAGATATTTGTTGATCATCTACTTGTTGCTACTTACAGGTAATGGCAGAAGCCTACTTATGAACGCTGAGGGATTTCCTTCAGCGTATTTTGAGTGTCAGGCAGCAATTCCCACAAGAAGTTTTGCTGAAGGCCATGTTCTTTAATCTGCTAAAAGATATGCACAACTTTCAGTTGTGTTTTAATACCTAAACACCTAAATTTTAACGCTTCTCTTTTTTTGATGATACACACAGGTAATTAGAAGTATTGTAAAATTATTCAGGTGTTCGGAGGATTTTCCTTACTATAGGCTGAATAGGACTTCCAAATAACTCTGGAAGATTTCATGCAGACAGTGTGTGAATGTGAAAGTGGGCAAACTGACCTACATTTCCTTTGTCTTCATTTGCATCAAGGAAGCATAAGCAGTCTGTACTTTCATATAGGCATATTCTTATATTCATCTTAGACCATCATTTGAGACACAGGAGAGGTACCGCTCCTGTATGGCAGAGGTTGTGCAGGTGAAAGGTGGAAGGCTAGAAACGCTGATATTTTTCCTTAACAGCAAAGTCTAGGAAGCTTTTCTTTTCAGAATTGAGATAGTCTATCACTCTGTTCTGTGATTTGTTTTTTGTTTGCTTGTTTGGTTGTTTTTTTCCCCTGAATATTGTTCCTAGTGCTTATATATTTTCATGTTCATCTCTTTAAGATTGTGCTTGTAGATAGCTTTCCCATGAACTTCAGTCTGAAAAAGTTGTTTATAACTGGTAGTTGCATTTGTTACTTATGTCTTTCTGGTTTAAGGTGAGAGATTGAGGCTTTGTTTTGATGTTGGTGCCTTTGTCAAGATAAGTAGTAGTAAACTATTAATGGATTGATTCCCTGGTTTTGAAATTCTGTCTCTGGAATTAGATATGTTCCTTGTTTCCTTTTGCCTGCTCTCATGGGGTGAGATTTAGGCTATGTGAAAGAGTAGAGTGGTGAGGATATATGATGCTTATTTTAATTCCAGTTTCTGGCTGGCATTTCAATTTCTAGATCTGAAGACAGAGTTGTAAATGTTGAGGGGGAAAGAAAAGACATTTTGCATCTCTGCCAGGCTTTGCTGGCATGCTTCACGTTGTAAGCATGTTGATCCTGTTGTCTTCCATAATCATCCATGCAAACTTGAAATGCATATAGGTGAAACAAAAATGATTTATCTTTTTGTTTAATTCCAAAAATGATAGCTCCAGTTTGGGAATGCGTGAAATAAGTGTGCTGTTTTAGAATTTGAAAGTTACTTTTAAGGATCAAGTAACCCATCCACGATTCTTTATTATTTTAACTTCCTGTTTCATTTTCTGTAGCCTTTAAGACTTCCTATATTTTATTATTTTTCTGTGCTGTGGTTCTCCCTGCCCCCCCTCCCCCAGCATATTTTCTGGAATTTATGTTCAGTCTTTTCAGTCAGGCAAGGCATATGGTTTATTCTAACAAATGCCATATGAGCAGGTCTCCTGTGTTTGTATGATAGATTCTTTATTTGCAATAAGAAAAATAGATCTGTTATACCCCAGAAGAGTTGGGCTTACTGTGGGTGTTTTATAAGCACTATACCTAAGTAAACCTTTTTGCTCCATCATCACCCACAGTAAAAACAGTAGGAAGAAGCTGGATATTGCCCTGAGAATAATACACACAATCTGCATGTGACTATCTATTTCCAAGCAAAGATAAGTTGAACTTGTCAAAATAAAGTGGGGAAAAGAGGAAGTATAAATGAAAACATTAAATCACTATAACTCTTGAGCTATACAGTGCTTTACAGTGGTAGGTTAGTGTTCAGGGTTATTTGAAAATTAGATGTGTAAAACAATCTCAACATCTGTGTGAATCATGTCCAATAATAACAGTTTAAAAGATTTTAAAGCTGTGTATCTGACAGCAGGATGTCTTAATTACTATACAAGGAAGTGAAATAATTAACAGAAAGCAAACAAAATTTGAGTAGTACATGTTTATGGAACAAGCAACTACTTTGTTCACAAGGTATACAGAATGTCTGTTTCCAAATTGCTTTTCACGTACATGAAAACTTACACCACCACCCCTTAGGTAAGTGGTGGTACAGGCTTTTTTCCCTTGAGACAGGAAATAGGAGGAGGTGGGCGAACAAATATTGAAAAATAGTAGCTTTTGATGTTAATTTGTGGTCACTTTGAAATTTCAGAGTGACCTGACATTTTTTCAGAGCATTGCTTCTCTTTTTGGAGTTCCTCTGATGGGAACTAAAGGCATTCGGAGTGTTTGAAAGCAGTCCAGTTTTACGTGAAAGAAACTGGGAGTTAGGATCAAAACTGATAGAGGATTTCTGGATTTGGCAATATCTAGAGAGTTTTTATTTGTTTTAGAAGTGTAATTCAGAATCCTGTGTTAGGCCAGACTGTACAGGAAGAGTGAAGCCTCTTTGAAGAGTCATACAGTGACCCAAGGGCTGCCTGGAGCTAGATTTATTAAAATGTTTAATACAGGGATGTGTTTTGGTATTCTCAGGACCAGTCTCAGGAACTTAAATTGGCTTGGATAGTAGGAGGGGTCTGGAAAGGTAAATTCTTACAATCTCTGCCCCACCACCACCCCCTAAACTCCAACTGAGCAGGGATAGCTCTTTTTCAATTGAGATAGCACCGAGAAGGAGCACTTCAGTACTCTGTGTTAAGTCAAAGGTTGTAACTCTAACCCGGCTAGTGGAAGTTCAAACCAATGTCCACAGTTTACCAAACAAATGCACAACCAAAGGATTATAGGTTGAGATGTTTTTCTCTTGTGTTAAAGGCATTTGTTAACATGTGGAGGCTCACAGAGGGAAAACCATAAGGTAACCATCATGACAAGTGGTGAATGTGATCATGTGTTCTGAAGACAGGAGGTGGAGTACCTTCCCTTTCCATTCCAATTAAATATCCCTGTGAGCAGAGCGTAGCATTTGGAAATACCTGCTTTGGCTTGGCTATGAGAATTTAGCAGAAATTAGACTAAGGTAGACCTTCATAAACATAGAATGGGTGTGTAGAATGTTTTTCAAAACCAGGACAATAGTGCATTTTTAATTTAGGTGCTTCGTGGATTAAGCAGAAGATGAACAGAGGCTTTTTTGGGGAGGAGTAATGATTTTTAGACTTGGGACTTTCACTTGTGCCTAATTCCAGCTTAAATTCTGTGTGTGAGTCTTCTGCTGCAAATGTTAGTCACTGCTATCAGTCACTAAATTGTCTTCTGGATTTTGGATAACAGTACATTAGCTTAACACTCCATGCACAAATGCAATTGCTGTCAAGATTGCCTGAATGAAACTAAGTAACATAATCTTCTAATGACACATAGTCATTGAGGTTTTCTGGATTGTTTCAGTCAGAATTTTAATATCTTTTAAATGTATTCATAGGTAAAAACATCAGAGTTTTATCGATACTCCCGGCAGCTGCGACATGAGGTTGACCAAGCCATGAATTACTTTCATAGCGTTCACCAACAGCCTTTGATGGAAATGAAATCGAACAAAATTCGTTCTGCCAAACCCCAGACTGCAGTATTTAGAGGAATGATAGGACACAGTATGGTAAACAGTAAAATTCTTCTCTTGCACAAACCAAGGGTCTGGTGGGAACTAGAGGGTCCTCAAGTACCGTTACGACCAGACTGCCTTGCCATTGTGAATAATTTTGTGTTCCTATTAGGTGGGGAAGAACTGGGGCCAGATGGTGAGTTTCATGCTTCATCCAAAGTGTTTAGATATGACCCAAGACAGAACACTTGGTTACGAATGGCAGACATGTCTGTTCCACGTTCCGAGTTTGCTGTTGGAGTTATTGGGAGATATGTTTATGCGGTGGCTGGGAGAACCAGGGATGAAACATTTTACTCAACTGAACGGTATGATATTACTGAAGATAAATGGGAATTTGTGGATCCTTATCCAGTCAATAAATATGGACATGAAGGGACTGTGCTTGGTAACAAGCTGTATATCACTGGTGGAATTACATCATCTTCAACTTCTAAGCAAGTGTGTGTGTTTGATCCCAGTAAAGAAGGGACAGTAGAGCAGCGAACAAGGAGAACTCAAGTGGTCACTAATTGTTGGGAGAACAAATGTAAAATGAATTATGCAAGATGTTTTCACAAAATGATTTCTTACAATGGTAAGCTTTATGTCTTTGGTGGGGTCTGTGTGATCCTAAGGGCCTCCTTTGAATCTCAAGGATGTCCTTCTACAGAGGTTTATGACCCAGATACTGATCAATGGACTATATTGGCTTCTATGCCAATTGGTAGAAGCGGTCATGGTGTAGCTGTTCTGGATAAACAGATAATGGTTCTTGGAGGCCTTTGTTACAATGGTCATTACAGTGATTCGATTCTCACCTTTGATCCAGAGGAGAACAAATGGAAAGAAGATGAATATCCAAGGATGCCATGCAAGCTGGATGGTTTACAAGTCTGCAGCTTGCACTTTCCCGAGTACGTTTTGGAGCATGTTAGACGTTGCAGCTAAAACAGAATGAACAACTCTGTGAAATACAAAAAGCTGTATCTAATTTATCAAAAAATACGAATCAGTTGAGTTCCTTCAGAGATACTGCCTTGTGTATAATGAACAACTGTTAAATGCTTAAGAGAAACGGGATGTACAGGGAGACTATGTACCAAGTTTATTAGAAAAGCCAATAGTTGGTCTGACATTGTAAAAGCTTTGTTTTTTTTAACAAACATAATTGTAAGTAGGGGAAAGAAAAATATATTTTTGAGTGTGGTTATTTTTTTTGTAACATTTTATGTCCATAATACTTTTGTCTCTCTTTTTTTTTTTTTTTTTTTTTTAAAATGACCACTGTGCTTCTCATATCAGTTGAGTTTCACAAAATACTTGTGGAAATAAAAAAAATTATTTTCATTTTCTGTTGAGCATCAAAATAAAGCTCATCATCTGTACTAGAGTACAACCAGGTTTAAAAGAACAAAACTAAACTATTTCTGTATTTTATGTTGTCTTTTGGATGCTTTTCCCATTAATTGCAAAATATGCTCAAATCTGCTAGGTGTTTCTGTTTTCCCTTATATATGTTGAAGAATAATCTGAACCCCTTTGCATGACCTTTTTCCTGATTATTTTCTACTAAATTGAAAACAAAACGGTTTTATATTCAAAACACTTATTTCTATGCTGCGTTCTATTGTCTGCATTGTGTTTGTTGGTGAGTAAAAAATATATACACACACATGCATACGCTGTAAAAACTATATATAAATACATCCTTTTATGTGCAGTTAGAATATTATATTTTGACTAGTGTGCAGATTCAGCCATATCTGTTAAATTTAAGGTGTAGTACTATCCTTTAATGAGTTAAATAATTTGAAGTTCTTAAGTAACTGGAGGCCTCATTTGGTATCGAAGTATCTTATCTTCAGTATATACTGATTGATTCAGTAACTTTAAACTCTTTATATTGATGCTACATAATGAGCTATTGATAATTTGTTATTTTTTAAATTATTTTTGAAAAGTAAACACACCTTACCTGAGTTTCTTTTATGTTTGAATGTGCTGCCGAGTCCGCTTTTTTATGAAAATGGAAAATATTAATAAGCAAATGCGCAGCACTGCTTTGACCCACTGTTATTTTTCAAACTGGATAAACAGTTTATTCTCAGTACTTTGCTTGTACTCGTACTTCAATACGAGGATTTTGTTTGTACTCGAAGTGGTATAATCTTTTTTTGTTGTTATTTAAATTACCTACTGCTATGAACTGCTGTGTTTTGAAACTGTGGAGTTGGTGGTTGGATGGTTAGTGCCATTTACGTTTCTCTTACAAAAAAACCCTACACAACTGTAGCTACTGACCTCGGAGTGCCTGAATTGAGATGTGTGGTCCAAGAGGGCTCTGAGTAACTCCATTGTGTGAACTTGCAGATATGCCTGATGGTAGATTGGTAAGAATTATCTGCCAAGACATAAATTGACAGTAATTACATTCTAATTATATTTAATGATGTTAAATTAGCCACTTCTAGAACCTAAAGGAGACGTGGAGAAGTTGAAGGCTCACACTTAGTTCAGATGTGTAGGGGCAAAATGCTGAAACGTGCACCTGCATATTTTGTAAAATCTTACGCTGCTGTGTTTCACTTTAAGCAATAGACTTTACTTTGTATGCAGCAATGCAAAACCACTTTATTCAGCATCTTCCAGTCAGAAATCACTGTAAAAAAGGAATGTACAGTACTCAGGGAGTTCAAAAGAATGCACTTAAAAAGGGACCAAAATCACCCTAAATTTCTGTTAAAAATAACACCTACTTGCCTAAACTAAGTTTGAAATAATTGCCAGAAGTTAAAACAACATGTAAAACTCCTCATACTTGTATTTTGATAGTTTTTAGTAATTACTTTCTGGGTTTAGATGTGAGGATTTGGAGCTATATGGCAAGTTGGCAGATTTAAATTTTTTTTAATGATTATTGATAGAGTGTTTTCTTTCCAAATGTTTTAACAGAAAGAGAGAATGTATGCCATCATAGCTGTAGTGATAAGTTACTAACACCAGTAGTGACTGGACCAAGTATTGATTCAGCTTTCTGATGCAGACTAGTTTGCAGTTAAATTTAAGTCTCTTTAAAATCAAAATTCAGTTTACTGAATCGGAAGTCTAATTTACTTTCTTAAAAGCTTGACTTAAAGCCACTGTGGCTTACACCAAAACCTGTTTCACTGTGAGACTTGTGTGTACATTACCCTGCATGGGTGCAGAAGTAAACTGACTCCAGTAGGTGCTGACTGTGTGCAAGTAAAAAGGTTCTAATGTACATAGAATACTGGGGCATGAGAAAAAAACACAAGGGTGGCTTTTTTGTTTTATTCTTTTTGTCACCAGCTCATTTCTCAGTAAGTGTATGAGGCAGCAAAAACTAACCCTGCTTGAGTAGGCTTTTATGGACATGTTATGTATAGTACAGAGTACTTCATTTTTATCTAGGGCCAATGTTGGGAATGGACGTGGTTCTGGATATCTGGTCTTCTATGATTCAGGTGTAGTAAAGAGACATGGTCACTACTTTAGTAAAATAATAGTAAGGATGAGGGTGTCTGAAGTTACATTTTTCAGTCTGCTTTTAAGCACCTTCTGAAGTTCTGTGTGCTAAGCAACTGCCGCTGAAGTCATTGGTGAGAGTTGACGCTTGAAACATGAAATACCAGATAATTTCTTTTATGTTCATATTTATCTTCGGACACCCAGTTCTGAAAGATCTTGTTCAGGTTTTTCATATTTATTAATCTGTCAAATTCTAACTTGAACTGATGGTTTCTGCTTTCCTGAAGTTGTACTCTGTTGAGAAGCTGGCTGTAACCTTTGAGCATTAGGAATGTTTGGAATTTGCTTGTGTTTAGAACATGTAGGGGCATGTGAGAAAGTTTTGTTAGTTTACATTTCTACCGTGCTTCTACTGTTTCAAACATGAAATATAAAATTATCTTCTCTTTTCCATTGCAGTGGAACTTTTCAGGCAGTTATTTTTGTTACTTTATATATCAGCAGAATATTTTCTTTTTTTTTTTTTCTTTTTGCTTTTAGTATTTAGCTCCAGACAATTAATGTTTAAATAAAGACAAAACAAAACTGGCTAGTAAGAATTGCCTGTTAGTATCTAATTTTGAGCATTATGATCAGATCCACATAAGATAAGTTTTAAAAACATGGAAATCCTCTCATTTGTCAAGGAAAAGGTAAGTTATGATCTTTGATTACTAAGTTTGGGGGAGTGTTCTGTTCCCACACCAACCATAATAGAATACCAGCAAATCTTATTTCACCCACATATTTAAAATTTAACGTGACCTGCTTTTCAACAGCAAGTGTACTTGCCTTTTTTTTTAAAAAGGTGGACATAGTGAGTTAGTCTTCCCACCCCACCATCCACCCCCCCATTTATAATTAAAATGTATCAGCTTCCTGTCTTAATTTAGCAGATAGTTCCAGGAAGAAATACTGTTTTCAAACTAGCCAGAATGGACAAAAAAGCACAGTACTCCTGTAAAGGGGTTGGACTCTGCCAGTTCCCATTCCACATGCTGCTCTGTCTGTTTTTAGAGGCCTGGTATTTTTTTTCTCGAAGTACTGCATAAGGAAAAAATAGCTCATTTCCCCCCACAAAGTGTTGGTAGTATTTTTGTAGTGGGAGGTATTAGGTGGCAAAAAACCTTTTGAAATTTTGTCCTCCATCGATTCAGCTGGAGGAAGGCAGTACTTGGTTTTACAAAGACTGCTATTTCAGAACGCACTGCTAGCAAGAGGGGCTGTTGGCAGCGTCTGAGCTACCTGGCAACCTGCTTTTATGTTCCTTGCTTTTGAAAAGTGCAGATGCCCTACTTTCTGCAGTATGATAGCAGTCCTGTTATAACAGCCTTCAAGGGTTTGTGACTTCAGTATTTCTCTGGTTTCTGAGATTTGCAGCCGTTTTTTTCTTGAGGACCTCCTGCCTTACCAACCCAAGCTCTGAGGTTTTTTTCATGCTGATAATATCACAGCTACTTGCGTCAGGGATGAACCTTCACTTGACATTCTGGAAGCAAAGGACAAAATTCAGCAGGTACAAATTCAAATAGGCTTAAGAAGAAAAACATTGTTTAACTCATTATGTACTTTCTTTTGCAAAAGGAGGGTAAGAATTATGGGGAGATCTTTAAAAACAAACTTCAGCCTAGTGTCAGCATTTATAGACAGAGTCTTTTTAGAAAAAGTCACATTTGTAGGTGTATTCCAATTTTTTTAGTATATATTTCCTTACAAAAGAAAAAAAAAAGTAGTGAACTGGGCCCCTGATTCTTCTGACACTTCAAGTGTGTACTTCACATGTGTGAACAGTCTAGTATAAAGAAAACAGAAAACTGTAAGGTACTTAAAACATAAAAGCACAGATGTCATTAAACCTGTGCTTACATGTTCATAGGGTGGGAGGCATCAAAGCAAACATCCATCCTGCTCTCCTTCCATTAATAAACATATACCTGGTGAAGTTACTTGAATAAGCATGGTCCCTCACGTGTGGCAGGGCTCACAGAAGGAGAGTGGGAAAGAACATAACTGGAAAGCACGTGTAATCTATTTAAAATAAAGCTTGACAGTGTCTGTAGCTAACATTTTGAGATTTTAATGTTTGTAAAACACTCTGAAGCTGCTTAAAATAAATACTAATGACTACTTTTGATTCTGTATTCTATTTTTGAAAGTCGGTGAGTAACCTTAAAATTTCCATTCATGTGGGTAAGCTTCATGAAACATAGTTGTATGTGGCAGGTGCCAGAAAAACTGACTTGCTTTGAGCACAGCTTTCCTGGATTCCTTTCTTACTAATTTTTCTTTTTCACTTCCCAAATTTCAATTAATGTTTATATAGTATTTTAAAAATAACTTGCAAAGATCATTTTCAAATACCTTTGGATTAATGTTAAGTTGGTAGCTAGCGGAAAACCACTTCTATTTGCAGATGGTAGTTTTTGTTTATGGCTCTAGTAGAAAACCTCATGATATAAGTCTAGAAAATACAATGTTACGTAGGACTGTAAAGTTAGTTGTAATTAGGGGGCTTTTATTACCTCAGTGTGACCCACCTAACTTCTATGTCAGTTCTGGGAACAGGTGAAGGGGAGAGTGAACTATGTTTTTACTTTAAAGATTTTTCCCTATATATTGTTATTTTTGTAGATATTTCTAAAATAAATTATTATATGCTGGAGATTGCAATTCCACTGTAGTATCCCACATGATTCCAGTGTACAATATCAGATTGTTTGTATTGAAAAGAATGTATTTGATAATTTAACAGGAAAAGTTATTTTCAAACTCTTGTGTTTGTGCCTAGCAATTGGAAATACTTTTCCTATAGAAAATTAAAGTTATATATATATGACCTCATATGTACATTTGGATTAACTGTCTAATGATTTCCCCAGGGCTGCTATAAAGTTCTCTGAATAATTTAAGAATTGCCTCTTTTTAACTGTTTTAAAGCTTTTTTCTTGTCGTCTTTCTGGCAGAAAGTAATTTTCCCTAGCGATGGATACAGTATGCTCAGACTTGCATATGTGCTCTGTTTGGTTTTTAAACTGAAAAAAAAAAATGTATAAAATGTGTATAAAGAAAAGTGTAAATAAAATATTTTTAATCTTTAAACACTCTTGTGTAAACTTTGTAATGCCAAAAGCCTAGCGGACCTGGATTACTTTCTACAGGATCTCAGAGTTTACTTGGTTAAGCCAGCTCTTCAAAAATGTTGCGTGGCTGTTGTTCATAATAGAGTGTTAAAGTTATCCCAAGAAGGAAAATTGGATGTCCTTATCTAGCATCAAGCTCCTATCTTTAGCTGTATTTTACAGCCTTCCCAATTTTAATTGCTGTAGTGCATTCATGTGTCTTCTTTGCATTTCAAGCCTGAAATCATGTTCGGCGTTGACTTTGCTGTTACATTTATAACTGTGTCAGGGCATAAGTTCCCATAACAGGAAGGGGAAACTGCATTTCAGGATTAAAGTGTCGGATTAGAACAACATTCAATACCAAGAAGGGGGGAGAGAGGCAGGTAAAATAGGAGGTTATGATCGTGTTTTCTCAAGCAGTCTTATGAAAGCCTTCTTTGTCAGTCCCTTGCCACACTTTCCTTTTCCTCTGCCACTATTTTTCATCAACGCTTGCTGTCAGATCAAAGCCTCTGGTTTAAAAATCTACTATCAAGAATGTTTGAAAAGAACTGTCGTCTCTTTTTTCTTTTTTCTTTTTTTAATATTGAGTTCTAAAATAGCATTCTAATTTTAATACTTTGCATGACTTAAAACTTTATTTGCATGAAGTAACTTTTTTTTCCCCTTCCCTTTCTAGTAACTTGACTTCATTCTGCACTAAGTAGTACTGTTTAATGGGAGAATGCTGTGGATGAATTTGTGGTGGTCCCAGTGGGATGTGTCATGGGAAGAAGGGCCACTTTTAATTGTGAAGTGTCCCCATTTTTTGGTTCAAAAGGAGACCAAACGTTTTAGACTGATAGAGTGGAAGAGGTGATGACAGCAGTCTGTTCACACTGTAAATGTTATTTACAATTATTTTTCTTCACCTTTTTAATTTCCCTTGCCTGTGAGCCAGGTTGTATTTTTGGCAATGCCTTTCTTTCACGATGCTACACTGGCTGACTTGACTTACTTGTTAGCAGCTTTGTAGTTGATTAGGAACCTCAAATAATGGTTCCATTATTTCATTAAGGAGAGTTTTCACATTTTAACTGGTTCATAGTTGCTCATTCCAAATTCTTCACTTTCTTGGAATACGTGGCCTTATTTTTCTGTAGTAGTTCAATCATCTGTGTTCATTTGTTTTCTGCAATATGAAATTAATGTTAGTTTGGCAAAGGTTTTATTCAGTTAATTCCTTCCAGATTCTTTGGTATGTTGTCTCCACCCTTGTTGACTTGAAATTTTTAATTTCATCAGGTGTTCCTCCTTTGTTACAGATTGGGTTTTGGGGGGTTTGGTTTTGTGGTGTTGTCCTGGTTCAGCTAGGGTGGGGTTAATTTTCCCCAGCAGTTGGGAGGGAGCTATGGCTGGGTTATTCCATCCCATGCTGACATCATGTCCCGGAGGCCAGTCGCGGGTGGTTCAAGAGCGGCTGTTGTCCTGCTCTGTCCCTCGTGCTGTGTCCGTGCGGTTTATCTCTTGTTCTGCACGTTATCATCACTGTTATTGTTGTTGTTCAGGTTGTTGTTGTTACACCGTTGTATTAAATCCTCCTTATCTCAACCCCGGGGTTTGTATCTTACTCCCTGTCCCGTCCCTGTCCGAGGGTGGGCGAGGGGCAGCGGCAACGTGGTCTTGGGTCCCGGCAGGGTCTAAACCAACACAGTTTTTTTTTTTCTTTCCTGATTCCATCAGCTTTATGATAATGGAAAGTGTTGCTTTGGGTGTTGCACAGGTTATTTCTTTTTACCTTTTGAGTTCATAACATACTCATGGACACGTGATCCCACACCCAGCCTTTAGTCTATCAAGCCTTACTGATGTTTCAATGTCATTTTTTAATCGAAGTGCCTTCTTGTCCAAGGCAACTTTCTTGGTACATGCAAAATTTTTGTTCTTTCAAGGTGCAGAAAGTAGGGAATATGTGTAAATACAGCTTTCATTTCTTGTTTTCTTCAGGACTTTCCAGTTTTACATTTGATACTTTAGTTGCATAGACAGGTGCTTAAGGTGATGTTTACAGGTAAAAATAAACCTCATCATGAGCTCTGTTTACGTACCCAGTGACTTTTCAGTCATCTATCCATTGGAATGAATGCTGGCATTAAGCAGCAAGTGCTGAGCACCAAGCCTTCTAGACTGATGCTATGTAGTACTTAAGGAACTAAAAAAGGCACTATTTTTGCTGTGTATCTGATGCCTGTCAAATGGGTCTCCTGGTGTGGTCACCCTTGGTAGAAGTTTCCTGTATTGTGGATAAATGGTGCTCAATAAATGGTGCTCAAAAAAATACTTGTTTTCTAATGAGATAGATGGCTTTAGTGGTTAACCCTTTTATTGCACTATTTAATTTTACCGGACAGATACGTCTTTGGCCTAAGCTGGCAGCCTCCTATTTCAGTATGTCCTCAGGCACGTTCTAAGCATTGGTTTGTGTGCGCTTTTTTGTCATGTGGCTCATCTCACAAGTTTAAGTTACACCAACCATGTAATTCTTTTTCTGTGTGAGAATATCTCCTGTGATGAATTGTGCATGTTCTGGGTCTGTTTGTATATATTTGAATGCTACTGATCAGACTTTCTGACTTTACTGTCCTTTCTTTGTCAAAAGAATTGCATAATGCTAACTGAAACAGTGTATTTCCCCCATGTTTAACTTCCACAGTCTCAGGGAAGAAATTCCAAGATGGACAGTCTATTCCTCTTGTGTTTACCTTCCCAGATTGTCAAAGTCATGCAAAATACGTGGGGTTGTGCTTGTGGTGGTGACACTGGTGTCAATGCAAGGCATGGCCTAAGAGCTTTCCCCTATGTTGGTGTAGTGATGGCCTTCGTTTCCGCTCCTGGAAAGCAAGAAATTGCTGTCTTCTTGCACCTCTCGGAAAGCTCTGTTGGCTAATTTATTCACAGGATGGAGCTCTGGAGACGGATATCCTTGGTTCACTGAGGGATGTTCCATGGGATTTGCCTCGTGTAACGCATGCTTTCACTTCTTCCTCTGGCTTTTACAGGTTGTTCTGCAAGGATTTTTTTTTTTTACCTAACACAGGTGCCAACTTGATGCCAAGGACTTATTTGAACTTCCAATGGTAATTTTTAGCATTATAATGAAACCCAAAACGTAGAAAATTTAAATTTCAGAAGATGACATTTTAGAGTGCAAAACCTTTCTTAGACCTCCTGATTCTCAGTTCATTTATTGTAATCAGGAAGAGTTTCTGTCAAGTAATAGTTTTTCCTTCACTGTTTCTCCTGACAGATTATCCAAAACACTGAAAAGAATTATGTAGTTAGAAAAAATTAGGTGATGATAATTATCTAAACTATAGCTTTTAATTTAATGACTTTTCATGGTCTTAAAGTTGGGAGCTGATTCAATTAATAACCTTATTGGAAGTGTTTTTAGCTGTTTTCTGAAAGAACTGGATTTTGGCTCAGTACTGTTCTCTGAAAATAAGGGGAGTGAGGCTGACCTCTACATAAGTTAGATAAACTAAATACTCCAGCCAAAGAAATCTCAGTACAAAATTGTTAACACCCAGATAAGCAACCAGCTGTACTTTGTACAAGTTATGAACCTTACAAAAGAATCACAGTTGCTCATTTTTAGTTTTTTTCTGGCTTTGTGGTGCAGAGATTTTTTTTTCCCAGAGTAAAAATTAATTACAAGAATGTATATTTTGCTAAACTTGTTAAACCGGTGTAGTAAGCCGTACTTCCAGATTTGCAGCCGTGTTCAAAGCAGGGCAGAATGCATTAAGGTGACTAGAAGGGTTAGCAATTTTCCAGTGCCTTAACTTGTGAAGATTTATGCATCTGCTGTGGATGGGAATTGTCCAGTATCCTCCACAGATAATACCTGGGATGAGGCATACAATTTACCTGCTTCATATTAGTGATCGTGAAAGATCCCTGATAGATGTCTTAGGGTGTCCTAAATGCACTTCAGGATTAAATGTATGTTAGGTTGGGTATTACTCCTTTGTGGAAAATGTTCCCAGAGTGGAAGCAGTAGTTGAAGATACCAGACATGATGGTTCTTGATGAATGGGAGGCAGAGGAGTGGAAAGGTGCAAAACCAGCCTTAACAAATACCATGGTACCAAAGAGCAAGGAACTGTAGTAGGACTTCCTCGCTAATGAGTAGTCTCCACAGAAACACAGGATTATGTCCTAAAAAGGACATCTTGCTTCCAGTTTTGTCTCATACCTCTCATTCTCTCTCAATCAAATACAACCTCTTCATTTTTGCTAGCTTCTGTTGAGTTTGAGAAGAGTAACTAGTTGGTTGCACAGACACTGTAGTGGGCCAATAAGAATAAAATGAAGAGGTAACTGATGAATCGTATGGAAATTAAGATCTAGAAAAGAAAAATATTTAAAAGCCAAATACAGGCTTTTCCTCTCAAGAAGTGTGTTACTCTAGACTGACAAAGCCATGAAACCAAATTCTGCCTTCTAGAAATGGAATAATAAAGGTTTTCCTTTATGCTTTTCTCCTATTGCATCAATTGATGGTGGCAGCATCAGCAAAGAAGAAATCTGGATGATTCTTCGTGTGCTTCTCTGCTCTGTCTTCCCTTCTTTTTCAAGCTGCACAAGAAACACCTGCAGAATGGTCTGCTGCTCTTCTGGTCCCTACGATCCTGTAAGGCTTCAGGTCTCAGCTCAGGGGCTTAGTGGGGAAGCACATCAGAGCTTAAGCCAAGAGTTAAATAACAACGTAAGTATAGGCTTCATTATTCAAGTACACAAATCTTTGCCTGTTTCTCAAGGAGCAGCTAACTTGTATCATGCAAGATGTCACACAGCATGTAGTGGTACATGCTGCATTTTCCAGGTGGTCTGTGTGTGCGAGTGAAAAGTCCCATGGACCTCACTGTAACTCCTCTTGCTCTTACAAGTGTATGTGGAAACTGTTAGAAATATTAAAATGCAATTTCCTAACAGCAAAAAGGAAAACACTAGAACAGTTTTGGTAATAGACTGTAATAGTATATGTATAGTAAGTATATAATATATTTTACTTGTTCATGGGAGAGCTACATTGTGTGCCCTGGTACAAAGTAAAATAGAAACTAAACCCCTTCAAAAATGATCATCCTAAAAGTCAGTTAGGAGTAACAAAGTAAGATCAGCATGTCACTGTTAATTATGAAAGAGGCAGCACAGTAAAAGAAGGAATGTGTGCCTTTACTTAGAAATCATTTGGTAGACGTAAAAACTGTTCTTCAGATAAACAAGAAACTACATTTAATATATATATATTTATGTAGGTACTGATGTCAGTACATTTCTAGGCAAATGAGGTAAAGATAGTCATCTCCTCATCTCCCCACTAAGAAATTAAAGATTATGGTGAAAATAATTTTTTAAGTTAAAAAGATTTGATGCACTAAATACCTGAAGAGGCTGGCAACAGATGTGAGACCTTTCACCTTTAGCCTCAGTTAATGTCCACAATGTATCCATCTCAACTGAAACCTGAAATGCATTTAAATTTTGACAGGAGTTGCACTTGCTTGTGAAAGGGCATCAAAAAGCTGTTTGTGTTCTCACTGCTACTCATAGCATATATCTGTGCTTTAAAAGATGATTGCTACACCACACATTAGCTGATATCTCTGTTGGTAGTATCGACAGCTTGTTAACAGAATAATAATTTTTCAGTGCTGGAAGAGAGTAATTGAAAAATGTGGAATGGGAGCTATTGATGGCTGCAGTGAGAAGTCAGGGATTTGAAGTAGGAAAGGAAATTCGGATGTTTAACCATGGCAATATCAAAAGTGAAGCTATATTCAGTTGGATTATACTGGGGTTTTTTGCAATATACATTTCTCTCTTCTACTTGTTCCCTGTCTTAGAATATAGTATCTTTATTTGGAAAGCACCGAGTATATTTTGTATGCTATCAGAACGTGACAGAGCTGATGAGACAGCACAAGCTGAAATTCAAGTACTGGTTTACCCCAGACATGAACACAGTAATGCCTTTGATGCAATTAAAGGTAGGTCAAGTGGGAGAGCGCAAGAGCTCTACAATGGCATCTGTCCTTAACATTCAATTTACTTTCTGAGTGTATGACTTCAGACCTCATAGCTGCCAAAACAGCACCTCCGACAAATGTTGAAAAACGACCCACCTTAAGTATGAAAAGCAGAAGCACAAGGTAAGTTTTACTCCAAATAAAACAGTGTTGTTAAATACAAAAATCACTTCAACTCTTTTTTTTTTTTTTTCCTAAATTAGGGAGTGACTAAAGTAGAAAGAATGAAATAGGATTCTTACAAATATACAAACTAAACTTCCTTTGTAAAGGCACTGAGAAAAGTCCGTCATCACGTACCTCTGTAAAAGACAGTTCAGTTAGCTGTTTAACACATATGTGCTAAAAGTGATGGGAACATGAGAAATGGATCGTGTGCTTTGGAGACTGCCCTAGAAATTACATAGAATTACAGTGTTTTCCAATGATCAGTGTCAGTAGGTAACTGCACTGATATTTAATGGGCAGATGTTACAAACTCACATTTTAACAGGAATGTGCAACAAATAATTTTTTTTTTTCTACTGTACCTATAAATGTATGGCAAATAACTGTCATTGTATTGCTAGTAAAGGACTGTTCTATTTTCCTGCCAAAAAAATAAACTGTAAATAAGCAATCTAATACAACATTATGAAAGCTTAGTCTGTAGTGGCTAAGTCAAAGGATCAGAGATCAAGTTTCTTAAATTGTATTTCTGCCTGGGCTGACATAGTTTATGAACTGTGGCAACATTTTCAAGCTTCTCTGAGCTGCAGCTTTCTAAAGGAGATACTTCTCTCACAAGTATTTAGAAAAGCCAATTATGAAGGAAAGGGAAAAATACTGGCATGCACAATAAAACTGAAGGTTGGTAAATGTCTTACATGAGAAACAGCCAGGACTCAATCATGCCAAAGCTCTTTATTCTGTGGCCTCAGCAGCAGAAACTTCAGCTCCTTAAGTCTGTCTGACAATGTTTTGGACTGTGCATAATCTGTAATGACGTATTATTGTTGTCCCAGGGAAATTTTGCAGAGACAACCTTCTCCAGCAGTTATTCCTGCCACCGAAGTATGCAGGTCTTTCATCCAGATGACTCGTAGACTGTAAGAGAACAATACACCTATGTGAGAGCCAATATGTTTGCATTGTTCTTCTCTATTTTCCCATTCTTTTTAATCAGTCATATCAGTCACTTTAAAGATGAACTTCCACATTAAAGAAAACATGCACTGAAGATGCTAGAACTGATAAGATAGTTCGGTTTAAAAAATTTTATAAAACTCTCCGTTCTTCAGGTATTTATCTCCGTGTTACATAATTGTATCAATAATTGCTGTGTAGTCACTGAATATAAATGGGTCACAAAAATATGTATTTGTAACATTTGTATGTCCAGAAACAATTGGAATTTTCTTTACGAATCATGTAGCAAACTTAAAAAGAGAATGCACTTGAAATATTCTTATGTCTGTCATCTGTAAAACTGGGAAACCCGCCAGTCCCACCCAGAGCCTGGGATTGAGCTTTGGTTGAGAACTAACCAGAGCAGGTGCCATTATTCACCTCAGTGCCATCACTCCTCTTGTGAGCTCTCCTGTCATTTTGAGCTGGGAACATTTTCTGTCATTGAGGATAAATAAAATGCAGCAAGAAATGCGACTGCTTTGCAAACTACCCAATCATTCTCCATGCTCTCATAAAGCTGCCATAAAATACTGCAAAATCATGTTTCCACAAACATTTGGTGCAGCCTGGCTGCTTATTTTCCACAGAGGTAACCAACTGCTCAAAGCATAATGCAAAGGTGGGAGAGGCCTACTAGCATTCTTCACCCATTGGTCACTGATCTATGTTTTAGATATAACTCTTCTTTCCTAATGAGGGAATCTACATAACCAAACCTGTAATGAAATGTCGAAAAACATTTCCTATGTGTATGTAGTCTTTTATTGTAGCAACATCTGTTCTATTTTTTATCCTGTGGGTTTGGTACTGAAGCTTATCTTGTAGCATTTGTTCATGGTATTTCTGATATCCCATTAACTTGCAAGCATTAGCTGCTGCCTGTGAATTACAGCAGAAAAATACAATAAAGCTTTAAAAAGAAAAAACACAAACCTGAAGTCGTCTTACTTCATCTCACATTGTTCCTGACAATAGTCCAATGAGTAAAGACAGGACTATGTGCTAATTTTACAAACAGCTTGTTGAGAAGCATCACCCAATTCTACAATACAATGGTTAAACATCCCTGTTAGTCTGGAAAATACTTGTTCCTGCTGTAGCTGGTTTTATCAGGTCTATAAAGAGACTGCAATAAAGAAATGTAGGATTTTTCTTTGAGATGGAGCAATAAAAACTATCATCACAAAGAAAATTTAAGATTATAAGAGGCTGTGTACCTTGTCTTGTTTTTCCAGAATACCCTTCCCAGTGAACTGTTTGCTACCATGTTCTTCAGGTGCTTTACCTCTTACTTAAAAGTTCTTTTTGATAACATTTTCAGAACTAGTAGAGTGCTATTCTTCATATGCTACAAGCAATATTAACTATTTTAAATGACTACAATTTCAGAGGGGACCTGAGAAGAGAGTACCCATGTTATATTCCTGGTGTTCTTCTGTGTCTAAATTAGGAGTGTAGGCTTCTCCCCTCATGCCAGGGAGAAGGAGCATGTGACAGAACACCCTTCAAAGCAGAATTCAGGTGCTGTGAACACCTTCTGGTGGAGTCTATGTCCAGTCCATACCCAGGCAACAGAGGCTCCTGTGAGGCTTCAAAAGTCAGGCAGCCTGAAGCACTCCTTCACCCCAAGTCCTGATGGAGTGGCCTCCCAACAGAACTCTAACAGCAACCCTATGGCACAGCCTGTGGAACCTGTATTTTCCATAAATAACAGTTAAACTGAACAGACAATACAGATGAATGCTTTCAAGTGTCTTTAGCTTCAAGGTAATTTTTCACTGCTACCTAAAAATTAACAGTATTCACTAAAAGCGAGGCACTAAATGTGGTGTTAGGTGACCAAGATGAAATGCAAGGATAAATATCTTACAAAATGTTAAAAACAAGCACCAAGATCCTAGTAACTGATCAGAAAATGAGAGCTGAACATGAAATAAGTCACCTCATTTGCTGGACTTATTCTTTTTCCACTCATGTGTTTGCTGACGTGGCCCTGGGCGCTGCAAAAGATCTTAAACAGAACCAAAGGTGGAAACTCCTGAGCAACACATCTGAAGAAACACAGAAGCAGTCAGTTAACTGACAATATGAGAACAGGTTTCCCATTATTTAAATCAGAACAGATTATTGCCTTGGTTTATCTTATGTGATGGGACTTTAGTGCTTGTTATTTTTGATATATTTCTACCACTGAACGACAAGTCAGACAGCATAGGATGTATATAAGACCCTCCTTCGCAGCTGCTGAGTGGAAAAGAGCTTTTTCCTGTCCAGCTCTCTCAATGCACTGAGCCATGCTTGCAGGTCTCAAGAATCATCACAGGGGATCTCATCAGTGCTTATAAATATCTAAAGGGCTCGTGTCAAGAGGATGGGGCTAGACTCTTCTCGGTGGTGCTCAGTGACAGGACAAGGGGCAATGGGCACAAAGTGGAACACGGGAGGTTCGATCTTAACATAAGAAAACATTTCTTCACTGTGAGGGTGACTGAGCACTGGCACAGGCTGCCCAGAGAGGTTGTGGAGTCTCCTTCTCTGGAGACATTTAAAACCCGTCTGGACATGTTCTCGTGTGACCTGCTGCGGGTGAACCTGCTCTAGCAGGGGGGTTGGACTAGGTGATCTCCAGAGGTCGCTTCCAGCCCCCACCATTCCGTGATCCTGTGACGCCCGGCGGCGGCAGCAGGGGGGCGATGGGCGGGACCACAGACGGTGAGGCCCTGCCCCCCGGCGTGGCCGAGGCACAGCGGCGCCGACGGGCGGGGACGCGCCGGCCGCGGCATCCGCTTCAAGAGGCCCCGCCTCTGCCGGCGGGCTGTTTTTTTTTGACGTCATAGCGCGGCGACGCGGCCGGTTCTCATCGCCTGCTCGGCCCCGACATGTTCAAGGTGAGGAAACCGTTGCCTCTGCCCGTGGCCGTTGTTGTTCCACTCCCGTCTCTCCGCAACCCCGCTCCGTCGGCTGAGCTCTCCGCCTCCGGTCCCCGTCCCGGGGGAGCGGGCAGAGGCAGGCCGCGGCCCCTCCCCTCAGGTCTCGCCGCTATCCCGGCGTCTTCTACCGGGACGCGGCAGTCCCCGCGGAGCGGGCTGGTGGGCCGAGGTGCCGCCGACCTGTCAGTCTGAGGGCGCCCGTGTCCACTGCGGCGGCGAGGCGAGGCCAACAGGGGGCGGCCCGGGAGAGCGGCTGGAGCGGCCCAGGCGGCCTGCAGGCGGATGCTCTGGCGGAGGCGGCCCTTATCTCGGTTCCCGGTTGTTACTCGGTTGACAGACGCCGTAGCGAAGGCCCTGGAGTTGTTACCACCGTGGTTCCAGCTAGAACTGTTCTAAAATCCGTATTGTCTGGTGGCAGCTGCACCCAGGGTGTTTTGTTTATAGCTCTCGCATTCAAACCCCGTCTGGACGTGTTCCTGTGTGATCTGCTCTAGGATCCTTCTCTAGCAGGGCTCTGGATGATCTCCAGAGATCCTTTCTAACCCCTACTGCTCTGTGACTCACAGGCTGTTAGTTTCGTGCTTGTTGGCAGGTGCATACTTTTTTAAAATATTTCAAGACTGCATGCCCTGCCCATGTTGCACAAAAACCCCCACACGAACACCACATTCGTTACTTAAAATTCCTTCTTGGATACAGCCGCACGGAGCTGTGAGGTGGTGTTACCGCAGTTTGGGTTTGTACAGCTGTGACTGTCCCCGAGAGCCTCCCCTGAGTGTGTGTAGGCTGTCAGTGAAATCTGAGAAAAGGTGGGCACATGGTTGGGCTGAAGTCAGGTAATGGCTTCAAAGGTCTTTGCCTCTGATGAGAAGAGCCCTCCAAGCTAAAACCAAGTTGTATGTTTTAATTAATTGTTGTCATGACTACTCAAGAAACTGGAGTTTTTTCAAAGCTGGTGACACTTGGCTCTTGAAATTCATTCTCCTGTACCTTTTTTGTTTGTTAAATACTGGTAATATATCAATATATTGATATGCTGAGCAGCCTGTGCTTGCTGTACTCTTGTCACAACTAAGGGATTTTTTTTGTTGGGGCAATTGCTTGGAATTCTTATGTAAGGATTTTATCCCAGAATCACTGAAAATTCTGTAAGTGAATTGTCATTAAAGGGGTTATATGTGAACCTATGAGTTTAGGTACTATGCATAATAATACTACTTTTATACAGCCACTGAGGTTAGGCAGAATCCAGTGCTTCAGGCCAACCTAATTTTTTACCTCTAAGAGTGAAAGGGGAAGATGGCTTATTGTCCTCGATATCTATGCTTCAGGAAACAGGAGTGTTCAAGTGTTTGGTTTTTTGGGTTTTTGGTTTTTTTAGTTGAGGTTGAGAGATAGGAGGAAGAATGGAAAAAGAAGAGAAAAATGAAGCAGTTTCATACCTAAGGGCAAATACTAGCCTTCATAAAAGTAAGGTTAAAGATTTTTTTTTCTTTTGTTCTTCTTTCCCCAGTTTTGACAGGGTGACAGTAACAAGTGAACTGCAAAAATACAGCCAAGGAAAAAAGATGGAAGTTGTAGTTAGTAGTTGGGTCTTTTTTCCCCTCTGTTGTTATTGAGAACTAATGTGGGTTTTATTCTTCCCAGAGGCATTTTTTAATTAAGAATTAAGGACTTTGAGAAAGGCAGTAAAGCAAGACAATGAAAGATGAAATGTGGTAGTCTTTTTCCCTCCAACTTTCAGGTGGAATTTGCTTACGAGTGATCTGGTGTCTACACATAAAGTTGACCTCTTCAGCTAGAGAAAGGAATAAACTTAATATCTTTTTACTTGAAGTAAATGCAGAGCATTGTCTGGAGAGAAGTACGTCAACTCTACTTTTTTAGTAGCAGCTGAATAGCTGTAAGACAAGCAGTCTGAAGGCACAGCTTAATCAAAATGTTTTACCAAACCAATTGGTTTAGTAATACATGGTTAATATGAACTTAAGAAATGAGATTCTAAAGTGAATTTTGGAAATGGAAAGTAGAACAGTTAATTTTTCACACTACTGAATAAACCTTCTAGAGTGTGTGTATATACAGTACTTTAGTACCAGTTGTATCTGTCCTATAAACTTAAGCTGATGTAGAAGACCACTGCAGAAGAGCTTGAACAATGCATTTAAGGAGAGATTCTTCTTGCACTTTTAGTGGTTAATTTAGTGTTGTTTAAAATGTAATTATGAAACCTTTGGAAAATGTCTGCACTTCAGTATGTTGATAATATGGTGTTTTCAGTATGAATAGTTCTGTCATCACTGATATGTGTTTATGAAGCCAAGGTGGTTCCATTCTTATGCTCTGCTATTTGCCTGCATCTTTATATACAAATCTCAAATATTTAAAGCATTTGGATTTACTGTTTCTGCTGGTGAAGTTTAGATAATTTTCAAACAATACAAATGGTGTTGAATAGCTGCAAAAACCACACCTGTTGTTTAACACAGTAGACTGGAGTTGTTTTTCCTCAACAGAGGTTATCAATAGTGAGTTATACCTTTAATTAAAGTATTATTTTTTGTTGCTGTTGTATTGTTCTTTTTTCTTTTTTTCTTTCTTACTGCAAAGGACACTTGTAGAAATGGTAAATAGAAGATGTAAAAACTATATTAATGTAGTATGCTTTTGCCATATTCAGGAATTCAGTTTTAGACACTTGTCTCTAATGGCTTGCTCTGAAATTGTGTCTTTCAAGGCTTATTTCAAAAGCCTCTCCTGCTGCTAACCTCTTTTGAGTGTAGTATACGCCATTAATTTAGTAGTTGCTGTGCCAGAGCTATTTGTAGTTTTAGACTTGTTTGAAATTTAGGCTCATGTGCTGTATTTGCACTGAATATGGCTGTTCAGGTAACTGGTAGCTGCAGTTTAAGTTTTAAACTGCTTTTAAGAAATTGAATGGGATAGAGAATGTCTTGATGTCTTTGTCTAGCTGAGTGTTTCATTTTTAAGCATTCAGAAATTCAGAGGAAGTAATACTTTACTGAAAGCATATTTTTCAGAATGAAAATGCATTTCAGATTTTTGCCTTTTCAGTGACAGAACAGTTTTGCAGTGAAAAAATGAGAGGAAATATATTCTACAGTTGTTAATGGTTAGTGATGTTAATTTTTTTATCTTGGCTAATGAAAGTATGTGAAGAGTCTTTGTGTATGCAAACATTATTAAAGATTATTTTTCTTTCCTTGACTGTAAAACAGAGCTGATCTGGTCATTGTGGTGTTTCATTGTAGTGCTGTAATAATGAGTCCATAAATGCCAATAAGAACAAACTTTTGTTTTAAGCAAATTTTTCCATACCTTTTGATCCATAAGGTCCCTTATGTCTTTCTGAAAAGCAGTCCTATGACCTAGTTCTTGTGTGCTGTTTCTCTACACCTAAATGAACGTTTTCAGGAAGTTTGACAAGGAATATGATTTAGTGTAGGTCCTGAATATAGGAAGAATTATATTCACCTTTCTTGTGGTGGTTGTGTTGTGTGACTGGATTGAATCTGAAGTATTCAAAACCAGTCAAGTATCTGTCACAATGTGCTGTAATTTACATTTCTCACAGGAAAGTAAGAGACATTCCTAAAATTCTTAGAAAGCAGTGATTATGTTCTAATACTTTGAACTGTAGTGCTCGGTTAGGTTTTTTTTCCCTAAATCTAGATGCAGACAATAACTAAAAATAAAATGCTGAAGTTTTTAGTACTAACTGTAGAAAAATGGAGGTGTTATAGACATTCACAAAGTTGTTTAAAATATGAATATAATGTTTTTAATATCTTTATTAAAAGTTGACGAAAATTATGTTTCAAGTGAGAGAAAACAGAAGATGTTTTTGTGAGATGAAAACTGATGAGATGAGCATTGATATCTACTGTCTCCTGTGGCCATAGGCTTTTCTAAATACCATCTGGATGATTTAGGTGTTACCATTTGTGTGCCTGAGAGCATTAGATTGTGTACTAGCCACTTGCCTTTCCCCTAAATTCTCAGCATCTAAATATAACACCTATTAACATATACAGGGGCATAAGCATTGCCTACATGTTTAAATATGTTGCTATTTTGTTTGAACTTAGTGATTTACATATCTTCCTATACTGTTCCTAGGTAATTCGGCTGGGGGCCACCCCTGTTAGCCTGAGCTTGCTCTCTATCCAGGTTTATGCATCCTCTTCAGAGAAGGAGACTTCCAAAAAAGAGTTGCTGAAAATTGAGGAGGTAAATATGGTTAGAGCCCTAGTGCTCTTCTATCTGTACAGAAATATCTATGGAATTCTGAAAGACATTGTATCTTGATGTATGAAAGCATTTATGTACATTTCTTCACCCTTTGTGTTCTTGCCTTTGAACTTGCTTCTCAATTTTCAGTAATAGAGGTGTTGATATGGTTTCCCTTCTTTTACCCGAAGGTTGCATTTGATGCCCTACGCTTGATAGCGTCAGGCTTGCTTGTGTACAAGATCTTTTTCCTACATTAAAGCCTTCTGTTCTTCAGTCAGAAATTACTTTTTCATGTTTATCAATTTACTTATGGTCATACTTCAAATGCACGGGAGTATTTCCTTTGCTTTTTATCCAGGTAACACTGTATTTTTTTTATTACAAGTACTGTTGACAAACTAATAAAACTTCATTTATGTTGTCCAGTAAAACAGCAAATCAAAATTTTTTATTTCTAAAAATACAGTAATTTATTCTCTTTTACAGCCAAAATTATTGTCTGGCAATGCTTTGAATCTGAAATTATAGCCTACAGAATTTTATCAGTTTTCCTTTCTTTACAGTATTCAGACCTGACCACAACCAATATGATAAATAGTGATTATAAAAACCGGTTACCTTATTGTTTCTCCAAGATGTTACAAATGTCTTTGTTATATCACAATTAGAGCTTTAAAACACCCTGTCAAACTGTCGGCACACCAGCATTGTTGCATAGGCTTTTAACAGTCTCCAACATGAAAAAAAAAAATGTTGTAGTTCGTAACTAAATGCAACTTTATATCCATGAGAGTTTGTAGTTGTTTAAAAATTCTGAATAATTCAACCCAAGCTAAAGTGTTGCATGAGCAGTGAAACTAAATTAAACTTATTTTTGTGTGTACTTAGGTCTTTTGGATGTCTGCAGTTCACTTGCGTAATAGGGCATGATTAGTACCCCAGTGAAGTCACCTTAGCTTGGGCTGTCATGTGCCCTACACCACTGCTGGCCTGAGTCAGTAACGAGGCAGCAGTTTGAAGTTACATATACACTGAATAATTGGCTTGCCCATCAACTTCAGCAAAGGAGAATGTGCAGCCATGGAGTTTTGGCTGCCTTTCTTAGTATTTGCAGAGCGTGTTAGTTTGGATCTCTATTCTCTCAGCTGTCTAGTTTCATTAAATGTATGGGAATTTCCTTACCTCTGAAGCTTTTGTCCTTGTGCTAGACATGACCGGTTGTCTAACAGGGTCAGAGCTGAACAAATTGTGACTGTGATTCCCAGAGAGGACTGGATTTCCTAGGGAAATGAAACTTAAAATGCCTGTATTCCAAAGTATTACGGGAAATCCAGCTGCATGAGTTATTGAATTATTTGACAAATTCTATGTCATTGTATATTTTGTTACAGTTAGCAGCTTTGTTCATGATGCTGGAGATACAGGTTTTTTACAACTTAGCTTGAAAAGATGGTTAGCTACACTTTGATGCATCAATAGATGTAAACATCAGTTTATAATAAACTATATGTAGTATAAATAAATGTAGTGTAGTATGTGTGGTATAAAATAAAAGCTCTTAATACTAAACATCAGTGTAGTATATAAACTGCTAGGAATTTTAACAGGTTTTGTTTTGATCTAAACTTTGTTATTCATCTTCAATAGTATAGACTTTGGTCTTTTTTTTTGTTTTTAGTAGAATAAATTTTAAATATAGAATCATAGAATGGTTTGGGTTGGAAGGGACCTTAATGATCATCTAGTTCCAACCCCCCTGCCATGGCAGGGACTCTTCCCACTAGACCAGGTTGCTCAAAGCCCCATCCAACCTGGCTTTGAACACTTCCAGGGAGGGGGCAGCCACAACTTCCCTGGGCACCCTGTGCCAGTCCCTCACCACCCTCACAGTCAAGAATGTCTTCCTAATATCTAGTCTAAGTCTATCCTCTTCCAGTTTGAAACCATTATGCCTTGTCCTATCACTACATGTCCTTGCAAAACTATGCTTAGGTAATTGTAATAAGTACGTTGTGATGCTAAACCCTAAATAAGGTGGTTTAGTATTTATTATGTGAAGATGCCCACTGCTTTTCAGGTGGATCTTACAGTTCCTGTTTTCTCAGCCTCATGGTGCTATTAATGCTGTCAGTTGCTCATGTAGTTAATGACAGCAACATTCACATGTCATACCGTTTTCCTGCTCAGTAACAGACAAATTTGTATCAGATGTTTCCTTAGTTAGAAGCTACTCAGACTCTTTAGTGATGGCTTGTGCAAATATAGAAAATGATCGATTGTGATTTCAGAGTTCTAGTCCATTTAACTGGGAACCAGAAATGCTGATTAAGACGAGAAACATTTTTCACAATTATGTTTTGTGTTCTTGTTAAACTAGTTTAATACAAATTTATAACCTGTGACTTGGATCATGTAGCAACTATGGATGAATTGCATAGCAATTAGAAGTCGTGTTCATCATAATATATAATTAAACTTTGCTCATAATGGTTGTCTCACAGCTGTGCCTGAATTTTTATTATGCATTGTTTATGCAGTAAGCACCGTGTTAGGTGTTCTCTGGTTAGACTGTTCATGCCCTGAAGACCTACTTACACAATTACACCTTTGTTTTTAACCTCTTGTTTGCTAATATTCACAGCTGTCACTCTACTCCTCTCCAGCTTGTGAGACTAAATATGTGGAGAATCCACAAACCCAATTGGAAGAGGGGGTTTCACGTTTACGGCATGTTATGGAGCCATACACAGCCTGGTGTCAGGTATAATGGTTTTGTATCACCTCTGGTAGTGGTTCAGTGGTAAGAGTTGAGCTGAGATTTAGACACAGAATTAACAGATAGCAGCAAAGTACAAATTAGTAGCTGTACAAGTATTTTTCCAAAATGCTGCATGACTTAAGATTTTCCACAGTTCAAGTAATAATATTTATACCCTCCTACAAAACCAGCTGTTTCTTTCTACTGGTTTGCTGAACTAAACCCCTCCTTTTCCACATGTTTTACCTGTCCAGAAGAATTTAAATAAAATTAGCTGAAGCTTAGAATTGCTACCTGAAATAATCTTTAAGCTTAAAGATATCTAGAGATATCTGGATTTGGTACTGTCCTGTGAATGAGAAAGACAGGAGAGTGATTAGATTTGCATTTTCCATGCTCAAGGAGAATGCCATAAATTATCAAGCAGTTGCCTCTGGCAGCTTCTCTACTTTGCACTCTGGCTGTTGTGGATCCTCTTCTTCAGCTGCAGGCTGTTCTTCTAGTTCTCCAGAGAATGCTGAGCTGTTCAGATGAGGGTGTCCATTTTGCCTCCAAGTTCTGTGCTGTGGTGCTAACCTTTTAACAGTACTGAAACATTTTTTCAGAAATACTGAGGGTTACTCAGTCTAGTGATGTTTCTCAAGTGCCACCAGCAGGAGTACTGACTTCAGTTTTGAAGAAGGGGGGTATTTTCCACAGTATAGTTAGAGCTCTGACCTAAACTCATGGGTTCCGTTTGGTTGCGTGTGTTAACCGTAACCAGGAACGTGGTTAGTTGCCCAGTTGGACTGACTGCAGTTAAGCCCTGAACAGTGCTTTATGTCTCACTGGCCTGTTGTCTTCCTATTTGCTTTATTTTTTGACTGTGTGGTGGTCATTTACATAAGATGTGCTCTTCTGACACATAACAAGCCATTTCCTGGCAGTGGTTTACTGCCTTGTTTTATGAGGCGGGCATGTAAACTTTATAGGTTTGGGGTCATCATGCTTGCCTGACTGGAGTTAGAGATAGTTTTGGTTCCCCTTACCCCCCCCTACTATGTTTAAGAAAACAGCATTTTAGGTGTGTCTCAGTTGTTTTTAAAATTAAAAACATAACTGAGGATAATGAGAGTAAAATTGGTTAAGTTTGTATATCCATTTTACTTCTTCAAAATTGCTTGCTTAACTGTAGTTAAGTCAGTTCAAAACACAGATGTAGAAATGAGCCAGTTGTATGGGCTGTGGCAGAAGATCAGACTGAGTCTCTAGAGTCTTCAGAGCATGTTCTGTTATTGACTATTAATAAGAACAACATCCATTTAGGCTTATGTTGTGTATTGATGCTAATGCTTTTTTTTTTCATGACAATTTTTTTTTAAGTCACTTGCCAGTGAGGAAATGAAAGTTCTGAAGTTGTCCCCCATGCAGTATCCTAAACAAATGCTTTCACTTCTGCACAGATACAGCTCAGTACACAGATAGTATTGCGAGACCATTCTCTGCTTTAGCTTTGGGTGTACATGTTTACGAATTTGTTCCCTGATTGATAGACAGTCTTACACTGTCTCTCCAAGGGATTATTATCATAATAACAATTAGAAGGGTTGCTCTTACTGAGGGTTTTTTTTTTCTACTTTGATAAAAGGCAATGTGAATTCTTTTAATTCCTGCATATTTTCAGTCTGAGGAAAAAAATCTAGAACTAGTTTGTGGGGTTGATGCAGTGCACTTCAATGATTTGGACATTGTGTGGACGTCTCATTTTCCAAGTCACTTTAAAAAAGCAGTTTTGTTAGCCTAAGATGGTGTCTTGGAACGTGGTATTTATCACCTTGCAGAATGTCCTGTACCCCTGTGAAGTGCTAGGAAGGAATTAAATACCATGTCATACTTCCTTCCTTTGCATCAACTCAAGTATTTCTGCAATACTTATGTACACTGAGAAACCTGAGCTAACCCTGTGTTTCAGCTACCTGATCAGGAACCCAATGAAATATTGAAGTAAACTTCTGTGTTTTCAGCTATTATATTTCATTTGTGTCCAAAGACTGCTTTGAGAAAAAGCTTTATGTTATGCCAGATGTAATGCTGAGCAAGCCTAGCCCTGTAAGTGAAAGGTGGAAGTGGGAATAAAAATAAGTTGTTTCAGGGATCAAGCACTTTTTTCTTCTTTTTTTTTTTTTTTTTTTTTTTTTAAATTCATCAAATCAGTCATAATCTGTAGTTAATATTTTACTTGGTATCTATTTACTGTTGTTTTCTTTTCTTTTTTTTTTTTTTTTTAGGATCTTTATGCCAAAGCTATGCCCAAATTAGAAAAAGCTGTTGAGCATGGTAGAGGTAAATCAGTTTAGTTTTCTTAACTAGCAATTTAAAATGCAGGACTGTACTATATCTTCTGTTAAAAGGGAATTCCATTAAGCATCTTTATATATTTATAATTTCTAATGCAATTAAGACTACTTTATTTGCACTGTATATCTGTGTTAAATTTCCTTTGTAGGTCATTATGATACTGTATTTCTAGACAACTAAAATCCAAGACCTCTATCTATGTTGACTAATGTCACTAAAAATGACAGTTATGCAGGAAAAGAAGGAAGGAGGAAAAAAAACAAAGCCTCACCGTTTATTCCCAGGCAGTAGTATTTACTTGACCCAGCCTACTAACTGAAACTTCCTGCAACATTTATCACTTGTCGCAAGTGTTGGATCTTTTGTTTGCAATGTTTAACCTTTTCAATTTTGGCTTACTTCCTACCCGGGGCAGTGGTGGAGTCCCCACCCCTGGAGGTGTTTAGGAGTCATATTGACAATAGTGCTCAGGGTTATGGTATAATCAATGACTGTCAGTGTTAGGTTAATGGTTTGACTCGATGATCTTAGCGGTGTTTTCCAACCTAGGTGATTCTGTGAGTTTCTGTGATCAAGTAAGAATTTCCAATTAATCTAAAATAATTTGTATTTATTTTTTCTTTAGAAGCATCCTTTTGTATTTAGGCTTATCAGGACTGAATGTGGATGCTATCTGGAGGTCATTTCAGATACTGCACCTCTTTTCCATGAACTTAACAGTCTCAGTCTTTTGAACTCCTTTGTATGGAAGGTTTTTCATAGTTTTCCATTCCCCCATCAGACTCCCATCTTGGAGTGAGCTTTGTTTATGCTATGTCTTTCCTTTGTTCTGTGATTTGTTTTTTGTACAGTGTTTTACTGAAACTAATACGATGTTCAGTTTCATTCATGTGTCCCTAGAGAAGATCTCATAGGCTTTGAATTTTATGCCAGCAGATCTAAAATGTGCATGATAGCTAAATGTGTTTTGATAACTCTTTATGTTTTGTAACAATTGCCAGCATGTATTGATGTTTCCGTATCACAAAAACACTTTCACATTACATTAAAGCACTTTGTTCTGACTTCTTTTCAGAGGGCTGTGAATTTCTCCAAAACCCCCCTGCTGGATTTTATCCAAGGCTTGGTGTGATAGGTTTTGCTGGAATCGTTGGATTGTTTCTTGCTAGAGGTAAGTGGGAACCTTTTGAACTGCTTGTGTTATGATTTGGGATAAATAATCTATTTGTAGTTTTTTGGATACTAATTTTACTTGTGACGCATGAGATCTGACTTAACTGTACAAGCATGTCTCTACAGTGTTCCTCCAATTATAAAAAGACTTCATGTAAAAGGTGTGTAGTAACCATCAATTATTGTTTGTAAACATTGTATTTGTTACTGGAATCTAGTCTTTGATCTTTTCCAGTTCTAGATTATTATAGCAAAAGTAGGAAAGGATTTTTCTTTTTTAGCCTAAAAAGTTCTTGATCGTATATGTCACTGTAGAAAATTACAGAGGAATAAATTACGGTAAAATATAGTGAGTCCTGAACTATGATACATGTACAATTAGCTGTATATTCAAGTTCCTTCAAAGCATTGTGTGTCCAGGCACAGAGCTGCTGCAGATGGTGATATTCAGCAAAAATACTTGTGAGCTCTGGGTGTACTATAAATATACATGCATGTTTCTTGCTATAGAAATGTGATACAGTTAGTTTCATCATACTAGTTGAAGAAATTAATGTTTATGCTTTCATACAAATAAACATTATTTTAAGAAGTGTTAATTGTGAAAAAGTATTTTATGTTTGTACTGAGATAATCCAGTGAAATGAAGTATCTCAAGAAGAAAACTTCTAGGTAGTGGAACTGTAAAGTTCTAGAACTTAAACACTAATGAGGACTGGCTTTGGATAAAAATACACCTTTGTGGGTCCCGTGTGTTGAACAAACTGCAAGTGTGTGCTTGGCTACCTAGAAATGGAAAGCATTTTGTGAACAGATGCACTTATATATGCAGTCCTCAACATATTTCATATTCCAGTGAAGATGATGAAAGCAGTACCTTTTTTTAGCATATTTTCAAAAATGAAAATGAAGGTCTCCAACCTCACCCATTTGAAGTTCTTTCTTTTCAAATTCCTGCTTCTTGAGTTACACGTTTAAGGATGAGATCATTTTCCAGCCTTTACAACTGTTAGCAGAATTGAGGGGGGGTGTATGTAGTCTTGAGGCTGGATCTGAAAGATTAAAGGGTCCTAAGTTTAATCAAAGTAAAAATCCCTCATAATACAAATGTGTTATTTGTGAGTCTTATAGGATGGGAGCCTGGCTATAGTTTACAATACTTTCTGGAAAGAACAGTCAATATTCAAACTGTAGAAGGAAGTGCCCCTTAATTTTGATGCTACAGAAAGCTAGGAACAAATATCCTCTTATTTTATTATCCCGTCTTGATCTCACTGTAAAAATTGCCCTCTTGGAAGGCACAGATAACATCTTCCAGCTCTAACCATAATGTTTGAACAGCTGCCCACGAAGTAGAAAGTATGGTATTCAGAGTTTAATCATGTGAATGTTGTGCATTCATCCAGCTTGGTTTCAAATGCCATTGAAGTTGTTCTGACCTTGTTGAGTAGTATTGGAATGGATACAGGAGTATTCCTTAACTTCCTTCTAATGGGTGTCTCCAGCAGGTAGCAGCCTGCTGTAAGGTATAAATATCTTGAACTATTAAATTTATTCCTAAAGTGAATAGGCAGACTGATAAGCTGTCACTAAGGAGGATTTCTCCATTCCCAGAAGTTACAATAAAAGTGTAATTTTTCTGGTTGTAAAGTTGCAACGCAGCTTGCCTCTTCTGTGCTTTCCTATATCTAATTGGTACCAAGTTTCCTATTCATGAGAATAGCAACATCACTTTATCAATGTCTCTCATTTACTGCTAAATTTCTCATCATAAACATATATTAGTGCAAACACTAAACACTTCTAATATGCATTTCCTCTTCAAAATTTATTATTCCTTTATTAGAAGCACGTGTGGCTTTGCATATAGAACAGGCTGTTCTATGAGGAACAGAACTACTGCGCCCTGACTCCTGTACGTCTGTTCTATGACCTTTATTATTTACCCTGTACTGCTTGCTTTTCTCCTTTACCTGCTCCCTTCGATGTTCCTTTCTGACTGGATAAACTGCAGCATGACCTGTAACTGGTTGTGATGCATATGTTCCCTGGCCAGCCAGGCTATACAGCCTGTGGCCAGCTGTGATAAGAGGATGAACTTTTCAGGCACTTAAATTATTTCAGACTTCTATAGTTGAATAGAGAGTTCAAATTGATGAAAATGTTCAAAATTTACTTGGAGATTGAGCGATAGATGTAAAGCATAATTGTAAGTATTTTAGTTTAAAAGTACTTTCAAATGCTTTGCAAATTGCTATAGCTAATCAAGAAAAATTATTCATAAGAGCAGTTGTGGAAGAATCAATATTTGTTAGTCAATGTAACTCAAAGTTTGTGTTGGAATGTCTGTTGTTCTGCTTGTTGTTTTGGAAGAATGCTATCCTAACCTTTCTTTGCCCGAGTTTTTCCTTTTAGTTTAGAAATGAGTATCAGTTGGTATAATTCTCTTAAATATCTCTTAACTGTGGCTTTTACTTCATTATTCAGTACTGAAATAAATTATGTATTACTGCAATATAGTTGTAAGATAGTTTTCACTATGGAAATATATTAGTAGAAATATGCTTTTAAAATGGTTAAAAGAATAATTGCTGATCAGAGTAATCATGTTTCTTAAACCAGTAGGACTGAACAGAAAATATGCTAAACTGTATTTAATAGATTGTTTTGATTATAAATAAAAGGGTAGGGCCATTCAGCCATCTTGGTTAACATATACTCTAACAATGTTTTGGTGGTTTTTTGTTTGTTTTTTTTTGTTATGAAACAGGCTCAAAAATAAAGAAGTTAGTGTATCCTGCAGGTCTCATGGGTATTGGTGCCTCCATGTATTACCCTCAGCAAGCGGTTGCTATTGCAAAGGTCAGTGATGATACCTTTCTTTGGAGAAGTGTCGTTTACTTTGATTATTGCCTCCTACCTTCAAATTAACTGGTAATCCATTTTTAAAAGGCATGTCAGAGTGCTTGGCACTTGACAAAATGATCCTTATTTTGTCAAAGAACATGCAGTCTGGGCTGAAAGTCTGTCAGATACTCGGTTTCTTTTAATGGCTTTTCTTTTTCTAACATCTGCAGTAGTGTCTTCAACTCAGGGAACATAATTTCCTTTCTGAATCTCTAACCTCAAGTAATTATAAAACAATGTAAATATGCTTAGTAAGTGCAAAAAAAAGTTTCTATAGAGAAATCATAGGAGCAACATTTTGAGATAAACATGGTTCCTGAAGTTTTCTGCTTTTTGTTGTATAGAGTTGTATAGAGAGAAAGATAGCGTGCACGTTCTGGAATGGGTAAGAATTCTGCTGCTTATTGGATGCTTTTCCTGTTTATGCGTTTTTTGTTTCAGGCACATAA
This sequence comes from Podargus strigoides, assembly GCA_028020825.1. Taxonomy (NCBI): domain Eukaryota; kingdom Metazoa; phylum Chordata; class Aves; order Caprimulgiformes; family Podargidae; genus Podargus; species Podargus strigoides. Next base: position 4,038,434 of record CM051641.1, on the reverse strand, counting down.
GAAACATGTTAACTTATAGTTGCTTAGGTGGGTTTCTTCTGAAAGAAAGAACTGAAGAGAAGAGACAATTGTTTGTAACCCCTTCTGATGTCAGTTCATGTGCCTGGCCATCCACGCTTTATTGTGCTGGCAGATTCCTTAGTTCTCCACTGCATTCTTTTTCAAATCCAGCTTTTAACCACTCACAGTGCACATATTTTAGTATGTCAGAAATACTTTGTGTCAGGCTTTGGTATGCTGTGTATCCAGTTATTGGTGTCTTGCAAGTGACACTGGGATGCCAGGATGAAAATATGATGTTCTCAGGAACACGTGATGGTCTTTGAAAACTGAAAGGTCATTGACTTAGAGTCAAAAATGCTGTGTTTGCCAGCATGGTGATACCCTGATCTTTGAGGGAAGGTTTTTTTAGGGCTTACAGGATTCTGATGCTCTAAATACAGATAGTTCTCACTTATTCTCAGGGAGTGAAAATTACGCAAGTGGTAGGAAAAAAAAAAAATCAACATTTAAGATGATTAGACATTTGTATTGGAAACTGTGTTGACATTCTAGTTGCCTTCTGAACAGTGAAGTGGGAAGTGACTGAATGGTGTTCAGACTCATGTTATTGTTTTTAAAGAAGCTCAGTTCAGTCTTAACTATGGATTTGCTACTAACAGCTTCACAATACCTTGTTTATTTTACAAAAACTTTGAAGTGCATGATTGCCCTTTGATTAATTCACAGTTCTTGGTTTGATATGAGACCATGAGCCTGAAACTTGATTGGAATAGGTTTAGCGTTGTTGACTTGGTTGGGACTCTACATGTATGAGTTCGGAAACTTCAGTGGAGAGAGTGATATCCTAGATACTGTTTTGTTTCCTCTAACCTCTCTCGGGCTTTTCTTAAAGAAACAAAGTTTTAAACATTTCAGATTTTACTATCCATAAATTTTATGATTTAGTCTGAAATTAGAAGCACTTTCCTCTCTAGTAATTATTTTGAAATGTTTCGTAGGATTTTCAAAAAATTTCTGTAAGCCTAGGACAGGATGTTATCGGTACAAAGCTCACTTGCCAAGTTAATAGAACAATATAGGAAATGCTCTGGAACATCAATTTTAAATTTTTTATTTATTCTTTATATTATGTTATTTTTATTTTTCTTCCACATTGAATACTTCATGACTGCTTTTTCATTTACAGTGGGATAGTTCCCCTCATTTGGTAAACTCGGATTTGGCCATACTTTAAAGACTGAAAAAGTTTTGGTTGAGTCTTTGTTTTGCCAATTACTAGGCCTAGTACAAAAGACACAGCCAGCAGAAAAACAATCCAGTAGGTAGATTCTATTTGCATGTAGAGGAGTCAGTATATAGGGGATCGCTGGGGGTACAAACAAGTCAGATCACAAATAATAGACATCAACCCCAGTGACCCGAAGAATGACATAGCATGACCCATAATAGATGGAATAAACAAAGATTAAAGGTATCCCATAGAAAAAATGGGAGACAACCAAGTCAATAGGGTGATCACATATGATAGAAGTAGCCCCATGTTGCCTCCCCACAAAGCCCACGTTTGTACGTGCCAGACCTGACTGGGATGCAGTCACATGAGGAGTCTGGAGGTCCTTCCCCAACAGGAAACTCTATGAAGTGCGTCCACTCCACAGACAGACTCTCCAACCCTTCCTGCAAGTGGTCCCAGCTTTTATCCCCAAACAGGACACCTGGCACTCATTGACCCAATGCAGGGCACCTGGGGCTTGTTTACCCAAGGGCTTTCCCTACAAGGTCAGCTGCACCTTGGAGGAAAGCCAAAAGGCAAACTCATCCCCTCCTCTTAAAGGGCCATGGGGACCACCCATATGTCAACCTTAATTCAGGGCTTGGGGTTCAGACCCCAGCACTTCAGTCTTTTTTTCCTTCTCAGCTTTATTAAAGACTTTCCATTGGAGAGTTGGAAGTGAACACAACAAAATATATTTGCAGCTGAGGTACAACACTTGATACATCTGTCTGGAAAAACTTTTTTCTTTAGTTAAATTGTATGAGTTGCTAAGTGAAAATATAGCAACGGAGTTCATCATGGGTAATAGGTAGTTTTCAGACACTGCTCTTCTATCTGGAGATGGAAGAAATGCAGAGACTATTTTTCCCGTTTTAGTAATCGTTCTAATAAATCACAAATTTGTAAGGGATTTATTTCCTCACTGCTAGTATTACTTTAGTTTGTATAACTTTGAACAATTGATCAGACTGTGTATGTGGTAAGGGAACTGAATTTTGTATTAAAGTTTATTTTGTTCTGGTGGAACATTTAGCTAGTGTTTTGGAACTGTATTGCTTTCCAGCTAATCATAATACATTCAAAATATTTTGTATTTACTGTGGCTTATGTGGAAAAAACTTTCCATTATGAAGTTGCTTAAATCAGTATCTTTATCATTAGAATTAATTTTTCTTCTTTGTTACTAGAACTTCTCAAATTTCCTAAAGTAATGTGTGTTATGCTTACCTCCTTCTTGAAAGAGAGAAAAGCTTCCTTAAGTTTATTTCTTTGACAATAAACAAAATTATTTCTGTCTTTGGAACCTATACCTTACCCAGATCAGTCTATAAGGTGCAAACAGTTGGGCTGGCACAACTTGGAGCATGACATGATTACAGGAACTGTGAGTTGAAAAGGAGTTGGCGTCACCCTATCCATGTTTGCTGCAGTATGAAATTCTTGGGAAATTGCACCATGGCTACTTTGTTAACAATATAAATATAGAAAAGCCATTAGGTTCTCAGTTTAGTTTCTCAGCATGCAGTCTAGATAAAGAACTGCTAACCACAGTTCTGCTCAATAAGTCTGACCTATAACATATGGTATAGTCAATATAAGCTTATGGTCCTGTGTGGAATTAAAATATGGGAGCTTTTTTACATGCACATTAGGCTGTAGAGACTGCTGATGCTACCCCACTAGCACTTAGTACAGGTGTTTGTGGGCCAAAGTCACTTTCAAACTATTTCAGACTCCCTGTTGAGAAACGCTCAATCTGACTTTTGAACTTGTTTGTTCAAATTACTTACAGTTTGTGCTGAACAGAGATGGTATTTTAGCATGTTGTAATTTAACACAAGCATGTTGGAAATTGTTATCTTCCAGAAATTAAGAATTCCAGATGACTGAATGGAAAAACTTGTCCCTCTTTGAAAGGAACTCTTTGTATGAATGTTCAAATGAACGCTTTCAACAGTTGAATGAACTGTTTGTATTATTGTTCCTTTTACTTTTCCTGGTTGAAGCTGCCACTCCCAAGCATAGTGGTGGCAACTGTAGTACTCATCTGCTTCCTCTTCAACTGTGTCATGAGAAAGAGAGGTATAAAACACAAGCCTAACGTATGACCAGTGTTGTGTTCATGAGAGGATGCGTTGGGTGGTTGGTTGTAAATATTTCGTGGCTATGTTTCTTGTTGACCCTGTAACTTGCAGCTTACAGTCTCCCTAGAACTGTATTTTTCAACCCATGCAAATTGTGAACATGTGCGTGGGTCCCAGCTCCTGGGACATGTGTACAGGTTTGAAACATTGGTTGACTCTTGCAGACTGAACTATCTGGGTTGCTATCTTGTGATGTAGCTACCTTACTCCAGCAACATGAATGACTGGTTTCTCATTCAGTGTGGTTCATAATTCACTTGATCATATGACTCATAATAAGAATATTTTTAAGTTTATGCTGTTAGATATTTAGAGTGGGTTTTAGTATTTTAATGGAGTTTTTTTTAAGCAGGAAAAAGAAATGGCTTTTGCTTAGTTGTTTCTCATTTTGTTGATAGCTGTGTCCTCAGTAATATTGCAGACCAAAAAAACCCTCTGTTTATTGTGGTTATTTTTCAATCCTGGTAGGTTTGTACTGCTTGTACAGCTGATGACACTATCTGACTTTCAAAACTAGTTTGTTGAAGTACTTGAGAATGAGCACTCCTGATGCTGAAAAATAAGATAACTGTCTATACTTGGAATGTTTTGAGGGATTTGGGAGATTTAATACATTCATCCCAGGAACAGTTAGTGTGCTTTATTCCAATGACCTTATCACTTACAAATATAGGGAAAACTTTGTGCATCTTACTGACTTGTTTAAAACCAAAATACAACTGTAACTGTCAAATGTGGTGACAAATATGTTAGGTCTTTTGTATTTAAAACAGCCTACATTTTGGATTTAGTTGTGACTCAGAAAAGTAGTTGCAGATTTGGGTTTGTTTTCTTTTAATTCTAATTATTGAATAGCCTCTTCTGTTAGGTAGGAACACGATCGCTGCCCAGAAGCACATCCCTTACCATTGTGGTACATAACTGGTGTGGTTGATAATTGTGTTCAGACAAACAAATGGAAGTGGTTCTTTGCATCATGTGTGCCCGGCAGTAGAGCTCCTTGGCACAGGATGTTGTGAATGCTAAAAATTTGTGGGGTTCAAGGGGAAGTGCAACAAGCTCATAGAAGGGAAATTCCTTGGGTGTCGTTATACACATAGAAATCACTTCTGGGTCAGGAAATCTCTGGGCAGCAAATCATTGGAGACTGGAGGAAACTTAAATTCATTCAGAAACTGTTTTCTGGAACAGTTTTCTGATGTTTCTAAAAGTTGTTTATGCTTGCCCTGTTCTCATACTTTTGGTTTTCCAGCTTTGCCAGTTGTGGGAGATAGGGTGATACCTTCTTATTTCTTGATTTCTGAAGGGTTTCTTTTAGTTCAATAGCTGTCTAGTTGGGCAGATTGCCCATTTTTGATGTTCTTTATTTGTAAGAAAACTGATTGCAGTATGAAAGTGAGTACTGAATGAGCCTGGAGCTGTAAAAAATTAACACTCTTGAGTTTTAAAGGATGCTATGAATATTATAGTTTCATATCATGTAAGGGGCAGGAGATACTCTGATTAGACTTGGGGATTTTTTCCTGTCATAAAATTACCTGTTAGTTAGTTAGCTGTCTTCTGTTTTGAATTGACAGGTAATTATTCATTACAGCCATCTATCAGCAAATCAGGTCTTTATTCTAAATAGCCGATTAAAAGAACCTAAAGGGGTACTCTCACTGTTCAAAGAGTGAGAATGTAATGTTGCAAAATAGTGATGAAATAGGGATTTAATTTTTTTTTGGTGTTTAAAATGAGTGTGGTCAAACTAAGAAATTGTGCATGTTAAACCTCTTGAATGTCAAATACTAAGGAAACCAGAATTGTTTCCATGCAGTGTCATTCCACCCCTTTTTATACAGATAAGTTTTCAGGTAGTTTTCAAACAGTTTTTTAGCAAGTTTGGCTTTTCTTACTCCTCATGTGTCTTTTCCCCCCCCCATGTTTCTAATGCTGTACAACCTTGTGTTTTGAGAGACGACTTCTACTTATACAAGAAGCAAAATAATATTTCCTGGATATTAGTAGCAACCTAATGCTTTCTAATATCTTTTGTTTCAAAGGCTGCTGGTACACATGTATATGACTGGAGTCTTCAAGGATATATTGCTGTAGAATCTCTTTGGAAGGATAATCCTAAGAAGAAGAAATCTGGGAAAAAAATTGATAAGGTAAGAAGTCTGAGGAACTTGATTTGTGAATTTACCACTGCATTTTCAGATAAAGAATATATAAACAATAGTGGGTTTTTTCCCCACTATGACTCAGCTTTTATTTCTGAAGACAAAGATTTCATTCTGTTTAAGCTGTGGAAAAATACTAAACTTATTTCAAGTTATACTTTCAGAAATGCTGTTTGGGAGTTTTTCTTTAGTATATTCTACAAAGTGCTAAATAGGCAAGGTTGAAGCATTGTGATTGAAATGCTAGAGATAAGGCTGTTAGTCTTGATTATTTTTTTTAAAAATTTTTTTTTTAAAAAGTAATTTAATTTGGGAAGCTCCATCTTAAAATTGTGAAATAACTTTTTTCATTTTATATCTCTTCTTTGGAAGACAGAAAAGAGAATCTTGTTTCAAATTTATTCCCTTTTTGTTTTTTCCTTTGAATGTTCATGAATATTTGCTCTAGTGTGATGATGTCACTGTGTGGTGCTCTATTAAAGGTTACTATCTAGTGGTTTAATGGTTAGGAATATGATGGGATAAAGGTTGGACTTGATGACCCTGGAGGCCCCTTCCAACCATAATTATTCTATGATTCTATCTAGTCATAAACCCAGCAGTTTATAGGGATATTCACTTCTTAGAGATTTAGTCATAGATAACTGGTTGTGTGGTTTAACACTTGCAGCCCTATTTCAGGAAACTTTGGTTTAATCAGTTCTCATCCAGAAGACTCAAGTTTAAGCCAGTTGTCCAAGACTGTGTCCAGATGGCTTTCTAACATCTGCAAGGATGGAGACTCCACAACCTTGCTGGGCAACCTGTGCCAGGGCCTGGTCACCCTCACAGTGAAAAAGTTTCCTGGTGTTCAGAGGCATCCTCCCGTGTTTTGGTTTGTGCCCATTGCCTCTGGTCCTGTCACTGGGCAAAACTGAAAAGTGCCTGGCTTTGTCCTCTGTGCACCCTCCCTTCAGGTATTTATTTGTGCTCATGAGATAACCCTGGCCCTTCTGTTCTCCAGACTGAACAGTCCCAGCTCTCTCAGCCTGTCCTCATAGGAGAGATGCTCCAGTCCCTTCACTTTTGTGGCCCTTTGCTGGGCTCTGTCCAGTATGTCCATGCCTCTCTTATACTGGGGAACCCAGAACTGAATATAGTACTTAAACTTTGTAGAGTTGATCAAACGTAATACACAACTATAATGAATTGTAGGATTTTAGTTTTGTATATCTATAACTGTTTGCTTCTACAAGTTGCTAGATGTGACTGGATAGTAATGTCCAATAGAGCAGTACACAGTGACATCATTATGTTAGAGTAAATATTCATAAAACACTCACCCCAAAAACTGAGAATAAGATTCTATTTTGCTGCTTCAGATGCATTTTGCATTCTACAAAACGTTACCGAGTTTCAAAATAAGGGCAGTGTGACTGATTAACACTGTTAGTTGAAGATGAGCACCGAGTTGTGAAAAAATGGGAACTATTTTTTAGTGAATCATTATATAATATAATGTCGTGATCACAATTTATGACCTGCCTGATATTTCTAGAGTTAAGTATCTTAATGATGGTTTTGTTTTTTATCTACTAGACGTTTCTCTTACCACTCTGATACAGATAAGCAAACTGACTTTTAGGAAACATATGTAGATGGCTCAATGAAGCAGAATGTAAGAGATAGGAGAACTGTGAAAGTTGATCACACCTGTCCCAGGGAGAGCCTGTAAGATTTTTAGGGAATTTTTTAAATGCTACTTAAAGACAAGTAAAGCTTCTGTGGTTTTAAATTCACTTCTAAACTCACTGCACCTTTAATTCTTTATTTCTAAGCAACTATGCTTGTTCTGTTCATACAAACTGCTGCCTTAGCTGCAGACTGCTTCCCATTTCTTATTTTAGTTGTTTAATGTAGCCTGGCAAAACTAACGGGTGACTTGAAAACAACTTTGGACCAGCAGAAAGTCTTGGTCTTTTACTGTGGACCTCCTGATTGACTCAGCTCACAACTGGTAAAGGTTCATACTAGGCTGACAATGATGTAGCGCTTCTGGGTTGTTGTGAACTGGAAGTCCTGTCTGACCAGAACATGATATTTTCAACCCAGAAGCCTAAGACATAAGGGGGATAGCTACAGAGAGATATGTTTTGGAGAGGCAATTAGACTTGAATAGACTGCAGGTATGGGACCAAGTTCCTGAGGTAGGTCTAGGTGTGGGACTAGTTCCAAACAAGCTGGGCTGGAGAAATGCTCATGTGTCTTGCCAGTTGCCGAGTCTTATGAGACTGGAGACTTTCTTCAGTGGATCCTCGTACTGTATTGGCCCTAGGCACTTCAGTAAATGAACTTGTATAGCTCGTTGAATAAACAAAGGTCAGTTAATTATACCGTACCTTTCCGAAAACCTAGGCTGTCAAAAACTATCTCAAAAAAATGGCAACATTAAAATATTTCGGAAAGACAAACTGATAGCATCAGTAAAAATTAGCTGAGCTTTTTATTTTATTGTGTCCCAGGCTTTCAAAAGGAAACATGTGGTTGTTATTGGAAGGCAAAAACTTCTGAAGCTTTCATCTTATTATAAGGCTTATTCAAGCATTTGCTACCTCAGCAGAAAAACAAACGACATGCAAAATCGCAGAGACCACTAAGTAAACACACTTCTTTTTCTTCCTCCTTGCAGAATCTTTAAACCACACCCCTTAGTTGCCAGAATGTTATTTGCACAAAGGAGTGAAGTGCCATTGAATGGTTTCTTCCTAAAGTTCATCTAATTGATCAGGTATTGTTAGTGTTAACTGTTGCCATTTCATTTTATGGATTAGGCAAGATACAAAAATCCTGTGACTCAAATGAAGAAACACTGCGCACTTGATGAAATTGCATGCATTTCAGATGTTCAATGATCTCTTACTCCTGGACTATACAGCCTCATTGTTTCTTTGTCCTCTGAAGTTGTTAAAGAGAGGGTATTGTCTCTCTGGTGTATAGAGAAGCTGAACAGCAGTTGTAAAAAGTCACATGCTTTCAAAGTCACTAGAATGTGAACTGAAAAGTATTTCTCATGAAAGAAGTTAAGATAGTGTTGTGACTTTCTATCAGGATGTGATCAGTCACGGTTAATAATGAAAACTACTTTTTTTTTAATACATATAAGCACTGGTAGGTCCCTAAAATGAGATGTGAGAGGTGAAGCCTACTCTAGAAAAACTTTGTCTGTCTCTAACGCTGTGTGTTTATACTAGTGTTCCTGTGTGACCTGATCTAGGTATTCCTGCTCTGGCAGGGGGATTGGACTGGATGATCTTTTGAGGTCCCTTCCAATCCCTAACATTCTGTGATTCTGTGATAGTGCAAAAAAGTAGTCTTTGTTCATACAGATTATTAGATCCACCAAATCAGTATCAACTTTTACAGCAAAGAAATTTCTGTTTAAGTTGCATTTTTATTGGAGCTTTTACTGATACGGAAGGGTCATGGAAGAAAATAAATCTAACGATCATGTACTAAAATTGGCAAAGCATTCTAGGACAGATTCTGGGACTTCAGTCTTAATTTGACAGCCCTGTGAAAGAATTGGGTTGTCTTTGTGTATTGTTGCCATACTAGGCAGCTAGATACCTTAACTAGTGAAGGCAAATAAAAAAAGTTATTCTTGAGCTGTTGTTACAGCAGATGTAACCCATTTCATGAAACCATGCCAGAGCAAAAGATGGTGTTTTTTTTTTGGTTTTGTGGCATTTGCTCTAGCATTTTCCTGTTGCTACACAAAAGATTCTTGCAAATAGTCAAGCAATATATGGGTGGCTCTGCTTGGCTTGTGTTAATTTGTTATGTTGCTCATAATTTGTTTGATAGTCATAGGTACCACAGCTGTGCATAACTTCATGTTTATGTAGCAATATGTCATTAAAATAGATGTGACATGTTAATTTTCTGATGGTTTTATGAAACAAAAACCTGTGCCAAATTGAGGTCATATCAACTGAAATCTTAAGTTCTGCCAAGAAAGATTAATTCCAGGACCTTTTGCTGCTACGTTTCAAAACACTGGCTGGAGCCCCTCCATAGAGCAAGTTTTTAATATGCTGTTTATAGTACAGCATTGTGATATTCCTGAAGCTGGCTTGTTGAAGGATTCAGCTCTTTGGGATATCAGGATAAAAGCCCTCTGCTAAAACTACACAAGTACCATAAGTAAAAATCATTGTTCGCATAATTTATTTCCAGAAGGATGAAACGTTTTCCTAATAAGGGACAGCAGGATTAGTTATGCAGCTTCTGTATACTTTATCTTGATATAAAGTAGACAGCTTTTCTATTTCTTCTTCTGGGTAGAGGAGATGGTAGAAGAAATGTAACCATCATGTTTGGAGCACAGGAATGTTTTAAGGGTTTTATCTTCTGAAAATCTTCTGCTTATTTGAGTGATTTTACTCACAAGAAATAATTCTACAGTAATCAGTGGAATTAGTATTAACATTTATATTATCAGGTCATAAATCTTCAGGGGAAGTGATAGTGATATTGAAGATGAGTTCCTCAAACCTTGTTTATCTTAAAATTAGTTTGCAAAATTTGTAGAGAATCATGCCAGCTTTTGCCTTTATGTGTTTTTTAAAAGTGATGCATCTGAAACCACTTTGAGTAGCCTTAGGTGGCATCAAACTTTCATTGCTGGGGTTTTGTGATTATGAAGGCTAATACCCTGCATTGCCTTCATCTAGTCTTTGTGAGTAACTGGTCCCTCTGCTCTGCGCAATAATATCATAGTTCATACAAGTTCTACATTTCTTTTCTTCACTTTTTTGACTTCCAGTGCCTACAGAAGTGTCGAACTAGCTGAACTGTTAGGCTAGTAAGTTGCAGCTGCTTTTATTTCTTTTCCCCACAGCAATCTCTGCTTAATGCTGGCTGAGTTTGTCAGCTTTAATACCTGTCCTTGGGTCAGAGGCTTGGAGGCACCATAGCAGCTTGAGGATTTTGTGCAACAGCATACACTTAAGGACTCTGGTTTTCTATGCAAAGGATTATAATGTCTTTACAGAAAACTTCTTAAGGATCAGTATTTCAGAGCCACAGTTCAGTACATACCCCCTGAAATTTTCTAACAATCAGGTCCTGTTTGTCAGTCAGCTCATTTTATGTTTATTTTCATTAAATGCAGCCTTTTTGCCCTTCCTCTTCTGTCTCTGGTTTCATTACTTCCATAATTTTTACTGTGGTACTGTGCTGTAGGGTTGTTAGTTCTCAAATGATAATGACTTTGTCCTCAAGTGACAAGGGCATGTGTTGGGGTACCAAGTCACTTACACACAGCTTTTTTTTTTTCCAGTCAGTGAGCTAATATGTACTGAAACACATAGAAAAACAATTTTCTTCAGTTATTTCTCACTTTGACTTGTCTTTATACCACTGAAAGACTTTGGCTGTATTTTCAGCAATTCTGGAATCTCTCTCTTCCCCCAACATTGAGTTGGGCACCCATTGTTTTTACTGAAGTGGCCAAAATGTAAGAAACCAGAAGAGCACTAGAGCTCTAAAAACATCTTCCTTTTCAGGTCTTGTTCCTTTATTCATGTGTGTGCTGTTTCCCACTTTGGTCCAATCAGTAATAAGATCTTTCAGAAAACTAATTTTATTTTCTTGCTATCTGTCATTTGATTGTTTAAACAGCTTCAGAGATTGAAACTCTTGTGACTTATTGTTAAGTTTTCATTTCTGCCTGGTCTGTGACATACCAATACTAATATGTAACTTATATATTTTTTTAACCTATAGATATGTATTTATTGCACACATAAATATATAAATATTAAAAATATATCTGTATGGCTATCTCTGGGTATTTTATCAAGTGTAGGGTGGTGACAGAGTGCTTTGAAGTGCAAAGATTGCTCTGCTTTGCCTACTTGTTTTCTGCGCTTGCTCAGAACAAGCATCAAGGAAACTGTGGACCTGGATTTTCCTCACCTGAAAGCTCTGGTGAAAGCCGTGATGTCAGTATGTTACCTGGGCAGCTTTACCATCAGCATTGTACATTGTGACTGTAGGAAACCTTAAATTGTGTTTTAAGAGGAGAGTTTTTAAGTCACTTGTGTTTTGAGCATCTTTTAAAACACAACGTAAGCAGTTGAGACAGTATCTTTCTACGGCAAATGCTTGTAAGAGTTGTCTTTGGTAGCTTCTGAACAGATAAGCAAAAGTTTAGTTATCTGAACTAAAAGGTGAACATCTAATGACAGAAAATACTGTTCACTGTTATACACTCTCCCTTTTACTGTTTGGTAGTAAGAAAAACAACAGAGTAAAACTTGTAAATATTATTACTTCTTTTGGATTGGATCCTTAGTATGGGAAGTGGTGAATTTAAATGTGTTGGAGGTGGGAAAGACAGAATCTACTCCACAAAAAGTTGGGCCTTTTAGGGCAACTTAGAGTAATATTTTTTTGAAGTGCTTCATATTTCTGAGAGAGTTAAGTTCAAGCTGAACTAAAAATAAAAGGAGAGTAAGTTATTGATTAGCTGGGAGAGGATGAATAAGGTAAACCAGTGATGTTCTCCTTATTCTAAGCAATACATTGCAAACAAAAGAGGACAGAAGAAAAGGTAAATTATTAATCTGTGAGCCCAGATAAGCATGTGTTTTTTCTTTTGCAGCTGCTGATTTTGTCTGGTAGCCAGACTCTACTTTTCAAGAGTTTTCTGTAAGCGTAGGAGACATATACCTATCTTTGGAGTTACAGTTCCTAAGGTTAGGTGCCAGTGTAAAAGGGCTTGGATGGCTGCAAAACTTTCTCTGAGCAAGAGGAACTAAGTTCTGCATCAGGCGAGGCTGTAATGTGAGGAAAAAACCCACCCCACATTATTTTTTTTTTTTTTTTTTTTTTTTATATTAGGTTCGATTGCTTTTGGGCAGTTTTCTCTGTATGGAAGGAAAATTTTCACAGAAATAATTGTTGGGTTTTTAAAGTTTGTCATTTAAAAATTAGGTCTCAATGTATCTCTGTCAGATACTGTGAGCTAAGTTGGGATGTCTTTTAATTACTCATACTGAAACCTTACAAAAAGCATTGTGTAAAATCCCCTTAGTTCCAATATTACTTTCAGTTTCAAATAATGATTTTTTAAAATTACTTTTGTTTAATCCTGTGGGATCTCAATGTCTTGAACACTTTACTAATGAATGTGCTACAGGGAGGTTTTTTATTGGTCATCTTTCAGTTGAAACTGTCTGATACGTAAGAATGCTGCAAAATATTTCCCCTTCTGCTGTGGGATAGAGCTCTGATGCGTGAACTCGTCTGGCCACCCAGATATATTATGGAGTGGTTGTGTTGAGCCAGAAAGTAGGACAGTCTTGAATGTGTGCCTGCTTCTAATTATGAGAGGGCATCATGGCCCAGAGGAAGTCTGTCTTCTGGGTCATTGATCTGGACACATTTTTTTGCTTCTGATCTGGTTTGGAGTGTGACTAGAGGACTTTGACACTTTGTCATAAAATTGGGTGTGTTTATTTCCTGTGTCAGCTCAAAGGACCTCCTTTTCTGGTCTTCTATTTGGTCAGTCTCACCCAGGCTCGCTATTTATGTAGTGGGCACATAGAGTAGATGGAGTTAAAAAATTATCAATTGCTAATTCAGCAAATGAGTTTGTGTGAGGAATGACAGTTTAGCAGTGGATTGCCTTGAATTAAATAACTTGGTCTTAATAGATCTAGTAAGACAAGCCCTGTGATGACATCTACTGAGCTCACGAGACCCCTGTTTTCCTGTACATTTATGTGTCTCTGTGTGCTGTTTTGGGTTTTTTCTTCTTTCAGAACCAAAAAAAAAGCTTACGTAGATGGTGTTTGCTTCTTACAAGTTAAAACAAGCAAGTGGGAAAAACAGAGCTCTCCATGAACAGTTTATTTTTAATTCATTTGTTCAGGATTGAGTAATCCCTGAGATGAGGCATCATGAGTCAGATTATTCATTATGAATTGTAGTAAAATGTCGTAACTTACAGGTTCCTGTGCAGCAAAATTAAGGAGTAGATCATTATTTTGAAATGGGTGTGGTTTGTGGATGTGATTTCCTATACTGTGAAATATCCAGGATAGTGATGAAAACAGAATGAGTTTTTGAAATAATTACCTTTTAAAGGTCTTGCTAGGCATATTTTGAACAAGAAGTTTAAGAATTATCTTTATAATTGAATTGTGATGTATTGAGTCTGTATCTCCAGCACAGCATATGCAGGGTTTTGTAGACTCGGTGCAATATTCATGCTGTTTAATTTGTGCTGGGACATAAATTTGACCATTATATGATATGTTTGTTTTCCAGTCCGTTCTGGGTTATTTTGTTACATTTTCCATGACATTTATGTCATACTGGTAAAAATATCTTTTTAGACTATAAAGAAAATGCCATTTTATTTTCATGTGTAGAATTTAAGAATAATTGAGGCTGTGTGCAACCTTTGATCATTTTATCCAGCTCCTTGCTCAAAGCAGAGATGGCTTCGAAGTTAGATTTGGTGGCTCAGGCCTTATGAAGTCAGGTGTTGAATATTTCTGAGGATGGAAATTGAAAAAGTTCTCTGGAAAACCTGTTCCAATGCTTGATCAGTGGTGTGATAATTCCCTCCCCCTGTGCCCCTCCCTTAGATCTAATAGAAGTTTGCCATGCTGCTGTGTCCTTCTGTTGTTGTGAACCTTTGAGAAGAGCACAGCTCTTCCAAATATGTAGATGCCCATTAAGGAACTGTGGATAGCAATGAGGTTCACCCTTTGTCTGGTCTTCTCCAGGCTGAACAGACCCACGTGTCTCAACCTTTCCTTGTATGTCATGTGCTTCAGTCCCCTAGCAGTGTGTGTGGCCCTTTAAGTAATTTTTATTGATATCTATTTAAAACTATAATAAAATGCCTGTTTGTTATAGCATACTTGGCATATAGTCCAAGTGCTCTAACAAGCCTCTATTCATTCTTTGATTTCTATCATTTATCTCGGGGAAAGTGTGAGAAAGCTCTCTCAAAGGATATGTACTAAAAGAGACCTATTGTATAAATCCACACACAATTCGGAGAGAATGCAAAATAGCTACTCTGTGGGAATTAATCTTCTGTTATTAGTGCAGGCAAAATGAGTCAATTAAAACATTTCTGTTGAACTACTTGTTCTTTCAAATCCTTTAATTGCTCAGCTAAGTACAGGAAGACGAAAAATCTATAAACTGTTTGGGAGAAGATCATTTTTGAGTATAATATACTGAGTTAGTCTCATCAACCACTTGATTTTGCAAGAAGTTTTTGTTTCAGCTTTTGAAGAGGGTTTCTGTTCCACCGAAAACATTAATCATGGATTGCCTCAATTGAAATTTTGTGCTTATTTTTTCCTTCTCAAGGGTGATGCAGATGGTGACAAGCCCCTGGAAATCCATGCTGCTTCAAATGAAGAGCAAGCCCAGAAGTAGAACACCAGATCATTTGGCATCAAACAGGTAAAGGATAAAGACTGCTAACAGTGTAGTGTGTAGCTACAGCAGCAAAATAACCTGGAAAAGCTGACCATTTGCAAGTTTAACTTGTAGTTTTCTTCTTAACACTATTTAACTGATCTAATTCTTCATCTTTAGAGCATAGCAAGTAAATATGTCTCTTCCAGGGGCTTTGAGTTAATTTAGCAAGGCCTTATTAAAGTATTGTTGATTGGTTTGGGCTTAGGTTTTTTTGCCTCTTCCCTTCTTCCCTTCCCATTTCTGCCCCTGTAACAAAAACCTCTTTGCTGCCTTTGTCACACCAGTGCAGGTATGAAGGAGGGGAAAGAAACCTATTCCCTGCTGATATGTTTTCTCCGAAGATTTGTCAGTGCCAGGGTAGAGTGCTATCTTACAGCCTATATCAGTTCACCATCTGCTTGACCTTTCATGTTTATGCACCTCCCTAATGAGACGTGCTTCATCAGTTAGGAATGAATGATGGAGGAAATGGCAGTAGCGTTTCCCAGTTCTCAGAGCCAGAAACTCTTGAGACGCCAGTTCTGTTTCTGACTTGGCTGCTGGGTTGCTTTCTAAACTCAACCAAGTCCCGTGATTGTTACAGTTGACAGAAAAGCAAAACAAAAACACCCTCTCAACTTTAAGATGGTTCAATTTCATAATTTCATAGGACAAAAATTGCTCTGTATTTCAGGCTTATTATTACTAATGATAATGTAATTGGACATCATTTAGTACAAACTATGAAGTAATACATCTGCTCTGTAATCTGATAAAGGATGTATTTTGTGAACATGTTTTCTAGTTGCTTGTCTTTGCCCTGTATTTTCACATTATGTTATAAAGACTTATTTTTTCATCAGAAAGTGATCCTAGCATTGTAGGGACTCCACATTATTTTTGTATGCAGTGTTCCATTTACCAGTAAAATCCTAACTGCCAACTGTGTAAATGAAGTCCAGATTTAGAAAACCGCACCAATTTTTTTTTTATTCCATACATCATTACCAGTCACAACTGTTTGCAGATGTGATGGAATGCACACATCTGCTGAGCAATAGCGTTCCACTGTTACATGGTCAGCTTTAAAAGCAAAACTAGTTTCTAATGTTGTTTCCCTTAATGTTTTTTTAATTGCTATAGCTAATTCTCAGAAGGACAAAAAGGTATGTTGACTGACTGATTTACTGAGTACACTAGTTTTTCGTTCAGACATATAAAGTCTTTAAGAATACCTGTTTTCCAAGTATTTTATAAAATAGCCATATAAAATAAAAATAAATTAAAAAAAAAAACAACAAAAAAGAAACTAAAAAGGAAGAACAGCTTTGTTTTAAGATACCCAGGAGGATGAGAAGTTGGACTTGATGATCTTACCGGTCTTTTCCAACCAAGGCTATTCTATGATTCTCTAAAAATCACTAAAATATTGTGCTTTTTGTGAACTAGGACAGAGCTACTAAATGACAAAAAGTCAGGAAAATGGAACTTTTGTCTATGTATATGGGACACTGCAAATATCAAGGTTCATTACAAACGGAAACTCATAAATAGCCTTTAGTTTCTTTTAGCATTTCTTACTATGAATGTAATTTCTGTTAGGTCTTTATTCACTTTTTGAAGTGTTAGTGCTTTTGGCCAGAGGTACATTTTAAGAGGGAGTGGGTGGAAGGAAAGGACAAAAACTATCAGAAAGACTTACTCTAAAGTTGGTATCTAAACCCTTTGTCTTCAGAATTTTAATTAGATATATGCTTGTGCTATATAAGTATGTTCTGAGGAAAACCTCAGTAACAGCTGCTGTCTCAGATGTTTACTGACTTTCTTTTTAAACAGTGAAGATAATTTTTCAGGTGCTCTAAGTACCTTGGTGCTGCTGGTTTTGAAATCTACTTGCTTTGCCACATTTGTTTCTGGAAGAGATACATAAATGGAACTACTAGAATTTTGACCTAGAGCAACCAGATGGTCATTCAATTTGCTATCAGTTTTCAGCTGCTCTGCGGGGGTGGCGATTCGTTACTTCTGCTTGAAATCAAATCCCGTTATTTAACTCCATACCCAAGTCCAGATGTTTTGTTGGATTTAGTGATCCAAAAGGTTGGAGAACACTGCTGCAATCTTTGAAAAGAGATATTTGTTTATTCTGAATGGGATCAGTCCTGAAAGTCTCACTGTATTTTCAGCTGTTGGCAATATTCCTAGTTAAATCTGGTTACTAAAATAAATAAAGTCTCATTTTCCTCGTAAAGATTTGCCACAGCATGAGTGTCTGAATTGTGAATGGTCAGCCAAGGACAAAATCACTTTGGGTTGGAGACAGTAACATATTTCTCCATTCCAAATATACAGCAGCATTGTACCTCCTTTATTACAGTATGTTTGTCATTAATAATTATATGCAAACTACAGCTCAGACCACATCCCATGATGGGAGAAGCAAGCTTTAATTTTATCCAGCTGTTGTGCTGAAGAGTTGCCTGGAAGTGACATGGCTTTGTGTTTTTCCATGAAGACAGCATGTCTCATTTTCACTCTGTTCAGGTTCTGTATTTATGGAATTCCATTTCTTAGTGTTATATTACCCTAGCTTTACACCACAGTGAGATCAGGAAAAAATGCATTTGATGGGAATTAAAAAGAATTCTTTTTGAGAAAGTTGGTTTATTACACAACATTTCAGTCGGTGTTTTGTTGCTGTGAAGTGTTCTTTATCTTTTATATTTCCATGCAGTTCAACTATGACAACTTGAGTTCTCTAGGGAATAGTCATTAGTGCCCTAATGTCAGTAATATGAAGAGTTTAATATCTTTACTAGAAGTAAATTGGTACTGAGAATGTTCCTCAAATAGATTTTGATCAACTTGCCATAGCAAAGGAAAAAAGTTGTTATTCCACTTTGACAATGGAGAGAAAAGGCTTACAAAACTCTTAATTCTGCTTTCTCCCTCCTTCCTGCTCCCTCTTATCCTCTGTCCACTTTCTTTTGTTATAGGTGAATAAAAAAAAAAATGTAGATAGGAGCAACAATTTTCCAAGAAAAAGAGGAAAACCATCTGAATCCATTTTGATTTTTTGAATGTGACTAATCTGCCTTCTGCCTCAGGAAAGACTGACAGCATGCTGCTTGGGCTTCTGGTATGGAATCTGTGAAAGGACACTGCATATTTTGGGTTAGTCTTAAGACCTCGTCCTCAGTTCTGCAGTGGGACTCAAGTCTGCCTGTGCTTGTCCCATTGCAGGATCAGCATTGCAAGCAGCAAGTCTCAAAATCCCTCAGTCTCTTGGTATTATTTATATATAAAATAAAGTTCCAGTTACACAAAATGGTCCTGTTTTTTTTTCCCTCCTCCTATTTTCTTTAAACTCATGTATGTGACATTTGCACAATCTGTGGAAGGTTCTCGAGATGCTGTTGACAATGCCTGTATTTTTTAACAGTGAGGGAAAGCTTAAAGTAGCATGATGTTTTGGCTAACATTAGCTAATAGAATTATGAGTGAGAACAATTACAATGACTCTTGTGTTTTGTCTGAGCCTCCCCCTCCTTTCTATACAAATCTTCTGCCTCATCAGTGCCAGCAGGAGGTATATAATGAAGCATCTGTGAATTCCTGTCTAGTAGATGGATGGGAATGGAGCTGTTAATGTTTGTTCTTGTTTTTGCTTGAATGCACAGCTCAGTGGGAGCCAGAACATTATGGTGGTGGGAACCAGCTATAGACTAACCTGACTGTTTCCTTATTCCCAGCTAGGGGACGAAAAAGTGAAGCGAAGGGAAATACAAAAGGATTTCCAGCATTTTGAAATCTGTGCACAATAAAACCCTTTCATCATTTGTTGTCATTTCCATGAGTCTCCCCTCTGGGGCATGATGCTTCACAAGTTACTGTAATCCAAGTAGCTTGGAGCATTTAAAGCTGTGTTTGTGAGTCTTAAATGTTCCTAAATTAATCAGTGAATATGAGGACTGGGAGAAGGATGGAATTGAATGTGTGCTTGTACTATATACTAACTTTCTAAAAAAGAACAGGGAAGAAAATACAAAGTAAATTAGATGGAAAAGGTTGTTAAACATCTCTGTTATTACTTGGGTAGGTATTCCAGCTGAGCATATTCTGCAGACTTTTAGAGAAGAACAGACCGACCTTGGCAATGCAAATACCAGTCTGTGTGGGCATTATAAAACTGGCCAACTCTTTTTTAATACAAGCATAAGGCATGTGGTTGCCTCAGGTATAAAAACAGTATCTCCTAACATGTTCAGTGCCTGGTTTTGGGATTGTTTTAGGCTGGTAAAGATGGATGTTGATTTAGCAAAGGGAGCAGTGTTCTTGTGTGGGGTTTGGGGGCTGTGTGTGTTTTGTTTTTTACTTTAAATTTGCCAACATAGTTCAGACAGGCTTGGGAGGATCAAAATAGTGTTTTTGTCAATAGTGGAAAGAAAATTTGGAAAATATCAGTCATAATTGTAACTGCTCTGTTACGCCACTCTTGCAATACAAGCACAGATTTTTCTTCCCTTAAAGATAGTATTTCACTTATGCATTCTCATATCCTAGAGAAAATAACTACCATTGGATTAGGAATACAGCTTTAGATGCCTGTATGTTTTTCAGTAATATTTGGCTTATGCTACAATGGCATTTAAGAACATGATTACTTGGTAATTTGAGTATTTTCACCCCTAGAGTCCACCAAGATATGCCTTTCTCATTATTCTTTTTGATGCATTTGTTAGCTGCTCTGTTTCTTTTTACTGCCTGTGAGAACAAACTGTGGTGGTTTTTTGTGTTGTTGTTTTTTTTTTTCATGCCCAGTAAATTTCATTAGCTAATCATCATTCAATCACAACAGCTTTTAATCTTTATTTGTTTACATGTGTATGTGTGTGCATGTTTAAAAAATCCTGGGCTGAATAATTATCACTTGACTTGGTCACATATTCATACTGCATATTTACACTGCTGCTTAAAAACGTCCCAAATGATAGGCATCAAAAAGGAATGCTTTTATCTAGCAGGAAATTACTGCCTTGGAGCACCTGCACATGATGAGATGGTTCCAAAATGTGAGCAAGATATCCCTAACTGAAATCTTTTCCTTATGTCTTCTGTTTTTACAAGTACAGGAAATAATTTTTTTAAAAAAAAAGTTTCATGCTGGTAAGAGTGCAAGAGATGATTGTAAACATTCAACTCACTTGGCACAGACTTTCCTAATGAGGAACAGAAGAGCAGTTGACCACTGTTCATAGATGTGTGTATGTACACATGCACAAATTAGTTCCACACATCTGTGTATGCGTGTGTTATCTTTTGCCAGACTTTGCGTATGGGTATTAGAGCATAAACTAAAACCAGTATATTCCCTACCCAAATTTCACATCAACAGTTTGGTCATCCTTCCACTGGAAGCCTCTCAGCTTGGTAACTGGAGTCTGTGCAGCTGAGGAAATAGTGTTCTCAGCTGAGCATCCTCAGCTGTAGTGGCTGTTGGTAGACATGTTGGGGCCAGGTTCCAGTGCTGTCTCTTATAAACATGATCTTTAATCTCTGCAGCATGTGAAACTTTTAGAACTGGAGATCATCAGGTTGGCCTATGCAGCCCTCGATGCTGGGATGACAGTTCCTGTAGGCAGTGTTAGAGGCTATGCTGTTCACTTTTACTCAGACAACTCCTTTTGCTAGAAAGAGCATCACCAACCTGGAGTAATCCTGTTAGCCTGGGTAAATATGCACAATCTTGCAGCCTTGAATAAAACCACAGTATTTTGCCACAACTGTTCATTGCAAAAATCTGAGTTAGACTCAGTGCTCTAGCTGTAGAAGACCCCAGACACAGATTTATTAGCAGAGGTTGTAACTGAAACGTTTTGGAGCATTCTTCATTGCATCTGTCAGCTTTGAAGAGAGCTTAACTGCAGTGCAATGAAGAGCAAGATTGACATGGAGGGACTCCTGTTTTAGATCCGGTGAAAAGAGTGCCCTGGGAGTTGAAGGGGCTTTCCACTGCTCTGTTCCTTAGCTCTGCCAGGATAATCTCAGGGTGAGCACATTTCCTTCAGAACAAATATGAGCTCCTGCTGCATGCATTTCTTTTTCCCTTTTCTGCTTTGTAAAGGTTATTTCTGTACCTTCCTGTAAATCCCAAGCTCCTTGTAAAGCTGGTTTTGTCATAATAAACTGCTTTTGACAGAGCATTTTGGCTCCTCAGGCATGCTGGGGAGGCCTGTGTACCTTCCCGCTGGACCTTCCTGGATGTAGCATCTCAAAGCAGGGCTGGCTATTGCAGCTGGACGGCCTGGCAGCTGGCTAGGTCAGCCCCACTGTGTAGTAGTTTTGACAGGTTCAAAAGCTTCTTGTTTACAAGGAAAACTTTGATAATATCATAACTACAAAGAAGATATTTTAACACAAAACCCCAATGTTTCTAATTGTGTAACAACCTCCTGGTTTTTTGTCTGGTCCATGAGCTGATTCTGGTATTTTTTGACTCTATGGTTCTTAATTTGACTGGAGCTGACAGCTTTCTCAAGGTCTCTCTGGAAACAACATTAGTGTATTGATGCAATTGTGTTGTTTTCTCCTGCTTTGTGTCAGTGAAGTTCATTACTGGCCATCTCTAGTTAAAGACCAAAGTCTGATCTGGACTTTCATCTTGTCTTGAAGTTCATGGATTCCATCAATGCTGCTCTCATGGCCATGTTTTCAAGCTGGTGTTGCTGGTCACCATTGCATTGTTGTTGAACACTGGAGAAATCAAAGGATGTCTCACAGCTGGTTACCAGTCTTCCTCTAAAAATACCTTTCTGCTTGGGAAATGAAGCTACAGTACCTGCACTAGACTAAGCTGGCTCTCCTGACTCTTCCTGGTCCCCCCCCCTTTTTTTTTTTTGTCCATTTAGAGGTCTAAATTTACCAATTAACAGGCAAAGCCAGGTCGGTCATGTGGGCCGTGTCCAGCTGTGGCAGGTAAGTTGGTTGTGAAGCTCCATCACCAGGCCCAGTTACTGAGGTATGATCTTGTTATTAGTGAGCTTTGCTGGATCTTCTGGAGAGAAGAAGATAGATCCCAGGTGGCTTGCAGCTGCATGCCCGGGAATAGCCATGCAGCAGCCTGAGCTGTGTTCAGACTCGTGATCCCAGAGTCTTTGTGCCCACCATGAAAACAGCAGTGGGGGCAATGGGACAGCTTGGTCAGGGAACTTCTTTTTTTGTTCTTAGAGTGCATGTAAACCTGCATGAGACTCAAGAATTTAATTTAGTAGAGACTAAAGCGGAAGGATCTGCTTTACATGTGGTCTGAGTGTCCATATCTTGTTCAGCACTACTAACCTGAAGTTTGTAAGACAGCCCCCTGAAGTAACAAGATGGGTCACTTGCTGCACACTTTTTGGCAGGGCAGATGCTGTGTCGGAAAGGTGGCTGCTGCTGTCCTTTACCACTTGGGTTGTAAGGGAAAGTGGCTGCAGTCCTGACACCACTGTGCAGAGGAGCACCAGAGGGCTGTGCATGAGCACTTTGCCCCGGGAGCTTGCTCAGCGTGCATTTTAAGGTAGCAGTGCAATCAGCAGTGGCGTGCCTCAATAAAAGAATAACCTCCAGAGAAGAACCTCATTTCTTCCTTCTTTGGCCATTATGGTGTCAAGGCCACCTGGGCATGTTCCTGTGTGACCTGATCTAGGTACTCCTGCTCTGGCAGGGGGATCGGACTAGATGATCTTTTGAGGTCCCTTCCAATCCCTAACATTCTGTGATTCTGTGACCATACTGCCTCCTGTACTGGAATCTCAAAATCTGGTGTTACATGTACACCCGACTGCATCAGAATCTCCCACCACCTGAAGTACCTTCACTCAACCCCAGGGCGCAGCACCCGTGCCTTTGAAGCAGTAATCCGGTTCTTTGAACTGGCAGTGAACTAATTCCTGCACTTGGCCAGGAGCTCTGAGGTGCCCTGCACGCCCCTTGTGCCCCCATTCCTCAGGCAGCCAGCTCATGAGGGGGAGGAGGAAGGAAGGGTGCCCCAAGCAGAGGTGTGCAGTGATGCTGCCTCCCTCCCAGCTCACGGCTTGACCTGAGGGGTGTAGAAAAATGCTCGCAGTTTCCCAGGTATAGGGGGGATACTGAAGTATAAAACCAGAAGGGTCTTGGTGGCTGTATGCACACACCAGCCAAGGGTCGCAGGCAGGCAGCTGCAGAGGCAGCCCTCACCTCCATAGTTTTAACCCCTTTGCTTTCTTTTTTTGTTGTTGTTGTTAAAAAATGTGTGCAGAAACACAGAGAGTGTATCAACCCACGGTGAAAGAAAAGGGATTCTTCCCTTCCCCCCATCCACTGCCCTAGATTAAGTTCACAAATGTCCTCTCTGTAAACTTAGCAAGCCTCAGACTCACTTCCTTTTGTAAGGAGACCTGAAAGAGCCATTTCCTGATTCGCACAGCGCTCTTGTATGCGCCCACTCAGTGCTCATTCATGCCGTGAATCATAAAGGTAACCTCCGTTCACAGCACAACGCAGATACTTTGATGGCGTACCAAAAAAAAAAGAGTTTTGTTATTCAACACAGCATGCTGACATCATCTTTGCGCTTACTGAGGAGCTGCACCAGTTGGGTTTTTTGATCTTCTCTCTTAAAAGCATTTACAAACTGCCTGAACTAAAATAGGCTGGTAAAAGCACCAAAGCCAGCACAAAGGAATATGTTTACTATCTTGCGCCAGGCTTGACACATTTTCCATATCCTGCCAGAGATGAGGAATGGCATCAGGAGCTGTGAGTGAGTCAGCCTGGCCCCCGGCGCAGTGCCACGCACGGTGCTTACGCGGCAGCCTGGCCAACAAGCCCAGGCAGGCTCGGGGCTTGGCACGACACGTTGTACGCTAGACTGAATGAAGGTGCTGGAGAAAACTCGGCTGCTACCAGCAGCAAAGGACTTATTTTCCTGTCTGTGGTTCAGTGGGAGCTCCGTGAGGTGCAGTCTGTGGTGTTTATCCCTTCTGTGCTCTCCTCCAGGATCATCTGGCAATAAAAAAGATGAGCTGTTACTGGCTAATGGAAGAAGGAAATGCGCATCTGCTCAGCTCTCCCCCATCTCTGCCAAAAGCCAATTCATACATAATATTGGAGTCCTCTGCCATTTAGCAGCTTTTGCTCAGCATCCAACTGTACAAGGACAAGTCGCTGGGGCCAAACAACCTTTGGCTGTACTTTTGCCTTGGTGGAGTAAGATCAGTATGACCTATCCTTGTACAAGAGAGCAAAATACACAGATGCTGAGGTCAGCAACCATGTTTTGACCAAGAAGAAAACAGTAAAGGGGAAGAAGTCTTAGCTTGTAGAAAAAAGAAGTAAATCAACATAAATACGAGTACATCCTCTTTTACTACCATGACCCTTCTCAAACTCTTTAAAAAGCCAGATATTTACTGGTTGCGTTTTAGCATTATTGTTTTTACACTATTTTCCTGTTTGTAGATGATGTTAGCCTGCTAAGGAGAATCTCTTGTTTGAGGAATGTTAGAGGAGTGGTGGTATAAAAACACCCTCATCCCTGGGCTGGCCCATGACTCATACCCAAAAGTAACAGAACTATGTGAGGAAAAGAACCAAGTGATTTTAGGTTCCTGATAAGTAAGCGAAGGTGTAACTTAGATGTGCAGAACTTGTTACATACCTCAGGCCACAAGACTCTGAGCTAAGAATATGCTGTGCTCGGTGCCTAATTTTTGTCCTAGAAGGCTCCAGGGTTAGCTACCATGAATAAACCCATAGCCATCAATTGTAACTAAACTGCCGTAAATAAAATTATAACCATTAAGGAGGTGTGAAGTGGTAATTTTAATTGGTAATCCTGTGGGAATTTCCATATGTTTGTATTTTCCTCACGGAGCAAAAGACATGAGAGGAACAGTTTTATTTGCACACAAGTTCTCCCCTCTTCCCCCGCAGCTGAAAAACTGCTCTGCCTGCAGGGAGGCATCGTATGAACCACCCAGCTCACCTGCCAGCACCAGAGGGATGCTCCTGGAGTGCAGGATAGCTCAACGCCATCCCTCCCAACTGGAAAAGAGGGACTGTCTGAAAAGAGTCTGTGGGGACTCAACCCTGGGGTCCCTAGGCAGAAAATCCCGTAACTTTTCCATACTTGATTGTTGACTCAATTCTCCGTGCCAGCCTGTTTTCTCCTCTTGCTGCATGTGTGACCTCTCTCTGGTGGAGTTTCCCAGCTTTGCCTGGAGTGCCTCCCTGGCCCAGGGCCCCTGCTGAGTGAGGTCTTCCCAAAACTTTTTCTCTTGCCTTGGTAATTTTCTTGAATTCTGACACCTCATCACCCCTGCTTTCAAGGTTTCTTGTTTGTGGATTCCTCTAGCTCCTTCTCATGTGTCGTTATCCCTGGCAGCTTTTATTACTGATTTTGAGACAGTGTTTCCTTAAAACCTGGTCAATTATTATTTTGAGAGCTGGAGAACAGTAAGTTCACTCATTTTTTTAAATGTAATTTATTTTAAACGTCAAGGTTTTGAGCCAGGTTAATTTTTAGCAGTGATGGCAGTGCTGGCCCCATGTCCTCTTCTGACCCGTTGCAGGGGGCCTTGGATCTGCACTGGCATGTCTAGAGGACTCCTGATGCTCCTCGAGTTTATTCCTAAACACATGGTGCACAGGGCCGTGGTGCGTCGCCCAGTGCTGACATGGGAGTGTGCAGGTTGTCTCCCCATGGTGACACAGCAGCAGCCTCTCCTCCCTTATGGGACACACTGCTGATCTGAGTGACTGTCCCTAAAAGACTGGCCACAGCAGCTTTGCAGTGCTTTTAGCACCCTGCAGCCAAGACCATCTGAGAGGGTGTTACAGCATGCCTTGCATGAAAAGGATGTGTTTGAAGTATGGGTATGAATTTGTGAAGAGGTTGGCATTGTATTTGTTTTTTTAATGCTTAGTTTCCTGCTCATGTGAAGGCTGTTACAGGGGACAGACGGCCTGACAGGGGGGACATGGTGGTACCCGTGGGGAAGTGAGCTCCTCGCACCTGACCTTTCCTCCATGCTGAGTGTGGGGACAAGGGTGATGACAAACCAGAGAAAAAAGAAACATCAGAGAAAGGAAGAGCAAAAGTGTGATCGGAAAGGATACAGTGAAAACATGCAAAGAAACTATAGTAGATTTTTTGTACATGTGCTCTCCATTATTGACTTTCTGTCCCCACTAGTAAGAACTGATTTCCTACCTCTCCTTTCTCCCCTTTCCTATTCCCAGCTCAGCAGTACACTTGGAGGGGAGGCACACTCCTCCCCAGGTTGAAGCTTAAGAGAGATTTTTGTGGGTGATTTCCAGCGGTGTAAGAGGAAAACTTATTTTGCAGGATGCATAGGGCTGGCGATGGGCAGTGATACCCAGCAACACAGCCCTCCCAGCCCTGATTTCACTCAAGCTGCTACAGTAGCCCCATAGGTCTTGTTGTAATCGCTTTTTCCTAATGTACCCTTGTAGTTGCAAGGGGTCTTTACGTTATTTGTTTTGTGGTAGGGCATAGCCTAGGCTGAGTGCTAATTTGTGTGCAAAGGAGAAACCCTGCCTGCTCATAAATCTAGGAGAGTTTTTCTCCCCTCCATAGGTGGGATTTATTTTTTACTAGAAATAGCAACTCTTCAACAGTATGGTGGTAACAAGCATGAGAATTAGATGAAGTTTAAACTGTTGAAAGGGAATGCTCAAAGATGTATTTCATGCTGATTTTTCTTTTCATTGTTCTAGGTAATATATTCTGTAAATATTTTAACTTTTAAACTTTTTGACTTCAGGAGAAGGAAATTAATATGAGATCTTTAAAAGAAATTGTAGAGAGCAGCTTACTTGTAGTAAGGTGTACAGAACAGCTGCTTGCTTTTCCTGGGATGGAGATTTAGCCATTAATTTATTCATCTGATCTATTGAATTTGTCCTAAAGAAGTTAAAAAAAAAAAAAAAAAAAAAGGAAGAGATAAGCAAAATTGTGCTTACAACAACAAAGAAACTGTCTGGGTCTCTCCAAGCATGCCTGGGCAATTACAGTGCCCTAATTCTCTTTAAAGATTAACAAGCTTGAGCCATCGATTATCTTACTGAAAACAGAAGTAAACACCCTGAAATAATATATCATATGATAATCACAGAATCACAGAATGTTAGGGATTGGAAGGGACCTCAAAAGATCATCTAGTCCAATCCCCCTGCCAGAGCAGGAACACCTAGGTCAGGTCACACAGGAACATGTCCAGGCGGGTTTTGAATGTCTCCAGAGAAGGAGACTCCACAACCTCTCTGGGCAGCCTGTGCCAGTGTTCTGTTACCCTCACTGTGAAGAAATTCTTCCTCACATTTATGTGGAACCTCCTATGTTCCAGCTTACACCCATTGCCCCTTGTCCTATCATTGGATGTCACTGAGAAGAGCCTGGCTCCATCCTCATGACACTCACCCTTGACATATTTATAAACATTAATGAGGTCACCCCTCAGTCTCCTCCAAGCTAAAGAGACCCAGCTCCCTCAGCCTTTCCTCATAAGGGAGATGTTCCACTCCCTTCATCATCTTTGTGGCTCGGCGCTGGAC
The DNA here is from genome assembly GCA_028020825.1 of Podargus strigoides. Taxonomy (NCBI): domain Eukaryota; kingdom Metazoa; phylum Chordata; class Aves; order Caprimulgiformes; family Podargidae; genus Podargus; species Podargus strigoides. Next base: position 4,010,778 of record CM051641.1, on the reverse strand, counting down.
TCTCTCCAGCAGTTCCCTGTCCTTCTTGAACTGGGGGGCCCAGAACTGGACACAATACTCCAGATGTGGCCTCACCAAGGCAGAATAGAGGGGAAGGAGAACCTCTCTTGACCTACTAACCACATCCCTTCTAATACACCCCAGGATGCCATTGGCCTTCTTGGCCACAAGGGCACATTGCTGGCTCATGGTCATCCTGCTGTCCACCAGGACCCCCAGGTCCCTTTCCCCTACACTGCTCTCCAGAGCAGTCCTGTCCCTGTCCAGTGATGGGTTTGGATTAATAAATGTTACTGAGTGCTCTGCTGAAAAGTACACCAGATGTTTTTCCTGGTGCATGCTTGGAGATTACAGCTGTGTCTTTTAACCTTCGCGCAGCTACAGCAGAGGCAAGTTGCCCAGGCATTGCTTGCGTTCAGATGAGTCAGTGACATGAGGGGCTGTGGAAGGACAGGAAAAGACAGATAAAAGCAAGTGTCACAGAGCCTCTGACTAAAAAGAAACTGGCAGGTCTCGGATGCCTGACCGGTATTTTTAGGGCTCGCTTTGCAGGAAGCTGGTATTGCAGGCAGCGCTGGGATGAACCCACAGTGTCAGGCTGTGCCGAGGCCTCTCACGAGGAAGGTGGTCCTGAGGTGATGCTGACACCCTGCACTCAGCACGTCAGGGCAACACAGGTGGCCCAGGGGCTCACTGCAGGGCCCCCTGCCCTTTTTACAGAACTGAAGGCAAGAAGAAAATCCCAAATTGCATCCAGCGACCGCCTGCCCTCCAGGAAAAGGGTGGCGACAGGCCTGTTGTAAGCAAAGAGGATTGCACTGGAGACGTGGCTCGGCCATTAATCAGCCCTGCTGCGGGGCTCAGCACAATGTGGTCTGTCCTCCCATGCCAAAAAGCCCTGTAACACCTCCAGGGAGGCAGCTGGCAGGTACTGGCTGGGGCATTCTGGGGCTATTGGTCCTCACTGTGGGGACCAGCTCCTTGCCCGCTGGTACGCAGCCAGGGACGCACTGGGGCTGCTGGGTCAAGCGTGTCTCTCTTGGCCAGGCAAAGGACACACAAAACATGGCACTTGGCTGCAGTGGTCAGCAATTCTGAAACCAGAGGTTATAGTACACACTTGTTACTGGTGGTTGTAAAAGCCTCTTATTTAATGTTTTAATGGCTTGTCTCAAGATTATAGCACTTAAATTGCTTTATACATAAATGCAGCATTTAGTGTCTTCAACATATTTTCTGTAGGCTTCTTTGCAATGTGGTCATTAGAACTTCACCATTACTTCTTTAATGGAAATAACACGAAATGCATCATGACCAGGTGCAACTTATGCACTATTTATGCACATTATCACTCAGGTACTCTATTTACTGGGAATTAAGTAAAATTCCACTATATTTCTGTGGCAAAAGTCTTTTAAGTATAGCTTTAATGGAGAAAAAGAAGAGGAACTCATACACGTGTGCTCACCCACACATTATACGAGTCACACATAACTATGAGGCTCTGTGATTTAATAAACTGCGTTGAAGAAAAGTTAGTTAATGGTGGCAGCTCTGCCAGATGTCCAGGGAGGCTGTTGCCAGGTGTTGCAGTGAGGGCTGATTCAGCCCTGGACATCCTCCTGGCCATGCTTGCCCGGCCCTGTAGGCACCCCAGCGCTCTCAAAACATGGGTGTGCAGACCCCACTGCCAGCAGCTGCCTGGCCAAGGCGGTGGCCGAGTTTGCAGGATTTTGGTAAATAGGCTCTCTGGAAAAAATACTTAGGTTTTGTGCCAGCTGTGTTGCAGACAGCTGTTTCTGGGAACGCCTGCTGCTTCACTGCAGGGTGCTGTATTTCTCTGCTTATAAAACTCGGTGTATGTTTAGCCCGGTGTGGCAGGCAGCAGCCTGTGAGACAGGTACCCCAGTGTGTGTCCATGGCCCCATAACACAACCTTTGGGTGTCATGTCCAAGTCCAAAAGTCTCTTCAGATGAGACATTTCCTTGTCTGAAGGAGAAGTGTGAACTTCCTCTGCCCTGTGGTGTAAAATGGCCACCGAGGGGGCCCGGTGGTGGAGTGGACCCACTGCCGCCTTCCCGTGCCCTCGGTGTGCCCGGCCTCCCCGCCAGCCAGTCAGGTGCCCAAGTGCCTGAGGAGGGACAAACCCACGTCTGCTCCCCACATTTTCCTGCGTTACCCTCAGGGGGTTTCTCTTCTGTCATGCCCCCACCACAGACCGCGGCGGGTCCACAGCCATGACTCTGGCTTTCACATCCCAGCAGCTGCTAAGCCTCATCCACCACAGCTCAGCTCGTCTGCAGAGGAGCTGTCTTGGACTAAACCAGTTTCTTCCCAAATAGTGTTTGCTGTGTCATGAGGTTGCTGGGGCTCAGCCTCACTGGAAAAAGACGTTGTTTTGGCTTCAACTGGCAGCAGCACGTGTCCACTGGTGTGTCAGGAGGTGCTGAGCCTGCAGAAGATGCTCCCTGCACCACAGCCAGGCAGGTTTGGCTGGCTGTAGTAACACCAGGGACGATGCAGTGAGACTTGGACTTGGAGCTGGCTGTGATCATCTCCCCAGGCAGCTGCCTCTCTGGACCAGTACTCGGTTGGACCTTCAGTGCAAGGCAAGTGCTTATGCAACCAAGGGATTGAGGGCTTCCAGCTCCTCAAGGCCATCTCCATGCCCCTCCAACCTGTACCAGCTCCTACAGAAGCTCCTCTGAAACACATACCACAGCACCTGTGACAGGTTTGGCGGGGGGATGCAGGTGCTGTTGGGAGCTGTGTACAGTAAGGCTACCATGGCTGAACTTAGAAAAGATCGTGAAACAGAAGGACCAGCTGCAAGTGCCACTGTCTCCACCACGCTGGGGCTGTGAAGTGCACAGAGCAGCCCAGCCCTCTGAGGAGCTGGGGCTGCACCACAGAGGCTGGCCCAGCGCAGTCCACGACGTGCTTGTGTTTCTAACCAACCCTTTTGTTGTGAGCTGCACATGGCTTTAGGCCAATTTATATTTGTTCTACATTCTTTCCTCCTGCAAACAGGAGCACCTGATGCTTTATATGTTAAATTAAAGGGCCATCAAGTATTGAATCCCAAAGCTCAACAGCTTCTCTAAGAAAGAACAGGAGATAATGTCATGTCCTCCTCTATATATCACGAATCCTTCTTGCTTTTAGGCCTGTGTTAAGAGGACCTTTGGATTTTGAAGTCCTGTGCTTATTCCAGAAAATATCCTAGCTGAGAAACCAGATGTAAGCGTGTGCAAGGGAAGCCTGAGCTGCCTGAACTGTGCTGCAGAGGCACATGGCTGTGGGTGTGTAGAGGCAAACCTAGTCCTGCCTGGGAGCGAAACAGGGATGTCTGAGTGCATTGAACTGCAGGGGTGAAAAGTGCTTTGGCTTTTAACACCAGAAATGCTGATGCCGAGCCCAAATGGTGAGAAAATGAGCTCTGGGGTTCTGGCCATTGCACAGCTTCCTCCCACATGCAAGGTTTCCCCTGAGCATGACTACCAGCAGGACTTCTGTAATCAAATTTCAGTCAAATCTTGATGACGGCAAACTCAGCATGGAAACACGGGATCATTTTATTTGCTCCCCTGTGCCGAGAAAGTAGTCAACTGATGCCTATAAATCCTGAGTATTTGCTTATGAAACCATTTTTTTTCCTCTAGGATTCTTTAACCTTGTCCTCACTTCACTGTCATTTGGACCAGCTGTACTTTGTAATATAGTGGACTTTGTTTTATCAGCCTTATTTACAGCCTGTCAGCTTTCAGAGATATGTAGTTACATGAAATGGGTGCGCTTCCTTACCTGGCTAAGGAACAGTGTACATTTACTGTCATTATCCCTTGAATTTTCAGCTAGTTTAAAATTGGATTAATATATTATTACTTCTTTTATGCTGGTGCTTGCTGCTGTCTCTATCTGTCAGTTCTGCCTGTTGCTCTTCAGCAACAAAGAATTCCTTCTGTACAGAGTTTATTACCTCTAGGAGTGGTGAATGCAGATTTTGATCCTTCCCTCCACATGAGCTCTAAAAATTTTTTTTTTTTTAAAAAAAAGACCCATGTGCCTCCAACTGTAGCTAAAACATATTCAGGCTGTGTGGAGGGAAATGTACACTGATGTTAGCCCATGGTAGGAAGTTGGCTGGGGAAAAAAACCCAAAATTCTACCACATGAACTGCTTGCAAAAGGCAGAAGACAGACCAAAACTGTGAGTCCTTTTGTTCCCTCCCGTACAAGCTCTGTGGTGGTGTTTCTATGTCAGTGACTGAAGTGGGTCGAATGTGAAAGTTCAGTGAGATCACAAAGAGCCCAGACTGGAGTTTGCTCATCATGAGAGCAATTAGAGGAAGACTGTTCAAAGGTACCTTTGCAGTGGTATCTAAGTGCCTAATTATAGTAACCAGCTTTGAAAAATCTCACTCTGCACGTTTACCAGTGTGTTTTGAGAACACCACTGCAATATCAAGGTTACTTGGAAACACTGACGGGCTTTCATGTGGAAAGTTACTGTCTCTCTCATGCTTTTTTTTCCCAGGTGGAGGAAGCTTTCTAGTAGGAATTTCAGGGGTTCATGTCTCTTCCCTGCACGGTGGGCTCCTGGGAGGTGATTTGGAAGATGTGAAGCCAGCTTATCATGCTGTACAGCAGACTTTCAGGGAGGACGGACACTTGGTTTCATCTTCCCAAAGCATGGTCTTTATAAACTGTTTGGGTGGAGAAGGGAAACAAAGCTCAAGAAAATGGAGATGCCCTTTCGCTTTGAGTGAACGTGACCACCTCACACCCCCTGTGTGAACAACAGAAATTCGCAAAGGTCCAAGTGCAAATAAACAGAACTATTTAACTTAGAGGAGTTTCTGCAATTGGTGTTTGTTTTTCATCCTCATGAGCTAATCCCCTGAGGCTTTTATCTCTTGCTTTCACCTCCTTCAAACCAAAACTGGTTAAAGATGGATTTTCTTTTCCCCTCTCCCTGTTTCTGGTAGAGGTGTGTACCTGTGCTTTAGTCTGTTATTAAACACAGAGAGCGTTTCTGAGTGCAAAAAAGCCAGAATGCAGTAGGGCAAGGGATAGAAGTGCACCTGGCAGTGCTGTCAGGCTGTGCTCCTACCCCAGAGCCCACGTCCACCATCTTCAGCCTTACACCTTCTCCTCCCCAAGCTCCCTATGGGTGCTAAGCTGAGCTCCTGATGGGCTCCAAAGCCCTCCATTGAGGCTGCACTTACCAAAACCTGCTCGACAGCAAAAAAGATAGCCTTTTTTTTTTTTTTTTGGGAAAAAAGAGAGTCCTGGGAGGGAGTTGCACCTGGACAGAGAATTTGTGGCCTGCTTTGAGTTTGCAGTGAGATTAAACTTTAGTGGCAGCCACAATAGTCATGTGTTGTTTTGTTTCAGGTAGCAGCCAACGCCTTTATTTAAATTGTGGCCACTTCTCAGAAACCTGCGTTCCAAGAAGAAAGCATTTAAGCAATCCTGGAAATCCAGGAAAGTGAAACAGCAGGGCAAAGCTGAGTCTGTTACCTGAGGTGAATTAGTTAAACCAAGCCAAACTGCTGCGTGTGCGTGGCTGTGTGTGCACATTTGTGTGTGCGTGGCTGTGAGTTCACTCCTTCAGCTCAGTTTTTCCTTCTCCAAGGCCTGAGGAGGGAGCAAGCACTGTGAGGGGGAAACTTTTACAAGCTGCAGGATATACACCTTCTGGTCAACTCAAAGAAAGGGAGGCATGAAGCACACCTCTGGGCTAGCCTGCAGCCCGCAGTAACACTGTGCGCAGGTAAATTACACAATGGCTTCCTGAGTCCCTGCTCCATACGTAGCTGGTGTTTTCCCCACAGCTGCCTGAGCCAGACCTCCGCATTCAGCTGGCCGGGCTCCGGGAAGGCAAATCTCCCCAGACAAAGTGCCATGTGCAGGAATGCATTACAGCACCTATATGCTCTTCAGGGGAAAACTTTGCACTGGCTTCTTGAACTATGTTGAGAGCAAAGGTCTTTCAAAAGAAGAGAGGAGGGGGAAGGGTTGTTTTTCTCGCATATATTATGTTTTAACTCAAATTATGTAGACAAAAAAGCCTCCTTCCATGCCGTCGCTATGGCTACAGCTCAGATCATTGTGTGGGACTCTGCGAGTAGGAAAACGCCAAGCAGAGATGGGGCAGCGAGCCCAGCGCTTCTTCTTGCCCTCTGCCACGTCCTCTGGCCACAAGTTTGCCCAAAGCCACCTCTCCACCCTCACCCGATGGGAATGCTGCGATTGTGAAGTCTTCTGCTGGCTGGCTCAGTGTGAGGAGAACGTCTCAGGTCATGAGTTTGGGAGCGAGAGCAAGGAGGATGTTTGCACCTCACCTCCCGGGAGACGTTATCACTGCTGTCGTAACACCTGTTCTCTAACTCTTCCCCAGAGGCAGGCGTGCTGCAGCAAGCAAACAGGGTAACGCAGAAGGCTGCCATAGCTGCAGGCTCCACGCAAGCCCTGTGCCTGTGCTGTGGTCGAGTCCCACTGCTGGGGTAGCAAAGCCTACGTGTCTGCTTAGCTCTGATCATGGGTTCACACTACAGCTGGGTGGTGTGATCATGATCCTGGAAATGAAGAAAGTCAAGCCAGGTGAGGTTTCTCCTGTGTCTAAACCCACAGAAAATACTCTGCTGTACATCCTGACTGTAGTTACAAAGTCACCTTGGTCGCCCGGTAGCTTGAGGAAAAGTTGTTGAGGGAATTTAAAATCAGTCTTTTCTTGAGCCATGGCATTACCACATCATGCTGTTGGGAGACTTTGTTACAATAACTGTGAGAGTATTTCTGGTGGGTTTAAAAACCCTGCCTCTTAGTAGAATCTCAGCGAAAGTCACATTTGAAAGGTTTGTCCTTGTCTTTACCTTCACGTGTGAATGTTAAAAATTATCAGAGTTGGCTAGAAATGGTCTTTTTATTTAGCATTGCCTCACTTGTTTTCTGTGAGAATCTAGTTCAGCAGAATTTGTTTAGAAAGGGAAATGGTAAACTGCATTGGCAGAAGATGCAGAACAAGATACGATAAACACTTCTAAATTGTTTGAAAATTTGACTAAGTTGCTCACTTTCCTAATTATAATGCCTAATTAGTTAGCTTGTTCCATTCAGTCATGCAGCTTTGATAGCCTTATTGTGCTCCAGAAGTCTGGGGCCAGAGGTTTGCCCTAGATATCTAGTGAACTGTTAATTTGAAAATAAAAACATTCTTATACTGCTCCACTAGTAATCACCTTCTGGACTGATACACAGAGCCAAGAGAACCAGCTTGAAATAACTTCCAAAACAGATTACACTAGGGCTGGGATGCACTGTACCAATTACTGTAGCTCACTGAGCCGCCAGTGAAGTTACTGCAGCTTCACCGGTGAGAAGATCAAACACCCTGATGCTCAGTGAGACCTGCTGTAGACCATCTCCTCCTTCCCCTGCCTCATCCAGCTCTAGTTACCAGGCCGGTTCCTCAGGTGGGCTTACTCTCACCTCCTTTGGCTCACTGATTTGTGGAAGAGTACAGGCTCAGCAGGAACAAGTAGGGCGGTTCACACCTGCTGCTGTAAAGTGAGAAATATGTCTTTCTGTTACCCTGGGGCTGGAGAGGGATTTGAGCCTCAGGCTGCTGCAGGTGGTATGAAAGCTCTCACAGCAGAGGTGCTGCACAGGCACGGGCAGCGTCTGAAAATGACTGATTCTTGTGCAGAACCTGATCTGCTAAATCAGGGTAATTTATGTGACGGATTCTGGGCTCAGTCCAGCCTGTGTTTGTCCAGACAAACACTTGGACATACACAACCTCCTGCTCTCTTCCAAGAGCTGCATTTCTTACTGTTTTTCTCATCCCCGAGGCAACAGCTGACAGCCTTATCTCACACCTGGGCAGAGCTGGCACACTGCTGCCTACGCCTTTGTTAAAAACAAAAATAAAACAGAAATCAAGAATAGTTTCATGCTGAACGCCTTGTGAAACCTGCTGCTGGTGCTATGCAGAGGGACATCCATTTCTTAAATGTGGGTTAGAGTTACCTATGGTTGAAGCAGTGACTGCCCATTGCTCTCTAGGATGAGGAGACATCTTCCAGATGCCACGATTTAAGCAGCAATCAAAATCAGTTTAATACCTTGTTTTCTTTAAACCAGTGCATGTTACAAGGCACGTAAGTCTCTTCCCTTCCTTTGAAGTGGAAGCAGCGCTGGCCAAAAGCAGCCTTTTATTGTGGAGCTAATACAGACAAAGAGGAGACCAGCATAAAACTTGCATGTGTCCACTTTTACCATCAACTTATGAGAAAGGCAGACACAGTATTGCAAAGCTGCTAAATGTGTTTCCAAGCTGATTAGTAAGTTGATGAGCAGCATTGTTTTCACTTACTACTGTATAAAGGTTTAAACATGTAGGATCCAAGTTTTTCCACTGCTTAACACAGCACTTAATTTCAGGCAGCTCATCCTTGCCACAGCACTGAAGCACAAAAACCTGTACAGTATCTGAAATCATGTACATAAAACCAGATCATCAAAAGCATTAAAATTTGATGTTTAGCGACTCACATAAGGGAGTCTTTTTGTGGTTTGTAAGAATGCTTTCTCCTCCTCCTGACCAAACCTATTTTTGTAATTTAGGCTTTAACGCTCCAGCTAGATGCATCTTCCCCTTCACAGCTACGCCCTCCTGCCTGAGGTGCTCTGCAGTTAACTGGAAGTCCCAAAAAGGCAACACCAGAAGCTCAAATTTTTCTGGAGTTGCTTTCCAGAGCCAAGACCAGTGGTCCAACTTAGGGGCTCCAACTACACCTTAAATGTAGTTCACTCAGAACTCTCAGTAAAGAATGCTCTGCACAGAGGAAGCAGAGACCTGTATCAAACCCCTCCTGACACTCAGCTTCAGCACAGGCACACAGAACCCCAAGCCCTGTATGCACACAAGTGCACCTTTTCTCTCTCTGGAACTGTGGTAACTTTCGCTTTTGAAAGTGTTTGGGTGAAATAGGGAGTCTTTTATTAATTTGTACGTTATCCAACCAAAACTGTATGTGAGAATTAAAGTCAAAACTACTGCCATGAAGTCAAAACACTATTTATTTTTAAAAAAAGGCAATAATTAAACCAAACCCTACCAGTATGTACATTGTACACATTTGAATGCCACTTACAAGAATGAAGTTTCCATATACAAAGATTACAAGCCCACACTGGTAAAGGATGCACACAAGCACTTACTCGACTTCACAGATGCCTCAACTCCAGGATCACAGCACCAATTACACTATGACCACACCTGCATAGCATTTTCATTATTAGCATCCACACTACTTTAATTCCACTACAAACTGTACACAGAAAGCAAAAAGGAGTTTATTCAGAGAGCGTATATATTCGCCGAAAGAATTTATTTGCTGGAATAATCTCTCACTCTTCTGTTGCCATCTTCAAGAGATATTCTTTGTCAATTTTGAAGAGCCTCCACCCCTCCTCGGTGGACAGATCAGATGCACCTCTTCTCTTATAGAACCTGATAGATGGTTCATTCCACTCTGCAACGAGGAAGTGCATACTGCTGCAGCGGCACTTCACAGCAACCTGCAGAAGTGAGCAACACATTTCAAAACACCCTCATGATAAGCCTAGTAAGAACTGATGAGACTACTCAGCAATTAACTGTTATCACCAGAAGTCATCAAGTTCATTCTGTCAGTCACTTCAGCACCTGTCACTGTTTAACAGACTCCAGACAATGTTTTAAGCCATCTAGTATCCCATCACCCCCTTTAATTCTGAGTAGTTCTGGAGAAGCTCTCATGCAGTTAGCATGAAGCCTCAGTTCCCCTTGTTCAGACTTCTCACTTGGACATACCTGACTCAAGTTCTTCAGAATTTCTGACCCAATGCCAAGTCCTAAAAAAAAAAAAAAAAAAAAAACCAAAACCAAGAAATTCAGTTTTAATTTTAAAGCAGCCCTATAGGAAGCAACTCATCTAATTCTGTAATACATACCTCTATACTCAGCCATCACATAGAAGTCTTCAAGATACAGCAGTTTTCCAATCCATGGATCGTAAGTGAAGTAATACATGGCAAAGCCCACAATGAGGTGTTCTGAAACAAAGGATGTAACTTAGGCTAATCTGAATTTAAAAGGCAAAAAATAATAAGTCTTACATGCATGTTTAAACATACAGATTTTCTTCCTGTGACATGCAGACATTTCCTATCAGGTTAGAATTAAGAATGAAGTTTGCAAGTAAGCACACAACTGAATTACAAATTCTGACAAACTTCTATCAACCTAAGAGAACGAAGATTGCCCTTGCCATACCCTGTAATCCTCAACAGCACTGTCAGTCAATGCTGAACACGAGGCTTTTTCCTGCAACCAAATGACTACCCTACTGATTTATCAGTATTTCCATTCTGGATACACAGCAGTTCACAATCTAAACAATTGCCCTAACTCTGCTCCCTTAGCAACCAAAACAATCTATCAAACTCTAAAGAACACTGATCTTTCAAAGTATATTCCTCAGTAACTACACTGTACAAGAAGGCGTGCTCATGGGCCACCTTTACAGCAGCATTTCCAGCACCTCAGCTCATGCTTCCACTGAGACAGTCACACTTTCTTTACCTTCAGCACCATAAAGGCAGGGTAAGTAAGCTGCAGCTTCAATTACAATTCTGTGGCTCAACGGGGAAGAGAAACCAACTCTTCCAACAGCAGTCCACTGAAACCTAAACCTTGAGTATTTTAACTACATCTGCCATAACACTCTGCACATACTCAAAGAGAAGCGTGCAAACAGATTTCTGATCTACTGTGTCTTTGGTAAAGGTTTGGCAATAGCACTTGTCCCTGTAGACCTTACCTCATATTATGATCATCTACTTTATTGTGTAACGGATCTTTTAGTTACCTCCCCGCCCATCCATGTACACGGAAGGGCCATGTACATGGCGAAGCTAGAGACTGTAACCTGAAGATTGGGGACAAATTAAAGAAAAAAATGTGATTCAACAGGATTACATAAAGGTAAGTCAGGGTCAAACAAGAAAAGCCATTATATTAATTGGAGGCAAGTACATTATGTTATACCTGATCTTCCCACGCCTCCAGGATTAGCAACTACTTCAGCAGAGCATCACTATATGTTACTGCATTTAACAGTTCACCTATTCCTCCTGCCCCAACTCACTGGTGGAACCTTATGTATAATTGATAGCATTAAGTATAAGATACCTATTGCATATTTAGCACCTAAAAATAAGTATCAGGAAGTCTCACCTTCAGACGGCCACTGTTCTTTTGGCACTTCTGCAACCAGACAGTGGTAGAACGGGTGCTCGCCAAAACCATCCTCAAGCAGCTCTAGAAAAGCAGAACAAACCGGCACCTGAGCTACCACACCGATACCGCCCCGAGGCCACCAGCCCGGTGAGCAGATACCGCTCTCATACCTTTCTCCGTTAGCACCACTTGATCCTCCATGTCCTCGTATTTCGCCAGTTCCTGCAAGAGAACCACAGGTCAGCGGGCTCTGCCCGCAGCGCTTCCCCATTGGCCGCTCCCCGCCCCCTTGCGCAACAGCCTGTTTTCCTCACACGGAGGGACAAAGGTGCCCCCCCCGCGCCACCGAAGGCTGCGGGGCTGCCCCGAACCCGCCCGGTGCCTGGCGACACCTCCGGCCCCAGCCGGTCTCGCCTGCCGCCGGAACGACTCGGAACGCCTCCCCCCCCCGCCCTGCACCTTGATCAGTCGCAGCAGGTCGGGGCAGTCCTCAGGACGAGCGGCGCGGATGCTGAACGAGGCCATTTTCGACGGCGCTTCCCCCTGCGGCCCCCTCGGCTGACGAGTCCCCGATGTGTGAACAGGAGGAGCAACTGCTTCTTCATTCGTGTCCCGGGCGCGGCGGCCACCTGCGGTCAGTCAGGCTGCGAGCATGTCCCGGCGGCGTTCAGCAGATAACCAACCCTCTCCCCACTGCCCTGCGCTCCCGACTCCGACTACGCCGACGCTCGCCCCAGGATCCCTATTTATAGATGGCCACGCTCCGCCTCTCCCCTCCCGCAAGCCAATGGGAGCGCCCGCGGTGCTCGCCCTCAGCCAATCATAGCGCCCCTCCCCGGAATCTTGCCTCAGCGTGCCAGCAACAGCTGGCGCGGGGTCTCGTGACTCCCCGCGCGCTGGCGCCCCCTAGCAGAGCAGGGCGGCGCTGCAGGGTGTCCGAGGAGACCCCGCCCCTTTCCCTCCGCGACGCGGGCGGGCCTGAGGGGACCTGCAGTGCGTGGGACCCCTGGGGCTGCGGGCCTCTGCCGGCAGCGGCTTCCCTTCCAGGGCCGCCAAGGGTTGTTCCCCGGAAAGTGAGCCCGTCGGTGCCCCGGCTGCGCCGGACTCGGGGCTCTGTCTGCGGGGGCGCTGAGCGCCGCGCCACCATTTTAGGGGCTGTGGTGCCGCTGTGGCCGCCGGCCCTGCGCTCGGGGAGCACGGCCGCCTTCGCCACGGTGTTTTTGTTTGGAAAGAAAAAAAACACCTTTGTATTTGCTTGAAATACCGAGTATCGAGCCACACGGGGGAGGTGTGTATGTGCAGTACCGGGGTGCGCCCCCGCGCAGGAGCGTCCTCGTGGAAAAGGGTTCGAGACACTGAAGTTTCACTTTGGGCTTGGGACATTTTCTAGGCTGACACGCACACCCCGTGACCGACCCGGTTTGTCAGCCCGGCTGGAGAGGAAGGGAGAAGCACGAAGGACAGGAGTGTTTTCAGTACAGGAGGGGTCTGCCATAAGGACCCGACGGAGGCGCGGATGTCCCTGATGAGAGAGGCGTGATGAAGGAATTCAATCTGGATAAACTGCCAAAACGTCTTTGGAGTAAAAAAAGATGGAGAAATTGTCGTCAGCCCAGCAGGGGAACATTACCTGAACATCCCCTGACCATTACCGACAGATGTAGATGTGTGCTGCACAACAAGAGCAGGACCCTGGTCTAGATGACCATGTGTGTCTGGAGACCTACCAGCTAGGCCTCTCTGGGGAGAAGCATCGTTCTTTGGCATAGGCATGGTTGTCTTTTCACCCTCTTCTATAAACTTTGCAATTATCATGTCCATTCTTAAATACTGTAAAGGAGCTCTTTGTTTTACATTTAGCTTCATCTGACTTGTTTTGGGATATGGGAAGACACTAAGTCACACTACTGCTGCAGGGTAACAATCCTGAAAACTCAGATTCCCAAACACTCTCACAACACCCACACCCTATTTATGAGTGTATCCAACAACCTACAAGGTTCAGCTTCATTTAGACAGAGGGGCCAGCATTGAATATGACACTACGAGAGAATTCTATAAAGAAGCGTGTATTCCAGTTGCTGGTGTTAGCCAAGAAAATCCTTTGGCGTGCAGTGGAAAGTGCCTAGAGTGCTGAAAGAATAATTGGGGATTTATGCAAACACCCTAACTGGCTCAGTTTACCCTCTGTTGGAGCAAAAATGGAGATGCTCAAAGAACACAAGCATTTCCAAAACACAATGGCTAGTAGTAGAAAAGATTTGTTTTGTGAGTTATGGATCTGGAAATCCTTCAGGACAGGGCTTTTGACAGGGAGGCTGAATCTGAATAAACTAGCAAAGAACAGACTCAGCTTAACTACATACGTTTAATGAATATACATTTTTTCAGTCCCTAGAAATTACCTGATTGGGATCAGGAATGGAGAGTACTGTCTCTGAGAAAGACTTAACAGTGTTCATGTTGTGTCAACTTTTTGTTTTGCATTTCACAATGAGGAAGTCATGCTGTCAGGAAACCTACTGTTGTGTAAGAGCAGCAAGTCCCTGGTTTCTTTCATTCTGAAGTCAGAAAAGTCTTATGATTTTAGAAATGGAAGTTTCAGCCAAAAAAACCCAGTTTCCACCTTGTCTGTTTTTGAAAGTCTTGCTTTAACTTGCTTAGAAACATGCTGATATTGTGTTACCCCAGTGAATACAGTTCATTGGAGTTAGCTTTCAGATTCACAAGGCAGAAGAAAAAACCTCCTAAAGTATCAAAAATAGTTTCATGAAACAATAGGAATGCAGAGAATTCAAAAAAAAAAAAGGAAAATGAAAAATATATAAATAAGATACCTAGTTTTCAGAGACTATGCTGCAATTATTTAGTTATATATTACTAGAGATATTTTTCCAGAATAAGATTAATAAGAATGGTAAGAATATCTTACAAAGAGATCCTAATGTGAATCAATCAAACTGATGGGCCTTGTACTTTATGGCTGCTTCCTTTTGTCTCAGATCTGTTTGTCTTTGAGCAGTTTTTGTGTCATCTTCACGTAGCTGAGGTCAGTGGTGAAATTTCTAATGACTTGCACGAGGGCTTGGATTTTACCCTTGAATGATCAGCCTGTTTATTTGCACTTCTCCCCAAGGGAATGAGTACTGGTAAGTCTCCTGAAAACTATCAAGTTTTTATCAAATTATGTAAATATGTATGCTGGAAAGTGGTTAGCAAATGTGTTTAAGGTAAACCAATGTTGAAATAACATGTTATAATGAAATATGCACCAGAGTCTAGATTAGCTCGCTTTTCTGTTACCAGCCACCAGCTTCTTCCATGCAGAACCTGCTGACTGTGAATCCCTCAGCCTTTCTACCAGGAGGGCTAGTGTATGAGGGGGCAGAATAGTTAGGATGGTTAGAATTATCTAAAAAGATCATGTGCATTGTTTCTCTTACTCTTATCTCCTCCTTAAATCTTACTTGCAAGTGGGAAGACAGAAAGTTTCATGCAAAATAGCTAGCAGCACTTTCTTTTTTAGCATGCAACAGGACCTGGTATTAACAAAAGTACTCAGAGTGCTGTGTATCTGACTAAGGTAAGTTTTCCCCACATCCTCTCCGGAGATGGAGGTCTTGTCTAGTCTCAAGCTACAGGAAGTAGCCATGCTAGTTTCCCAAGATCCTTTCATGGCGATGAGAATGAACAATTTATTCAGAGAGTTATGGGACCTCAGCTGGACACTTGTACTGTTAACATAATTTTATTTGCGTCTAAATTTCTGAATATCCTCTTATCGTGGAGGCTGGAGGGGAAGGCTGAAAGTGGGCACCAGCTTGCTTTTTTACTATTCAACTAATCAAACTCTCCTTCTGGTATTTTAATTTTTGATTTCCTCCTTCGCTAGGAAGATTCCTTGAATTCCTATATGAATGCCTCTCTCATGCCTCAAAGTTTCTCTGTTTATAATAAATAAAAGAGAGAAGGAGAAGAACTGCTTATTCCATGTTCAAATGCAGTGAGTTAATGATTTTTGATTACAGTATTCAATGTTCTCAAGTATTTCAATCCAAATTATATCTGCAGATTGTATCTCCAAATGATATCTCTTGTCAAATCTCTGGAGCAGAATACAGAAAATGTAATTAATATTCGGTGTTGACCTGTTATTTTTCCAGACTAGTCTTTGGGCAACATTCAGGATTCTCAGCATTTCAACCGAATGATTTCTTTTTAATACACAGAACTTGCATTGAAATTTATGAGTTCACAGTTGCTTCCAGATATTTTTTACAAGCAGCTTACAATTACAGTTCATCAGCACTAGTCTGTATGTAGAAAAAGAAATTTATTTCTATCAGAATAGTACAGAATGGTAAAATAATACTGCAGTAGCACTGCTCAGAATTTGAGGCAAATGCAAAATCTACAGTTTCACATAATAAAACTACATGTATTTCCATTTACTGGAAATAAAAGGAGCATGATTCTGCATTATTATCTTTAAAAACATGTTTTATGTCATTAGAACCTTACTCCTGTAAGCTGATATATCTAATCTTGTCATTTGTAATTATGCAATTCGATGAATTTAGACATAACTAATTATTCATCGGTATCCACAAATCATCTACATAATACATGCAAATAATTTGGGGGTATAAAAGTTATAGAGAGAAATGGTGGGGAAAAAAGTCAAATCAGGCCTCAATTTTATAACTTTATGGATACGGTGGAAGACCCTTTGGCTCTGACCCTGCGATATACTCAGATCAGTGTTCTGGGGCGCAATGTCTCAGGCTCTAAAGAGAAAGTCGGAATATAACCTTTTCCTTAAAACTAATGGGGGTTCGCACAATGAGCAGGTGTTTTTTGTACACGTCACAATCACAATTTTGTCTTTTGGCACAGTCTTTTGCACTGTCCAGAGCTGATTCTTTTTGTGGCATCTTGGTTTTTGAACCTTCAGCATGTGCCCACAGCAGGCTTCCACATTTTCTCCCTTGACCAGATGAGTGAGAGGCTTTGCAATAGCGCTCTTGACTTTTTCCTCCGTAGATGCGCAGAGAGCTGGTCTACGTGTGGTCATGTAGCAAGAGGTGTGTGACTGCACGGGCTGGTGTATAGAAGGGTGGTAGATGGGGACAGGACTTGTAAGACGTTTGGGGGTGTGGGCCAGCTGAAAGGAACTTTTCCCCTGTCCTGCCGTGCCTGCCTCTGTGCCCACTCTCTGCCTCCTCCAGGAACGAGGCTCACCTGTCAGGCCCCTCACCTGTGCCTGGGTATGTGGTCAGGAAACAGGAGGGAAGCGCTCGTACGACATCTGACACACAAACTGTGCCAGTCGCAAGGGTCAGTTCCGGGCGGGTTTTGCTCGCTGCGCAAGGCAAGCAACTTCGGTCTCTGTCTTTCAAAAGGAAAACTGCCATCTACCACAAGTCTCATATTCAAGAGATGTGAATCCTATTTTCACATAGCCTCAGTTTAGTTTGTCTGGAAGCAATTTATCAAAAAGAAGGTGACAGAGAAAAAAAGACCAATCAGGTGTTATTCTTGCAAATAATGAATCATCTGGTTAATGTGCTTTCACCCTTTGCTAGAACATCTGTTTCTCATACCCTCTTACAATCTCGGTTGATTAGCGCAAAAACTGCGTCTTGAAAATAACTGTAAAGATGAGGAGGATCTTTAGCAGCAGGTATTCGTTTATTGCGGATCCGGGGACTCGGGGGATCGCTCCTCCTAACAAACCCACCTGGAGCCAGGAGTGTGCTCTTTTTACAGCCTAAAGTGTTGCATATTCATAAGTTTACATCAGGTGGGAATGAGGATTGCATCATTGGGAGGGTCTCAGGGAGGAGATTTACAGTAAGTCATTATAATATTCCACGCGTCTGGCTCCGCCCGGTTACGCCTGCGTGGTGCATCCTGGTGGTCGTCCTCGGGGGTCTTGTGGTGACAGCCAGTGGGATCCTTTTTGTTCCAGTACAGCAGATACTGTATGAGAGACAAAAACAGTCATTTTCTGTCCCAAAGTGAACTTTCGGGCCTTGGTGATATTCATGATTACTGCTGTCACTGCCCGCAGGCATCCTGGCCATCCTTTACTCACAGTATCCAATTCCTTAGAGAAGTATGCCACAGGTCTTTTATATGGCCCCAGCTCCTGAGCCAACACTCCAAGAGCAAGGCCTTGTCTCTCATATGAAAACAACAGAAAGGGTTTAGTCACATCTGGTATTCCGAGAGCTGGAGCTTGCATTAATTCTCGTTTTAAGGTTATGTATGCTTTGTCTGTCTCAGGGGTCCAAGACAAAATGTACTTATTGTCATCCTTTATAAGCTGGTATAAAGGTTTCACAATTAGACCATAGTTGGGAATCCACAGTCGACACCAACCTGTCATTCCCAAAAAGGTTCGGAGTTCTTTTACTGCCTTGGGTTTTGGTGATTGACAGATAGCCTCTTTTCGGGTGCTCCCTAAGGCTCTTTCTCCTCCAGACATTTCATATCCCAGGTACGTTACCCTTTGCTTGACCAATTGTGCCTTGGCCTTAGAGACCTTATATCCTCCCAATCCCAAAAAGTTTAGGAGGCTGACAGTCCATGTCTCGCATTGTTCTTTGGTCCTGGTAGCTATTAATAAATCATCCATGTATTGGAGTAGTGTTCCTTCACCTTCTGGGGCCTGCCATTCTTCCAGTTCTTTAGCTAATTGATCCCCAAATATAGTGGGGCTGTTCTTAAATCCTTGGGGTAAAACAGTCCAAGTCAACTGACTTTTTCGGCCTGTGCTCGGATTCTCCCACTCAAAAGCAAAAATCTTTCGGCTTTCTTCTGCTAGAGGCAGGCAAAAGAA
This sequence comes from Podargus strigoides, assembly GCA_028020825.1. NCBI lineage: Eukaryota > Metazoa > Chordata > Aves > Caprimulgiformes > Podargidae > Podargus > Podargus strigoides. The sequence goes on along the minus strand of CM051641.1, from coordinate 3,992,643 downwards.
GGCATCCTTTAGATCCAGGACAGTAAACCATCCCCACTCAGACTGAAGTTTCGTTAACAATGTGTAAGGGTTAGCCACCACTGGGTATAAAGTTTTAGTGATCCGATTTACTGCCCTAAGATCTTGCACCAATCTGTAGCTACCATTTGGCTTCTTAACTGGTAGTATGGGAGTGTTATATTGTGATCTGCATTCTACCAGTAGTCCCTGATCTAAAAATTTAGTTATAATTGGTTTGATCCCTTTTCTATCCTCCAATCTTAGTGGATATTGTTTGTGACATACTGGATGAGCATCATCTTTCAATTCAACTTTTATAGGGGTTGCCCTTTTGGATCTTCCAGGGGTCTCAGTTTTCCATACCATGTGGAATACTTGATCAGAGATTCTTTTCTCTATTTCTGGATCATTTCCAATCGCTAACTGTGGTGTGATATTTAGGATGCTTAAAGCTAATATCAGTTTTTCTTTGGGTATTTTCACAGTCATTCCCCCACTGCCAAATTCAGTCTTGGCTTCTAGTAAGGTTAACAGATCTCTTCCTAATAAGGCTTTAGGTGAATTCGGTAAATACAAGAACTGATGTGTTCCTAATATCTTTCCCAATTTAAATTTTAATGGCTGTAAGAAAAATGCCTTTTCCTTGGCACCAGTTGCGCCTGCTACACAAACGAATTCCTTCCCTATCGGGGTCAGAGTCTGGTTCAAAACTGAGTACGTGGCTCCGGTATCTACTAAAAATTCTACCTGTTTTCTTTCTCCGAGCTCCAGTGTAACCAGCGGGTCCGCTAGGGGAGAGCCAGCCGGTCCCCGTCAGTCCAGTGCTAGTTGGTTCTGAGGGGACCCTTTGCCTGCTATCTCTGTTGCCGAGCTAACATTTCCTGCAGACGGACAGTTTCTTTTCCAGTGACCTGTGCCTTTGCAAACAGCACACTGATTTCATCCCAGGCGCTTTCCTGCGCTCGGAGCACGCCCCCCCCCACGGCCGCGACCTCTTCCCCATCCAGGGAAACCTCCCCTTTGCACGGCTGCTACGGTAACAGGCTGAGCTCTATTTTTGTACACTTGCCAAGCTTCGGCCAGGAGCTTCTCTAAATTCCTATTATCGGGTTCTCTAATTTTCTGTAGCTTCCTGCAAATGTCAGCTGCTGACTGACCTAACATAAGAGATACAAGCTGTTGCTGCCCCACTTCTGAGGCAGGGTCTAACGTAGTATGTTTTCTCATGCCTTCACGCAGCCTGTCAACAAAGGCTGACGGGGACTCAGTAGATTCCTGGTGTATGCTGAATAGCAGTGACCAATTTATGGTTTTGGGAATTGCATTTCTCAGTCCCCATGACACCAAGTCTCTATAGGCTCGTAATAGTCCATAATCCCCTGAATCATCTGGATTCCAGTGTGGATCCTGAGTGGGAAATATATCTTCCACCCGTCCTTGCAATGCCCCAGTAGTTATTTGCCCTAGAACATGATTTTTCACAGCACTTATAACTGTTCCTTTTTCTGTTTCAGTCAATTCTGATAGCATAAGATCTACATCCCCCCAATCAGGATCCTGGTTTTTAACTATTAAATCAAATCTCTTTGCCACCTTCTCAGGATCCTCTCGATACTGTCTGGCACATTCTCTCCAACCATCTAAGTCTGCAGCTGTAAAGGGTGCCTTAACCCTGGTCCTATCCCCATCAGGTCCTACCACCTGTCTCAAGGGAGCAATAATCTTATGTTCCTTAACTTTCTTGCTTCGAGTTCGGGATGATATGCCTGATGAACATTCGTCTCCTGATCCCCCATCGGAACTATCTCCCGGAGAGTTAGTACTTTCAGTAGCTCCCAGACTGTCATGGTTACTTCTCATCTTATGAGCAGGGGCATGCATCCTGGCAGGGAGGTATGTACTAAATTTCTGAGTATCTAATACATCGTCTTCATCTGCAAGTTTCAAACACCTTTGTCCTATGCTACAAGCTGAACAGCATCTTTTAAGTCTGCCTTCCGTCTTAGCCTCCTTTTCTAATGCTAAAATTAAAGTATCCTGTGGAGCCAAATTAATCCCACACTGTTTTTGCCATTCTGGTTTATTTCTAAGAGTAAAAAACATGTCTGCATAAGCAGTCTCACTCCATTTTCCCTCTCTTCTCAAAAACAACATGAGTTGCAAAAGAGTATCATAATTCAAAGTGCCATTTTCTGGCCACTTTTCTTTACCACCTAATTTGTATAAGGGCCACCACTGATTGCAATATTTGATTAAATCTCTTTTTACTAAGGTACCCCCAGGGATTCCTCCTAATTCTTTCCAGTGGGCTAATACACATCCCAAGGGGGTCTTGCGGGGTACCTCTTTACTGGCTGATGGACCCATTCTTACCCCTTATCTCCTTAAACCTCCTCTTGCACTCCTCTAACATACTATTCCAAGCTTGCTCTTTTACGGTCCACACCCGGGGGATTGGTGCCCCCCCCCCCCACATACTCTGCCTTGCCGTTTCTCTTTCCTTGCCTCTCGCCACAGTTCCTTTAATCAGTTACTACTTTCCTCCTTGCACCCTGTAAGAGCTAAAAATCTTAATGCCTGTGCCCTAGTGTGTAATTCTTCCTTTCTGCAATCTCGACACCAGGAAACACAATACCACCTCTGATTACACTTTGCAATTACACAATGTCCAGGCCTTACAGCTTGGTGCACAACTTGAACAAATAGTTACAAACTTTTTATAAGTTGTCATCAATCACTCTACCTTTCGCTTCGCTTTTCTCCGGCCGTCTCAGTCGCCCGAGAACGGAACCGCGGATAGAGCTCCTCACTCGCTTCGTACCGTGGTACGTCTCAAGCACACATCACACTCTCAATAAAACACACAAACCCACAAAAACACCTCTACACCGGTCAAATTACTTTTCCTGGGGACTCGAACCCCTTTGTGACGCCAGTTCACCGGTTGGGGACTCGAACCCCTTTGTGATGCCAGTTCACCGGTTGGGGACTCGAACCCATTTGTGACGCCAGTTCACCGGTTGGGGACTCGAACCCCTTTGTGACGCCAGTTCACCGGTTGGGGACTCGAACCCCTTTCTGATGTCAGTTCACCGGTTGGGGACTCGAACCCCTAGTCTGCTAGCAGAACAATCTTTGCAGGGACTCTAACCCCGGCCTCGAGGTCTTGTGTGGGGACTCAAACCCCACGTTACCTATAGCGCTTTACCTTTATCACAGGACGAATACCTTCTTGTTTTGGAGCAAATGGTCCTTGTCCGCCCTCGCAGAGGGATTCAAGCAAGGGAGCTCCCCCAGGAAATCCCGGGCCGCGGCAGGGAGGTCGCCTTACCTGGAGCCGTGCGAAGTGACGGAGAGTCCCATCTGGGGTGCCAGCTGATTAGCGCAAAAACTGCGTCTTGAAAATAACTGTAAAGATGAGGAGGATCTTTAGCAGCAGGTATTCGTTTATTGCGGATCCGGGGACTCGGGGGATCGCTCCTCCTAACAAACCCACCTGGAGCCAGGAGTGTGCTCTTTTTACAGCCTAAAGTGTTGCATATTCATAAGTTTACATCAGGTGGGAATGAGGATTACATCATTGGGAGGGTCTCAGGGAGGAGATTTACAGTAAGACATTATAATATTCCACGCCTCTGGCTCCGCCCGGTTGCGCCTGCGTGGTGCATCCTGGTGGTCGTCCTTGGGGGTCTTCAGGAGGAAGGCTCCGAGTCTTCCTCACGGTGTCCTTTTTACCTTTACTTCATCCCTCCAGACCGGTCTGTTCTGGTTTCCAGGACCCCTTAATTAGCACTGTGGTTCTTATCAGTCCCTCCTTCCTGAGGGAGTGTTGTCTTTGGGGCCCCTTAACCAACACCGTTTGATCACTCAGGCCTGGCTGCTCTCTCTTTCAAGGACGAGTCTCTCAGTTCTTCCCTTATCTTACTAAGCATGTTAGCAACTCCAAACTTTTATCCCTGCTGGTTAGTTTTTTAACTCTAAACTATATTAGCCTCCTTTTGCTAGCTGTACATATTTTCTACTGCAAATACACTAATCTGTACACAATTGCTTAAGTTAACATTTTCCATAATCACGGTGGTCTCTTTGGTAAGCCTTTAGCAAGGTATGTTTAACAATTTCTTTGCTGGCTCGTGCCTCCTACAAGCACCATTTTGCTGGCAAGTTGAAATGGCGAGTGAGAACCACATACCTCGAGGTCGGTGTGAAAGCCACGGGCAGCACCTGGCCACCTACAGGTACACAAATCACTCGGAGGTGCTGACCCGGTTTCACAGAATCACAGAATGTTAGGGATTGGAAGGGACCTCAAAAAATCATCTAGTCCAATCCCCCTGCCAGAGCAGGAATACCTAGATCAGGTCACACAGGAACATGTCCAGGCGGGTTTTGAATGTCTCCAGAGAAGGAGACTCCACAACCTCTCTGGGCAGCCTGGTCCAGTGTTCTGTCACCCTCACTGTGAAGAAATTCTTCCTCACATTTATGTGGAACCTCCTATGTTCCAGCTTGCATCCGTTGCCCCTTGTCCTATCATTGGATGTCACTGAGAAGAGCCTGGCTCCAGCCTCATGACACTCACCCTTTACATATTTATAAACATTAATGAGGTCACCCCTCAGTCTCCTCTTCTCCAAGCTAAAGAGACCCAGCTCCCTCAGCCTTTCCTCATAAGGGAGATGTTCCACTCCCTTCATCATCTTTGTGGCTCTGCACTGGACTCTCTCAAGCAGTTCCCTGTCCTTCTTGAACTGGGGGGCCCAGAACTGGACACAATATTCCAGATGTGGCCTCACCAAGGCAGAATAGAGGGGAAGGAGAACCTCTCTTGACCTACTAACCACTCCCTTTCTAATACACCCCAGGATGCCATTGGCCTTCTTGGCCACAAGGGCACATTGCTGGCTCATGGTCATCCTGCTGTCCACCAGGACCCCCAGGTCCCTTTCCCCTACACTGCTCTCCAGCAGGTCAGCCCCCAACCTGTACTGGTACATGGGGTTGTTCTTCCCCAGATGCAAGACTCTACACTTGCCCTTGTTGTATTTCATTAAGTTTCTCCCCGCCCAACTCTCCAGCCTATCAAGGTCTCGTTGAATGGCAGCACAACCCTCTGGTGTGTCAGCCATTCCTCCTAGTTTGGTGTCATCAGCAAACTTGCTGGAGGCCCGTTTGGAGGCCCATTCTCCAAAAATCCCATCCGAAGCGATGGGATGGTGCCTCTGTGCAGAGCCCTCGACACAGGCGGACCGGCCTCTCTGCTCTAAGGTTCCTTAGTGCCCAGTAATAACGGCAATTCTGTGAATTCACTGTGTGGACTACTTAACACGGCAGTGTTTTCTTAAACCTCTTCTGCCTAGGAAACGCCAAGGCTCTCACTTACTGTCCCTAACAGTGCCCCCAAGTGACCGGCCGGGGGAGGCGGCCGTGTCCTCCCGTGCCCCGGCTGCACACAGCCCGGCGGGGACCGGCCCGGCCGCTGCGAGCTCTCCGCCCCGGGCTGGGGGAGGCCGGCGGGATCCGGGCCTGGTGCCAGGGCGCTGCCCAGCGGTGAGCCTGCGAGCCCGCGCCTCCTCAAGGCAGTGGAAAAAGAACTATGTAAAAAAACCCCAAACAGCACCGTATTTATTGAAGGCAAGGCCCACGGAAAGTCCGGCGGGCAGGCCCTGGCGCCTAACGGTCGTCCCCGGCCCCAGCCTCTGAGAGCAGCCGGGGAGAGGGGGACGGAGGGACCGGCGGGCCGCCTCTGTGTGGAAGGCGCGGCCCGTGGCCAGCAGCGGAAGGGATCGGTATCGCGCGGCGGGCCCGGAGCCGCCCGTGGGCGGGCAGGGCGAGGGGAGCGGAGCGCGTAGAGCGTCGCGGTGGCGTGGTCGCGCAGGGAGCACTTTCTGTGCCAGGCGGGCCGCGAGTCTATGGTGCTGGAGGACCGCATGCCTGGGGCAGGCGTGGCCCCGCAGGCGCTGGGCGAGCGGCGGCTCCGCTGACGGTCCCGGCCCCCGTCTCGGTGTGGGCGTGGCGAGCACCATGTTGGCCACCCGGTAAGGCTGCCCGCGGCGGCGGGGGTGTGTGTGGGGGATAAGCCGGGGGGGACGCCGCTCCGTGCGGGGAGGAGGTGGCGGTTCGCGCAGCGGAGCGGTGCGGTGGGGCAGGGCCCGGGCGGTGCCGTGTCCTGGCCCTCGCCCCGCGGCCGTCCTGCTCTCCCGTGCGGGGGCTCGGTGCGTTGGCCGGCGGGGCGCTGCCAGGGCGTGGCACCCCACGACTTCAGCAACTCCGCTGGCAGCGGAGTTGGTGGCGTCGGGGGTCGTCGGTGCTGGCCCGGCTGCCCGGGGAGCGCCGGTCACCCTCGGTGGCACCAAAGTGTGACACCCCGCGGGCCGCCGGCTCGGCTGAGCGGGAGGTCACTGCTGGCTGTGCCTGAGACACGAGTCCAGGAGCTGCGCCAGTGACAGAGTTTTCACCATTGCCATTCCTGTCATCTTGGTGCGTACGGGACGCTGCTGGCCTCTGGGCTGGTTTTTTGGTGTGTGTTCCCTTTTACTCTATTAAGTGCTCCTCGTATACCTGTGGACAGAGGAAGCTTGTGTGTCCATGATATATGTGTGGAGGTATGTGCGCGAGGAATATATATAGAGAGAGATGTGTACGTGGCCCTGCTTTGTCCACTGGTGCCTGGGGACTTGCCTCAGCTGAGGAAAATTAAGAGGCAGGCAGACCATGTTCCTTGTCAGGATAACGCTGTGAACTGTCACGAGGGGTTTTACTCCTGCTGACCCTCTGTGTATTTTTGTGTTACCACAGTTTTACTTGCCCGGAGAAGTTGCACTGGCTGCTACCTGGCTGAACATTTACAGAATTGCTGGGCAGATTACATTCTCTGAAGGGTTTAACGGTTGTCTCTTCTTTCTGAACAGCTAAGAGGATTATATCCTGCACTTTGGGCTTGTTCTGAGTTGCAGCAGTACTAAGTGATAGAGGAGAAGACCAGGCTTAGCTGAGTGTGACTGTGAGAGGCCTTGTGATATCCTTCTTGGGATGTTCAACCTTCCACTGCTATGCGTACCAGCCAAGTGCAGGAGGAGTGTATGGTTAGGGTCACAGATGATTTCCTAGTTGTACATGGACTTCACCTGTGTTAGGATATCTACAGGGTAGAAGCTGGTGTTTGGTCTTAGCTGGTTGTCCCAGGGCATCTGAACAGTCAGTGAAGAGAGCAGTTACTGCCAAAGAACCATCCTTCCTTCCTGTTTTCAGATAAGGACAGGTATCAGTTGGAATATCAGCTGGCTTGAACTGTTGTGCTGATTGTATCTGGTTCTAAAAATCAGGCTAAAAGTAAGGAGTGGGGTTTCTGAGGCAATCAGTGCCATTCAAAAAATAAATTCTAAATTATTTTAATGACATTAGTTTTAATGATACTAAATTCTTCTGCTTTGCCTTTAGGTTGTGCACCATGAGGAAGCTTCCCTCTGTTCTGGCTAGGACACTTGTTTCTGGGACCAGTGGCTCCCCAGTCCTTCCTGACTTGTCCGAAGGTAAAGTAATTGGCCATACTTTGGAAGCTTTAGTGATGTTTCTAAGGAGTTTATTCTTTCAGGTGGTGGCCCTTCATGTGTTAATATGGTTTGGATAATGGACAAGTCCTTGACTGTTAGCTCATAGTGTGGGTGTTTAGGAAGCAGCAAAAAAACACTGTGTGTGTTTGGAGATTAATGGCAACAAATATGTATAATCATTGAAGTTGTGGATTTAGGGGCCTGTCTGGTTCTCTAGTGTTGGAAGAGTGCGTGATTCTTTTCTGGAGGGACAACTGCTTTTCAAGTTGGCTGTAGGTAGAAAGTCAACATAGTACAGACAGGTAAAATGGCAACTGGAGAAAATGGCCAAGAAATGGAAGAACTGAGTGGAAATAATGTCTTACAGAATTTATTAATGTGTCAATACTGTTAATTTTGTAAACTTGGAGAAATCTTTTAATCAGATCAGCAGCATTGCCTTGAGAAAATGCTCTTGTCAATAGAGCTTTGTGTTGAAAGATTGGATTGTTTTAGCTCTCTAATAGTAATAAACCATAATGTTCCTGTTTCAGAAGCTTTTAAAAAAAAATTTCTTGGATTCTAATCCCACGTACTGAGAAAAGGGGAGGAGGGAGAGGGCTGGAGCCAGGTACAAGTAATTCCTTCACGGAATTCTGCTTATTTCTGAGATCTTGTTTTTGTCTTTGTTGTCTAAATAGAAACCACAGGTTTTTCAGTAAAAGAGAAAATGAGGGATATTCATTGTTAGGGAACTTTTTTTGGTTATTGTTAATAAATAATAGTTTGGGAGGTTAAAGGAAAGAAGCAGGGATATAGAATATTGCATACTTGCAAATATTACCCTGCTCTTTTATTTGGATATTTGATAATGACATCTAGAAGGCCAGTAAAAATAGTGAAGCAGTGAGGCCATCCAGGCCTTGCCTCTGATTTGTTTCCAAGGAATACTAATACTTTTTTTGACTGTAGTAACTGTAAATATTTGAGATTCTGTTCCAAAATTGTAACATTTAAATAATGTTATGTAAACTTCTGCTGATATATAAACTAGTTCCCTTTAATTTGGTATCCATACTTTCACAAAACACTTACTAGATTTTCACATGCTTCCTCTCAACTTTGGGTCCCAGCTGTGAATGCCCTCACTTCTTCCATGATTCTCCCAAAGGCTACACAAAGTGGGACTTTGGAAGTTTCCTCTGAGATAACTCTCATCCCAATTCCTGAAAAATTCTCTAGGTATTCTTTCCAAAGCTAATAGTGTTTGTCAATAGTACAAGGTACCACCAAGTTTGAAAAACTGATTGGAATTGCACTGCAAGCAGATGCTACGTACAGAGAGCCAGTAGACAAAGGAACTGGAAAGCTAGCTTTGAAGGAAAGGATGAACTTAGTTGAAAACACAAAGATACTGACTGTAAATCAGGCAAAGGACAGGTTGCCTACAGTTGCTTACTAAAATTAAGGAACATGTGCATAAATGGAACTCAAGCAGGTGGAATAATCGGGTAACTCCTTACTAGGTGTAATTCGCATTGTTTCTTTTAATTGTTAAGCTAACCCGTGTTTTCCATTCCACAGGACACTTACCCATTCATGTGAATAATGGTGTGTTGTGGTAATCTGCACATATTTTAATATTTGCTGTAACACTAAACTTACTCAGCTACTGTTTTTCCTTACTTTAGCATTTGTTAAAATTGAAATGCTATTCTTCTCTGTCAACTTGCTTACAGCCTCTTTGCCTTCAGTGAGTTGCTCTGATCTTATTTGTGGCAATATTGTACTAGTTCTCTGTCGGCACATTGTGTTTCTGGTGGCGTGCTGGATAACATGTTTCTAAGAGGCTTGTGGCATACAAAATCTCTTATGCAGCAACTCCTGCAGTACTTAGCTTCATTTTAGACATTTGAATCTGCATCTTTCACTGAAGTTCAGACCAAGCTCTGTACCAAAACTGGTGGTAAAATACATCATAGTGGTGTACCTGAACCTGGATACAGCCTGGGGAGGCACCAGCACAAGGGGACATGGCTCTCTTTGGTGGAGATGAATGCAGTGATCCTGTCCAACTGCCCTCGTGTCTGTTGTCACAGCACAGTGCAAATAAACTCAGACCCTGCTGCTCTGGCATTAATTATCCACTGATCACAGTTTAGCAGATACTGTGAAATATGCAACATGATAATAATGGATAAACTCCACTTGCTATAATTGTTTTGCACATTTAAGATGTTTGCGAAATAAGAAAAGAGAAAGCGTTTATGGATTTTTATTCTTTATTAATGTCTGTTTTAAGATGACTCATATCTAGAAGAGCAATATAATTTTTCCAGGAAGGAAAAAAGTGAAAAACTATGTACTTATCAGCCTGTAAAATGGAGTAGATTTAGCTTGGCAGCATTTTAGAAGCACTTTTACTCTTTGTCCCTTTTATTGCTAAAAGAAAAATTATGTGGTCTCAGCCTGGAAAATGTTTACTTTTATGCCTAAAATTGAAATCAGAAGTATTAAATGGGACTAACAGCGTATATATATGTTTGCAGGTTTGGACCTGAGATTTTTTTCAGAGCTTTTTATCTCTTCAGAATTGAAAAGGAAGATGGACTTAGTTTAGAGAAAAAGTGCTGTTTATTCCCCCTCCATCCCAGCACAGTCTGCACACTGTTGGAAATTTGAGGTTTTGTGTTCTAGAAGCTGTAACAGTGTTTCTGCTAACACAGTATTGATCAGCTGCATGCTATGGCAGCTTCACAGGTGGAGTATTGAGTAACAGGAAAGTAGTACCTATTCTGTAAGTAAGCCTGCTGCTTCTTAAGACAAAAAGAATCAGACCTTCCTCCTTTCAAAAAAAAAAAAAAATCAACTCTAAGAGTTTTCAATGAGTTTCTTTCATTGAATTTTTTTTTTCTTTTTTTTTTTTTTTTCAAGAATGAGTAGTGGAACTCTTCTAATTTCAAAACATGTTTTTAGCTTAATTTGCTAAAGAAATGAGGCCTAAGCAGTCTATTTTGTCTTTGCCTATTTTCTTGTCCCCCTCTTCTTCTAGAACCTTACAACAAGAAGGACACTTTGGAGCTGGAGCGTGTCCAAAGAAGGGCAGTGGAGCTGGTGAAGGGTCTGGAGCACAAGTCTGATGAGGAGCGGCTGAGGGAACTGGGGTTGTTTAGTCTGGAGAAAAGGAGGCTGTAACAAGGTGGAGGTCAGTCTCTCCTCCCAAGTAACAAGCAATAGGGTGAGAGGAAATGGCCTCAAGCTGTGCCAGGGAAGATTTAGATTGGATATTAGGAAAAATTTCTTCACCGAAAGGGTTGTCAAGCATTGGAACAGGCTGCCCAGGGCAGTGGTGAAGTCACCATCACTGAAGGTGCTTAGAGACGTGATTTAGTGGTGGACTTGGCAGTATTAGGTTAACAGTTGGACTTGATCTTAAAGGTCTTTTGCAGCCAAAACGATTCTCTGAAAATAAATGAGCACAGATCTTGGAGAGAAAAGTGTTTCCACAGGCTTTGTGAAAATTGGCTTTCAAATCAGAGGTTCGTTAGAGTGCCAGATTTTATAGTGGTAGGCTATGGGACCCTGCTGGCAACAGGCAACCAGCTGACATTACCTGCCCTTCATGGGTAGGATTATTTAAAAAGTACTCTTCTCATTCCCTGTCTCCCAGCTGCACTGTTCCTTCCTCTGTTCTTTTAAGACTTCCTGATTTTTGTTATTTCCACAGTTTGTGTTGAGGCTGAAATATTTTCACGTCAAAATTTCTCAATCTGATCTTGATCCGCTGTCTCTTTCAGTTGTTAATTAGCATCACACGTGCTAGATTGCACTAACAGACACTTGAGATGCATTCTTTGTTGGCTGTACACAGTAAGCTACAGAATCGTGTTACTCAACCCATTATTGTGATATGCCTTCTAACAGCATCAGTGAATTTGGGCAGACTTTTGTTTCTGAGCTGCTATTTGCATGAATTTGCTTAATTTTCCTGTTCTGGGATGAGGATTGTGCTTTTTAGTACCAGGCAACCTCACATTCATCACCTGCAGAACTAAGCTTGATTTGCTTTGATTTTTTATTTTTTTTTTCAGTGCGGAGCAGATTGAGGGATATAGTGGGAGCATCTACCAACTGGAGGTACAGTGTACATTAAATGTGTTTTACTTTATTTGTGAAACCCAGGGAGAGCTCAGGGTTGTGGTAGTAGAAGTTAACAATGTTAACTTGCTGGCAGGGGAAAAAAAAAAGATCCAAGCTAAAAAGTAATGCAGATGAGGTTTCTGAATTATTACTTTGTGGATCAGAGGCTTCTGAGATTTCTCTTGTAGAAGATCTTTAGCACCAGAGGAACTAAATACATGATCTTGATCCTTACTAGATTCTCCCATTAACTTTGAGTCTGATGGAAGTTTAAGAGCTGTAGAGTCTGACTGTATGTTGCTGTTACCTCTTGACTTAACCTGTTGGTGGATTACCCATATGGTGCATTTGTCCTGCACTGAGTTCAGAGGCAACTGAGCTGGTTCACCATGAAGCAGGCTGCATTATGAATAGCCTGGCAGCACCCATGTCACTGTAGAAAACTGTCGGCTTGAGGTCTGTGTCTCCTTAATCGGGAGCATTTTGGGCATTTCTTTTCTCTGCTGTAAATTAATTTTAGATTAATTCACATACAGTTTAAATCATTGATGTTTTGCCTTTATGCAGGTTACCTTCCTCCCTCTCCATTACATTGAATAAGCCAGAGTTGGCTGTAATCCTCTACTCTTAACAGTTCTGAATAAGTCAGCATAGCAGTCTGGGGAAATTACTTATTACTGTTTGTTTGACTGTGTTTGCTGAGCTCGTTTCACACTTCGTGCACTGACGGGGAAATGGAGAGGCTTACCTGGATGTAGTGTCTGATCTGTCCAGGCCTTCTGATTAGGTTTGACTAAATGGGATTATAGGCATGTTAAAGAAAATGCCTGAATCTGGGAAGCTGATTTTTGCTTAGTAATGATAGCATCTAAACATGAGGGCCTTGCAATTTTTGGTAGGTCAGTTGAAAAGGGCTCTAGAAGGTGATTTAAAAAAAAAAAAAAAGCCTTTCCTGCAGCCTGGGATGGCTGGGGAGGAGCCACGCCATATGGAAATATCATTCAAGGATCAAGATTTAAGAGGACTCTGGTCAAAACTGATCTTCCATCCATGTCTCTTCCCCCACTGCCCCCACCCTGGAAGGAGAGTAGACTGAAGCCATGATCACAACAGCAGTGTTTTTCTTAGTTATGTCTCTTGTGCTGTGTAAAATACAGCAGAAATGGTTTGCAGAGTACTGTGTGCTTCAACTACCATGAATAAGTAAAAATTGGGGGTTCATAGCTGGGAGTGCTTGAGAACGATGGGTTTAATATGGGGAGATTTGGAGAACATGAATCATGTAGCCTTTGAGGTCCCACTTTTAAAATGGAATGGCAAAGAGCTGATATATGTGGAGACTGAACAGCCAGTGCTTTCATTGAGTTAGGCCACAGAATGACTAAAAAGGACAAACCTAAAAGAATAGCTTGACAGGGGTCCCAAAATTGGAACTAGGGAAGGACTGATGTGCATACATCTGGATTGCTGAGAGAGAGGAGAGCTGCATGGTGAATGAATGCCTTTGGCTGTTAATTTTGCTAAAAGAAAACATTGGTTCATGATTTTTCTTGTAAAGGCCAGTAGCATTTTGTATTAGAAAGAAATATTGTGCTTATATATTTATTCAGGTTTTGTACTTAAATTTGAATTAAAACTATTGATCTGTTCATTGCTAATTATAGTTGAGAGAGTTATTTCAGAAATGAATAATGTCATTTCTCAGATTGTTTAGGGCAGGTATTAGTTAATACTTAGATGAAGTATTCTTACTGTATGACTGGTACTGCAGTATGTAACAGTATTTATCTGTTGAAAAATGTTATTGCCTTGAGCCCCATATTTCTGTATATTGAAGAGTACGTTCTGAAGCTGAAGTCAAGAAGAGTTCTGCTGCTGACCTCAGAGGAGCCAGGATGGGACTGGTGAAAACAGAATATAGTTGAATTTTTCATGTTTGGTTTCTGTGTGTTTGTAGATAAATTTTTGACTCACTCTGATTACTTTCTCTTAAACCTTTCACTGAAAGACCTTGGAAACAAGTATTTTAAAAAAGGTGCATCATCTTGGATGTTGCATCTTTCCTTAGTCATCTAGTGTATTCTATTTCTATGCAGTGGCATAATTTCAAATATTAATCCTCTGGAGGAGGTTGTTTTCCTTCTGTTTTCTTTGAACTCTGCAGTAGACGTTGCACAGATGAGGTAAACCATATTTCATGTTTAAAACAAACAAACAGCTAACTGAAAATTTCTGCTAGACTTTTACTCTCTTTGATCATGGATTATTCGTATTTCCCTAAAAATTATTAAACAGAAAAGAAGGGATAGAAATATGTTGAAGCATGACTGCTTTGTACTTTTCCTCTCCCAAAACCAAAACTGAAGTCAAAAAAGCCTGCATATTTAATGGCAAGTACCCAGAATTCATCTGAAGTCAAAACTTAAATTTTCTTTTTGTTGAAAAGGTTCTTTCTGTGGTTTCCTTTTAGTTTTTTTTTTTTTTTTTTTTTTTTTTTTTTTTTTTTTTTTTTTCTTAAATTGGTTTTGTTAAACACGATGGCACTGGAAAATGCTGGAAAAGCAGCTCTGAAGGGAGTATTACCCTTTTCTGTATTATTTCTCTCCATAACTTTCCTGTATAGTTGTAAGACAACTGGGTAGGAAGAGAGAGGGAAATAGATTAATTTTCCCTTTCCTTTAGTTTGATGATCTAGTGTATGCTGTATGAGCTGATGCTGTAAAGGGAGAAGTCACCTGTGGATGATAGCAAGTCTTAGCAGACTAGTGCTCTCTGTTGTCATTACTAACCAGCCCTATACCTCTGCTTTACTCTTTGGGAGAGATCATAAGTTGGCAGTCAGTCCTTTAAAATTGGCACTGTAGGAAGAGTTATGATACAACAGCTGTGGAAGACGTGAATATGCACAAAATCTCATACAATAAATTATGTTTGATATGTTATTTTCAAGGGGAATCATTTTGGTAGCATTCAGAATTAGATGAATTTTGTTCATCTCTTTAGTGCGAAGTATATGCTTACCACATGTACACAAAACTATTTAAAACTTTTCTGCAGTAGTCTTGCTTAGCATAGCTGATTATGTGTTTTTCATGTTCTTTTCAAGGCACTCTTACTGTGTCTTGTTATTTTTACTACTTTTTTGTTTTCATTTTGATTATCTTTGGTGTGACATCTTTTAGCTAGGGTTGCAGTTCTGTTGTCATGCTCCAGACAGTGTGTTGTGTTTTGGTGTTTTTTTTTCTTACCAGGGATCACGTGCAAGCAATGCAAGAAAGAAAAGCTCTTCATACTTTACTGGCAAAACAGCAGGAAGATCTTCCTCCTAGGAGAATGAAAGATAGCTACTTGGAAGTTATTCTGCCTCTAGGAAGTCAACCTGAAATAAGAGAAAAGTATCTGAATGTACACAACAGTGTAAGGTAACAAAGCAACCGTGTTACACATACAGGAAAGTGTTAACATTCATTTACTGTGAATATAGGTAGTTAATTGTCAAACACCCCCATATCTTACAGGTTTGGAAGGATACTTGAAGATCTTGACAGTTTAGGAGGTATGTATCTATGCTTTTGTAAAGAATGCACCAGTAATGCAGCCAAAGTGAATTTGAGTACTGTTAAGTGCTGTTTGGTATAATATAACATGACATCAGGGAGGGAATCACATCAATGTGCTATCCTGAAGGGAAAGGAAAAAAAAAAGATACTGATGCTGAAAGAGAAAAAGGGATGATAAAGATCAGACAGTCAAAATTGCTCAGCTTCAGCTTCTTGCTTCTGCCAATTTTGTAAAGGACCAGCTACAAGAAATATTTACTGAGAAATGATCCTAGGTTATGAATCTGGACTGAGTGTTAAATCAGAGAAAATTTGCAGAGCGTGCTATTTCAAATTAAAATGTAGGATTTTTCTCTTAACCCCCCCAAAAAAATCCAACACACAAAACCCAACAGACAGTGAGGGGCAAATATTTTAATCTTCCCTTTGGGGAGAAGAGAGTACAAGCTGGAAAGAACAGAATGTATGCGTTGAGAACAAATGAAAAACACTCGGTATAGATTCTTGGATTCTGTCTCCGAATTGATGTTAAGGGTTGTTAACTCGGTTGTTTCATGAGTTAGCTTGCATAATTTTTTTCTCCTTTTTGTTTATTCATGGTCTTTAAAAGTTCAAGATCTTTGAGTTTTGTTTTGCAGCTAAAATAAGTGCTAGGTTGTTAATATAACTTAGAAATACTTGTCTTAAAAATGCCACCAAGTGACTTCCTTCTTCATCAAAGTTCTATAGCTGATTTGGAGCATTTTCATGGAAGTTTTTTGGAGCATTTTCATGGAAGTTTTTGACAAAGAATGATTATGGGGAAGTTCTGAATGAAACTTTTTATTTTCTGCCAAAAGAAAAAAAAAAAAAAAAAAGGCATTTTATGGGTCCAGATAGGCAAAATCAAGGAAGGCAGAGAAACAAGTGAATGCATGTCACCTATCAAGGATAGACAAAATAGCTGCATGACTTATATTTCTTTCTGGAATGTGGAAGATACTGGCTTCAGTACCTGTCCTGAAAAGGAGACTTGAAACTATTGGCTGCCTTCTATTTGTAGTCATACTGGGCTTCAGTTAGTTCCCCTGGGGGTATATTGTTTTGGGTTAATCAAGATTCTGTCCAATTACACAATATTCAGGATGGTGGTCAGCAGTTTTCACAGGAAAATGTACAGTTTCATCCTCCCCCCTGTATATTCTGTGATTTCAGCAAATGAAGTCAATCAGACTTTTATGTAGTACTAGTTTTTTGATCAGTTTTTAGAATTGTGACTTTAGTAATTTTAGGGGAGAAAAAAAAATCTTAGATTACCTGGAAGGACAGAGATCTTCCTTCTCTCCTGTCTTACTAAGTACAAACTCTTGACTTTGGAAATCTGTGTTGAGTGAAAATCATCTGAGCACTACAAAAAAAATCTTGGCAGCCTTGTATTGCTCTGTTTACTTGCATGTGCTCTCTATTTACTGGGATGTGCTCTTTTGAGCAGAGCTAGTTGATTTAAATAGTGATTTCGCTAGTAGTAATTACAGTGTGGTAAATACCTCTGACTATGCTTTCATGCGTGTAAGGCACAGTGTATCTAATCTGCAGCTCTTTAGATGAATCAGTATTTGAAAATAAGTCCCCAGATGGCATGTATCCTTGGACAACTGGCATTAAATCAAAATAGGAGGTAGGAAGGTTCTGAGATGGTGGGTTGCAGGGGTAAAGGGAACAGATTAAGTGGGATTGGAAGCAGAGGAGTGATGGGTTGATTTTAAAGTGCTCAGCTAAATTTCCTCTTTGTAGTAAGTAAATATGCATATAGCTGAGACAGCTGCTGAATCACTGTTTTCTTTAGAGCAATGTGGAAGTTGTGTGCACTCCTACAATATGATACTTTAGTTTTTCAGGTCCTTCTCATGCTTCACAAAGATGCCTTTGATCTGCTCCACTGAAGTCTTTGTTAAAGTATAGAAGAACTGAGAGCTGACTTCCATTTTTTTATCTCTCTACAGTTCTTATTTGCTACACTCACACCAAGCAGGAAATGCAGCCAAGATCTCCCTTATCAATAGTTACAGCTCTGGTGGATAAAATCAGTAAGTGGCAATTTGAGCAGTAGAAGTGGTTTCATCTGTTTGTCTTATTCTTTCAGCAGCTACTGCCTTCCAGTGGTTGTTACTGAGGATACCGTCTTCTCTCTCCTGTTTGGTTCACTTCGTCTGGTTTTGGCTTTGAACTGTGGCTTTTGTTGAAGGGACAAGGGAAGAGGGTTTTGTAGATGCTTTTCATATTTCCCTTCCTTTCAAAATACAACTTTCACACTTCCTGCATTTCTGGGTTTGGTTTTATTTTGGCATGTGAGTTTCTTAGTTTCTTTATTGAACAGTGTTTTTTTCTGGTGGATCTGGACATTGCTTGTGTCACGTGTTCTGCTGAACACCTCTGTGGGTCTGCCATCCGTCTGCCACTTGTATGCTCACTTCCTCCTCCTGTTCTGGCTTTAGAAGTCTGATAAGGCAGAAACTGCAGGCTGGCAGTGCGGTCCCTTGCAGCAGCTGGCTTTTCTGGGTTGTCTTTGTGTGTGTTGCTACTTAGAGAACTGAAAAAGGTCGTAGAAAATCCAGTCTTTCTAATGTCAGATGTCCCCAGTAACCTCTAATATTTGTCTAGATTTGTGCAAGAAGATTATATATCCAGACTGTGACATCAAATTCACAGGAAATGTTTCTTGGGTTGGAAGGACCTCAATGGAAGTGAAGATGCACATGCTGCAGGTTAGTTCCTGTGAGTTCTCTCTATCCTATGACAATGATGAGGTGCTTCAGCATTAATTCTGGCTGATGACATTAGCAGTCTAAATTATATTTTCCAGAATAACTGTTTTTGAAGGGCTTGAAACAGCCCTAGTGTTTCAAGACCAAGACGGTTTCCAGTAGTCTAGGTGCAGCAAGATACTCTGTTGCTAATCTTGCTGTCAAGAGATGCATTGTTTCTTAACCAGGATTTTGTAGTTGAACTGGAACATAGTACTCCTACAGAAAAACAATAGGTGGCTGCGCTCTGCATTTTCGTAAAGAAGTTTCTCCCACCTTTTGAAAAGCTTTATTTTCTGTATATCTATGCATTTTATAGATTTATAAATGGTGATGTTGGTATTCAGATTCAGTATTAAATTGTATCTTTTGTGTTCATCTTATCTAATGTGTAGCATAATTATTTTAATAAGTTATTAAATACTAAATAATAGAAAATAAATGAAGGGTGTAGCCAGGCTGCACTGTGGAGGAAGCAGAAGGAATATTAGTAACTCAATTAAAAAATCCTTAACATTTCTATTGAATATTTACTGTCAGTTGATTAGTTTACTGAAACATTAATTCAGTAATGTAATTATTTAGAGTAACAAAGATATGCTATAAACACTTAAGTGGTATTAGTGGCTATAGTTCAAATAGGTAAATATTTTTTGATTCAGTTTGTCTCCTTAAGTCTTTGGTGTAGAAGATAATATTACACCTTTGTTGTCTGAACTCCTCCCAGTGCTGGCATTAGCAGCAATTTGGTTTTGACAAGAAGTTCTAGTTTTGGCATTTCTTAGAATAAAGGGTAAGTGGGTGCTCTTACAATGCCTGTGTTAATTTCCTCATGCCCCCCAGCTGAAACTAGTAGTTAATGAGCATTCCCTGCTTACTGTTTACATTGCAGAATTCCTGAAACTACAGTTTTAATTGTCTTTGACCAATTGTGAGAGGTCTTGGAAGAGATGACAGAAAGTGAAAGTAAACGATGTTAACGGTGTCATTACAAAGTTGATGTCAGCTGAATAGCTTGCTAAGCACATTTACAATTTTAAAGTTTAAAAACATAATTGTTTTCTGTCTCTCTTAGCTACATGATGGTGATTACAGCCCTGTGTTAGATGCAACCTTTGTCATGGTGGCACGGGATCCAGAAAATAAACGGTAATTTGTAGGTCAGGAAAGTAGTCTTCAGACTCTGCTATGGTAAAAATAGCGAACACGGCAGCTTGCTATGTATGTGTAGGAACCATATAGTGCATGTGGTAAATCACACCGTTGATGCTTTCTGCTGGCAAGTGTTACTTTCCTGAGGCAAGCTATAGAGCATTGATTTCAGCAGTCAGATGATACTGGGAATTGCTGTTATTCTTGGAATCTGACCCTTTTCTTAAACAGATTTTCCCTGTGTTTGAATGACCGGCCTGATGAACATAGAAGGGAATGAGTTGGCTAGAAACCCACCTGCTTTCTATAGAACTTGCTAGAATTAATTGCTTTCTTGCCCTAAAAAAAATGGAAAGGGTTGAGTCTCAATGGTTAAATAGCTTTTGAGTAAATAATGCCATTAATTCCCTAATAGACATTCTAGGTGTCATCAGAATAACTCAGCCTAAAACTTGGCCAAAAACCATGGAACTGATAATTTTGTTTTTGTTCTGTGAGAATACTTAACTTTCTTATTTTTCTGATTTCACACTCTCTAATTCCTTAGTCATTAAACTAACAGGCTGCTTAATTTCAGTTTTGGTTTATATGACTCCAGCACTAGAAAAAAAAGGGTTGTATTTCTTACCTCTTTCTTGTACAGCCTGCAAAAGTAATAAACAATTTTCTGTTTCTAACTATTTAAGATTTGTATTAATGAAGAGGGATATGTTTAATGAAGGGCTTTTGCTTGTCCAGGCAAAAAGGTCCTCTCTGCATGCCTCTTGTCACCAGGCCAAGTAAAGGCTTGGGGTAGAGGTGAACTGTTCAGTAAAAATAATAATTGGAAAAATTATGTGGAAGAATGGCTCTTGAAAATAAGCACTTACCTTGCCTTGTGCAAAGAAATAATTAAATGTTATATAATTAGGTTAGAGTAAACTTACGTGTGCAGTAAAATAAACATACAAATTTGTACTCAAGGCAGCCTCATGTCATCTTCTTTGATAAACAGTACATGTGGTAAACAGCTTTGAGCTGTTGATAAGGCTGTCATGGGGACATGTAGATTATAAGAACACTTGCTAGCTGTGGCACTGTGCTCTTTCTAGTCCAGGATGAGTGATACTGTTCAAGTTTTATGTATCTCTTTGGACTATCCTAGATCATCACATCTGCATTTGCTGAGTTTCTAAGCAGTTCTTTTTGAATAATCTTCATTATAATCCATGAGTACAGTTTTAGCTTTTTAAGAAGCATAGATGCATTGCTTACTCTTTCTTAATTATAGTAGATAGTGGTTGGATCACTTAACTACCTCTTCAGAGTTAAAGCTAGTATGGTATTCCCTTGGCCACATAACCTGAAGCCTATGTCTTATCTTGTAACGTGTATGTAAGCAAATATGGAAGACTGTTATAATGTACTCACAGGACAAATTCTTAAAATGTTTGTAACTTAAAAATATTCCTGTCCATAGGCCAGCATTTGTTAATCCACTCGTTCCTGAGACCCCTGAGGAAGAAGAAATCTTCAAGCAAGGGGAATGTATGTCATACTTTGTGGTCATATGCACATCTTTCTTAGGTTCATCTTAGTAGCTGGAAGGAAATAGACTTCAGAAGTTTTGCTGCTTAGAAAGGCTCCTAATTTGTTTAAAATAAGATTTTTGTTCTGTCTCGTGTCAGTAGTGTAAGAGAGTTTAAAAGCCTGCTGTCACACTGGGATCACATCACATGGAAATGCTTTAGCTAAACTGACAGACAAGCTGATGTGCTCTGCACTTCCCAAGACTTCTCTGCTTCCAGGGTGCTCGCTGCACTTCAGATCTGAGTGCAGCACGGGCTTTCCTAGTCGTCTGGCTGATTGACTGACTTCGTGGTGGGTGTGCTGGGTGCGTCACAGCTCCTTACCTGTCTGGGTGCCCATGTTCCTTTTGGAAAGAAACTCAGGAGAAGAAAGGAAGGGAGCAGGGGAAGGAGTGTGCAGCTCCATCTTCTTTTGTTTCAAGCTGGAATTTTAAAGCAGAGAATTAGAGAAACATTAAAGACTGAATAAACTGAACAGGAGGTATTTTTAAGCTAAAATTTCAATCATTGTGGCCTATGGTAATGAGTTCTATCATAAATTTTCATTCTTGTACCATTGGCTAGACCTGAAGATGATTGTAGGATTTCTTGTTTGATATGTTTTTCTGTACTTTGAGGGGGGTGCTTAAGTTTTCTGTAGGAGGTGTGGGTGGGTATGACAGTATTTGTATAAAAGGTCTTCATCACATTGGTGAGGTAACGGTGAGCTTCTGCCTTATTTTTTCTTTGATGCAGTCAATTCTAAAAGCCAAATTTCTGTTTGAGTCTATGAGACTGTGAAGTTATAGCTTTTAACTTACAGGGGGGAAAAAGAAAGCAGGAAAGGGGCTGTTTCCAGGTTAAAAGCTCCACAGCCAAGCCAAATGTTTGTTTGTTTTGTTGTTTGTTTGTTTGTTTGTTTTTTTTTTTTTGTTTTTTTTTTTTTTTTTTAAATTTAAACTTTAATATGTTGGGTTTTTTTCTGTTTTTTTTTCTGTTTAGTGAACAAGCTGAAGAGGATTGATTTCAGCACTGCCTCTTTACTGAAAATGGCTCCCACTGCAGAAGAAAGGAACATTGTTCATGACATATTCCTTAACACATTGGACACAAGGCAAGAAGGGGAGGGGTGGCGGAGAACTGAAGTCTTATGAGAGGGTAAAGCGATGTGCCTTTTAAGTGGTTGCTCATAAGGGGTAGTCTGGAATAAACGCGCATATTTTGTTTTCCCATTTTGCGATTTAAACTTGGAGTTGTTTTATTTGAAACACAGGTACAAAATTTAATATGACATCTACGCCTCTTAAGAGTCTTCTGTCATTCAAGAGTGTTAGCTGTGGTGAAAGTGACAGCTTCTGAGCAAGCAGTTACGAATAATCTTTAGAAAATGGTTAATGATGTTTACCCATGTAAGGGGATGAAATGATCTTGCAGCAACTGGCCATGTTTTAACCACGTAACCTTGCGATGTGTTTTAAATATAATATCTGACAACATTATTTGAGGGAGACTAGTGTTGGCATACTTCTCTTATACTTGAGATTTGTGCGAAATTGTCCAGTGACAATAGTGATAAAACAATGCCTAATGACATTAGTGCAATGCTGTATTTGTGGATAACTTATTTCTTTCACTTACTAACATTATACAACTGTTACTACCAAAGTGAGACATGCCTTCCCTTAAAATTAGCAGATGTATTTAGTACACCTTCTGTCTGGATTTGAAAACCTGCATGTTTGATATTGAATTACTGTTAGCTCATTGTGTGCTTTTAATTCATATTATGACTTAAAAAACAGAGTAAGGCTTTTCTGGCAAAGTGTGTACTTTGTGGTTGTGATTTATCTTTTCTTTCGTGTGCCTTTCTCGAGTCTGTTCATTCACTTGAACATTATCAGAAGTTTTTGTAGGAGTGTAGGCTTATTGCAGTAACAAGTCAAAATATTACTTCAGATGAGGCTTCAAGGTCAGTTGGTACAGCTTTCACTGATAGCATTTCTGGGGTTTTTTGGTTTGTTTGGGTTGTGGGTGTTGGGTTTTGGTTTTGTTTTTTTTTTTTTTTTTTTTTTTTTTTTAGTGTGTGCATTTGCTATTTGTGCATTCTTGACTTGCTGAATTCTGCTAATGTGGGCTATAAAGTTTATTGTCTCTTCCAAAGGACAGTAAGTTTCCGGAGTCGTAAATTACCACCCAATTCAGTGTGGATGGAAGATGCAAAGCTAAAAGGCCTACAGATTTGCCATCCTCAGGTATTTTGAAAAATATTAATGAATTAGAGAAATAGTTATTTATGAATTATCTTGTAAGGCTTGTCAATCCATTATTTTGTTTCAGCTTTGTAGTCCTTGCAATGTATTTAGATCTTAGTTTCTTTTGCCATTTTTCTGTTATCTGTATGGACTGCCACTGTAAAATAGAAGATTTTTAATTACCTTCTTTTTTTACCGGACTATTTATTTTGTGTAAAGAAATTCCTTTGCAAAGTGTTTAAGGCGGGCTTCTGGTTGCTGACACAATTTTGAGTTTTTATCTTACGTTGTCAAACGTGTCAGATGAGCTTCTATGAAGTAAAGTTGCCCCAGCCATTTGGACTTTTGCATGTGTATTTCAGTAGTGCTTTTTATACATTTAGATGCTGGGAGTTCTGTTGAATGCTGTGAGTAGAAGTGAAGACTTCAACACAATGCTTTGGAAAGAATATATGTAATATAGCAGTTTGATTTTTGTTTCTGTGTACAGGAACGGAACATCTTCAATAGGATCTTTGGGGGTTTTCTCATGAGAAAGGCATTTGAACTGGGATGGGCAACTGCTTGCAGCTACGGGTGAGTTGTAGACCTGCAATTATATATAAATTATATAATCCAGAGCACTGTGCACATGTACATAGGTTGGGAAGTGAAGCTAACCAACCTAATGATGATCTGAGTAGAAAAGACCTAGGTGTGTAGTAGAATCTTGCACTATTAATGCACAGCACTGTTTTACTTAGAGCATCTGTTGTATTTAGGAAGAGATTTGCATCTTGCTTCTTGGAGCTTGGTTTTTAAGCATTACATGTCAAGATAGAAAATACATCCTTTTTCTGTTTTCCCTTGAGCTATTGAGGTTGGCTTTTGAAGATATGTTTTCTGTCTAGCCATATAAAACAGACATTCTGTCAAATAAATATTAGATCTTTTCATTCCATACACAAGAGGAATGGTTGCTGAACTTCTAGTAACTGCTTGTGCTTAGAAAGTGCAACTGAGGTCACCACCCAGCAGAGATCTATGTGTAAGTTTAATGGAGCATGCATAACCTGATAGAAGGTGCTTTATGTCAGTGCTTGGAAAAGTGAGGCCTAAGGAGTGATGACATGAAGATTGCCTAGCAAGTGTAAGTCATATGATACAATAATGCCAGGCACCAGTATAGGTTAGGGGGGACCTCCTGGAAAGCAGTTCTGAGGAGAAGGATCTGGGAGTCCTGGTAGACAGTAAATTATCCATGAGCCAGCAATGTGCCCTTGCTGCCAAGAAGGCCAATGCCACCCTGGGCTGCACAGGGAAGTGTGTGGCCAGTAGGGCGAGGGAGGTCATTCTCCTCCTCTACTCTGCCCTGGTGAGGCCACAACTGGAATACTGTGTCCAGTTCTGGGCTCCCCAGTTGAAGAGAGACAGGGAACTACTGGAGAGAGTCCAGCAGAGGGCAACAAGGATGACTGGGGGATTGGAGCATCTCCCCTATGAGGAAAGGCTGAGAGTGCTGGGACTCTTTAGCCTGGAGAAGAGAAGGCTGAGGGGTGATTTAATTAATGTTTATAAATACCTAAAGGGTGGGTGGAGGGAGGATGGAGCCAGACTCTTTTCAGTGGTTCCCAGTGACAGGATGAGGGGTAACGGGCACAAGGTGGAACATAGGAGGTTCCATTTAAATATGAAGAACTTCTTTTTGGTGAGGGTGACAGAGCACTGGCACAGGCTGCCCAGAGAGGTTGTGGAGTCTCCTTCTCTGGAGATGTTCAAGACTCGCCTGGATGCAGTCCTGAGTGATGTGCTCTAGGGGATCCTGCTTTGAAGCAGGGGAGTTGGACTAGATGATCTTTGGAGGTCCTTTCCAACTCTGAACGTTCTGTGATTCCATAATAATGTATACTTAGAGAGTGTCTATTTTTATGCGTGTGAGAGGTTTCCTCCAGTTGTTTTTGTCCTGAGTGGTGACATAATTCTTTAGCACTTCCTGTGGCCTGTGTTTAAGAGAGGTCTATTTTCTAGTAACCCTTCATTCAAATGTTGACAAGGAAGTATTTTAAATTTCTCCGAACACCCTAGTTATTCCTGAGAAGAAATTTCTCCTTTTCTTGCTCAGGTGTTCCAGACCTTTTATCATATCTGTTGATGATATCATGTTTCAGAGGCCAGTTGAGGTTGGATCCTTATTACTGCTTTCTGGACAGGTAGGAGTTGATTTATTTTTGAAAAGGAAAAAAACTTATCTTTGTTGTAGTTACTGTTAATCACTGATAATGAACAGTGCATTATGAGAGTATGTGACTTTTCTTGTTAAGCAGTGCAATGAAGTCTGGTACAGTTTTTCAGTGCCAGTGATAAATTACGAACTATAACTCTTACCTTAACTGTAGGTCTGTTACACAGAAGAAAACTACATCCAGGTTCGAGTACACAGTGAGGTTTATGATGCAGATACCAGGGAGCACCAGACAACCAATATCTTCCATTTTACGTTTATGTCAGAAAATGAGGTCCCACGGGTTGTCCCCAAAACTTACGGAGGCAAGTATCCAGTTAATGCATTGTCACCATAACGCTGTAGACAAGATGGCTTGCTTTCTGTTGGAACATCGATCACTTTAATAGGTGAACTATTGGCATTTGAATAATTTAGCAGGATTTCATGGCAAACCACATTTATTTTATGCTCTGATGACAGTGTGGATTGCTTCTTAATGTTACCATTCTGTAGTTGCCCAGTACTGATACTAAGTTATTAATGTGATTCTCTTTTCTCCACCGTGTTTCAGAGTCCATGTTGTATTTAGATGGGAAGCGACACTTTGCTGCAGTCATGAAAGAAATCTGACACACACGGAACGCAGTGTAGCAGCATGCTGTCTTGGAAGGTGTTGTCACCAGAGATGGCTAACAGACAGGTGCTTGCAATACTGGAAAAAAAAACAACCCACCCCAGAACAAAACCCCAAACCAAACCCCACCACAAAAAATACCTTTTTAGTGCTATTTATGTATTTACATATATTTGGATTTTTTATTTTTTGCTGCTAGGATTTGTTGAAATCTACTTTTATATGCCGATGCTAGGAAAAAAAGAGCGAAAAAGTACAATTTTAAGCTTTAGTTAGCTTCTCATTGTCTGTTTTGAGGCATCTCATTATGACGTTTGCTGTCTTGTCACCATCTGGCTTCTTTCTCTTGGTAGCTCTCCTTTGTGTTTCCCTGATAAGGGATAGAAGTTCTGTCAGAAAAACGTGTGCAATAAGTAAATACACACAGATGAATCAATTTGACCTACTTTCTTGTGTAAATTAGGTTTAGGGTCTTAATTTTTTTTTTTAACAAGGACATGTGCATCTGGGCAGGAGCATAAGCTCAGAACTTACTAGTGTGTGCACAGTGTAAAGCAGGTGTTTCCCATCAGCTGGGTATTTACAAGGTTGTTGCAGCTTCTGTTTTGGATGGTTTCATGTTCTCTTGGGAGGAAACTGATTTTTGCAATGAAAGGAGGTGGCCAGATGGTCTCCTCTGGCATTGTTTGCGTCCAGCCGGTCCTTGCCAGCCTCTTCTAACTTCTTTTTTTTTAATATAACTGTATGCAAGTTCCTTAATGAATTATTTCTCATGGCCTGTAGAATAGAGATCTGATTGGTGAGATTGGGTGGGACTGGGAGATAGCATTGTAGAGCAGAACATTTTGATTTTTTAGGAATTGGGAGCGGAAAAGGTGAAATGCTACTCAAATGGTAATGGTTATGTTTGATGCTGGAGTTAGGGGTCCAGAGAATCTGTGCTGAGCAAGTCAGCTGCTGAATGGTGGGGGGATTTTTATGCCACTGAGGGGTTGTACAGCTAGAGGATTATTTGGTTCCTTGGTGGACCATAATGAAATATGAGTATTGCACAGCTTTAAAGGTTGTCAAGTTTACCTGTGAAGGACAGAGTAATTCCTCACCACAGAGGGGACACCATGGTGGACATAACTGTGGCATATAAGTAACAGAAAGAAAGTACTTGTTACTGAAGTGCCTCTGACGTAGTGGAGAAAGATTTAATAGTCTCCAGTATCTGGCAGATAAAGCCCAGCATCCTGAAATTAGGAAGGTGAGTGGATGGGAGGCATCAGCTTTTAGCAGCGAGGATGATCCAGATCAGATTAATGCATTGCAGTGATAGTAAGCTCCTTGTTCCTTTCATGGAGTTTCTCTCTTCAAACACACTTCAGTGTGTTTGATTCAGCTGATTCAGCTATATGTTATTATCTTCTTCTTTAATGGTTATGACACTGTGGATATGTATTGTATTTTCTATTTTTCTCCCTTTTAAAACTCTTTGGAAGCTGAATATACATGACTGACCACACAAATAAAGAACTGAAATTCTATCCCAGCTTCTCTCCTTGCTGCATGGATCTCTGTTGGCTATTAAAAAATAAATAGGACGGCAGGAAATGGAGTGATCTATATCAGAACTGTGTGTTACTCCTGACTATCTGCAGGTTTTTATCATTGACCCAGTGGGGTCACTTTTGTACAATATTTTTAAGGTAAGGGGGTACCATGTTCTTCCTCTACTACCTTTTCAGCTGTATTTAAATATGAATTTATCATAATTTCTAATTTCAGCCTTTGGAAAGGGATTGGAGGGGAGAAAAAGAGGTAATAGTGTAGGAAGCAAGGCATGACATGAAAACCTCTGGACACTGAAGAAAATGAATCCTGCAAATGAAGATGCCAAGAAGAATTAGTGTGTTCAAAGTTCATGATAGCTTAATCACGTACCACAGTTACAGTAGTTATAGAAATATATGTACAGTCATACAGAATGTGTATGTGTATATATACATATGTGAAAGATATAGAGAGAGTAATAAACGGAAAGAAATATGTGTTTACATAGTTTTTGCTTGGAGAAAGTAACTCCAAGTTGTTAGCCTCTCTGATAACAGGCTAAATGTATCTTTGTTCAAGGGTATTATTTATGCATGTCGCTGTATACCTTTGTGTGTGAGAGAAAATTGTTCTCAGATCTCATATTCAGAATTAAAATATTTTAATACTGTAATTAATGTTGAGTTTGTATTGCAACCTAATGACCACCTGTCACTGCTGTAAGTGGCTAACCATTACCACACAAGCCTAAAGGTATTGGTATATAATCTTTTTATTTATAGTGAACTTCTCTGTGTAATTGGCTGTGGCTCTTTAGGAGGAAGTAAATGTCTCTGTGCCCATCACATCTTGGAATACAGTGAGGAGGAGGATGTCTGTGGCAGCTGGATTGCCTCCCTCTCAGTGGTTAATGGTGATATAAAAGGAGACGGGTTGAGCTCTGTGCTCAAAAAAGCACTTTGTTTTAAATGTTTTTATTTTTCTGTGTTTAAAAAAAATTAAACATTAAAATTTACTTACTCAAACTTACTGTTACAGCTTCTGGTAGCCCTTCTTCAAATATGCACTATTCCTTTGCAGCATTCTGGGAAGAAGCTTGCTGGAGCTGATGCAGCGTGGGCCACTGAGGGAAGGTTTAGTTCAGAAACCTGCTCTAAACTTACTGCGTGTTCACTCCAGACTTTGTCTCGTGACAGAGTAGTTTGGGTGATTTTCCTCCTCTGAATGTGTATTTAACTATGTGTGGGACAGATTATTTCTTCACAGGCTAGGCACTAGCTAACAGGCAAATAAAAGGGTAAACATTCAGCTTACACAGAAGAGAAACTGCAGAGCGTTAGGTGTGAACGGGAGCAACCTGGCTGGAGGCAGGCAAAGCTGCAGAAGAAGAGGGCACAAGCACTGTTTCTAAGGCAGGCATGAGTGTTAGGTTTGTTTATGCCTTGGGCTGCTTATGAATATCCCTGTAGCAGCGGGGCCTGCGTTCCTCACGCTGCAGTTGCCTGGGGTTATTTGAACATTCTCTGTGTTGATGTTTTTGGTGTTTCAGGGTTGATAAAGGTTGTAAAAATCCTGAGTAAAATTCCATCAGCTTATTTACAGCCTGGTAATGTGAGAAACCATCTCTCTACATGCTGCCCTCTGGTCTTTGAGATCACATGGGTAGGAGCAGCACGACTGGCATTTGGCGTTGGTCCCGCTGTGCCTCTGGGATCAGGAGCTCCTCCTTTCCCTGGCCTCGCAGGGATGGTGGGGCTGTGTGCAGTTCTGCTTGCTCTGGCCATGGTTCCCTCTGCCCTAGGCATGCGCTTAGGTGTTATTTGTATCACAGATGAAACAAAAGGCAAGAAGCTGCCTCTGCTCTCTCTCTGCAATCACTAATCCAGAGAGCTGCTCGATACTCAGTCTACAAAATCAGGTAACTTTACAGTGAGAATGCAACTGCTGGTCTAGTTCTGCAGCACTGTGCTGAAGCGTCTGTGTATAGGGAAGGGACACTGTATGGTCTGGTGGGGGAAGTGAGTTCTCACCAGTATGGCATCCAACCAAGAGTAATAACATAGTGGTGCTGGCTTGGAGCAGGGAGGAAGCCTTCCCCGTGGCCTTTCTGAGGATGACCATATTGAAGAGCTGACACTGACTTCAGGTGTGGTTTTCTGCAATCTTGGAACACTACACTTACTCCCTTAAAACTAGGATCCATGGTTAATGAGTGGATCAGCACAGGATACTGCCCACTGTGTACAGCTGTTAACAGTGTAGGGCCAGGGGGAAAAAAAAAAATCAGACCACATGAAACTGAATCAATCTTATCAGCATATACAATACAAATACAAGCATGAAAAAAATTACTGGTTCAGCTCTTGAATCACATGAACTGGCATAGCTGTAATTTTTTCAGTGCAGTTGTACTGATTTATGTAGTGTAGGACATGTTATTTGTAATCAAAAAATGTTTTCCAGGCTTGGACAGACTGGAACTTTAATTCAGCAACTCTAACTTATTTGGCTTTTGGGTTAGCCGATATTGCCTCTGGAGTACAGACTAATGTATTGTAACCAAGTGGCTCTTTTCTAGCTGTAGCCCCTATGACATGACAAAGCAGACAAAATTTTTGCAGAAACTAAAAGTAATCTATCAATAGCAAAAGTCGTGAATCTAAGCCCAAGATGCTAAGAGAAGTAAATTTTTGGGAAAACCAGTCATCTAAACCAGACTTACTCTTGTTTCACAAGAGTATTCTCTGTTAACTAATGAGGTCACAGAATCAGGTCCTCGTGCTTTATACAGGTTAGACTCCTGTTGAAGCAACAAGACCTTTAATGGTCTACTGCAGTTACATACTAGTCAAACTCATGAAAGTAACAAAATTAATGAACTTTTATTGGCAAAAATCAGGCTGAATGTGACCTATGTAATTCAACAGAAGCAAGCCTCAGTTTAGTTTATCAAAATACTTCAGTTTTCCAGCTGGATCTGGAATTATCTGTGCAAGAAAGAAAAAGAAAAGGTTAGTCTAAAAACAAAACCATGCAAATGCAACAAATTATAAAACCAGAACAGCACAGTATTTCATAATGTGATGCTAAGGCCAACCCACAAGCAACACTGAAGAGTATCAGTTGACTTGATGCTAGATTACTGTTCACCTCTAAAGATACCGATCAGCAGTAGCAGATCTAACTAATTGGGGGAAGAGAGAGTGCAGCCTACCAAAGGAAGAATTCTGACAGTTGGGAGCACATACATCTATGTTGCTTGCCCCCAAAGCAAGATATTTTAATAAATTAATGTCTGTAATCAAGAGTCTTAGTATTTACTTACAGTTCTTCCCTTGGCCACCACACTCTCATGGCTTCCTCTGGTTTGATCTAATTAAATCAAACACATTTAGAAGGCATGGCTATATCTTCAAGAAAGCATTTTTGAACTACTCTGCTATTTAAATTATCTGCATCTTTTGCACAGAGGAGAAAGAGAATTCATGTATTGTTTTAGATCCTTAAAATGGTAGTATTGGAGCTGATAATCTCAGCATTGTAAGACTGTTTTTTAGAAAGTATGTTAATGTTGTGTTGTTTAGGTAATCCATGGTTATGGAGAACAGAACATTTCAGTGCCAAAATATGTCTGTTAGGTCAGCCAGCCCTCTTTCATTTTACAGTCTTAATGTGCGGCTTCCCTGACTAAGACACTCCCTTAGCTTGAAAGAGGTGACTCCCAGCCTCAAGTCATCCTGGGAAGTTTTCACGTGCAGCATAGAAACATGGTTTAACATTCTACTGTTTTTACTATCAATTACAAAGCTCACTACTCTGCTTAGAGGCTGCTGGGACCTGCTTTTTGTTGAGACAGCTCTTAAACAACAACGCTCTGTCATCACCAGATGGTTCACAAGAAAGCCACATGCTCAAGTAAATGACAGTGATCTCATCTGAACTAGGCAGCTCAGACCTCTA
Organism: Podargus strigoides; assembly: GCA_028020825.1. Classification (NCBI taxonomy): domain Eukaryota; kingdom Metazoa; phylum Chordata; class Aves; order Caprimulgiformes; family Podargidae; genus Podargus; species Podargus strigoides. The sequence goes on along the minus strand of CM051641.1, from coordinate 3,961,341 downwards.
GTGAAAGTTTCATTATTCTCCTGAGGCTTGATCCAAGCCCAGAGAACACAAACATGTTCAGTGGGTGTATATCTGAACCCTAGCTCCTCTGCTTATAGTCACATGTAGGCGAGTAGTAACAAAGGAGGCAGAGCTATTGCACAGCAAAGCAGTGCTCTCTGCTGGAGTTCTGATAGTGGCACTCTGGCTCTTCAGATACTACAGCAGCCTGGGAACCTGTATTTTTCCTCTTTTTTTGGGTAGTACCTGGGATCCACAGTAAGACTCAAGAGAACCAAGAATTTATGTAGATAAATAATGGAGAAGATAGGACAAGCTCAAGTTTTCAACTTCGTCTCATTGGGTGTTAACAGGAAAATAAGTTCTTGATCACAAACTCACTGCTGCTCAAAAGAGCTTTGTTCATACACAGGGAATCTGAAACAACTGGCCTACGTCTACTGAGAGGGAAATGAATTCTTAATGAATGAAATAAGTGGCAACCCCAAAGTTTTAACTATAATAATGTGAGTTGACTCATGTCATCTCATTGAAAGTTCCAAAGATTTAGGATTTGGCTTTAGTGGAAATGATAACTGTTTTCTAGTAGTACATGCATTTAAATGTAAACAGTGACTTACAGTTTCACTGCCAGGTTTCCAACCAGCAGGGCAAACTGGACAAAAAAAAAAAAAAAAAGGGACAAAGTTAGTAAAAGTATTTTTACACACACTTACTTTTGTGCACTTAATATTCTCTTTTTGAACTTCAAGTAAAACCATGAATGTCACATGTAAATATATGCAATTATTAAACACCCAGTTTTCTTTATACATGGGATGGTATCATAACATTTTATACCTGATACCACCTACCACTTCTGTTAGCTGTAAACGGCGCATCTCTGGATGGATGCCTGTGCCTTGGTTTAATTCTCATGCCCTTCCAGACAAAGTACTGGCAAAGCAATATCTGAGAATGAACACCTATTCTAGTGGAAACAAAAGTTTCATGATAAAATTCAGGTGAATACACAGAGACCTATCTTTCTTTAAAACCAATGCTAGGGGAAATTTTTTCAGCAAAAAAATCAGTTCAAAGATTCCACAAGAGACTGAGTGATTTTATTTGAAGCCTTGCTCAGGAGCAAAGGGCGTAGCGCACGTGCTTTGCGCGCAGTGTGGCCGAGAGCCCTGTGACCACCTGTAGAGTTGCACATTCAGGAGTAAAGCTCTTGTCTGTTCTGAGCTCTCCATCTGAGGCTTTAGCCCAATGAGTTATGCCATATTACACTGCTTTAAGGCATGCTGTCAGTCAAAACTCCACAAATCCAATTAGGAATCTTGAAATTTTTCTTTTTTTTCCCCTGTTCTCTGCAAACAATCTGATACAGCATCTAGGGAGACTCTCCTCAGCATTCCTGCAAAATGTACATTCCACGTACAGCTGGACAAAAATGCAGTGCTCTAGAAACACACTGCTGATCAATATTCTGTAATACAGCTTTGTAACCAAATAAAGGCTAAATTTCCTTAGTCAAATGTGCGTAGCCTAAGTATCAGCATTTATGTTTTTAAATCTGTACAGCAAAGTATAATAATGATTTGTACCTTCAGGTAAGGGTGGTTTAAAATGCCAGCTGAAATTGAGTTGAAATGGAAGTTAAACTGCTGTACACGTGTATGAAAATTTACACAAATCTTTAAATAAACAAATGTGTTTATTTAAACACATTAGTTAAAGAAATGTGAAAAGCTAACCCTCTGCTTGAACTGGGGGGATATGAATTCTTAAGACTAATGATCTGAAGCCAGTGAAAGCTTCTTTGTCAGGGGAAGATGATCACATAGTGCTTGCAAAGAAAACATGAGTAATGGCAGTTTAACTTTCACAGTATCACCACATACCTTGACATGAAGCACTCTTAATTACTTGTCACAGATCCTCAGTGAATGATGCAGGGCAAAGATGGCCTGCATCTCAATTACTTTAGTGTGTCAAAATGTACTGAAACACTGGGCCTGATTCTTCATGGCCTCATGTTTTGTACAGATTTGTGCTTGTGATAGATGGTACACAATGCCTTAATTCAGACTAAGGAATGCTTTATGCTCCGTGTTCTCATGGATGTGAAGCAAAATGTGAATTACTACACTAGAAACCAACCTATGGAGGTACCAGGACCACAGAATCTTGTAGCAGGACAATCAAACCACTTCACTCACTGCATGAGGCTAGTGTCTCATGCTACTGAGTACCTTTCTTCCAAAAAGCTACAAACAGAGCTTCCAGGCTAAGTAAAACAATCTTCAACATGAAAGTATTTAAAAAAGCACCTTCTCCATGTTTGTCTGTGTACTGGAATGCTTGTACTAAACGAAGCGTTTCATCCACCGATCTCCCAACAGGAAGGTCATTCATCGTGATCTGTCGAAGGATTCTCTTATCATCAATAATGAAAAGGCCTCTGTGAAAACATTTTTTGTGTGTGTGTTAGAAAGCAGAACTAATTACAGTGTTGTGTTTACACACTATTTTATGGCTGTTGGACAGGAAGAATTTAATCTCTGCAAACACCATACAATACCCACCACCTCAGAATACACACTACTGCTAACCTACTATTCTTTACCTGATCTGTCAGATGACATGATCTGATGGCAAGTTAAACCCAAAAAAGGATAGTTCTTTGCAGAACATACATAAAACTAAGCTTCGGCAGGCCCTGCCAGGGAATGCTGCAGATGCTATGATGTTGCAGGGATCCCAAAAGCAACTTACCAAGTTTATGAAAGATCTATCTCGAGGCCATTAGTTACCCTTAATCTTGACTCCGCTTGGATTTGGGAGGTCCCTGAGTAACTGCAGTTCTGAGGTATTCTGCATGTTTGCCCTGCCCTAGATACCTGCTAACAACTGCTGTTAAACAGGATATTAACCTCCACTCCTGGTCCGACTCATTATGGCTATTTTTTTTGTGTTCTTCAATATATATATTTTGTCTCTCAGCATGAATCCCCACGTAAAAATGACTCTCAAAGAAAAATTTCAAAAGCTTCTTTAGATATAAAGTAGCAAGTACTACCCCAGCAAAAAACCAGAACTGAACTGTAACCAAGTGAAATACCTAAGTGTGTGACCTTGATCTTCCAGATACACTCCGTAATCCTTTGAAATTTGGTGTGTCAAATCTGAAAGAAGTGGAATCTTCATAGGTCCGAGTCCTCCTTGTTTTCGAGGAGTATTAATCCTTTGGAAGAAATGAGACACAGTTGTATTTCTCATAAAAGTTTATGTTCCCTACACAAAGTTAAAAGTCACAAACTGGAACAGTACAGACAGAAGGATTTAGTGCAAGTGACATTTGTCTTGTTCTGCACACAAGGGAGATGAATACTATTTATGGTTCCAGCAAAATGTTCAGTAGATCTTTTGCAGTTTTTGGCCACATCTGTTAATAGTGACCTCTTTCTTATCAGTCATATTTACTTTATACCAATATGCTCCTGAATTGGGACTGTGTAACGTGTTTACAGATACTTGCATCCTTATCTCTTTTTTTCTTTTGTACTTGAAATAAATTTTGGACTGAGACATGATATATTTCAAGCAATACATATTAAGCAAGCGTCAAAGACAGAGGTACTTTCACACACTAGGGTTAACAGTTTATACCACTGAAAAGTATTTTAAACATTTCTATCAATAGTATCATGCTTTTTACACATTATGATATACCTACATAGGCTACAAATCTGGGGATACGGATTTTCAGATAAGATAGACCCATGAATAATTTTTAGTAAAAGACAAGGATAAGATACATACCATGCTAAGTGAGTGAACTTTGAGTCCACAGAACATGCTACTACTTCGGTATTTATTGCTCTGAATTCTTCAATTCTGTCACTGAAGGCGATTATCTCAGTTGGACATACAAATGTACTAGATAATTTAAAACAAGATAACGTCAAAATTTCATGAGACATCCAGTAAATTCTCTGTTTAACTTAAAATAGTGGATTGATCATAAATGATTTCAGCTTTCTCTTATTTTTTATTGCTTCTTCAAATATTTAACCAAAATGCTGTCCGACAAATCTTCCAGCCTCAGACTAGCTCAGTTACATTTTATTACTGAAGATTATAAACCTACAGTTAAAAAACCTACAATCTGGATGCAAGTGTTTTTACAGTTACTTTCTTATAAACTTTATGAAAATTAAAGTGGCTGAATTCAAGCACAACATGCCAAGTTTTTTCAGAGGAACATACTATAATTTCTTGTTACAACATATGTATGTGGACTTTAACTATTTTCACTTGAACTTTTTCCACTACAGAAGAAAGAAAGTGATAAAGATCACAATTTCTAGGGCCTCAAAGCTAAGGTCCAAGAGCCACGTTATTTCCTTTATAATGTTAAGGTAGTTATGCATCTCTATCCTCTTTTCTTCATTTTGTGGAAAAGAATGGGATTGTCTGGTAGAAAGCTGAGATGTTTTCACTTGACCAGTGAAGTTACTGCATTCTAAATAAAGGAGGGTAATGTCAGATGTTCTTAGGATGTTATGGGAAGAACTTACAAGGAAAATGCCATCTCTTAATGTCCTGTATACACTCTGGAAAATATAGATGGGATGCTGTCTTCTGTTTACAGCAGTGACTTACAACATCATACAGAATGTAAATGTTAGTCACAGGACAAGGGGCAATGGGCACAAACTGGAACACAGGAGGTTCAACCTTAACAAAAGAAAACACTTCTTTACTGTGAGGGTGACTGAGCACTGGAACAGGCTGCCCAGAGAGGCTGTGGAGTCTCCATCTCTGGAGACATTTAAAACCCATCTGGACGAGTTCCTGTGTGATCTGCTCTAGGATCCTGCTCTAGCAGGGGGGTTGGACTAGATGATCTTTGGAGGTCCCTTCCAAGCCCTACCACTCTGTGACTGAAGGCTATTTTTTTGCGTGGAGACACAAATCAGTGGACACGCTTATCAGGACAAAGTCTGTGCTACAATTTTATCAATGCATGATAAAAACACAAATGCAAAGAATATATTTTCTTCTGTTGTTCCTTTCTTCTCCCTCAAATGCTTACCAAACAAAAAATAAAAAAGAACTCAAAAAAAAAGGATAGAAATTAATGAATTACAAGTCTAGTATAGCTGCACTCAGGCTTGGTATATCTACGGTGGTCTTACTTACAAGTCAAGAGGATAGAAGAAGAAGACAAGGTATTTTCCTTTATAATCTGTTAATTTCAGCTCTTTAAACTCTCCATTAATGACTGCTGTTCCTTCCCAGTAAGGTGCAGGCTTGGAGACTGAAATACAAAGAATGTTAACTTAACATTCAGAATGTGAAGCACGTGTTCAAACAAAGGTGTTCATTAGTTAGCACAAGGAAAGCTGTTCGTCCTTTTGCTTGTAAAACAACCTACTGCACACAGGTACAAAATGAAACTTTCTTACCACTTTAAAAAGTTCACAGCTGGCCCAAGTTACAGAATGATGAAGAAATGTAGGTTTTGGTACACATGGAAAGTAAATCATTTGACCAACTTCTGCTTATACATGAGCCCTCTGAATCACTGATAATCAAGGCCACACAAACCTTATCCAGACATATGGAACAAACCACGTGCGCACTGCCAGCTCATGGCAGAACACCTGTTAGACTGAAGGAGAAGCTGTTTCTGATTTCAGGAACCCTCAGTTTTTGTTATGAATAGCTGCTGTGAATCAGAAGCGTAAGATGGTTCAAATTCATATTGTTACTTTTTAGCCATAAAAAACGACTTGAAATTCAAGTCCACAAAAAAATACATGCTACAACCTGTTCAGAGACAAGTGTATATTTATATAAAACCACAGTGTATATTTATTAAGTTACAACTCCTAAGCAAATTGGAACTTGAAGATAGTTGTGTTTAAACAAAAAGTCCAATTAAAACACGTGAAACATATTTATTATTCCTATCAAAATGGATTAACCTTGAATTTAAAATACTAAAAATTAATCTGCCAGGTACTATTTTCACAATAATGTGAATTCTGAGACAAAGGATAGGGTATGCTGGAGATACAAGGTGATCTGAGTACAGCTGTGATGCCAAGGACAGACATACAGTCCCAGGAAACTGGGGAAATGCTGCTAAGAATACAGAGAATCTGAATTACTGTCTGGATGAGGTCTGCATTGTTGGTCTCTCCTTTTCTTATGACAACCCACAGCTGCAGAATGTAGCTCATGAGGATCTGCAACAAGGACTGGAAAAAATACCCAGACCATCAGCCAGATCACGCCCCTGAACGGGAAGGCTGGTTTGGTTTCCCTCGATACACCCACACGGGATGCAGTGATACACGCACAGTCAGCAGGTATGACTGATCATTCCAGTTCACGTTTTTTGAAGAAATGCCCTTCGTCCTCTCAAGTCTTCTGCAGAATTATTTCTGACCAGATTTCAAGCTCCAGACTTGTAACTTTTTACTTTGAGTCTTTGTAGGTACAGGACTGTTCTCCAGTGAGAGCAAGGTCACTCTGTGAGTTGTTCCGAGCTGTCCATAACGCTGCTCGTTACAAAACAGCAGCACCCCAACCTAGTCTCTTTGCAACAAAGCAGTCTCTTCAACTGGCCTTCAGATTAATAAGGAGGACGAAAATAAATTAATTAAAATACGTTGTATCTTGGCCCCTTTCTAACTTAAGGTGACTTTTTTTCTGCTCGGGCCAGCAGCCGAGGCGGGGCAGGGAAGGCACGGGGAGGCCCCGCGGGGCCAGGGGCTGCTCTCGGCGCTGCCGGGGCACAGCCGCGGGGCCCGGGGGATGCCGGCAGGCAGGGCCGCAGCCCGGCCGGCCGCGCTGTCCCCGCTGGGCCGGAGGGCACGGGGCGCCCCGCGGCCATCACCCCCGCCCGGCGCGGAGGCCCAATGCGCTCCGCCTGACGTGGCGCCGCCCCCGCCCACCCCCACAGCCCCGCACCGCGAGTGCAGGCGCACGGCGGGCACTGCCCTGCGCCCCGGCCCGCCCGCAGCGGCTGCGCGACGAGGGGCACCCGTGCGGCATCCCCCGCCCGCGGGGGGCCTCTCCTCTCCTCCCTCGTACTCCCCGCTCCCGCGGCAGCCCCGGCCCGCCCGGCACCTACTCTTGGCCTGGCTGAGGTGCAGCGAGTGGTCGGAGACGGGCAGGCGAGCCGCCTCCCCTGGGTACACCTGCCCCCCCGCGTAGTAATGGCACTGCTCGTCCCCTCGCTGCCGCGCCGGGCGCGGCTCCTCCGCCTCCGCGGCCTCTCCGCCCAGAACCGCCAGCAGCAGAAGCAGCAGCGCCGAGCGCCGGGCCCGCGCCCCGCCGCCCGCCCGCAGCCGCGCCGCCTCCATGGCTCGCCGAGCGAGTGCACGTCCCCGCGGCGCGGCGGCGGAGGGGCGGCGGCGGGGCGGAGCTTGGCCGGTCCTCTCGCACACGCTCCCAGCCGCACGGACAGGCCCCTGTGTACCGCTGGCCGCCCCGCGGCGGCTGCCTGAGGAGACGGGGGGGTCCGGCACCGCAACCCCCGGACCCGGCCCTTGGGTGGGGCCGGGCGCTGCCTGCCGCCGGGGCCCCGGGGCCCGAGGTGTGCCGGCTGCCTCCCGCCTGTCCCCTTTGTAAGCCGCGGGGGGAAATGGTGGTTTGTAGACGTGTCTAGAGAAAAAGAGCAAATAAAAATGCATGTGTACGTGGGGAGAGAGCGTGTGCGCAGCGCAGGGTGTGTGGTTGCAGAAGGGAACTCTCTGCCGATGTGTCAGATTTCCCGCCCGGTATCGCCCCGATCTGCGGCTCCCTGCGCTCTGCGGGCCGTGCATCACCCGCGGCCGCACCGATCTGCCCAGCGCAGCTTCCACCTTCGGGCCCGTGAGTGCACGAATGCGAAAAAGCAAACTGCCTGACGGCCTGAAGTGTGGAACGGCTGCCAGCTGGGCAGCAGCTCGTGGGGGAGCTGCAGGCAGTGTGGTTAAACAGAAAAGACTACTAAGTGCCTCTTAATTCACAGAACCATGGAATCCCAGAATGGTTTGGGTTGGGAGGGACCTTTAAAGGTCACCTAGTCCAACCCCCCTGCAATGAGCAGGGACATCTTCAACTAGATCAGGTTACCCAGAGCCCCATCCAACCTGACCTTGAATGTTTCCAGGGATGGGGCATCTACCACCTCTGTGGGCAACCTGTGCCAGTGTTTCAGCACACTCCTTGTAAAAAATTTCTTCCTTATATCTAGTCTGAATCTACCCTCTTTCAGTTTAAAACCATTCCCCCTTGTCCTGTTGCAACAGGCCCTGCTAAGAAGTTTGTCCCCATATTTCCCATAAGCCCCCTTCAGCTACTCAAAGGCCACTATAAGGTCTCCCTGCAGCCTTCGCCAGGCTGAACAACCCCAGCTCTCTCAGCCTGTCCTCACAGGAGAGGTGCTCCAGCCCCCTGATCATCTTCATGGCCCAGGTGCCTTGGTTTAAGTTTGCCTTGTGAGAGGTTGTTTTGCTCAGTGCTGAGTAGTTTGTGGTTCATATCACAAAATAGTTACTTATTTGTCACACAGAAGCACAGCTACAAGATAATTCAGCAGTGCATTTAATAACACGCAAGACTTTGAAGACAGTAAGTAGGCTGTGACAAGCAGTAAGTAAGGCTTTGAAGCACAATGTCTGGTTGAACTAAGTTATGCTAGGCATAACCAACCAGTGGTGGTAAATAGCTCTTTTTCAAACTGGCAACCTGTCACAAGTGGGGTCCCCCAGGGATCGATTGGCCCAGCACTGTTTAATATCACAGAATCACAGAATAGCCTTTGTTGGAAGAGATCTCTAAGGTCATCAAGTCTCATAAGTGATCTGGATGATGGGATCAGGAGTACACTGATGAAGTTTGCTGATGGTACCAAATTGAGTGGGGAAGTGGACACTTTGGAAGGGAGAGCCGCCTTGCAGGAAGACCTGGACAGGCTGGAAGAGTGGGCTAACAAGAACCTTATGGAGTTCAACAAGGACAAGTGTAAGGTCTTTCACGTGGAAAAACATAATTCAGCACAGGATCTACTGGGCTGGAGACCAGCTCTGTGGAAAGGGACCCAGGGTCCTGTTGGACCGCAAACTCAATATGAGTGAACAGTGTGCTGCAGTGGCAAAGAAAGCCAACAGGATGCTGGGTTGCATCAACAAGGACATCACCAGCAGAGATAAAGAAGTCATTATCACACTCTACTCAGAGCTTGTCAGTCCACACCTGGAATACTGTGTTCAGTTTTGGTCCCTACTATACAAAAAAGGTGTGGCCAGGCTGAAGAGGGTCCAGAGAAGGGCCATTAAGATGACCAAGGGGCTGGGAAACCTGCCATACGAGGAAAGGCTGAGAGAACTGGGTTTGTTCAGCCTTGAGAAAAGAAGGCTTAGGGAAGACCTCATCACCATGTTCCAATACTTAAAGGGTGCCTACAAAGAAGACGGCAACTCCCTTTTTACAAGGACTCACATGGAAAAGATGAGGGACAAAGTACTCCTGGGGAGATTCCAACTGGACATAAGAGGAGAATTTTTCACAATGAGAACAATCAGCCACTGGAATAATCTCCTCAGGGAAGTGGTGGATTCCTCAATATTGGACACTTTTAAGGTTCAGCTGGACAGAATGTTGGGTCATCTTGTCTAGACCTTGCTTTTGCTAAGAAAGGTTGGACCAGATGATCCTTGAGGTCCCTTCCAACCTGGTATTCTCTGATTCTATGATAGCTATTTAACTGGGACAGTTCAGGTCATGTTTCAAGTGTATCAGTTAAATTGCAACCAGGATCCTTAAAAATTAAGATGTGAGAGAGCTGGAGCTATCCCTTATCAAAAGCAGGGACACGACAGACCTTTTGCACTTGGGGCACTGCGGATGCCATCCTCTGGGAAAACTGATGGTTCAGTAAAAGAGTTACTTCAGACTGACTATGTCAGGCTCTTAACAGAGGAACATCTGCATTGCATCCTGTCTCTGCAGATGATTTGTGATGAATGTGCCTTCAGGATGGTACAGTACCCATGCTGGAATGGACAGTACAGTTTCTCTCTTTTAAAAATGGTACAAAACAGGCACATAAAGAGCAGAGCCAAAACAAAATACTGAGGGACGTTTTCAAAGAATACAGGCTCTGTAAAAGAAGAAAGGGACTAGCAAGGCACCTGTGATTATATGTTGTGTCTTGAACCTTCTATTTTTCTGGCTTCCTACAACAGAATCCACAGTTTAAAAACATATTTCACAAAATTAAATTAATGAAGTGGGAGAAACAAGACCTTGCAGGCATGCTTGCACTTCTAACCCCATGATTTTAGCATTGCTTTCTCCCAAAGCTCTGACTCCTCCCCAGAAGGAGCTCCTTTCCTTTCCCATCTCGTGTCATGTTTGCCTTTAAGTTCCAGTCTAGGTTCTACAAGTTAGGGAACATGTCTGTAAAATGCCATTCGTACTTACACTGTCACAGTAATAAACTTATTTGGGTGTATTTGCCCAGCTGCAGGGATTGAAGATTGCTGAGGGTCAGAAGGGTGAGGCTCTGCAACAGCCCTCTGACAGCTGTGAAAGCAAAATACCTACATAGGTGTTGGGTTTGATCAGTGTGTGTGTATTTTAAAAAATTGTATTAAATATCTGCCTACAGGGGAAATTAACTTGATGGCACTTGAGATCCCCTTGTCCTGTTTTTTCACAGTGAGTTGATGGTGACCAGTGTCTGATTATACCTCCTAAAATGTTGGAAGCAGGATAAAATCTGATCTTTTCAGTGCTGCTGTTTTGACTTCCCTCCCTTCTCAAGGGCATGTTATTAAAGCGAGGATGAGGAAAACCTGTTTGCTCGAGTTGAGCACTCTGGCTCTGGTGGAAAAAAGCACTTCAACTGTCTTTGTACTCCCACTGATTTCAGATGCAAGTGTGCCTTACATTTAAGCTTGCTAAAATGTGTCGATAGATTACTGTCTTACATGATCCAACTCTAGTGAATTTAATATCAAGCTTTCTTCAATCTCACTGCTTCTAAGGAATGTGACAGTCATGGCCTCCATGAGTTCACAGAGAGAGTTAGTTTAGCTGTCCCTGCTCTTCCCGTTTTGCTGGTATTTTGAGCCATAGGAAATAGTAGTGATTTGAGAAGCAGTCATATAGTAAAGTTCAAAAAACAGGAGCAGTTGAGAGGTATGCACTTTGCATAATGATAACATACCTCAGGCAAAAGATATTCCCTAATACCTATAAATAAGAGAGAAACCCAGTAAAATCAATGCAGTGAAAACAGAAAAGAATCAGGCCTCTTGTGAGTGGAGAAAATGCTGAAGGACAAAAATGAGGTTTATCTGTAGAATATAATGTTAGTTAGATAGCACTAATTTGAGGCTTGCATGCGATTAAGTATATATAGACATGAAACAGAGTTCCAAAGAGCAACGAGAAAGACTTTCTGGCTGCTGCTATACTATGAAGACTTCTACAAGTGATTAAAAATTGAAAAATTTCTTAAATAAAATCCAAGATGAAATCCAAATATATATCACTCTTCAGTGTCCAGAGAACATGAACAGCCTTCTTTCTTTGCCCTGTCATGAAATACTTGAACTGAATGCTGATTTTTGTGTTTAAATTAATGAAATTAAGTGATGATATTAATATGTAAGAGAAACTGCTACATTCAACCAGCTCTTCTGGAGCTGGTTTACCACGTGCAAATGGAAAGATCTTAAATCATTCCTTTCCTCCACTGCATTACAGGCTGTGTTCCTGCTGTCGTGCCATATTCTGGCCCACAGGGGTGGTTCAGTTTTTGCAAAGGGCTTGATTGTGGCAGGGTGTCGTTGCCACAGTGGCACTGCAGTTATGGAAGCAGGGAGTGATTCAGGCTACTAAAGCAGTTTAGAAATGGTTATGGAGGTTCTGTTTGTGCTTGCTTCTAGTAATAAAATACCTCACTATCATTTAAATGACCTAATATAAAAATATCTTGGAAAAATTAGCATAGTATATTGTAGCAAGATGCCTGTTGCCATTGCTAGGAACAGATGGAGCAGATGTTCAATATTGTGCTGGTGAAAATAGCAGTTGGTTTTATCCTCCTCATGGTTTACAGGGACATTTTAACAAATATATTGCATTGCTTGTCATGCATGACAGAAAATCTATAGCATAGAAAACTTTGCTGGAGAAAGGAGAGTAGAAAACATCTGTTTGGTAAGTGGTATTGGATCAAAATAACCATAATTAAAATTCCCAATTAGAGAAGTCTTCTCCTTTTTGGCTCTTGATGAGGCTGGACTGGTGGGATTGGCTGTGTGTGCACTGACTGCAAAGGGGCCTTGAAGAAAAAGTGTATCAGGCTGAGAACTGCTGGGTGGTGCTGTTTGCTTTGACGGGAACTTTGTCATGACTGCTAACTGCAGCTTATATTGTCAGGTAGCTGAAGCAGTATGGCTGAGTAAATATAAACATAAACTTAAAATATGCCACTCAGTAGTGTAGAGATAGATATAGACACAGATATATTTATTCCCATAACCTAACTTGGGGGAATACTCTAGTGTTTGGAGATGAGTTTATGGTTTTCCTCTGCAAACACACCTGCCACAGAAAAGTTCTGCTTCATTTCTTTCCCTATCTCCTCCAGCTACCTCTGCTTCTTGTGGCATCAGTGTCCAAAACCCTGTGGGGCCTGTGTGATAGGAACAGGACCAAGCATGTTATTCATGTGTTTGACTGAGTATGGCAAAAAAGGGCGATCAGTATGACTAGTCACTGCGTGATAGGGGTGTATGGTTCTGTCCTGGTTCCCCAGGCACAGACCCATGGGCCAGCCATACAGACAGGCCATGAGTAGCCCCGAGTGAGCTGGGAGATCCAATCAAGGCAGCTGACTCACAGTGTATCCCATACCACTTCATCATGCTCATTGTAAAAGGAGGGAGTTCACACAGTGTGAAGTTCCTCTTCCTGGGGCTCCTCCTTCTTGATCTGCTCCTGACCTCAGGGACCAGGCTGAGTATGCGCTTGTATATTTTATGTCAGTTGTAGTATTAGTTTTGTTATTTCATTAGTTCTGTTTCTACTTCAACCTATGGGGCTTCTCTCTTTTTTCCCCAATTGCCCTTCTCAGCTGGGGGGGGAGGTCATTGGGTAGTAGAACTACTGCTACAGTTTAGCCCCAGGTACTGGCTAAACGTAGGCAGATTCCTAAAGCACCGTCTATTCCAAGCTTTCATCTGTCTCTGTAACTGCTGACAATCTACAAGTTTACAAGAATCTACAAGAATCAAACCACCTTCTTGACCTAATAATGTAGTTCTTACCAGGCCCTGTCAGTCTTCCTCTGGCTGTCACCTGGGGGGGCGGATTACATGTGTTTGTTATATCCTATTTTTTCTTCCTTTAACAAGCATGTATTCAAAGGAAGTGCCCACAGTGTCTCTGAGCATTAGCATGATTTTTGGACAGTCACGCTGACAAGTGAGGACAGAGAAAGTCAGTGCTGAACAACACCTGTTAGACATATGCTGTCCTCTACAAGTTAATGGACTTGGAAGGGTAGTCAAGGTATTGCACCAGAAAACTACCCCTGAATGTCCAGACCCGCCCTTGGCAGCATGCTGCTGATGTGCCCTGAGACTGTCACAGCTAGGTAGCCAAAATAACCGTGCTAGCTTTGTCTGGTGTTGCTGACCAAGAGAGACCTTCACCCACAGAGCAGTAATCCCATTGTGTCGAGTGTAGTGATCTCCATCATGTCATTTGTGGGGGTTCCCAGGCTCAGTTCTGCCGTCTTGGGTCTGAACTGGGAGTAGTGCACCCTGATCTAAGTCTCAAGCTCAGTCAGCCTTTGGAAAAAGGTGGAAAATTTGTCACCTCGGCTCAGACAAAAAGCAAAGCTGTGTCCTGCCATTGCAGGTGCCTGCACTGCAGCCTTGTGGATGGAAAAAAACCCGTGGCAACCCAATTTGATGTTCTCTTAAACCAGCATGGAGACAGATGTTGCTGATGGTTGTTGATGATGCCTGGGTATGTCTCTTCTGTGGGTAGTCACTAAAGCCTTGCTCAAGCTTATGGGTGGCTAGCTGCCTTCCGTTTGGGCTAAGTGGAGAAAAATGAAATGTTTAGCTGTTGTCAAAAACGTAGACCCTTGTGCCTGAAGCACGGGTTGATCACATCAAGGTCTGTGGAGAAGAGGAGTCTGCATTCCCATGATACTGGGATAATATGGTCCTCTCCTTATGCCTGCCTGCCCCTCTTCAGTCTTCTCTTGAAAAGCTTTTCATATTATCTATTTTCTAGCACTGTTCCATGTGTAAATTTGCCTTTCTCTTCTATTTGGACTGGTGAAAGAGAAAAAATGGCTGTTGACGAGAAATATCCATACACCTTGATGTTAGTTGCTTTCACATTGCTCACTAGGTGGCAGTAAGATGCTGTTATACCGATTAAAACAATTGAAGTCATGTATTATACAAGTGCCTGGAATTTCCTAAAATCTGGGGATCTGATATTGGAAGCAATTTTTTTTTTTTTTTTTTTTTTTTTTTCTAAAATACAAGGTCCATAGGTGTAGGAAATGCAAGATCAAATCTATATTCGGTACTCATAAACAGCCCCAGTTCCTATAAGCTTGTTACAACAATAAAGGTAATCAACCTTGTGCAGTATTTCAGTAAGAGGTTTTCTCTATTATGCCTCAGAGAGTGAAGACACTGGGGTACTAAGTAGTCTCTTAAAAAGGAGGACAAAATAAGAAAAAAAACATAGAAGTTGTGGTGAAAGAGGTGGAAATTTGTAACAGAAGATAAGTTTTAACCTGGTCGTTATGGAGTACTGAAATCAGTATTGGATTTGTGTTTCTGCTTCCTTTCTTTGCTAGCTAAGCACAGTTTTCTGGGAGATTAAATAGCAGTCCAGAAAGCTATTGTCTCTCCTTTAACTGAGTGGAGTGCACAGGCCCTTGTTCTTCTCTGCTGCTTCACAAATCTCCATGCTCCATTTAGAAATGCTGTAAATAAATGGACACTTTACCATTTTTTACGGTAACATCCTCATCTGTTCAAATTCAATTTTGCATACATTTCAGAGATTCAACTATTTCAGCTTGTCCGCTTGGTCTAATGCAAGGACCTAGAGGTTTCCTTGCAAAGCAGAATTTCTTAGTCCTTGGAAGTGAAATAGATCTAATATTTGTGTTTCCCCAGACCACGGGGATATGTCTTGAATCTCCTTCAGTTAGATCCTGTAGTCTAATTTAGCATATAAGTTGTGTTGGTAGTAAACTGTACATTAATATTAACATGATCAATACTAACATAGCTCGTGTTTGAATCAAAGCTCCTTCTCAGCTTTCCAAGGGGCCCTGGGAAGCCATCCCTCTGCAAGAGCCAATATTTGATCTACCACATCTAAACTTGAAACCCAGTGCTGTTTTTTTCCCATAATTAAAGGGAAAAAAAAGCCTATTGTTTATAACTAGGAGTTTTATTTATTATTGAGTGCTTGCTTTTTCTTGAGAAAGGCATCATTCTTAGAAGTTTAGAAATGTTTGTAAGTTTACAAATTCCTAAGTGAAAGCATAGGGGTTTCAAGATACTATACGTATTCAAGATAGTACTCTTAAAGTATACTACCTATGTGCAAAGCACTTATATGTTTATACCAAATGATCTCATTCAGCATTACAGAATCAAAATATGGAGGAAAACGTTTAGAAGATATTTATATTTCCTACAGTTGAGATACTAATATTTACTATGGTTGACTGCAGCTATTTTCTTGTATCTGCTGCTCTTGGAACCTAAAATAAAGCATGGTACACAACTTACACTCTTAACTCACAATACAAGAGTGAAAACTAAAATACTATGACTGTTTTCTTCAGTATGGAGCCTAAAGTGATTAAACAGGGAATGGGCTGGTTCATGCCATTGGGTAATCTGAAAATAAAATAACAGTTCTGCACACACAGAGCTCCTGTTCATGCTGAGGGCTGCTCCCTGTGTGGTTTGAGGCAACAAAGTCTTCTCCAGACATGGGGACAGGTATGTCTGAACCACTCTGGAGCTGCAGCTGTCTTGTCAAAATTTGTGTCATCTCTGCTGTTCACTGGGTGGGAGGCGCTGTGAAATAATTCCCCTATTTTAAAAAAGATTCTAAGGCTGGTAAGTATTGCTGAGGTAAACAAAATAACATGTTGACCTGCTGCACAGCTAGTTGTAACATGGAATTATTCCTCAGGCCTACACTTTGAAACAGTTCTTATGAAAAGTTGGCTGAATGAGCTGAAGTTCCCAGTTAAGAAAGCTGGTAATGCAGAGTAGTTTGTGGGGCAGAGTTCCTCTCTTAGACCTGGGTGTTGATTTCTGAGATAAGATTTCTGCCAGACGGTATTTTTAATGGAAATGAAACAAGCAGCACATTAAAAAAAAAAAAGGAAAAGTCGGGTTCCATATCTCCTGATCATCCTGTAGGAAAGCAGACTTCAAGGTCATTTGCAACATTTGCTGACATGATGCTTTTCATTCTGGTGAGTCTGCAGCCATGTTACCAACAGGCTGGAGCCTTTTACTGTTTAGCAAGGAATAATTTTAAAAAAGCCTCATTAAAAATGCCTGACATCATCTTTTCAGTGATTTAATTTTTATTACCCGTAAGGTCAGTTTACTTACTGGAAAACTATGAATACAGCCAGAAACAGCTGTGGCAAGTTGGCATTGATACTGAACAGGCTTGGCTGTGCAACGGGCTTTGTGTTTGGTTCGTCCCCAGGCGGTGGCAGTGCACCTTGCAAATCACTCGCTCACTGTGCCTGGTGCCTTGGCGTGTTTGAATAGGTTACTGTAGGTAAACGCTGTTTATATTTACCAAATTATTTGTTAAGGGTCGGTAGGTCACTATAATCCCATACTGCTCATGCTTCAGTAAATCCATGTTCCCATCTTGGTGCTCCTGGGTGCTTCTGATGATGGCAGGAGAGCTGCTGCGGGGTTGTTGTTGGGGGAAGGAGGGACAAAACTGTCACCAACAGCCCAGGGTATGTCCTTCCTCACTAAGGTGGGTTGTTTTTTTTTTTAAATTACAACTAAACAGCAAGCAGAAGGCTCCAGATGACAGAGCATGTAGCCTGATCAGTAAATATGCTGAATCCTTCTGCACCTACTCAAAGAAAATGTGAGCCTGCCCTGTCTGTAGCTACAGGGGCTGGATAGTTTTTGGAAGCGGTAAAGATTTTGCCTTTAGCCTGAATGTCTCTGGTGTGAAGCTTGCTGTTCTTGATGACAGTGCTCCCACAATTGAAGAGCTTGAGGTTCACTGGGCAGCAGTGATCTGCTTCTTGTCAGACCAGCGAGGGAAGTTACTGGATCAAAACTGCCCCCTTTCCTCTCCCCCACATAACAGCCCTGAGCCTGGAAGGAAGGAAATGCTGAGCCCTATGCCTTGAGCTTTTGTGCAGTGTTGCCAAATTCAGATACTAAAATGCTGGGAGATGGGAAGCAGTAATGGTAATAGACTTGAAGATCTTTGGACCTATCTAATTCCTCATGTGCATGTAGGGTTCGCATGTCTGGGCTTCCATGGAGGCCCTAAACCTTTGTTTTCTTTAGATGAAAGATGAGTTTTCATGTAATTGTGAGATGTTTGAAGGAGGGTCTTTGGGGAAAATAAACAAATATTGGGATGCTTCTGAAGAATGCACAGCCTTTGGGCAGCTGAAGGCAGAAGAGCCTGGAGGGGTCTCCTTTTGCCATGGGTCAGATTTGGTCTTGGCTCTTACGCAAGGTGGCTGTAAGGGCAGAGTGCGTGGGGATCTGTGCGGCTGCTCAGCCTCTGCTGTACCTGCAGGCCTGTCCAGCTGTGCGATGGCTGAGGGAGAGGCCAGCAGCTCCTTCCACCCTTCCTTCCCCAGCAAGCAACTGCTGCTGAGAGGTGGAGCAGGGCCAGGGCTGTTTTCAGAGGCTGGTTGGAGAAAAGGGAATTACAGGCAGCAATGGGAAGAGTCTGATGTTACTCTGCTTCCATTCTGCCCAATGGACCCTGCTGCCCTGGTTAAATACTTCAAACAGCTGGGCCAGCCCTGGCTTTGGAGGAATGTCATCTCTGAAAGATTGACTTGTGTGCTCAAGGGGATTAGCATGAAATAAAGACTTGAGGAAGCTGAACTGAGTCTGGGCATCAGCAATGTATCAAGAGACTCAAATATTGCTAAAATATCATATGAAATGGACGTAATGGAAAAAATGGAACATTAGTGAAGCATGCGGAGCTGGAAACATTGCTATAGTTGTTAGATTCTAATTAGTTGGAAACTGTTCATTTAAACTCTGCTTCTCTGCAGTGATTGTCCTAATGTGGTTGGTTTTGGGATCTAACACTGCTGGATTTTCCTCTTTGTGAGTGCTATGTACTGAAATATTCATTATACACGTGTCCTCCTGGCTTCTGGAGTGCTGCAGAGGGAAATACTTTTGTACACTAAATTTTGCAGTAAATGATACTGGTTGCTGCCTAGTGGTACTTACTGTAGCACCAGTGGCATAAATGGTCCTGTCCAAAAGACACTTTGTCTGAAATGAAACATTCGAGTGTTTTACAACAGGAAAGTAGTGCCATGTTACCTGTTTCACCTTTCAATTTTAAAAATACTATGAAGCTCAAAGCATGTGTTTTCACAGTGCTCCATGGGCTTATGTGGCTGTCTTTATGTACATGCACAGGCACATATGTGTGTCGGTGAGAAAACTCAAATTAATTTTTTTTCTCCACTAGAAGGTTTTACCTCTTCAGTGGAGAACAGTCCGTTAATATTAACATACTTCATAATATCTGTTTTCAGAGACAGGAACATTTTTAATCCCCAGTCTTGCTCCACATGAGTGGATACAGATCTACCTGTTAACTGGAGCACTGGTATCTTGAATTATAATGGCATATTTTTGGGCATTACAGTGTGGTCTGTTTTCTGATTTCTTGTCTAGAAGTTTTTATCTTGGCTGTCTTATCTGTCTGACACCTTCTGGAAACCATTTTTCCTTTACACCACTTCATAAACTTCTGTGTACACTAGACTGGAGATTCTGGGCCATTTCTCACATTTTGTAATGAATTTTCTGATTGAATTCTTTTACAGATAGCACCTCGTACATGCAAAGCAGTGCCTAAAATCCTGGTGGATTTTTTACTGATTGCATGTATAAAGCTCTAAGACCTTGTGAGGTATTCTGGAAACCTAAGTTCCCACTGAAACTTGCACATTTATGTTTTTCAAGCCATTGAACGAAAAATTTGAAAAGGGACAAGAGTAAGATAGGACAAGGCATACTGGTTTTAAACTAAAAGAGGGTAGATTTAGACTAGATATAAGGAAGAAATTCTTTACAATGAGGGAACACTGGCATAGGTTGCCCAGAGAGGTGGTAGATGCCCCATCCCTGGAAGTGTTAAAGGTTAGGCTTTGAGCAATCTGATCTAGTTGAAGATGTCCCTACTCACTGCAGGGGTGATGGACTAGATGACCTTTAAAGGTCTGTTGCAACCCAAACCATTCTATGATTCTAAGATAAAAATCAGCCTGTTAACATATAAATAAGTAAAATTAGAAAGAGCCAAGTATGTTTGAGTAGTTAAATTTTGTTTGGAATAACCACAACAATTCACAATAACTACTGGATCTGTTGACAAATAGCTGGATGTTATTAGAGGAACTCTGCCACAGACATTAATTTAGTTGTTGTTTCAGGCTTTAGATGAGCAGCCATAACACTAAGATAATTAACCTAGAATCAGAAAGGGAAGGGCCAGTATGGTCGTGTGGGTTCAAAATTTTTATCACTGGGCAACCTGCATGGGTTGTAAATTGGGCTTTTGTTAGCCTGTCTTAAAAGACAGCTCTATTGTGTAATGTTCATCGGGGTTACTAAACGAGGGGGAGAAAGGCAGGGGCCTTACCCCTGTGAAAGCAGATCCCTGGCTCTCCAGGTGAGCTCCAGAAGGGCCTGAGTTTGCAAGGGAAGAGGAAGGGGTCTGGCTGCTGAGGGGAAGGTTATTCTGCAGGGGGTGCTTAGGGCATTAAAGGAGTGGAAGCAATCCACAGAACTGAATTATAAGAATAGGAGTGTTAGTGGGGAAAGCGTCGTGATGGGGAGGGAGACTGCTGTTGTAAGCAGCATGAGGGATCTGCTTGTTGAAGCCACAAAACAGGGAATCCCCAGGAGAAGCAGTGGTGTTTGGTGTCATTCAGAAGAGCAAGCAGGACCACAGCTGCATAGTTTGGGCTGGAGGGACTTTTGGTCATTGCATCCACAGCATACTCTGAGTCAGCCAACTTTCAGCAGCAGAGCAGGAACCCCCATACCCCCTCCTGCCAAATAGACTGTTCTAAAGGACCACAGAAAGGGAAAATGGCAATTTGACACCAATCTTTAAAAAGGACTTTAGGAAGATGTCAATGTGGCTTTTGTCGAGAGAAATCGTGTCTGATAGAAATCTACTGCTGGTCTTCTGGAGCACTGACATGCATGTGGATTAGGGTGATTTGGTTCGTACGGTGTGCTCGGATTTTTCAAAAGCTTTTGATAAGCTCCTCAGTTGGAAGATCCTAAAGAAGCAAAACTGTAGCAGGATGAAAGGAAAGATCCCCCCTGGAACTGATGTGAGAGGTAAGAATAGACAGTCAGGTATTTCAGTGAGAGATGATGTATGGAATCCCACAAGGATTTATGCTAAAATCTGTGATGTCTGGCATATTCACAAGTGGTCTGGAAAATGTGCTAGTGACATGCTAGATGTTTCTTTAACTGAATCATTCAGGATAGGAAAAATAAAAATCTACTTTTGAAAATGTGGAAGAATCTCACAATACTGAGTGGCATTGCAATAAAATGGCAGCCTGCATTCGGTGCCAATTTGAAGCACAAAATAACGTACATGGGAAAAAATAAACCTGACTGTACAATGCTGAAGATGGGCTTTAAACTGCCTCTTGGCACTCAAGGAAGGGAGCTTGGAGTGGCTGTCAGTAATTCTAAGAAATGTTGGCTAAGGGCAGAGGAATGCTCAAAAAAGCAAATAAATTGTCAGAAATTGCTAGGGAAGACACAGAAAACAAAGTAATCATTTTGCTGTGCATTCACCTCTTGATTACTGTGCGCAGTTCTGGTCTCCCTGTCTAAGAAAAGGTATAGCAGAGCCCGAAAGGGACAGAGAAACCTGACAAGTGTTTTCAGAAACAGAATGGCTTCTGAATTGAGATTGATTAAATAGACTCTTTAGATGGGAATAGAGAAGGTAGAAAGGCATGCTATAGCAGTGTTTAAAATCATGAGTGGCATGGAGAAAATAAGTAGCAAATGATTATTTGCCTTTCTCCCAGAACAAGAACAAGGGACATCGGGTGGAATTACCAGGTAGTGGCTTAAGCAAACAACAGCAAACACCTTGGTCCTTGCAGTGTGTGATTAAACTGGAACCAGTCTCACAGTACCTGCCGGGTGTCAAGAGGTTAGATGGGCTCAAAACTGATCAGATGAATTAATGGGAAAAAAAATCCATCAGGAGCTATTAGGCAGCAAGATGACATTCCTACCTGAGGAACTGCCTGCGTGGCAGGCTGCTGGATGCCGGGAGAAGAGCGTGGAGAAAATGCCTGCATGGTTACCCCTTTTTAAAATTGTCTCCCAGTGGTGGGATACTGGACTAAATTAGACCTTTAATCTGGTCCGATATAATTCACTGCATAATGTTTTTATGAGGAATTAGTCTGGGAGAAAGGCACATAAAATACCCCAGAGACCCATAGAGTCCCA
This sequence comes from Podargus strigoides, assembly GCA_028020825.1. Classification (NCBI taxonomy): domain Eukaryota; kingdom Metazoa; phylum Chordata; class Aves; order Caprimulgiformes; family Podargidae; genus Podargus; species Podargus strigoides. The sequence continues at coordinate 3,939,529 of CM051641.1, read as the reverse complement.
AGGCTTAATCTCTACCTGAAGAATTTAGACCTAGTTTAGATGTCCACTCAGAGTCTCAGAAGAGAAAGTATCCAGAAGGTCACATTGATCCAGCCACCTGAGGAGGGGAGAGCCCTGAGGGCTACTGTAATGAACCAAAGAGACACTCATGCTTTTGGGTATTGAATTCTGTTCCTTGTGGGATGAGGAAGTAAAATGAATACCTGTGCTGCGCCTTGCGTGTTATCCTGTGGTGCATCTTGGTGGGATGAAAAGACTCACTTGGGAAAGGTAAAGTGTGTTGAGTAATGCATGACACATGGCTTTCCTCATTGTGTAATTCAGTGTTTTGTAGTTCTGTGAAGAGTTACTGCTCCACCCTTTGCATTGTACAGTTTATTGTTCTGCTTTCTGAGCTTGTGTATAACATGGACGTGCAGGAGCACGCCAATGTATTGCTATTGGTTAGAGAATGCCACTTGAAAACAGTGACAAAATTCCTCTATAGCTAAAAGTGCAAACTTGAGAACTGTGTTTTGGTACAAGGATAATGTCAAGCGGGAGTTAAATTGAATGTCTGTTTCTTCAGGGAGGGTAAATTTAATCAGGTGCTCAAAATCAAATTAAGGTGGAAATCAGTTTGGAAAAACACAAGAATTACAATCCAGCTAATGACCTGAGGTAATACTGGCAAGAAATTTGCTTTCACATTGTAGCATGAAAAATCGTTTCTCCAAGAGGGAGCTGCTTGTAGCTCGTGATTGCCCAGGGTAGCTCAGAGCCTGGCATTTCCTTGAGAGAACAATTACAATGTGCCGCCCTTGCACCGTTTATTTCCCCTCTGTTATAGTGATACCAACAGTTATTATAGTGTGATCAAGCCTGTCAGTCTTTCTGTCATAGTGTTGTTTTCTAATGTGGCCATTAAGCTGGAAACGTTTTCCCAGCCCAGCCTGAAGCAGCCTCAGTGGCCCATGAGTGATCCAGAAGTGTCATACCTTCTGCAGAAACACAGGCTCTCCTATGGCGTGAGTCCTTGTAGGAAATGTCTCTACATCTGGGAATAGAAATTGGATCCTGTATGTGCCTGCAACCTTGCTGCAGAGAGGCATTTGGATTTCAATGTACACATTATTCTGATTAATGTAGGCGAGTAAAGGGGCTTTATTCAGTGTGGTTGGAAGGGGCCAGGTCTGCCTGTCCCGTTTTCCTTCCTGTACAAAGGGAAGATTTTGAAGGAGCTATGGCTTAAAGGTGCTGCAGCTGTTCTCATCCCCAAAGGTGCTCTGTTCTGACATATTTGTCTGTCTTATTGATGGAGAATTCAGAGATGGTGGCCAGAAGCTGCAGCCATCATTCAGTAGGAAGGGTAAAAGTGCTGCTCTGATGTTACCTGGCGTTGCATTTAACTTAAACCAGCATGGTGCCTTGATCTTCTGTGACCTCTACCCGTCAGGAGTTATTAGCTAATTGAATTCAGAAGGTAACTCCCTAACTGTTTTCAAACTAAATTAACTTGCTTCAAGGGACCAACTTATGTTTGTATTTCCACAGAGATAATGAGTTTAGGCTTCAGCTGAAACCTTGCCAGATAATGAGGAAAAAATAAATCAATGACCTCACTCTTATCTGGTCTTAGCAGGCAGGCTTTCCTTTGCTAAAAGTGACCCTGAAATCGTCTGGATTGATTCACACAAATACCGAGCCCTGCGTCTTGCTATGCAGAGACATCCTGGGGAACACTTTGCTCTGCAAGATCTAATCCAAACATCAGCAAAGGTGGAAGTATTTGAAACACAGCTTTTCTTAGAGTCAAAGTGAATGCTTCTGAGAAATTCAAATGAGCAGTAAGATAAAGAGTTAAGGAGGAAATTAGCTTCAATGCTAATTAGAGGGGGAAAAAAACTACCATTCTCATACTTTTGCCTGGGACTGAACAATCTCCACAGGCATATGCTTCTCTGATTATTTAATTATCTGGCATTGTTAAATAAGAAATGCTTTTCAGATGTTAAAGGGAGATCATTGCCCAGTGAGAACTGGCGTAGCTGTGTTGGTGGAGATCTTTCCTTTGGTGCCTTGTTTAATGAAAGAAGTAGTTCAGCAATGCACCCCTCCAACAGTGTGTACCTCCTTACTCTCTGTATGGATGTCTCAAATGAAGGCTTAAATCTTCAGGTGATAAATGTGATTAATAATAATTTAACAGAATATATGAGGTAATCTATTCAAGTATGCAGAGGTAAGAGGCAGGGGTTTTTAACTACAGGTAAAGAATCTGTAAAGCCTGCTCCTAAAGCAATCATTTTGGTCTAATAAGAGATGTGACATTTTAGGCAGAGATGGCATCTCTTATTAAATCAGTTGATACAGGTTTTGTAGTAGCACTACTTCTTTTAATGTTGAACTTCTTTTAATGTTGATAGTGCCCCTAGGGAAAACTCTTGCCTGTCTGCTAAAAGACAAGTAAATACTGATATTCTACCTAGAGAGAGACTTCTTCAGTGCTTTCTGGTGATTGACAAATAGAATTGGATCTGTTTCAAGAAGGGGGCATCTGTATCCAAGTATAGCCAGTTTGCAGACACTACAAAATTGGGAGCAGTGGTTGTGCTGCCATTTAGAGGGACCTCAACAGGTTGGAGAAATGAGCTGACAGGAACCTCATGAAATTCGGCAATGGGAAAAGCCAAATCCTCCCCCTGTGGAGGAATAACCTCAGGCACTAGTACATGCTGGCTGGAAAGAAGGTTTGCAGTAAAGGACCTGGGGGTCCTGGTCGACACCAAGTTGAACCTGAGCCAGCAATATGCCTTTTTGGCAAAGAAGGCCAATGGCATCCTGGGCTGCATTAGACAAAGTATTGCCAGTATTGATCCTCCCCCTCTACTCAGCACTGTTAGTCACACCTGAGTGCTGGGTCCAGCTCTGGGCTCCCCAGTACAAGAGAGACATGGACATACTAGAGGGAGTCCAGTGAAGGGCTGTGAAGATGATTAAGGGGCTTGAGCATCTGACATACAAGGGGAGGTTGAACTGTGTATGCTTAGTCTAGAGAAGAGAAGGCTCAGGGTGGACCTTGTCAATGTGTCTGAAAACCTGATGAGGGCATAAAAGAGGTGGAGCTAGACTCTTCTCATTGGTGCCCAGTGATTTGATGAGAGGCACAAACTGAAGTACAGAAAATCCTATTTACACATAAGAATAATTTTTATTATTTTACTTTGAGGGTGATCCAACACTAGCGCAGGTTTCCCAGAGAGGCTGTGGAATCTCCATTCTCAGAGATATTCAAAACCTGATTGGACACAGCCCTGAGCAACTATCTCTTGCTGACCCTGCTCTTAGCACAGTATTGGACTGGATGGTCTGCCTTCCAACCTCAACCAACATATGATTTTGTGAGCCCGGAATATGTTTTTACTCAGTGGACCTTCTAACCTGGGAACAGGAGCAGCGAACAGAGCCCAGGTGTCCTGCAGGGATAGTTGAAGAACACTCCAGAAAGGGTTTCTCTCTATTGAATCAAACTGGGCTATTCGAGATCCTTAGCTTTTTGCCCTTTCCCTGAGAAGCCAAAGTCCCATGCAGCTTTCAAAAAACTTTCTTCCTGGGGACTGGCCATGATTCCAGATTTATCAACCAGTCACCCATGCAAACTCTGAAAGATTGCCCTTTGGCCATAAGTGACTTGCACTCAGAGCAATCTTCATTCGTGGCAGAGTTTTGTAAATACTAATGTCAGCTTTCCATATCTTTTTAGTAGAATCATATAATCATTTAGGTTGGAAAAGACCTTTAAACTCATGAAGTCCAACTGTTAACCTAACACTGCTAAGTCCACCACTAAACCATGTCTCTTAGCACCTCATCTACATATCTTTTAAATACCTCCAGAGATGGTGACTCAACCACTTCCTTGGGCAGCCTGTTCCAGTGCTTGACAACCCTTTCAGTGAAGAAATTTTTCCTAATAACCAATCTAAACCTCCTCTGGCACAACTTGAGGCCATTTCTACTTGCCCTATTGCTTGTTACTTGGGAGAAGAGACTGACCTCCACCTTGCTACAAACTCCTTTCAGGTAGTTGTAAAGGGTAATAAGGTCTCCCCTCAGCCTCCTCTTCTACAGACTAAACAACCTCAGTTCCCTCAGCTGCTCCTCATAAGACTCATTCTGTAGCTGTCATGAGAGAGGCAGCAAAACCTTTCCAGCCTCTCTTAATGAGTGCTCATTAGGAAAATTCCTTCTTGGTCAACATGAAATTCAGTGACTGTTTCTTGCTGGTGCATGACCAGACTGTCACTGTCTACTTGGTCTGGGGGGAAGAAGTTCAGGCTAATCTATTCTGTCCTGGACCTGAAGCAGGATGGTGACTTCCCCCTGGGGTGCTTGTGTGATCATCCTTTGTCCAGGGCATGCTTAGTTTCTGTCGTGTCCCAAACCCCCGTGGACTGATTTATCCTCAAGTATCCCTGGTAGCACAGCCTGAAAATGGCAGAAGCAGTGAGGCACACAAATGGACAAATGCCAAGGTTTGTAAATCCTGGTGGGAGCCCAGGTTTGAGGTAGTCCCCATCTGCTCAGCACTGTGTGGGCATGCTCAAGGGCTGAACTTTAAGCACCAGAGGAGCTTCAAGGCTGAAAATGCAGGTACCTATAGAAAGGCATGTAGCACTAGACAGTGAGTGTGTGAGACGGTCACTCTTTAGTGTTTGAGGCTCTCAGTATTGGACTGAAGTGCCTACAGGGGTCAGTAGATAGCTAATTTCCATCTAATCCCATCACAGATAGGTTCTTGGTTGGTTGTTGGTTTTTTTTTCTTCCCCCAAGGAAAATATCTGCCTGTTCTGCAAGTGAAGAAATGCCTGAGCCAGTGATTGCCACATTTACCACAGACAGGGAGCTCTTACAGTAGTGTGAGCACCATGTTTCACCTCACCTGGCATTTCACCTGGCTCAGGTGCAGTGCTGTACTGTTGTGGCTGCATTGTCTTTTGGGTGTTGATAGGTGTTGCACTGGCTTAGATGTGCTGACTTAACAGTTTTGGCACTGTGCCTTGGAGCACCTGCAGCGTGGCCAAAAGGATAAACTAACCTATCAGGGAGGTGGTTTGATCTAAGCATAAAATTAATTCATTGTAACAACATCATAGGATAAAGTGAAATAGACAGAACACTCCCATAAAATAAACCAGCTATGGAAATTAAATATCATGACTCTAAGAAGCTGAAAATATCCTATGTAATGCATTTTATTTTCCAAGTATTTGCAGTGGCAATTTTTCTTTTGAAATGGACATATTTTTTACAACCTTGTCATTAAAGATACTAGACTAAAATATCATTTGCCCTACTTAAAATCTTTTTATATTTTATATTTTGTTTCTGTAGAATTAAGATTAAAAGAAGTGTAAAGTGAAGGAAGTAGATGTTTGAAGAGCTGCTTTGGGTCATTGTCTTGAAGTGGTTGCCATAGCTCCTAAGTGACAACTTGAAGACCTTTATACAGTCAAAATGCTGTAGGAGTGTGAGAATTGAGGCTTGAACTTTACGATAATTTTATGAGATTTTCTGCCAAGAAAAGTGAAGGCCTAAGTCCCTGCATCCGGTGGAGGTCCAGTCAGAGGTCACACAGGTTGCAATGTGCCAACATATTAAAAAAAATAATAATCCAAACCATATTAATGGTGAAAAAGTTCATGAGAAATTGGCTGCTATTTGATTTAAAATTTGATTAAATAGATAATTTTATCAAAGAGTCAAAGCTGATCTGTTCAGTTGTATAACATCTCCACAAGGAAGCAGAATATTTATCTAATACATGAACCACAACCACAACTCGGAGTATAAAGCTTTCATCTTAGTTTTAAGTTGTTTTGTGGTAACCAAATGCTTCTTTTGCTTTCCTGTAAGCTGTTGTCCTGCCTGTATAATACAATCCACTCAACAACCAGGGTTCCATCAATTTTATCAATGGTCATCAACTATCAGCAATTACAGATGACGGTTCCCCAGCCTCAGGACAGTTAAAAATACATGAGCAGTTTTGTGTGTTATTTGAGGTGTGTTTCCTTCCCACATGAAGCTTATGTGAGCTCACAGATGTGCATACCTAGACCCCAAAGACAAACATATCTGGTCCCCTTCTTGTTTCAGGTCCTGAAACTAAAAAAAATTGAACTATCCCAAATGGTAAGACTGAATGTCAAAACATATGAAAAAAGAAATTGTCTGGATTCCTGTGGCTCTGGGCTTTGTGTCTGGGTCCTCTGCAGCCTACAGAGGTGTGAGTGCTCCGTGAAGCTGTTCCCACACTTGAGATTCATAACTGCTTTCTCTCTCTTGCATGCAGTCTGGTTTCTAAAGAGGTGGGAGTTTGTTCAACAGCCTTTCCCTCACAGACAGCATTAATGAGGTCTTTCTCCTCCACCCACACCCTATTTTCCAGAATTGTATAGGAACTTAATGACTTTAAGACTTCTTGCTTGTCTTATTAGATCAAAATTGGCCAACAGGCACACAAAAGGTTAGGGAAGAGACATCCAAACAAAAGACAAACCAGCATGGATACAGACACCATGATCCTTATTTCCTTAAGAAATGTTAACATTTTAGCTTTCACTCTTAAAATGAGAACCAAAGCTGACAGAGGAACATCTGGAAAGAGTGCTTTTTTCCTCAGGCGATTCTTCAGACCTGGGGACCTTCAGGACAGGTCAGTAGCTGAAGTATGACTGCTGGTATCAAGGTCTCCTCTCCCATGCTTGATCAGTTTGGGCAAGTCTGATCATCACCCTGTCCCTGCAGATGTGCTGACCCATGGCAGGGCTTCATGGGTTTCCTCTCACATTTGCAAACTTTGCTGACTCTCCCTTGCTCTACATTTCCTGCTGGTCTTGGGTTCAATGTCTGCCAGGGTACCCACTCTGAGCTGAAGGAGGACATCATTAACATGTGTCAGTGTGGAAAAAATGTTCTTCTACTTTAGTCCTTTCACAAAACATTTAGAGTTTTGCTTTCCTCATCAGCTTGCTTGCAACAATCCTTTCTCCCCCTTCCTGCTCCCAAGTATCAAAAGCCTGGATAGATGAAACAACTCGTGAAAGAGCTAGTACCCAAATAGTTAGGTAAAAAAGATTCCCATAATTGCTGCTGGTATCAAGCTTCATCCTTTGGAGGCTTTAAACTGGGCCATTCTTTATTCTTCCTCTTCCAGCTACTGAGTTTCCAAGTGCAGGTGTTATGTGCTGGGAATAACTCACCACTTACAATCACATGCCAGAGCTATAATCATGTACCGCTTGTCTAGGTGGATTCTGGATGCTCTTTCAACCACAGCAGCGTCTTATCAGTCTTATCACCACTCATCAGTGGTGCCTGATGAGTCTTTTGCACGTACCTTCAACACTGTCCCCTAAAATACTTGCCATCACACCTTAGCTTTCTCTTGTCCTTGCCCCAGAGCCTTGCCCAGCTGCTGGGGCTGGCAGGAGAAGAAAGTCCAGTATGGCTCCCAGCAAACCACTGGCCAAAGCAGCAGCCCCAAAGCTGGAGCAGTCTTGTGTCCCAGCAGGGATTCTCCTTTTATAGAACCACATGCTTAAAATAATAGTAGCTTGAAATTTTATCAGAGGGTATAGAGGGATGTACATTCTGGAAACATCTGTGCTCATGCATGTTATTGTGGTGTGGGAAGTCTCAGAGCTTGGGCCCCAAGGTTTCATTTTGCTTAAAAATAATTGAAACGAAGTGAAATAGTAGTGCTTAAAATAGTTTCCCTAGAGTTTTTCCTTTTTGTGGGGGAAATTAAAAAAGTATATATTAAGTTCTAAAACAGAAAGGATGTTTCTGTTCAGAATTACCTGAAGAGGTGATTTTGGATCCATTAGGTCCCAAAGTCAAGATTTTTTGTCTGGTAATTCCTACCAGCTCCTTGTGCTGTGTAAAGCAGGGACTGTTAGTGTGAAGGTAGCAGGTGATTACAGATGCTGTAATATTTAACTTTCAGCGATACAGATGAAAGAAAAGCAGAGATAGTCTTACAAGTTGCTAGACTTCAGGTGGTTTAGTCTACCATCAAAATGACATCACAGCAACTTACTGAAGAGAGAAAACACCAATTTAATGTGGAGTCATTACTCATAATTATGCTCAAATTCTGCTTTAATAATGTTGTCCATATTTGCAATACTGTAAACGTGAAAATGAATTTGGCTGAAAGAGTGCCAGTGTGAAGCAGCATATAATTTTGTTTGTGCTGTACTCTGCAGAATTACTGTAATTATGCATATTAGGCTGTTCTGTGTAATGGCACCAGAAGGTAGGTAATTTTGTCAATAACTGACTGTAGCAGCTTATATACATTTTGCACCATCCACAGAAGTGCTTTGAAGATCGTTTAATACTGCCAATTTACCCATAATAGGTCAGAAATTGTTGCTGCTCTTTCCAGAATGTCTATCTGGAAGAGATTTCTTCCAGAAAAAAATCAGGTGCTACCAAAAAAATCAGAACTTTGTGTCTGAGATGACAGAGCAAAAAAAAAAAAAATGCACATTTTCAAAGAGGGTAAAATCTTTAATTAGCTGATAGGGCTACTATCAGCATAATATGACAAGGAGCTGCAGCAGCTTTGAAATCCTTAGAGGTGTATTTCAGATTATACTTCACACAAGGAATTGCAAATATACTCAATGCCATTTACTTCTTTTTCAACAGAACAAGTTTAGATCAAGATACTTTAATGAACTGACATGAAAACTCAATTTTAAAATGAGACTAAGCAGAAGCCCATTGATAATAGAGGAAAAAAAAAAATGGGGGAGGGAATGCAAGAGGGAAAACCAGAGTCAGGTAGGGTGAGGTAGGCATGGGGTGAAATGCTGCCTGGGTAAACTCAGAGGTTCAAAGGAAGGATGGTATTTAGGAGATAGTTCCTTCAAACGTTCAGGAAAAATACTTAAAAGTTGCATTTTCCGATGTATGAGAAATGTTAGTAGTGGTATTATGTTTACTGGAGCTCTCAGCCATTTTTTGAGTGTATTTTATGTACAGCAGTGGTGGTTGTGATGCCAAGGCCACCTTTCCTGCAGCTCTGGCTCCGTGTTGCAATGGGTGAGCCTTTCTCAGCACCGAAAAATCTGACACTGTGTGTCCTGGGGAGCCAACCCTGTCCCTGTCTTTGAGGCAGGGATTTCTGGATGGTGATCAGCAGTCACTGTGACCTGGGAGAGCCTGGTGCACGCATTCGTACGCTGGTCCCATGCTCTGTGAGCTGTGACCTGCTGGCAATAGCCATTTTCACAGCTACGTTGCTGTCCCTCAGCATGATGGAGATTGCACAAGGCTTTTTTCTGCTGAAAGAAGCACACGTGGATAGGTAGTGACTCATTTGTCAGAAAAGTTTGGAAAGTAGTCACTGAAAGCAAAAGTGAAGGTGTCTGGGGAGGTGAGCAGGGCACAGGGTATAAAGCTGTTGTGATACACTTCTGTATGCTGTGCTCTGCATGCTCATCAAATTAGGACTCAGTTCTGTGGGAAGGGATGCCTGAGTGACGCTGCTGGTTAGATGCATTAAAAATATCCTCAGCCCTGGTGAAGCAGGAATGCTGCTGCTAGATAAGAGCAGTTTCTCTGAGAGGATCCGCTCCTGCTTTATGTCTCCTCGAATTGAATGGATTCACTCTGAAGTACAAGCTGCATGAAACATTTCAATGTCATTTTTAGCTCTGCTTCAACAGGTGCAGTTTGGCAGGGCTGGTTTAAGATATGCGGTCTGTGTGGGATACGCTGTTATTTATCATGTATTGATCTGGCAGTAATAACCCGTGCTTTCCTGAGATGTAACGCTTGTGACTCCCTTCTTGTTTGGTAAAACTGACCTGCCACTTGCAATTCACTCAAAATGCAGCAGCACACCTTATTGTGGATTTGAGCTAGCACATTCATCCTGCCCTGCTTGCCTTTTTTTTTTTCCTAAATCAGAGTAGTTATAAATATATATAGCTCCAAAAGGGACTAGCATTGGTAGTATACGAGATTCTCTCCTTGATCTCTGTTTGATGGGACTCTGCATTCACATGCTGTGTGGGATTCTGGATTTTGCCATGATGCTAGAAGTCAGAAAGTAATTATGATTTTGCTCTGGCAAAAGGTCATTTATTCCCCTCTGAATTTTGGCTAAATTAATTTCCACTCTTAAAAGCAGCCACGGATAAACATATTTTTCCCTGAGTGATTTGAAATGATGATTTTTGCTTTATTGACTGATGTGTTTTTCAGTCAAACCATTCTTATTGTGTTGATTCTGTAGAATATTTAAGTTAATAAAATGTTTTGTATTTGTTGGTTACCTTAAACATATTTGTGCTCTTCAGATAATTTTTTTTATTGTTTTGGTTAATATCTAAAAAAAAAAAGTTACAGGAGTTGCATAGCCTTGTTTATCAGCACGTAGTCCTAGGGAAGAATGCTGTTCTAATTTAAAACTCAAGTCAAACTCTCTCCTTAATAAGCAGGGTCAGAAAGTCCAGTCAAATGACAGACCATTGAATGAAAAGATAAAATTAATCTGAAAAATTGGAATTATATCAGATGGTGATATTTAACTGTAGACTAGCCAGCTAAGGAAAGTAGCTGGGCTGTCACTGTGAGAATGCCAAAGAACAGAATTTGAGCTCTATAAGTTAATAAGTTGTCTATCAATTTCCAACCTAATTAGAATTTGTAATACTAAGTTGATTTGCTTTTTGAATTCTTTGCTTTTAAATCACATTGGCATCTAACAGAATGACAGTTCAAATTCAAGTTTCAATGCTACTTTCCCACAAGCAATGAAGATGTTCCCTGCATAGGTCTGTCCCTTCCCAATGGATTACCCATGCTTGCCTTCACAGGGATTTAAGCATGTTTTTACTATGAGATGGGGTCCAGTCCAGTTTCTTCTTTGCAGTTTGCAAATGTGGGGTCTTGATTTAGTGTTCAGTGGGCAGAAATCTCTTGGGCACTCTTTCTCCAGGATGAGTGACGCCTGCAGTTGGGTACTGCGATGGAGGCTGTAGTTCTCTGTGGCCTTCTAGAGTCATTGGCATGGATGGGGCCACTGTTGTTCAGATGTGCCCGAGGTCTGAACACCTTATTTCCCCATGAAATTTTCTAAATGAAGAGTCCCTATGCTGCTTTTTTTCTCATGGCACAGTTTGTAAACTTGGCTAGCTGCTGCTCTGCTATTAACGCTGTTGTTCTGAGAACATCTTGGCCCCAGTTTTAAATATGTACTTTCATTCCTGAGGTAGTTTTTATCATCCATATAGAAATATACAGCAAAGAGGAGGCCACACAGATGGAAGCATAACCTCACTCTGTGCTGCACTTCCCTGGATGATATAAGTAGCTCTGAGTGCTTCCCACAAGGTCGAGCAATGCAAGTGTACTTGAAGAGTTTAGACAGACAGTTTCACTCTGTTTTTCAAGAGACTTCAAAAGAAAGTCTGTCTTTTTTTGATGCATGACACTTTAGTGGTTCTGCTTGCCTAAACTAAATTTTCTAGCATAAAATCAATCCGATATTCAAACTCGTACAGTTGAAAGTCTAAATGTCATTCATTTACTTGCAGGGACATGACAGTTTTTATTGACTTCTTAAAAATAGAGAGTTATTTGCACTCCTTGGCATATCAAAAAAAAAAAAAAGAAGCAAAAAAAGGGATCTAGGGAAACTGATGTTGCCTCATTATTTTTCTGAGTTCTTGATATCAGATTATAGCCAGGACTCCTACCTAACATAGACAAAGACATACTGTGCCAGATCAGACACCACCCAAACAGGTATCCTGTCTTTTGTCTGGGAGCAGATACTAGTGTGAGAGAGGAAGATCAGAGAAAGTACACAGTGATACTTCCCTGAATACTCTCCCAAATTCTATGGATTTGTGGCTTAGGGTCTTCCTCACTGCAAGCCTGACAAAGTCTGTGGGCAGGTTTGGTACTCTCAAGCCAAAAGTCTGTCTGAACCTGTTGCAGAAAGATCCCTAAGCTGAGAGAAGCATTTGAGCCTCTTGTGTGTCACAGGCCATCCCAGAGATGTCTCCTGCCCATGGGAGGGAAGGTTGCCTCCAGCTATGTGAGAAATGCTGATCTTAGAATCATAGAGGCATAGAATTCTTTTGGTTGGAAAAGACCTTTAAGATCATCCAGTCCAACCATTAACCTAGCTCTGCCAATTCCCCACTAAACCATGTCCCTCAGCACCACATCTACATGTCTCTAAAATGCCTCCAGGGATGGGGACTCCACCACTGCCCTGGGCAGCAACCTAATATCCAATTTTTCCTAATATCCAATCTAAACCTCCCCTGGCACAACTTGAGGCCATTTCCTCTCATCCTATTGCTTGTCACTCAGGAGAAGAGACCAACCCCCACCTCCCTATAACCTCCTGTTGGGTAGCTGTAGAGGGCGATAAAGTCTCCCCTCAGCCTCCTCTCCTCCAGACTAAACAATCCCAGTTCCCTCAGCTTCTCATATGGCTTCTGTTCTAGATCTTGGCCCGGTTGGAGGAGCAATTGTAGCTTTGAGACAGAGCAGGCCAGATGTTAAACATTATAAGCCATAATGCAGAAGAGCAATTGGTCCCTTCACCATCCCTGCAGCGAAGTACATGGTCTGCACTGACCTGGCCCAACTCAACAGTGTCACCACAGGTGGAAATCCTTACAGCATCTATTCCAGTATGCAGTGGGCCTTCTCTCCTCATTCCATGCACAGTTGTTTATTACTGAAACATTAACAATTCTTGTAGAATCACCTGTGTAAATAAATCAGTGCCGATTTTTAAACCTGAATAGTTCCTTCATGTTAATAATGCTAAAAAATTATAGCAAAGCTGTCCTTTCTATAAGAAGTACACGATAGACTCGCACAAGTTATTAAAAAGAGTTGTGGCTCTCGAACTAAATTAGGATTTTTCTGGGTACAAGCCCAATAGAGCTTAATAAGCAAAGACTTGATTATTGGCAATGCTTAAATTTATTTACTTCAAGTAAATAATAATATATGAAATAAGTCATATGCTGAGTAGATCATGGACAAATAAGTTTCTTGGTTAAATTTGCCAGCCTCTTCCCAAGGAAGGACATTTTAGCTTTTGATAGAAAAGCAGTTTGGTCTGGTTTTGAATGAGTCAGTTAATTTTTTGCTTGCTACAGCTTTGCTTAGAGTAGATGGTAATCAGTTGAAAATTGGACAAAGTACCATGAATTCTTTTGTTGTCAGTCTTATGGATTACAGCTCTGACTTAATGAAGAAAATCAATGTCCCCACATTATCAATATGTGAGAAACATTAGCCTTAAAACCCAATGTGCTCCCAAATAAGATTTACAAGGAGAAGTTTAGACAATTTTTCAGGAAAAGCACTAGGTCTCCTCCATGCGTTCTTCTTGCTAATGTGATTTCTTTTTCTTGTATGTTGTATATATGCATAGCAGTAATGCATTATGACTTGCTTAATTATTTTCTTCACCTTACTTCTTTTGTCTTCAGCTATTACATCAGCATGTCCTGGGTGACATTTAAGTGATTTCAAATGTAAGATCAGTGACTGAATTCAGCTACTTGCTTGTGGTCATAGCAGTAGAACCTAAAAGCTAAGAAGTTACTACTTTTTTCTTTTCCCATTAATTAGTTGTTTTCATTTTGCAATGTTTGTTAAAACTCAAGTTAATTTTGGATTGGTAGAGATCTCCAAATAGATGTAGTAAGTAAAACACTGCCATGCATGCATGACTACATCAAGCACCTTCTGAAACGATTCAGTTACCATAGAGTTATACTTCATTGAAATATTTAATATTTCTGTAAAATATGTTCAGATGCTTTAGTGCTGTGAGTCTTCACATGATTTGAAGGCTTTACCTATGTTTTCATGTAAAGAGCTGGTACAGCTATAGGTAGAGATCTGTTGTGGAAACCTATCAAGGGCTATATTGTCAATACATCTCCGCATGAAGAGTGTTGTCAATAGCCACTCATCTACTCCACCTGTCCAATTCCACTGTAATGGCACAGTCCCTTGGAAGGTTTCTTGAATCAGTTACCATGAGAATATGCAGCAGTATTTTAGCTGTGAGTCATTAATATTATTGTATTATTATATATAAAAATAAACACACATACACACACATGTATAAAAGACTGAAATTTTCATATGCAATTATAGGTTTCTATGTCTATACACACAGGATATCCTTCCTCCTATTTAATGAGTGTCCAATTTATAGACTGGATGTTCTTTCAGAAAGGGCACTTGAAATAGGCTGATGTCCAAACGAGTTGTCATGTAACTACTCATACTGAAACATACAGGGCATGTTGAGTGAATAGGCCTTTGGAGGCATAAATCTCATTCCACAATTTGTTAAGCTTTTGTCATTTTTAAGAGAAATGATTGTTGTCCTTTCCTAGCTTCTGCCAGATAAAAATGGAAATTCTATTTAGGAGCAATATACAAGAGTACATATAGTGCAGGAATATTTGACTTTCTTGATCTCTTTTTTTCTTTAGATGGTTACATTCAGGGTTGAAAATGGAAACATGTACTCATGTAAATGATTTACCAGTTCCCTAACAGATTATGTTGAGAAGAAAACAACAAATCCAACAAGGAGAAAAAGCAAGAAGGAAACAAATGCAAATGTTTATAGGCTCATGAGTGAATACAGACACAGATAATTTATGTTGCACTCTGTCTTGCAAGAATTTGTATTAGAGATGTTCAGGCAATATGGAAATAAAAGTACTTTTGAACACTGTAAATAAGCTCCCTCTTTTGAGGCCCTGTTAAAAGGAAATTAAGCCTAATGTAAAAGTATATTATCATTAAAATAACTTCATAAAATAACATTACTTACATAGCAAAGGGCAAAAGTTCTGGGAAGGAGCCTGCAGATCTACTGAGGTCCATTCGGTCGTGTACAGTGGAGATAACAGCAACTTGAGTTCCTGTTTTTAAAGCAGCACAGATGGTCAGATAAAGGAACAGAGAAAGTAATAAAAAGTCTAGACATTTCTAACAGATGTTAACAGCACTTACTTGATTTTTGCTTCTTATTTAATTTTTAAATTTCTAGAATAAATGTGTGGAATGGCCTGCCACTAACAGAGCAAGGCCAATAAGCCCAAATGCCAGTGCCATTCACACTGGTGACAACCCTGATTTTTCTGACTACTTCTTGAGGCACATGATCCTTTATGGGTTTTGGTTTTCTTTACTATGCACCTGGAGTTCACTGTAGCTTGCTGGAGCACTTTGTAGCTTTTTGTGACTGTAGCAGTGGTCCTCCATGCTACCTGTGATTGCTGGGGACTGGACTTGAAGTGATACATAGCTAGATTATGTCTCCCCTTGATGTTGCCATCTCCGTTTTTTTGTTCTGTGTTACCTAAATTCTGTTTCCTAGCTAGAAAAGGATCTTAAAGTTCGGGAATATTGCCAGAACCAGTTTTAAGGATGAGACCCAGATGCAGGAGGGAGCAAGATAGAGGTAGGCAAAGGCTTTTCTCAACTGTTGTGTATGTCAGCTGCAGCTTTGGCTCTGCAAGAGGTCGGATACTCTTGTGGTCCTGTCCTATTGTTGCTCTGGGTGGAAGAACGGCTGTCCCTGAAAACCCGCTCCTTTGGTACCTCACTGGAACCTCTAGAGAGACTCAAATGCCATGGAGAGTGCTTGTACATCTCTTCCTTGTGTGTTTTATATGACTTATTGTCAGTTGAAGAGAAGCCTGATATCTTGGCCTAATCAGAGTCATGAGTTACAAGTGTCCCACATAGAGTCAAACCTCCTCCTCCAAGATGTGCGTGAGATGCATGGAAATCAAAGCAAAATTTTAGCTCTCAGACTGTGTCTTCTTCAGGCTTGAGAAGTAGGACAATGTTTTTGACTTTGACAACTTTTTTCTGTGAAGAAGATGGGATGCAATGCACTGAAATTATGGATGAGCTGGGGCTAGACAGAGTCCTTGCTGTAGCAAGAGGCGGTGCCAGTGCAGTCATCACTGGTGCCAGCACAGGCTTCAGGCTGACGAATGCTGACTTCTAAGAGGAACTCTAAAGACTGCAGAGAGAATTGAAGTTATACACAACCATAAATATTTAATTCCTATTATTGCATGCTGAGAATTGCAGCACTGTCTGCAAAACACATAGCAGTGTAAAACATATTTGCAATGCAAATATGCTGTAAATATTGTAGGGAAAACAGAAGCATAAAATTAACTCTTAAACTTGTTTATAGCTATAGACCTCAGGATTCTCTTGTGCATTGTGGGTGATATTTCGTAATTATACCAGCAATTCAAAATGACCAATTTTCTCCTGGCATAAAATATGTTGCGATTTAATTAAAGCAGAAAGCTAATTTAAGTGGAATTGAGAAAGACTAAATCAATTATGAAGAATGCTATTATTAGATTTGAAAGTCTAGCAAAATTAGTCAAGTTGTATAGCACCACGTTTGCTCCTTTTTAATGCAAGAAGAAAGATTAGTCCATCATTGTTTCCTATGGTTCAAGGAGGGTAATTCACGAAATTTGAGGAGGTAACATTTTCAATCATTAAGATGTAATAAAATAATCACTCAGACTTCAATGACATTTAGGCAGAAATAGGTACATCTTTTCATTGAAAACAGAGGTAGTCCAGCCAAAACCTGTGCCTTTGGCTTTGGAATTGCTGTGCTAAATCCTTAGGAAATATGTCATTTATTTTCGTCATGGCCCCATTCTGTTCTTGTAAGACAGGTTTCCCAGAAGCAACGATTTTTAGGAGTGAGGGGGAATGTTGTCTTCAGGCACGATGGGACATGCAGTTGGACCATGGAGCTTGGCCTACAGCAGGGGCAATGTGAGTTGCTCAAACGACAGTTGATTCTGCTTTGCCAGAGTTTGTGATGAAAATATATTATTTTTTATTTGAGACTTTGCTTTTCTGTAGCAAAAGTCAGCTTTTCAACTCTTTCTGTTTTCAATCAAATTTCTTATTGAGTAGTTTTAAAGAGTTCTCCATTGCACCTACCCTGACCTACACAAGGGTCCATGTCTGGACTGGTAGTTACTTTTCAAGTACATCAGTATGTTAAACCTATTAATCAAGTAGGCAGTGAAAGTGCTAGAGGTGCATTTATTATTCCTGAATGTTATGATGTGTTAGTCTTTCTACATTGCCAGAGAAGAACATTCTGTCTTCTCCATACACATCCTATCTTCTGCTCTTCCCTGTCCACTCAATGGCTTGTTTATAGAAAGCTAATGAACGCTCAGCTGAAATAAGGACATTATTAACTTTCTAGGTGAGGAAAACTCGCTGGGGGATAGTTTAAGAGGCTGGAGCTGATAACAGAAGTTATACCAGTGTGGCTTCAAAGAAGTCCTATGACCAGGGAGCTGAGGTCTGATAGGGTCAGAGGGGCAGGACCAAATCTTCGCTCATCTGTGGTTTGAGGGCTGATATTTGTGCCCGTTCATAAGGGGGATGGAGAAGTGACCATAAATCCTGACAAAGTGATGCAAATGGAGCCCTAGGATCTATCTTCTTGGATCATGCCCATAGGCTACTCTAGAAGACATATAGCGTAGTGAAATAGCTTTACTGCCCAGCCCTCTTATGGTATCATCAGACAAATGCGAAATCCTGAGTTGAAGTGGTTCAAAAGGTTTTCAGCACAGAAGCTGTGACTGCTTAGCTTTCTCTCAGACTGGAAGTTGTTTGTTGAAGCTCTTCAGGGTGTGGGGGTGGTGATTTCTACCTCAATATCAGTGCTATCTCAAACTGTCTGAGTTGGAATAATCCCACCTACTGCACTTTGTACTAAACTGGACTGAGGATATGTGCAAAACCATTGACTACATCTCAGATAACCTCTAGTAGAGCAGTAGTAATTTCATTCCATACAGTTGTGTAATATAGCCGAAGTATTTATCAGCTTCTAACAGCAAAAAGTTACATTTGGCATTGTTATTTATACCAGGTACATGAATAAACCAAACACGGTTAGCTAAAGTGATTTTCCTGCAGAAATACATCTATGCTGTCAAGTCTAAAAATGTCATATGATCTCATTTCTCCTCTCCCTTGTTTCCTCCCTCTCTCCCCCACTTGCTCCCTCCTTCCCCATATATACATAGGAGAAGATTATACTGGCAAATATTCCCAGAGTGGATCTTGCCTTAGATGATGTGACAGTAGAACCCCATTGCAGGGAATGAAAACTCCACAGGTATTCCCACTAGGCAATTTAACTCAGATGTCTGTATGCTTTCACTTTTTGCAGTAAATCTGTGTCAGTCTGACTGAACACTTTAACACTAGTTCTGAATGTTCTTGCTTCTTTCTGATGGATGGTCTCACCTATAAACACCATTTTCTGGCTTCACCGTTCAAGAGGTTTTTTTTTTCTCCTATAATAACAAAAAAAAATTATCCTAATAGTTTTAAAAATGCTGTCTAATGGTTGGTCATATGAATTCATAAATTAATTTTAAAAACTGTGCTTGGAAGCTGGTAGATCTTCAGTGACCATTTACTAGTCCAATCTTAAGAGGGTGTAAGTTCTCAGTGTATTTTTATCAGCAAAAAAGTTTTCAGTATTCGGGGAAACTGCTTTGCAGCACTCAAGCAAAAAGCCAGCCACACTAAAGTGAAGTCTTATGGTGCTTTAGAAATGCATTTTAGAAATAATAGTGGTAATAATAAATCTTCTCACAAGAAACAAAAACCTTGCTCATAACTTTATGTATCTTGCTGAGAAGTTGCTTTTTCATGAAATCAGCTAATGGTGTGCTGTCAAGGCTCTGATTTCACTTCAGCAATGGCTTATATTAATTTTTAAAAAATTTGCGATGAACTGGCTTAATCTAAACTGAGAGAAAATGCTCTTAATTTAAATAACACTGTCTACAGATGATTGTGCAGTAGTGTGATATTGGCTATGAAGTTGATTTAATTTAATTGGTACAGCCAGTCCTTTGGGGCCTTCATTTTAGGAGACAGCAACATACATTTCTTTTGTGCAGCACCCTTGACATCCATTCCCCAGGACATTTATTTGGCAGGGGGAGCAAGTTTCTCAGTTTAATTCCTGCTTTCCAGCTGCTAATCCTTCTGGATTTGTCTTCAATTTTGACTGCAAAAGACAGACAGGGTACCCAGGCCAAGTGAGCTGATTCGGCACAGGAGACAGCTTTGCCCTAGCAGCATGCAGCTTCAGGTGGGGTTCTTCACCCTGCTGAGAAGCAGCTGTAGCCTGAGAGTGTAGCACACCTGTGTTGTGGACCCTGCTCATACCTGGCATATACTGCTATGGTACTTCAGTATGCGAGTACATTGCAAAAATGCCCCATTACAAGTACGTGTATGAATGCATAATTAAACATTAGCTGGTATTTAGACTCTTTTATTTACTATAAAAAGGCCTGTGGTGTGCAGCATACTTCTAATGTCCTGAGATTCCTGTTAAATATTAATTTACCAGCAGGTTCTGAATCTACACTCCAGGTAAAAACTTGTACGTTTGACATTACAGTTTAAACTAGTGCTTGTTGCAAGTCACTCAGAGATGGTGGATTTTTCTCCAGTTTACTTTCCCACAGGAAAAATGGTGAAGTTCTGGCTAGTGGTAAAGACAGGGAATATTTTCCTGTGATTCTAGAAATCTCCCCCAGGCTCTCCAAGGCTGCCTGTTGGGAGAGTCCTTGTTGCCGGTGGTGACAAAATGAAATGACATAGTTAGTCTTAAAAATTAGGGGAATATATCTACCATCTGCTCAGAGCTGGCCCTGCTTCAGGCTCTGCCAGGCTAAGAGCTATGAAGGCCCTTTGGAACTGATGTGAAATCATTAGTTACAAAATTTATAAGGATGAAAATTGTTTTTGTGATTTTTTTGTGGTTGGTCCATTTGTTAATGCCAAGAGCTGTTCAGGCTGTGGCTGGTTCATGGCCTACCTGCCAGGATGCTGCCCTGTGCTGGTGCCAGTCAGCCCAACTGGTGTTAGCCCAGTTGCTGGTTTGTGCATTCAGTTTAGGACACAGCAGATGCTCTTGCTTTTCCTTTGCCC
Source organism: Podargus strigoides (assembly GCA_028020825.1). Classification (NCBI taxonomy): domain Eukaryota; kingdom Metazoa; phylum Chordata; class Aves; order Caprimulgiformes; family Podargidae; genus Podargus; species Podargus strigoides. Next base: position 3,919,438 of record CM051641.1, on the reverse strand, counting down.
TGCAGTAGATGGGGAGGCACTTTTTTCTGCTCGTGTTCTGCTGGATCCTTCCTCTCCCTGGGAATGTGGATCTGGGTTTCGGGTCCTTATGAGCTAGGGTGTACCTGAGGTGCACAGCTGAAGCTGAGGAATAGGGTCGTGTTCCTGGTTTGCAGAAGAGATGACACTGCTTAGATCTTCCAGTCTTCACTCCTTTTACCATTTTAGCCTTTTGCTTCCTGCTGGTAGCAACTCTTCTGCCAGCCTTAGATGGTCCTGTTTTTCTGTATGCACTCAGGGTTGTCATCCTTTAGCTCCTGTGCTGACATCCTGCCAGCTTGTCATTACTTGCAAAACTTAGAGGTGCAAGTCCACAGTAAAATATCAAAGTAGCTAATGTTAAGTTTCCTCCCTGAAAAGCATTTCCTCCTCTTTTGTTTTGAAATACAATGGCCATGAAGCTCCTAAGTGTTTCCAGGACTAACTGAATGGTTTCGGGATTGCTCTTGTTCCAGGAGAGGATCCAGTACCCAAATCCTTATTTGGGGGTTGAGATCTAAATTAGGAACATTGGCATCTCTCAGTTCACTGATATTAATGAGATGTTTTCAGAGAGTGCCCTGGCAGCACCTGGTCTCTTCCCAGCAATGAGACTTGTGGATGTTTATTCAAGACACTCCCTTTTGGGGCTTATTCTGCCACTGCCTTTTATTGCTGTCGTTTCTCTGAATTTTTCCTATTTCTTTTCCCTGCCCGATTCTCTTCTGTTTTCTGTCTGCTCTTTTTAAATTTCCCCTTCTCAGAGGGTTTCACTGACCACTCACTCTCACAGTGTTCAGCCCCTGGTGCTGACATGACAGTGTTATAGCTAAACCTGGTTTTGCTAAAACTAAATGAGCGGAATTAAGTGTGCGTTAGCTCATCATTTCAGGCTGCCTGTGGACTGTAGCTAACAGCTCCAAATCCATTAGTGCTCAGCCAGCAGTAAAACACTTTTCATCATATCCCTGAGAGATAGAAAAGCATATTAAAAACCATGTGATTAAGGCTCCTGATGATCTGAATGCCTCCTCCAAGCCTCGTAAATACGTAAAGTTGTCACATATTTCATGCTCGTAATTTGCAGTGGACATGAACTGCCAGTTTTTGCTTATGTAGGTTGAAGAAGAAATGAGAACTTTCATTTTTTTAATTTCAAAGTGTTTGTCAGGAAAGAGGACAGAAAGAATGCGAAGAACACTAAGTGAGGGATGATTTGTGCTTTTTCCTTTTTTTTTTTTTAACCTAACTTTCCTTCCCAGCTAACCCAGGTGGCATTTATCAGCTAATAGGCTGACTACTCACTTTTGTCAGCTGCACTGTCATAGCTAAATACCTCCTCAAGTCAGGGTGGTGACAGTTGTGTGATGTCTGCTGTGTTTCGGGGTGCCCTGGGGACTCAGCTGAACAATTTCAGTGCTTACAAGGAATCTGCCATTGCTTGTGTGCAATGGCACTCAAGAGTGCATATAGAATCCAGGAGGCAAATAGTAATATAAGCTCACCTGGGGGTTACACTTGACCTGACATTTCATCTAGTTCTGCATAATGGAAGTGAGAGAGAGGTGCTTGATAACACTAATTAGGAACTGGGTATTAAAACTGATATCACTAAGCAGCAAATACAGTTGCAACAGAGAGGATCTGAGGAACAGGCACAGTTCAGAACTGAAATATTAACCTAATTATTTCCAATTCCAGTTACACCCAGTCAATGCATGCTTTGAACTGAGTATTTAGCAGTACCTGGTGTGTCTGTTACCCACTGAGCTCCTCCAGCAGCAATAGTTTTCACTTACTTGAGAGATTTTTTTTTTAAGGAGATCTGAAATTCTATGGTGAAGTTGCCTGTGCTGTAAACCCAGGGACAGAAGAACCCCAAAGTGTCAAATACTTTCTGTGATATATGTGGCAGATGGAACCCTACAATTTCTAGCTTAGCATTAAAAATCACAAAACCAAACCTGAAACTTTTGTGGACAGGTGATAACCAGTACACAGTGTCAGCAAAATAATAATGTTGCCAATAAAGATTCAACTGAAAAATACTAACAGAAAATATTGCATCTTCTTGGAAGCTGTACTAATGCAAAAATGGTAAGCAAGCCTTCAGTGTTTTGCATTTCTACTGAGGTTTTATTAGGTTTTTAGTTTGACTGTGAAAACTCATATGTGCATGAACAAATTTAGAGAGTTTTGTTTTGCACTATAGGCTTTATGCAAGTATGTTTTGAATATACGTACACCCATACTTTGAGGAATACTCTCCAATGGTGATGCAGGGAACTCACTATAGAAACAATGAAATTTTTTATTGTGTGAAAAATTCAAAAAGTGATGAGCAATGCATTATATAAATGTTAATTTTAGAGATTTGCACATGATTATGCAAAGTTTAGATGTCCTGCAGAAGAGCAGTGTTTTTCTGTATCATAATTTAGAAAATGAATTTGTGGTTTTTTCTATTAGGAAAGACATATTCAGTGTTAACTAATGAAAACACAGTTGCTATAGACATGATTCATCCTTTCAAAAAGTTTATGGAGAAGGAAATGGATGTTTGGATCCCTGGAGAAATAAGTAGATACATGTGCTTCATATTACCCATCTATTGTGTGAATCTGCCTTTCAGGTAAAGCATGCTGTATGCTTTGCTGGAGTACCACCTTATTCCCTGGAAATGAGGGTGAACTGGAAGCTTCACTTTCTAGACCTCTTAATTCTCTACAGCTTTTGTGATTGTAGAAGTGAAAGTGTTTGTTACAGATGTTTTTCCTTTCTGTTTTTGTTATCCTTTTTATTGGGTATCCCTGAAGCAGCTAGTGTGCTGAATACAATACAAATGCAAACTCTTTGCTGTTCAAGAAAACATTAGGCTGAAAGATCAGGCTTGCAAAGCCGGTGTTGGACTGCGGTGTTATGGATGTGTTTGCCCTCCGTACTCGAGGCGTCTGAAGTAGCAGTTGGTCAGTTGTGCCCTCCTGTGGGCCCTGGAGCTGCACAGTGGCCTTGTGGCATGCGTGCCATGCTTAGGAAGGCGTCTTCCAGCCATCTTGCTTGGCGGAGATTGCTTAGCTTGACTCGTTGTTAAAGATCCTGGAAGACTGGAAGATGAACTGCCCAGACGGAGCTGGATTTGGCTGAGAGAGTAGAATATGCCCTAGGGGATTTGCTTTGTTTTGTGTTACTTATTGAGGTACAAAGGAAAGTACAACAAAAGTCTTAGAAGGCCATGGGCTCAACTTTCATCTTGCCTGGGTTTGCTGTTTGAGACCCGATTAACCATGAAGAGTTACTGCAAGAGTAACCTCTTGCTCGTGGATCGTGGAAACATGATCTCTGTTGGCACACTTCACTGAGACAGTTTGTACATTAGAGAACTGAATGGGGGTGGAGAATATTTAAAGGCAGCGCCTGTCTAATGCTTTTGTAAATTCAATTATGCCCCTGGTCCCCACAACGTGCTGTGACAGTGGGTGGCATGACCCATTTATCCATTTTTCATGGTGAAATTCAGCTTAAAAAGAGAATAAGTAGAAATCCTATGCCTCCCTATGTCAATGAAAACATTCTCATTAAGTTCAAATAGCCTACTATTTATTCTCCCCCCCAGGCACCAAAATTTAAAAATAAATTATCACTTTTTTTTTTCCCAAATTACATTTTGCAGAATCATTTCTGATTCCTGTAGTTGAGATGTAAATGTGATGGATATGATGGATGTACTGAGCTGACCAACAAAAGCACATTAAGCAGCCATAGTGAAACTTGAATTAGTTGCTTGGGTATAGTTGTTTTGTCTAATTTTTTTACTTATGATCCTGCCTTACCATAATTTATGTGCTCCACCGTTCTTATTCTCCCATACCTCTTTGAAGAACTTCTGTGCCTGGCCCCTTAAAATGGGTGCTCTGTCATACCTGCAATTGGATATGTCCTGTGAACGCTGTTGCTCATACAATGAGCAAAGACAACAGGAGAAAACGACCTGCAAACCAGAAGCATGTTGAAGACAGAAACAGGAGTTCACATAACTTAAGCTTATTTGAGAAAAGAGTCTGTTCTTGGAAAGAAAAGTAACCAAGTTGAAGACAAATCTGTGCTGCATTATTTCAGTCCGTATTCAGAAGAGGAGCTATCAGCTCATTTTGAGGGCTTGATTCCTATGTCAGGTTCAACACATTTCTTTAAATGCTGGGCAAACTGCAAGTTGTATGGAAACAGTGAGATGATGATGTCTGAGGCTGTACCCAGAAATAGGCATGAGTGATTATGAACATATAGAAATGCAGATTTACTATGTGTAATATTTTTGCAATGGTCCAAAATGATGTGATATGGAAATCAATGGATTTAATAATTCTAATGAGAAAAGTAATAGATTACTGGTTTTACTGAGTTCTTACAGGAGAAACTGAAGGCTTTGATTCTACTATTGGTTCACATATTTTAGAGAACAGGTTGCTGCTTTGTACACAGGTGGCATACTAATAAAGCATTATTTTCTGCCTCTCAGATCACTTTTGGATTCAAATATCTCTCTTAGCACCTTTACAGTACAGCTTATGCATATCCCAAGCCGATATGATTAACTGTTTTTACTGTACCATTTGGTGGGTGGCACTGCAAGTTCCAGAAAAATGCAAGGAGGCAGAGTTTTCTTCCGTGAGTCTTGACACCCTGGATGGAAAATGTAGGGAGAAAAGAGATTTGAAGTCACTTGGCTCTGCATTATTGGAGTTGGCAGGGATCCAGGCTCTGTCATTTTAAGGCTGTATGAATATGAGTCAGGATGATGACTGGTAGAGGGAAGCCTTGATAAGGGTTTTGAAGGCTGTTTCAAGAGCAGAAGTCAGTACCAGTAAGAGCAGGGCTTGGTCTGGTGGAGGAAATGTGTGAGTATGGCTGAGAATTGTTACCCAAAGGAAGATGCAAAGAGAGAGCTGGCTCAGGACAGTCAGCAGGGTAGCATAATACTTTGCTGACTCTGGGCTAAGGTATGGCAAGATGTGTGGGAAAAGGGCAAGAAGACATTGGCCTGTCAGCCCTGCACAGCCCCTGGGCCAGCAGCGAGGCTTTGATTGAGAGCAGACCCTGGAAGTGAGATAAGAAACTGCTGACTTGTGCCGAAGAACCAGCGTGGCAGGAAGCCGACCTGACCAGAAACGTAGTGGACAATAACGACCTGGAACGGTGGTGGGGGCACTGTGGTGAGAACTGCGAGTGGTCAGAAAGTTAACTGGTCGGCAAGGTGCGAGATTTGAGTTGTCTGATGCCAATAGGTGAAAAGGTAGATCACTGTTTAGTTGCTGATTTGCTAACTGTGAAGTAATTGCTTCAACCACTGCATAAATATGCACTGCTGTAACAATAAAATGTTTTTCCTTCGCACTTCGTGGAGAGACCGTGCCTTAGACAACACAGTGGTGGAAGATGGGGACAGACCTTGCACAGGGAACCGAGGGAGGAAGAACAGGGGAAAGCTAGGAAAAAGGGCTTGTTTTGCTGCCGCTGTGAAATGTATCAGAGTGGTGAGGCACTTACCCCATACTAGTCATCAGCCTGCACGCCCTGATGCCACCTTCGAGAACACCAGCCTGCCTGGCTATTGGGGGTCTTGAGGTGGGTAAAAGAGGCAGTGAGCTCTCTAGTGCTCCTGGTAATTGCTCTTTCTCCACATGCTTTGTGGAGGCCTGGGGCTGTCCTCACCTGGCCTCTGAGAGCAGCTTTGATATCTGAACGGTCCCGTTGAGTTTTACGTTTCCAGGTGGCTTGGAAGGCTGCACTCCAGTCCTGGGAGGGCACTGGGGGTCTTTCTGTTGAAAACAATGAGAAATGAATCAGACCTGCAGACTGCATTGACCTAGGGTTTTTTCCTATTATAGCCAAATTTTCTTAGCAGCTGAAATTGAAGTGTTGGCTTTTCTGAAAAATACAGCTGATGTGATGATCCAGCTCTGGCAGGAGACCTGGAGTGTGGCAATGTTGATTATCAACCGCTGCATTTGTTCTCAGCCCTTTTTGTGGTTTGAGAGGGCACTGCATGGATTGCTTCCTCTCAGAGGCATCTCTGGATTGAACATCTGCTTCTCCTTGATCAAAATAGTTTAACCAGTTATAACTCAGTCATGGGATGCGTCCACACTGGAGCTGGTTGCGTGTGCTTCAGCAAGCTTAGGTACAGCTGGCAAGGTACATGGTAAGAAGGAACTTAGCACAGACTGCAAAAGCAGGGCAGGTATTTATGCAAGTGCTCAGAGTCCCAACAACTCTCCTGCTAGTGTTATCTAGGCTAGCTGGCTTAAAGCTGGGCTGCTTTGATGTTTTACTGCTCTGAAATTTTGATATTGGGGTCAAAGAGGGGAAGATCAATCTGCCAGGTGATGGTGCCTGTTAAGTGATGGGGTATGGGGCTGCACTACTTATTGCAAAGGTATAAAAATGGGCCATGTTCTTACCTCTCTTTAAATTTAGTACTAGGGCTACACTGTCTTCTGGAGTGGTGACCTACTCTGCCTCTCATTTCTGAGGGCTGGCTTGGATGAACATCCTTCTGACCGTGGTTTCTACGTGTTGCTGTTCAATTACAGTCCAGATGAGACAAGGACAATGTGCTCTTCTATGCTTTCTTCCTAAGGACTATCCAGAAACTTCAAGGAAGTGTTGAATGTGGTTTCTAGCTACCTGGGTGGAACAGGTATTGTAAAACATTTGGATACTGTACCCAAATTATGGGGTCTTTTTTGAAGATATTAATTTTTTTTTGGTCCCAAAACTGCTTGTTGCTGATGAAGCTGCTTGCCTGGGACCTTTTCTAGAGTAGTGTTGTCTTTTCTGTTGTAGCATGCTGACTAGCTGTTGTCATGAGCCATTGCCGTAGAAAAATGTCTGCCTTAGCATTTACAATGGTGAAGCTTGATGGATTTGGCAATTAGCTGGAGTTGCAACATGAACAACTCTTGCAAGTTAGATAAGCCGGAGAGACTAATTGTTATCCTGAACTCCATTAGCTGAGTTTAGCTTGGGTGCTCTTTAGTCACCTTCTGGTACAAGACTCTGGAGCCAGTGTCAACATTTTAAAGTATATCCAATTAATGACTTGTCAGATTATAAGAATGGCCCCATTATGCTAGTCCAAAGGCCCATCGAGCTCAGTATCCTGTTTCTGACAGTAGCTGATAATTAAGGAAGGGTGTAACAGCGGGGAAAGTATTGAGTGATATTTCCCCAATATGCTGTCCCACCCCTTAGCAGTTTATGGCTTAAAGATTTTCTGATCTTTGTGTTTAGTAACTCTTTGTGGACTTCTATTAATTTGTCAAATCTTACTTATGCTTTCAGTGTCTGCAGCCTTTCGTGGCAATGAGTTTGGCAATTTAATGATTTGCTGTCAGAAAGTCCTTGCTTTTGTTTGTTTTAAAGCCCTGACTGAAGATTTCATGTGATGCTCTCCTAGTTTTTGTATTTTGAGAAATGAAATTCCTTATTCATCTCCTGCATGCCACTCCTGATTTTATAGAACTCTAATGAGGACCTAAATGGAATGAGTTTCAGTGTATGATTTAAGGCTCTGTATTATGGCTTATGCTTTCTGGCTGTTTATATTCCATTTGCTTTTGCTTTATGTTTATTTCATCTTTATTTCACTAATTTAATCAGTTTGAGAAGATTATTTGGTCTAATTAAGGTAGAATTAATCCAGGGACAGTGATAATTTGAGAGCCAGGATTTGAAGGTAGTTTATTTAATCTATGTGTCTTCAAATCCTTTGGATTCAATTTGCCCAGCTTTCATACTGATGGATGCTGTATTAAATTACTTAAATAGATGAATTAAATTTGGAGCAAACAGAGGCTAATATATTTCACCCTCAAATAACATCCTATTGTAGCCAGAGAGCTTTTCTAAGAACTGAGAAGATAGTCATGCGCTGGAAGCACTGTATGCAAAACAGGGGGCAAGGGCCACACGAAAACCCCTTTGATTTATCCTCTAGAACTAATTTGCCAATTTCTTGTGGTCAGATTAGCAGAACAGAGCCAAGAAAGAAACCTCACAGAGATCGACTGTGTGAGATGGAATAATAAGCAGCTGTTGCTGAAGCAGACTTCTGCTGAAGCTCAGACTAGACTTGCAGAAATGCAATTAGCAGCACACTGGCTGAGCTGTTTGCATGGCCAGAGCTTGTGCAATGCCCATCTGGTGGGCAGTGGTAATTTTTAGTCTTGCATTTGGTGAGAAGAAAAATCAAACGACTTCCTTCTCGCTAAAAATCACAATTGGAAAGGGATAAGAGATGGAAAAGAGCAGAACATTCTCTTTAGTACTCAGGGACGCTAGATGGGGATATTTGCTCACTTTGCAACTCTTTGTACCCCATACAGCTTCAGTATGGTGGTGGTGTTAGTGAGACACTTAGGTGAGGAGCATACCACGAGGTGGTGGTAACTCCGGGTTAAAGTTACCCCAGGGAGGGACGGTGACATCCCAAGGAAGGGACTGATCAGAGAGGGTCGCATGGGACTCATGGGACAATCTACACCATTTGTTGCCATTTGTCACTCCTTGATCTCTATCTCAGAGATGGTCTGCACAGCTCAGGACATGCTGAGGTCTCTCTCTTCTGGCTGTGAAACACAGCTCAGCATCATGGGGGACAGGATGACCGTTGTTCTTCCTCTGCACCTTGAGGAAAAAGGGACAAATCTTGCCTGTGGAAGAGGGAGGGCCAAGACCATGGCATGTTACCGTTGTGGGCCTGAAGCACTGGAGGTGTCCTTGATGTATTTTTGGGTGTTGGGGAAGTGACCTGGATCTACTCTTTGTGCTCCTTTCCTTTCCACATGTTTAGCTTGTCAAGGGGATGACATTCAAAGCAGAAGACTCCTTCCCTGACTTGAGGTCTCAGCTGCCCGTGACACCTGACCCAGGGTGAAGCCAGACTGCTGAGAAGAAGTCTGGCTCACAGGGACAGCACTGCTGCCTTTGCAGACCCTTGTAGAGCCACTAGGTTAGGCTGGGCTTCGGGAAGTCCCAGAGAAGAGCACAAGCACAGGCGATCCACATGTCAGTGTGTACTTGGGATAGAGTTTAAAGGTGACCATGGGATGCAAGATGGATCTGACATGTTCTGGCTATGCGGGATGCTGATGGCAGTGTTGGTTAATGCTGCTGTGCATGTTTTGTGCATGGTCAGGCTGCCAAAAGGGCTTTAAAGAAAATAAGAAAGCCTTGAATTGTCTTGTTAAGCTGAAGAGTAGAAAATGAGTGAAAAAGGTGTGTTGCTGCCAGTCTTCAAAATTTGTGAAAGATAGACCTTGGCTCTTATTAACATCTGTTGGACAGATGTAATAGAAATAACTCAGTTGGCTCAAATGTCTACATTTAGTGATTTAGGAGTCTCTGTTGGTTTTTTCTTTTTTTCTTTTTTTTCTTTTTTTTTGTTTGTTTGAGTTTTTTTTTTTTTTTTGTTTTGCTTGCTTGTTTAAATGCCTGTAGTATGCAATATAGTGGAAATTCTAGAGGAATAGTACCAAATATTTAACTTAATGCCTTATGACTTTTCACAGACTTTAGGAGGGTTGTGTGAGAAATCAAGTTAGTACAAAAGTTTTCTGCTAATAGAGAAAACTGAGATCCTCCCCAAGTTCTTTTTTGTATTCTAGAAATTTTAGGAAGTGTAGTAAAAAGTAAAGTTGGTTTTCAAAAGCAATAAATATCCTTTCCCCCCCACCCCCATGTAGGTGTACTAGCTTCATTCTACTTCTCTGATAGTTTGTCTTTTGTAGGTTCTGTATACTGCCTAGCAGTTCAGCATTTGAATCCCTTTTGTGTAAAATTAACAGCTGGTGTGAAGCCTTTGGCTGAGCTAGTGGAGATTTTGGCATTTCACTTTTCTCAGGATCGGAAAGCTGCCTGAGGTAGATAATTTTCTTTGTTTAGTTTCTGACTCCTATTTTTTGCTCTTCTGCTTTTGCTTTGACAGTAAATATTTAGATGAAAACAGGGGGGTGGTGGAGGTTTGTGAGTAGCTCCTTTGATGACGATTTGTGATGTGAAACATTAATTGATAACAACATGTGCAGAGTTAAGCAACTGCTATTATTGAACTAGGTTCTCTATCCTTTTTGTATAAGGGCTTGTATTTCTGAAACGGATGGATTTCTTAAGCTTATTTGGTTTGGATTTTTCTTTTTAAGTGGAAACAGAGTTTCCTCTTCAACAAACACCAGTCTCCAATCCCTGACTTTGGGCTTGCCTACATTTGGAAATGTACCAGAACAGCTATTCCAGAATAAACTCCCAGGAGGCTATTTTAGAACTAGATTAAATTAAATTGGAAATAGGAACTCTTATTTTGGAATAAGAGAGCCTGCATTGGGATTTATATTGAAATAAACCATCTCAGAATAATTGTAGCTATTTTGGTATATTTCCAAGAGCAGACAAAATCTTACCAATGTTCTGAAATAATTATATTAAAATCTCACGGATGTGATGGATAATGGAGAAAAATGTCAATACTGAGTTAGAACAAATTGGAGTGGATGTGTGCGATGGTGTCATACACTTGTTCAGTGGTTTTTTTTTCAGGTTAAGCAAAAGGTCCCACCCTTTGGGCTGTGTATATAATTTGTTATTAATACTGTAGTAGCAACCCTGCTGTGCTAGGAACAGTCTTACAGACACAGGTCCCACTTCTGTACAACTTGCAGTCTAGAAATAATCCAATTATTTTGTAATAATGTCAGCAAGTCTGTTTTGCAGATAAAATACAGGTTCTCGACTCTTTATAACACTCCTTGTTTATAACACTTGCTTATAACACTCCCTGTTCAGGCAAAACTGCTACTTAGGACTTTTTGCTTGAAGGAGAGCAGAAGAGGATAGTGACAAGAAGATAGAAATTATAAAAAACACACATTTGATCCATATTTGTAGTTATTGTGCCAGCCCTCTCTGCTTACTTTACTATAGATAGCACATGAGTCATTATTTACAATGGCAAATGCAATGTGCTTCATTACAACCTGTGGCAAGGAACTAGTATAGATGTGAAATGAATGCATCACTCCTATTTACATACACGTAATGTGTACAGAGAGATAGTTTAAAATAACACATTCTCATTCAATAAGGAATGCTCATGGCTGAGAAAGTTTTCCTATCATTCTGGGTATGTTTTTTTATGCTCCCTTTAGGCAGTTTCATTTGTGCCTTGACTTCCCACGAGTGGAGGTTGCAGGGGCTTTCTCTGTGCAGAGAAAAGGTCTCACTCTGTATTTACCCGTGTTCTTCCTCACTTCAGTCTTCCAAGTACTTTCAACACTATTTTGGTCCCATCCTGAAGATCTAAAAAAAGATGTAGAAATTCAGTGGCACAATTTCAAGGTTATCCCACAGGCCCGCAAGACCACGATGTGATTTTTTTTTTTCCCTTTATGGTACATCATAATAGAAGAAGTTGATATAATATGAAAGGGAAAGGCAGTTTCTACTTATCAAATTATCATATCTAGCATCAAGCTCATGCTTGAATGTAATTTCAGCTAATCCTTTGTAGCAATAAATATCTATTACATTTATCACATTGAATTTGTTTCCCCTTCACTTCATCCAATTACCTTTTCTATGACTGGAAAATATATTAGAGTTGTCTCCACACTTTTTTTTTTTTAATGGATGCTACTTCACTATTCCCTTCTTGATGTTTTGTCAAGATGTGCTTTAATTAAAATGTTCATGTAACTTGTCCAGGTTTATCCTTCAGTATCCAGATAATGGTTACATTTGCTTTGAAAAGTGGAATACAGCAGTCCCAAGAGCTGGGCTAGGACTGAAATTCTGTGGCTGTAGAAAATTCTACCCAGGTTGCTATATTGCCACAATTTAGGATGTTATAGTCAGAGGTCTGTCAGCATTTCTGTTATAAATCTCTTTATCTAATGGTCTGCTGTTTGACTATTAAAATTTGCATAGGAAATTCAGATATAAATAGCCTCAAGCAGGCAATCTTTTTTTTAATTAAAAAGACATATGGTTTCATAGTGTAAAAATGCAGTTGGTGCTGCTCACCAGATAGGTAGCTGCCACTCAATAGCTCCATATGGGAGTGACACTATCAGCTTCTTGAAGAAAACAGATTTTCGCACTGTTTTCTTCTACAGCCTGAGCTGTAGGTTTCTCACGTGATGGCATCTCAGGGATTCCTGTTTCTGAAGGTATTGTGTTTGTGTGCACAGTGCGGGGACGGTACTGCTTTCTTATGAATTATATGTCTTGTTTCTTGCAGCTCCTTATCCCCAAACACATGCAAACTATGGCTTTGAAGTAAGAGGTGTTGGTTGCCTATATATGGTGTTCATATCTGGCATGGGCTTTTTTAGCTGGAGTGGTATCATAGAATCATAGAATGGTTTGGGTTGGAAGAGACCTTTATAGGTCATTTAGTCCAACTTACCTGCAATGAGCAGAGACATCTTCCACTTGATCAGATGCTCAGAGCCCCATCAGACCTGACCTTGAATGTTTCCAGGGATGGGGCATCTACCACTTCCCTGGGCAACCTGTGCCAGTGTTTCAGCACACTCATCATAAAAAATTTCTTTCTTTTATCTAGTCTCAATCTACTGTCTATTAGTTTAAAACCATTACCCCTTGTCCTATTGCAACAGGCCCTACTAAAATGTCTGTCCCCATCTTTCTTGTAGGCCTCCTTTAAGTACTGAAAGGCTGCAATAGGGTCTCCCTGGAGCCTTCTCTGCTCCAGGCTGAACAACCCCAACTCTCTCAACCTGTCCTCACAGGAGAGGTGCTCCAGCCCTCGGATCATTTTCATGGCCTTCCTCTAGGCCTGCTCTAACAGGTCTGTGTCTTTCTTGTGCTGAGGACTCCAGAGCTGAACACAGTACCCCAGGTGAGGTCTCACAAGAGCAGAGTAGAGGGGGAGAATCACCTCCTTTGACCTGCTGGCCATGCTGCTTTTGATGCAGCCCAGGATACAGTTGACCTTCTGGGCTGCAAGTGCACATTGCCAGATCATGTCCAGCTTTTCACCCACCATTACCCCCAAGTCCTTCTTTTCAGGGCTGCTCTCAGTCCCTTCATCCCTCAGCCTGTATTGATACTGGGATTGCCCTGACCCATGTGCAAGACCTTGCACTTCGCCTTGTTGAACTGGAACACCGGAGGTTCAATCTTAACAGAAGGAAACACTTCTCTACTGTGAGGGTGACTGAGCACTGGAACAGACTTCTCAGAGAGGTGGTGGAGGTTCTGTCTCTGGAGACATTTAAAACCTATCTGGACATGTTCCTGTGTGACCTATTCTAGGATCCTGCTCTAGCAGGGGGGTTGGACTAGATGATCTTCAGAGATCCCTTCCAACCCCTACTGCTCTGTGATTCTGTGCTTCTGTGAACATCATGAAGCTCACATGGGCCCACTTCTCATGCTTTTGCAGGTCCCTCTGGATGGCATCCCATCTCTCAGGTGTGTCATCCACACCACTCAGATTGGTGTCATCTGCAAACTTGCTTAGGGTGCACTTGATCCCACTGTCTATGTCATGGATGAAGATATTAAACAGCACTGGTCCCAGTGTGGACCCCTGAGGGACACCACTTGTCACCAGTCTCCATCTGGACATTAAGCTATTGACCATAACCCTTTGGATTGTGACCATCCAACCAATTCCTCATCCACTGAACAGTCCACCCATCAAATTCTTCTCTCTCCAATTTGGAGAGAAGGATATTGTGGGGGACCATGTCAAAGGCCTTACAGAAGTCCAGATAGATGACATCCATAGCTCTTCCCTTGTCCACTGATGTAGTCACACCATCATAGAAGGCCACTAGGTTGGTCAGGCAGGACTTGCCCTTGATGAAGCCAGGCTGGCTGTCTTGAATCACCTCTCTGTCCTTCATGTGCTTTAATGTAGCTTCTAGGAGGATCTGTTCCATGATCTTCCCTGGCATGGAGGTGAGGCTGACAGGTCAGTAGTTCCCAGGGTCTTCCTTTCTACCGTTTTTAAAAATGGGTGCAATGTTTCCCTTTTTCCAGTCACCAGGGACTTCACCTGACTGCCATGACTTTTCAAATATCATGGAGAGTGGCTTGGCAACTACATCAGCCAGTTGCCTCAGGACGCTGGGATGCATCTTGTCAGGTCCCATAGACTTGCATATCTTCAGGTTCCTCAGCTGGTCATGAACCTGATCTCTTACAGTGGGAGGGACATTGCTCCCCCAGTCCCTGCCTAGCGGTCCAAGGTATGCAGCCAGAAGAAGGATTAAGACAGAATGAACTGGGAGATTCAGAAATCTGTGATTAGTAAAAAGTTGTCATTAAAAGGGTGAGTTTTTATTGGACTCTGCAGCCTTGTCTGCTTTCCTCCAAACTACTCACCAATCTTGACAGTAACAAATAAGGTAAAAATCTTTGTGATACGTATCTTGTAGATATCATGGAGACTTCCCCATGCTAAGTAGTGATGAAGAGAGGGCTGCTGGGCAGAGATATCCAAACTGCTTGGCTGTACATGTTGCATCGCCAGGTGTACACAAAAATATTCTGAAAGCACATTGGAATGAGGAAAGAAAACATCGGGGGCTATTTCATGCAAGAAATCTTGAAATAAACATCTGCAACATCTTACACAAGTGCCAAAAACCTAGCTCCTCCTTAACAGAGGGAAAGGAATAGATGACCAAAGGCTCAACTGTTGGAGGGTTGCCAGCCATCAATGCAAAATTTCTCTCTTCCTTAGGGCCAACCTGTGGAAACTAAAAAAGGTATAGGAAAAAGGGCTAATTTCTTTGAGTTTCTTTATTGCCTCCTTCTCAGTGTATGTCCTTTAAAGATGATACAGGAGACTAATTACGGAGGTTAATGTCCTGAAATGCTTCCTTACTCAACTTACTCAAGGCTGTTATGTGTGGTTGAGGAGATGTTAATATCTGCAATCAGTCACAAATTCACAGGGGAAGGTGCTGACCTTTTGGAGACTATGGGGCTTAGGCTCCTGATTTCAACAGTCATGTGTTGCCTGAAATCCTCTCTTTATTTCAACCATCACAAAAATCTCAAATGGGTTGATTGGAACAAAACATTTGTGATACGAATGCAAGAGAACGTAAATCCTGACTAAAAAGGGATGCATCTCCCCATCTGTTCTGATGTTTCTTTAGAAATGTTCAGGTTTTAGGCAGATATTGGCAGGTTCTTTCAGCTGGGAGGACTCCAGGTGGTTACTGCTCTGCCCTGGATTCATTCAGAGCATTGCACAGTGGAGCTCTGCTGCTCCGGGACCGTCTGCTGCTGGGAAAGAAGAAAAACCACCCTAGGCAGGCTCACAATACAATAGCCTAAAGGAAAATCTGGCACATACCTGAAATGTCTGTTCCCTTCTGCTCTCCTGATGCTTCATCAATCATGTTGCTGTGTATCGTGATTCTCAGCATGGAGGAAAATATTTGGCATATTCCAGTTTCCTCTTACACTGGCAGAGTGGTTTGTTACTGGAAAGAAAAGCCTTTCCAGGGATCCTAGTTCCTTAACTCAGGACCATCCACCTGGGAAGAGAGGCCACAGAAACAGACCCACTGTGGTAAAAGTCTGTGAAGGTCTGCAATTTTTGCTGATACTTTTTACACAAATATGGGTGTGTTAATCCACATTATCGTGGTTGCATCAGTTAGACAAAAAGGCAAAGCATATTCAGAATAATCTAATTTTCATATATGCAGACATCCAGACGTGCTCTGTGTGCTGGGTGGCAGTGTGGTCTGCAGCTGTGAAAGCCAGGCTCCAGGAGAGTTGGTGGGACTCTTACAGCCCTGGTTACAAATGGCTGCCATGCATACGAGAAACAAACCCTGCCTTCTTGATGCAAAAAGCCAGCAGAAAACAAGCAAGCCAGACTCCCAGCTCTTGAAGCTGTCTTTAATACACCAAGAAGCAAGGAAAGAGCACAAGCACTCTTTTTTCCCCCCCTCCTTACAGGTCATCTTTAAATGTTATAGAGGCACCAGTAGAAGAAAAGTGCTTAAAGCAGTCAAGAGCAAGCCAGGGTAATTCAGTCTGCTCCTTGTCTTCTTAAACTGCCTTACTTCTAGAGCATCACACTGATGCAGCTGGAAGTGTCTGGGTCAAATGTGTGGGTACTTCAGCTTCAGCATCCTTCACCTTAAAGCTACTGGACTGAGCATGTTCACATGGGAATCCACTTTTCTTCCTCCAGGAGGCCTATGCCACACACCTACTTTGCTGTCAGGACACTTGACCATTTTTTCTGCTGCAGAAATGGACAGATTTTAGTTGGAATATATGGAAAATAGTATTTTCATGTTTTCAAATTTTTTGTAAACGTAATATTAGATAAGCCACCACTTGGACTGAGGCCAAATGTAGAGCATTAATAATTTTTAAAGATTTCAAATATCAGAAATATGTAAAATGAAAATTGCATTCAAAGCTTTTTTCCACTCTTTCACACCCCCCCGCCCCCAACCTTGAGCAAGGGAATAAGTGTAGCTTCAAATGGAAACTTTAGTATAATTTGATTTTAAATTCAGCAGTCACTAACATTACATCCTTTCTGTGATAAAGCTGAAATGCCTGGCACTCCCTCTGTGATTCCCTGGCTGTAGGCAACATTCACCACGTATTTTCCAGAGACTCGAGACAGAGGCATTTTCAGAGTCACTGACTTGGTGCATCTTCCTTGTTCCTTTCTTCCTTGAGCCCAAAAACTAGATTACCTTGTTCTGAAGATATCTGACAGGGACTATTCCGTGTCTGGCAGTCACTACAATCTAATTCTGCTGGACTTAATTACCATAATTTATTCCCTGTTGGTGGTTTCCAAAAATAGAAGTAGGTATGATCCTTGCCCTGCAAGGCTCACACAAAAGGCAGAGAATTAAAAAGACTGGCAGATAGGGGAGAAAAAGTAAAAGGAGTAATGGCTATGGAAAGCACACAGAGACAGATAAATTAAATCCAAATTACTCCTTTGGTGTGATAGTGGGGGTTAATAAGCAAGTTTATTAAAGGGAAAAATATAATTCAACTAAAAGATAGAGATGCATGAATAGCCCTCAGAATAACACACAGAATGGCAGCATCCTAATGGTATCAACCCTCCCCCACAATTGAAAAGGCCTTTTCTACAGTACGAATCACTTATCTCTGGTGTTGTCCTGCCTGTGTGATCCAGCAAGTAACTCTGTCCTTCCTTAGTCACCCTGCCTCTTTCCTACAGCTGACTTTCAAATGTATCATTGCCTCATTTCCTTGTTACATCCCAAATTATCTTTAGAGACCATCCAGCTCTCTGCTAGTGATGAAGAATCCCTGAGCACATGCCCTGGTGTCCAGACCCCTCAGTGGGGCTTGCGTCATGCTTTGCCCTCCAGGCTTGATGCACTTGTTGCTTGAGGTTTTCCCAATAGTAAGGTAGCCCTTTTGTAAGGCAGTGATGAGGATGCTGCAAACCCCAAACCCTCTGCTTCTCTCAGGGTTTTCATATTACTCAGCACCTGCTGCTGCAGGCTCATGTGTGCTCCCATATATTTGTATTCACCCCGTCGCTATGAAGTGTGGCCCCACTGTTGCCCCTCTCTGACAGATCACTGAAAAACTTGCTTGGGGTTTGCAGAGGAAACCTGCAGTGGAGCAGGTTTGAGGCTGGCTCTTCTGTGGTCTCATTTGAGCACCCTAAATACTGCAACCTGCTTCCTTGCCTTTTAGCCTTCCCACAAAGCTAAATAATCCAGCATTTGTCAATATATATATATAGGGTAGCAATGTCCAGAAATACTTGTTATAGTGTCCCAGAGCTGGGCAGGATTAGAAACTGATGTTTACTGGGTCAGTGGCTCCACCAGCCTTTATCTTGGCATGAATTGCCTTGAGAGGATGACACTGCTGATGAAGACTCACCAGACTGTACATAACCGCAACAGCCTCTGGGGACCATCTGAACCCCTTGTGTGAGGGGATGGTGAGATGGGGCTGATGGTCCACTGCTGCCATTCCAAGATCATCTCTACCCTAGTGAGCTTTTTTTTCCCTAGAGTTTAAGGGCCCACACTTGGAGAGGGAAGCAGGTTCTGTGTTAGGAAAGAGGTTAGTAAATTAGAGATGCTAGGCTCACCATGGCAGTGCCAGGACTGGAGGACATTGTCCATTGTTGTCACCTCTTGGTGACTGGGTTGGAGGGCAGATTGTGTACAGCTGAAGTAGCCATGTGGAAAAAGGGAGTAGCACTTGCATGAAAGTACTCCAGTGGTCACCTAGTGGTCTTGTCCCCTTCACCTCTGGGTGCTATCCCCTTGGCTTTGCTGGTTGCTCTTGTGTTTTGCATTTCTACATTCTGAGTGTTATCTGCTTTTTAGGGGTTTTCAGGCTTTACTCATTGTGTTGCTCCCTGTGAGGCTCTGTGGATGTGCCTTCGGTGGTGATACAGCCACCTGCCCATGCCATGTGCAGCACTTTTTACCTGGTGTAATGCCTGGTGTCATCAGTGCAGGGAGTCTTGCTGCCTTCCTTGGACTTTGGAACATGCTGATTTTGGGGGGAAAGTCTGTACTGTAAGGAAGCCTCCATGGACAGGGAAAAGAGATCAATAGCAAATATTTTTGCTCCAATTCTGAAATCCCCCTGCGTCCTCTACCCTAATGTATCACTCTGCTTGCAAGTATATCAGTGGTTGTCTCATCCCATAAAGACATGGAGTTTCCTCCTTTACGCACAGAAGTTTCTGCATGTTAGACTCGATGATCTTAAAGGTCTTCTCCAACATAAATGATTCTGTGATAATCTGGGGACAAGAAAAGGGAAAAGGGACAGTGCTGATTTTGTTCTTACATTGAGTTGCTTGATTTATTCAGCACTGTCTTTTGTGTGCTGATTTCGGGAGCAGTCTCCAGGCCTCCATATTAAAATGCTGCTCCCAATGGTTTTGTTCTTTGTTGCTTCATGTCTTCCAGGACAGTGAAGCATCTGGCCCAAAGGTACAAGCTGCTACCCCATAGTGGGCGTACCAGTGAAGGCCAGATGGAAATGTGCCACTTTGCGGTTTTCCCTGAGTCCCTGCTGCATACTTAGGAATGCCCTGTGAATTGCAGCTGCAGTGTAATTCATACCCTGTAGCAGTGGGACTCGAGCTGCTGTATTTGAGAAGCAAGCTGAGGGCACTGCATCCCACAATGGGAGATAATGCATTCAGCAAATGCACGCTTTCCCTTGCCGTTGACTTAGCATGAGTGTGGGTGTATATGCTGTAGGTGTCTTGGGCTTGTTAATGAAGCTAAAGATATGAATAATACTTAACTGCTAATGCATGATGCTTCTGCCACTGCAGTTCACTTGTAGCAGTAGTTGGGTGAGAGAAGGGATGCTGTGGATGAACAAAACCTTCATCCTCCTGCCATCTTTACTTTCTACTTCCATTCTGCTAGGAATCAAACAATTACAATGTTTCAGTTGGAGGATATTTTGAATAAATTATTTCTTTTAGAAACAAAGCAAATCTGTGTGATTAAGTAGATAAAATTAAGGAATTAAAAATTAAAATAGCTTTTTTGGGTATGTTCCATTGACGGTAGTGCTGTTCATTATTCAGTTCAAGATTATGTCTTTCTTCATGTGACACATTTTCTTACAGCTTTTATATGCAAGAAGAATGTTCTTTTAGTTATCTTTTAGATAAATAGATGAATAATGAAATAAATAAAAGAAGAGAATATTTGTGTTTGTAGTTCCTTACTGTATGTTTGCCATGATACAAGACTCTAAAACAGCTTTCTGGAAAAAAGAAGAGAGCGACTGAAAAATAGCTTTTGAGGAAAAGTAAGCAGCTAGGAGAAAGGATGCGATGAGCTAAGAAAAACGTGCCAAGGAGACAGATCTGGCTACAAGTACAAGGCACAAACACAAAGCAGTCTGATTAATCAACTAGTCTGCTTCTTAGGTTTATTAAACATGACAAGAAATTTAATAGAGAACAAAACCTAGGTATTTGTAAAACAGTAAAGGTGAAACTCCTTGCTGGTTATAACCAGTAATTTTTATGTTGGGTTTCATAAGGATTGCCTGTCTCCATCCAAAGCAGAACCAAAAAGGAATAAAATAAATATGAAATGGTGCATTGTGATCAGAGTCCTAGGCTGTTTATATGTATGCTTCAAATTAAGGGTTTGGTGTCATGGAAACAGCTTCTTCATTTGGAAAGCTCTGCGGCAGTGTGAGAAGGAAAAGACTGGTGAGAGCGAGAGGAAGAGGGAACAAGGGAGTGCATGAGTGTGGCTGTGGAGTCTCCACAGTGTCACCTGCTCCATCCTATTCCCAGAAAAAATGGAGCTAAGAGGAGGGCAGGGCTCCCAGGCTGCTTGCCTTACCTTGCTGTGGAATAATGCAATTCATTCTCCCTTTGCTGTTTGTCATCTGCAAGAGTGGATGTGGCTTATTTGTAGTTAATGCAAAGTGCAGTTCTAAATAATTCTTAAGGGGATTTTCTGTCCTGAAGGAATGTGAGTGTATATATATATATATATATATATATATATATATATATATATATATATATATGGACATGTCATGTACTTTTGTACATGGAGTTTACCTAAAACCAGTATTTATGCACTAAACCAAACACGTCCAGAATCTATATAAGTACTGTTTATTCTTTTCTACTTGTGTACTTATACGCATAGTATGTTTTGTATAATTTTAGTGCTAAAAAGATGTTTCTTGTTGCTCTGCATCAAAGGAATGCAGTCATTTGTGTAAAGAGCTTTTAAATTTTACTAGGAGAGAAATCTCTCCAATGAATACAGGATTACAATAGATGGTTGGGAATTAACAACGCTGCTTGCATTGTCCTAGCTTTGATGCCAATTTATGCACATTTTGTGGGCACAGTTTAGATTACTCAGTAATTGATTACATTAAGCAGTAACATGAGAGCTTTACAGAGACTAAATTAAGGGCATGTACTATATTTCTGCTGTGTTGCTATAATGAAGGAGCAGAAACAGACCGATCCTATATAACCATTTTGTTTTAAAGGATAGTAAAGCTGGATCTAAGATCCTGAGGTGGGATTGTGTGAAGCCAGTGGAGATGTTCCCCACTCCTTCATGAAGCTCAAGTTGGCGTCATAGAAAGACCTGGTCGCAGGGCAATGTGAATCCTTTGCTGCTTTCATGGCGAGGCCAAACGTGTCCCTTCCTTTGGTTCCTAGACGACAATGCCACTCTACTCTCCACCTAACTTGTAAAAATGTTGGTGATGTAGCCAGGTCGCTTTGTGATGGTGCCCAGACACAGGGACACCTATTAGACCAACGCCTTAATGATAACACCAGAATTGAGCTATTTCCCCAGCCCAGGAGGAAAGAGCCGCCCACATCAAAGGGTAGTTGAGGCTGGGACCACAGCATCTTTGGAAGCAAACTACAATTCCTAAGGGAAGAGCCAGCGGGGAACCGCTTGCCACCTATGTAAGTGGATGGCCCCAGGGGGAGAGCAGGTGGCTGCAGGGCGCCCGCAGCATGGGCATGGTTTGTAACCAGCTTTCACTCTGCTTCTTCACCTCCTGGGAAAAGAGAAGTAGTCAGGGTTTTGTTTTTTTTTTTTTTTTTTTAACAAATAATTCCCAGGGAGAGAGAGAGAGAGGCTGCAATTCTACCCACCCTTATTACAGTTCCTACCCCAGAACAGGGCTCCCCCTGTTAATGCTGCAGGGATGATGCTTTGGGAGCATGAATTCTGGTGCAGCAAAATCAGTGTGCAACTTTGGCACTGAAGGTCTGTGAGGAAGAGTTCGGGGTTGCTGTGAGAGGTGCTCAGCACTGCAGTGCAGCATCTACTGGGAAGATGCTGCCTAACAAAAAGCAGCTTATTCTTGTGTGCCGTGCAGAAATAGGTGTGTTAAAGAAACTGGAGGCGGAATGGTTATCTTGAGAAAACTGCTGAATTCTCAGAGAGAACTAAAATGAAAAGTGTCTCATTAATGCAGAGGAAAATTAAAAAAACCCTCACCTTTAAAATCACAGAAAATTTTCTGTCTTAGAATACTCAATAGGTAAAGTAGAAAAGCTTGAAATTTCTTTCTTCAGAACCAGGCAATGGAGTGTAGCTTAGCTGAATAGCTCTGCCTCAGACTTTCGTTCTCTTTATTATCAAAGCAACACGGAAGGTGTAAGGACTTGGGCAAAAGAGAAATGACTGTGCAACCTTTCTTATCCTTGAGTAGTGCCTTTGTGTATAACTTTTTTTGATGTTGAGGAACAGGATGAAGTGTGCATTTGCATTAGTAGTTCAGATCAGGGATGCATTTTTGGAACAGCTTACAGTTGTCTGCATTAATGCAATTTGGTTTGATTTCAGGGTGGTCCCAGAGCTCATGAACTCAGCTCCTCCTGGATGAAACAGAGACAAGTGGTCCCACTGCTAAAGGCCATTCAGTCCATCAGATCAGACTAGATCTTGTCTGAAGTAAATCCCCCCTCCCTGCCCTCCCTGTTTTTTTAATAAAGTGGCATTAGGTGCTCAGCACCGTTTATCTCCACGTGTCTTCTAATTGCAATGTAGATGCAGCCTTAGGCTACGGAAATGGCTTTAGTTGCTACCCTACTGCTCCCTGTCTGCCTCTTTCGAAGAACTGTAGCTTTCCCTCATTCTGAGGATTGATAGTAGGTGCTTGTTAAGTCTTTTCTTTTCTTTTTTTTTTTTTTTTTTTTCCCGGAAGAAAACAGCTGTTTAAATAGCAATTATTATTGGTAAGTGTGCATGGTACGACCTATTGCTGTCTTTCTCCTGAATAAGCAATGCACAAAATTCCCCTGAGAGGCAGAGTCATTAAGGAGCTATCTAGATACATATGCTTTTGCAAGTCTTTCATCTAACTCAGAGGTGGGAATGCAAATTCTGAAACTTGGGGACATCCTGTGGATTTGTAACACTCTCCAGGAGAGATGTGCTCCTTGAGATGAATAGATCTCACTCATTCATATTCCTCGTTTACTCATGTAACATTTATAATATGGATAATGTTCCCCCTTTAATAAGTAATTAATAACAGCTCCGTGTGAGTTACAGATAGAACTTAAAATTATACTCCATTGTGTTTAACTGTTTCAGATGCGGCTTTGCAGACCTGTGCAAGAGGCAGAGCAAAGCTGCTCAGCTACAGTGAGAGCCCAGGGGATACTGTGCCGCAGGCAGATGTGGATGCTGGATTTCCTTCTGCATGCACACAGGGATAACAGAGCAGGTGGGGACTCGCACCTGCCTAGTCTCCTGTCCCTGATCTCCCCAGATGCTTTAGTTTGCTCTGGGAGCAGAGCTTCCTCGAGGTCCAGCCTCCCATCTCTTCGTTCCCTTCCTGGCGTCCTGTCTTTCGGCGTGGGAGCCAGAAGAAGCTGCTCTGGCAATGTGGGGAGACCATGGCTGAGGAACGCTTGTGCTATGAGCTTCTTGCTCCTACTTCATACCTCATTGCTCTCTACAACTACCTGAAAGGAGGTTGTAGTGAGGTGGGGGTCAGTCTCTTCTCCCAGGTAACTAGTGATAGGACAAGGGGTTTTTGGCCTCAAGTTGTGCTGGGGGAGATTTAGACTGGATATAAGGAAAAATTCCTTCACTGAAAGGGTTGTCAAACATTGGAACTGGATGCCCAGGGTAGTGGTGGAGTCACCATCCCTGGAGGGATTTAAAAGACACAGATGTGGTGCTGAGGGACATGGTTTAGTGGGGAATTGGCAGTGCTGGGTTAATGGTTGGACTTGATGATCTTAGAGGTCTTTTCCAGCCAAGGCTATTCTATGATTCATAGGAGTCTGTCTCCATGTTATTCTTGATGTGTAGGGACACATGGTTTGTAAACTCATAACGTGATAGAGTTGTTGCTAAAGAACTTAACATTTTTCATGCAAGAGGTCACAATCAGCTTTCCTGCTGCTGTATCTCAAAGGATACCTCTTCTATGCCGTGGAAAGGAGTCCCTACTGCAGTGTGGTCTCCCAGGTTCAGGGTCAAGAGCTGAGCTGCGCTGGTGGTGTGGGGCCTAGTTCACGACAAACCTTAAGTCTATGCTTAAAGTTAAGGACTCAGGTGCTGCTCTGTTTCTCTCTCAAGGGTCTACACTACCATCCTTCATCTCACCGAAAAGATGTGCATTTTTACATCAATACTAACAACAAACATCCTAGTAAGTTTTATGCAGTCCTTGAGTTTCTTCTTTGTTGGGATGTGAACTCCACTTCAGGCTAGTGTTTTCTGTATCATGTTTTTTCTATTTTTTTTTTTTTAATTTGTCTCAAAGTATTTTTTTTGTCTGCCTGATCAGCACATTTTGGAGGAAGATCATGGCTGCTTCATGGAATCCAAGCCTGTGAAAAGATTTCTTAGCAAGTCTTTTTTAGATATAACAATTTTAATAAGCACTCTTCACAGACATTTTGAGACTTCTGCTTGCTTCAATAGCTATAGCACAAAGACTCGAAGAAGAGATATCTGAATAGTGGTGGTCATAAAAATAGTTTTTTATACTATAGAACAAGAGCTTTCTTAAATTACAGTGTGATGTCAGGAGTGAAAATAGCTGTTGCTGGTGCCAGAGACAGTGAGCGAAGAGAGAGAAAGGAAAAAGAAAGCACCAACGATAAAACCAAGTTCATTTAAGAACTGCTGCTCAGTCCTTACAGTAGATTTTTCAGTTCATCTCTAGGACTGTCAATATTGTGCATGTAAAAATGATTTACAAAAAGAAATCCAACCTTGTTCTTCTCAAGATGAAAGGGAATGACTTGGCCGGCTTCATTGCAAGGCCGGTGTAAATTGGGCAGTAAATACAAGGAAAGTAAATAGAAAGAAATGTGCACATGACTTTGATGAATTGACTCAGGTGAGGAAGAAGCGAGAAGGAGTGGGGATGGGACTGGTGTGTGCTGTTGCTTGGGAAAAAGGCTTTTGGGTTCATCAGTATGCTGTGTTATTAAGACATGAATGGGGAATGCTTCTGACAGGACTGAATGTAGCAGTTTGACATATTGCTCTGGCCTTTGTCTTAACAGAGATACAGGAACATTTTCTATTCTGAGCCCAGCTCTTAGAGAAATCAAATCAGTCTTTCTTTCCATCTATTTGAGTAGGAGTTAGATTGGACCCTAAATATCTTACATAGCTTTGTGTTGAATTTCAGCACAAGATCAGTCAAAATTAAAACACTGAACTTGGAAACAGAAAAGAAAGCATAGGTGTGTGCTGGGGAAAAAATACCAGTCAACAAGTTATTATTCTCAGCTTCCCTTTCAGTTTTCATTATACATCACCTGATACCTAGGAGAGATGTTTGCTGTTGGGAACTGTAGACACCACCTCAAAACAAAGAACAATAATTATGAAATGCAGAAACTCTCTAGCATGTGAGTTCAAGATCTTGCTGTAGCCTCAGTGTTTATTTTTTCTGTAAGTGGCTTGGGTGATGGCAACTACTGTCAGGTGCAGTGTCTGAAGGTCTGTAGACCACAGTAAATAGAGAAGTATGATGCAGACAACTGTAGACACTTAGGTAATCTACATTTTACCAACTTAGGTCAAAAAGCATTCAAAAAAGATGTTTCAGAAAAACCCCCACAAGTCTGATGTGACAATACACATCATTCAAAGTACATAACTCAATATTTTAAAAGATGAGCTGCTTTCTAGACTAAAGTGGCACCGATTAGCCTGCCATACAGGGAAATTCCCAGACCCAGTCTGTGTAATGATAGCTCACATTGTTCCCCTCAAATAATAGAAGTGTATTTGGAAAGTGTAAAGAATCTGTTGATTTAAGAAAATTAAATGTTTTGCTCAATTCTAATTTCAGTTGTTCCAATTCAAATGCAAAAAAACAGCTTAAGTCAATGCATGCATATGAAAAAGGAAGAAAGTAGTCGAGAATAATTATGTTGGAAAAACTCAGATTCAGCTTGATTATAGATCTTAAAATGTCTAAAAAAGAGTGGTTCCTGCTGTATGTTGAATGTATAGAAAACTTATTGAGAGAAAGGCTTAATGTGATATGCATTTTTCAGATTAAATTGAAAAGATGAGAAAATAATGAAAGAATTTTACTGTGCTATGGTGGATTTTTCTAAAAATTGGCATCGTGTGTTTTTTTGTTTGTGGTTTGTTGTTCTTTTTTTTAATTTATTTATGTTTTAATTTTGGATGTGCTTTGTCAGTCTGTGTGTGCATACAAATGACAGAGAGAAGGAACTTCCAGTGCCTGGAATTGGCAAGCTTAATTTAGGTTTCTTAAAACTATCAGTGCTGGTGGTGATGGTAGTAGTTCTCTTTCTGTGTACTGTTTCTAACATGATTCATTTGTTTGAGATTAAAAATTTAAAAAGCCACTTCAGGCATCCTGCGAGGATTTTCTACAAATCCCTGTATTTGTGTCAATGGGCAATTTTAGCTCAAAGACTACCTTTGTAAATCTGGCTTCTGGCACCTAGGATGTTAATAAAAGACAAGGTCATGGCCAAAATTTGCCTCTTCTGTTATTGCTGCTGTAAATGGGAGACTAACTTGTACTTTCAAAGCAGAATTTGGCCTTTAATTGGTGTTGGCTCATCCTGTGTGATCATGAAACATTATAGGAACACATGGGGTTTTTATTGTAATTCCTTTACAATGGACATGCTTGGGTTTTTTGCTTCCCTGTAGACTGCTGTTTACCAACTCCATCCAATGGAGAGTACCATTTATTCTATAATGACAGCTCTTTCTTTGGCCTGATTAGTGGACGCATCAAGATTTGCTCGTTCATGTTGATCTCAGCTAAATGTTATTTGCTGAAACAGTGGAACCTATGCTGAAACCAGCCTCTCTATCCATATTTTTCATTGGCTTTCTCTCCATAGGGAAGTCTGAGATTTTTTTTCTATGTATTATAAAGGTTTTCATTAAACCTTTACCTTATAGCACTTCAAATCTGTCACTTCTCAGTCACACCAACCACTTATGTTCATGACCTTGCTCTTATCTTTAGAAGGATGTGGAGATCTGAAGAGGTGACTTTAGTCAGCTGCTTTTTTGCCTACAGGTTCTTTGGGGGACTCCACAGAGGTTTTTTTTTTGGTATGGATTTCAGACTACAGGGAGGGTTAAAAAGGGGCTGGTGTATTTGCAGTATGAAGGAGGAGTAATTGACTTTTTGGGGAGGCTGAAGGCAAGGCTGGGAAGACAAGGAGGATAAGCAGGTAGTTTGATATAAACTACTGTCTGCTTCTTATCTGTGGTTATGTGGGCAATCTTGTAATTAATTTCACATCTGTTTCAGTTTTTGGAGTCTGAGGTCAAAAGGCTGTTCTGGAGTGGACGTGTTTAAGAATTAATTCCTCTCATTTTTTTCTTTTATTTTGTTCATCGTACAATGGTTGTGTGTGTCAATTTAGGATGAAGATAGTGCTAGCATGACTATGCTGAATTTTCTCAATGGTAAACTGCAGCATATACCTGAACAATGTAGAAATCAAAGTCAGGACAAGGCAATTTCCTTTATGAGCAGGGTGATTCACCAGAAGCAAATGAAAGATCCAGGGTAATCAGTCTGATGTCAGCAGAAGATTAGTAACACATGAAGATTTCTCATAAAAATCCAGTTCTGACTAAATGTTTTTGCTGTAAACAACTGCTGCTGAAATGATACATGAGAAGAAATACTCTACTCCATAACAATGTTTGGAGTCTTTCTCTTTTCACAATATAAATGCACCAATTTTCTTCGGCTTTTATAGCTCTGGCAGATAAAGTGTAGAGAGTAGCTTTAAGGGTCATCTAGTTTAACCTTTATTAGCACATGAATGCATGAAACAGTATTAAACAGAAAATAGAAACACTTCAACATCATATCAAGTGCTCAGTTTATATTTACAGGTTGGACTGTAATTTGTGAAGATACTGCATGACAGGTCTTTGTTTCCCTGGCTGTTAAATAGAAGAGGTTGGAATTCTAGAGGTAATAAAGACAAAAAAATTCCTCTATTTCATTGCTTTGATTTCTGTCCTTTTTTTCTTAACTGTATTTAACAGTTTCTCTCTCTCCTGGAATAAAAATCTATAAATTCTGAATGTGTCATTTGGCTTTCAAGACACTTTATTCAGTGGCAGAATGTGACAATGATTGTTTGTTTTTAACCATCAACATGATAAATATGAAGCCATGAAGTACAAATCTTTTTCTGGAGATGCTGCTGAATTAAAACCCTATTCTAATTTTCCTTAAAACTGAAAGTTTAATTGGAAGCAAGATGAACACTGTGACAACACGCAACAAATATGCATATTTTTTCCATTTATATTTTGCATACTGGGCTTTTGAAATCAACCTGTTGGATTGTGTACATATTCTTTAATCTGAGGTGTGACTGGTGCGAGTAGGCTCTCTAGTGAGGACATTCACATACACAGATTCCAGTTATTTTGTAAAATGTACTGGTAAGCTTTTTCCTTCCTCTAATAACCCTAAAAGCCAGACGTATAACAGTATAAAGGGCTCCCCTATCAGCCAAAGCACATCGGTCTGCAACTCATGCACAATCCAGAGGTGCTGAACAGAAGATTCCTGCTGTAGAGACCAGGAACTCATTTTCCATGGGATATTAGGAAGCATTTTGCCTTTCAATTTGAATTTCAGTCGCTGCAAATAATTTAGCTCTCAGCACTTCATAATTGTGCATTAACAAAAGTGAAAGAGTGACCTAAAAATAAACTTTCCCAGAAGCTACAAGCAGATTGGCCAAATACAACTTTGCAGAGGCAATATCTGCAGATGAGTTTCCATGCAAACCAGGTTAAACTACTTTTAATCTGTATTCTGCCACAATTTAATATCGATGTTCCCCTGCTCTGTCAAAGTTGCTGTCTATTCAGTGGATAAGGAACTGGCTGGATGGTCGCACTCAGAGAGTTGTGGGCAATGGCTCGATGTCTAAGTGAAGATCAGTGACGAGTGGCATTCCTCAGGGGTCAGTATTGGGACTGGTGCTGTTTAACATCTTTATTGGCAGCGTGGACAGTGGGATGGAGTGCCCCCTCCCTGGAAGTGTTCAAGGCCACTTTGGATGGGCCTTTGAGCAACCTGGTCTGGTGGGAAGTGTCCCTGTCCTTGGCAGGGGGGTTGGACCTAGCTGATCTTTGAGGTCCCTTCCAACCCAAACCATTCTGTGATTTTATGGCGATTCTACGGTATTCTTCTCTCCTGCTTTTCTTCCTTGTTTTCCAGGTTGCAGGACTCAGGCCAGTGAGCTGTGAAGCCTCCAGCTGTTGCTGTTCCCAGCACAAGGCACAGGAGTGCTCTGTATCAGAGCAGGCAGGTGGATGGGGGGGTATCAATGTGGGGAGAGGTAAAGAGGGCACAGCAGACAGAGACGTGTGTGTGTGTGTGTCAGCTGGGGCTACTGAAGGGTTGCTGCTGGAACCACCAGTGTTTTTGAAAGGATTATGGTACCACATCCTTGCCATGTACCATAATTTCCCAAGTGGGCGCATGTAATCGTAACTGTCACTTATTCAGATAGATGGAAAAGATTTGGTGTTTTTTTTGCCCGGTGCCCAGTTTTCCTTATAGAGCCACATAGCTCATGGCAGACCTTTCTGTTTTGTGTAAAAAAAGGTTGTGGTTTTTTTTTTTTGTTACAGCCTCTCCTGCTCATTGAGCTTTCCAGTAGGATTACATGGGTGAGGGTGCGTTTTGGTGGATTTGCTTTGTGTTGTGGCAGGAGAGGAGGCACCCCACACCTGGGGGGTGGCAGAGGTGGGCACCAGGGGATGGACTGCTGGTGGCAGCCAGCGCTTGGATTGACATGATCACCTCAACTTCACCTTCCATGAGCTGACCTCTCCATCCTCTCGAGACCACTCAGATGAAAAATGCTTTAGTGGAACTTGACCTTTTCTTCCCTGGTCACCAGAAGTCTGGGAAAAACAAAAAACTTTTATCAAAATTGTTATTTTCTCAAGAAAAGGTCACTATTGTTTAAAAAAGGGGATTTTTTTGTTTTGTTTTTATTGACTGGTTTTGTTGTTCAGTTATTTCAGGAGGGGAGTGCAAAGAACCTAACTATTTCAAGGCATGAGTTGGTGTGCTGTAAATCAAAGGGATATATTGAGGTGGGCTGGGCACTCTGTTAGAGTCCTAAGATTTGATTAATGAACAGATTTCTTCATTTCCATTATACCAGTTGTTAGCCAGTTCAGGTCTTCCACATTGTCTTCAACAAACTGTCAGCCGTGCCCCCCCGAATATTTTTTGATAGCAAAGAAAAAAGCCCAGGAGAGGTTATTTCTGTCTCTTTGGCTTTGGAGGCAGGGAGCCTTAGCAAGGGTCCTGTGTGAGCGGGTCCCATCACAGTTCTTTCTTGACCTCGTCAAGATAGCTTCTCATATTGTGTTGAAGAATGGGAGAAACTATCTGAAATTTTGTTTTCTATTGGTTGACTGCTGAAAGCCTGAATTTTGAAGGCTGCTGTTAGTGAGTAAAATAAGCCCAGAGCCACGCAGAAGCTATCAAACGTTTGGTACTTGCATGTTTTCTCTTTCTCTGTTTTGACCTTGTCAATGTAGAAGGGCTTAAAAAAAATCACAAAACTCAAAATATGGGCTTTTTTGGACTAATTTTTGATTACTTAGCACTTAGAGCATAAATTACTGTTTTTCTTGAAAAACCTCATAGATGTCAAGTTTTAAAAAGAGAGTATGTGGTAAACATTTGAGGGTGATACTGTGTGTTTCGCATGTTAAACAACACGATAAACTATAATGCAGCTTAATTATGGCATGGCAACAGGTCTTCTGAAATTAACTGTTCTAGTTAAAAATGAATCTCACGAACTTATTTCAAACTAGGCTGGAGCATGAACATTTCTTAACCAAAGCTCAGAGAAAAGAATGACCCTTGTTTGAATTATAAATATGCAAGAAAAATATAGCATGATAAGAGGGGTTTAAAATTTTTTGTTTTACTTTTTTCAGAATTTTTCTTCTCTCGAGTTGTCTGCTAACAACTGTGTGGCTGCTTAGATGAGCATTTAGTCTCATCAGAGTGATCTTCAACACAAATGCCATTTCAGAAGCAGTACCAAACAGCTGCAGAGCGCTGCCATTATTCAAATGTTTGTAAAAATATCCTAGTTCTATGAGTGAATATAGTGAATCCTGTAGATGAAAAATGAGTTGGAAAATGACTAAGAAAATTTAAAGTCAGGGTTTTTTTTTGGTGAAGAACCATCTTATATTGCTTATGGTTCTTACTTAGATAAACTCTTCTATGCTTATGGACTAATGCTGTGTGGTAGTGAGGCTGCAATAATAATAGTGCTTCCACAGGAATGAGCAGCACAGGCAGCCCAAAGCATTTAATAGCACCAGTGTTTCCTATAAATTAAGTGTGCAGCATTAGATTTTATTGACAGGAAATAGCTAATTTGTCTCAAGGCATCTGGCTCTGGATTTTATTAACCTGCAGGATGCCTAAACAAAGGAGCATATATATAACATTATGTCAAAAAGATAATTATTTCCAGAATGGCATCTCTTACATATGAGACACTTTAGTGTTTCATATAACAAGCAGTGGAATAATTGTCAATGCTGTACCTAATGGGAAAGTAACTACCTCAGAAGGGGATAAAAGCCAACAATTTTTCATTGGCTTCTGGAGAAAAAACATTATATATGCATATACATATGTATAAATAATATAATATAAGATAAGATAAGATAAATACTTTTATATATATATATATATATGCACTTCAGCCTCTCTTTAATTAAGTTAGGGGAATAGGCTCTGGCATTTGAAAGAGCTTGAAGGTGTTTAAGAAGTTTAAGCCGTTCCCGTGATGG
Organism: Podargus strigoides; assembly: GCA_028020825.1. Taxonomy (NCBI): domain Eukaryota; kingdom Metazoa; phylum Chordata; class Aves; order Caprimulgiformes; family Podargidae; genus Podargus; species Podargus strigoides. The sequence continues at coordinate 3,887,516 of CM051641.1, read as the reverse complement.
TTGTGGTGTCTCAGCTGAATGAGAGGGAGCTCCCTGCTGAGACAGCAGCTCCTCCAACTTCTTTGGTGTTATTCTGTGAATGAACATTTACCCAGCTTGAACTGTTTTCCAAAGCTTTCTTTGTGCTGCTGAAAGCAACCTGAAGCTGCAGGTGCACAGTGTCCAGCTGGAGCACCAGCTCTTCTGAAGCTGGGTGGGTGCTGGTGCAGCAGTCACCACTCATCAGTTAGGCTGTTGCAGCAGTGGGGCAGGTTGGGACCCTTGACAGGCTGGCTTCTGGTCCCAGACTTCAGGCTTGGGCCTAAATGGCAATCTAGGTTTGCTGCAGAAAGCCAGGTCTGTCTGTGTTTGATAGGTGATACTGCAACCTGGCTGGCGTAAGACCGAGCCGTGATCAGGCAGCGTGGCTGCCTGGCACTTTGTGTCCAGCTGCAGTAATGGAGTCACTTGGAATCAGTATAACATCCTTTCTTCATTTGAAGGATTTGACAGATTTGACAAAACTCCTTCTAAAAATACACAGAGCACAGCCATACAAACCTCTTCTCCTCCCCAAGGCCATCTGTGACCTCTGTAGCGCCTGTGGTATCAATAACTATCACAGATGGTACCAGGTAGCCTTTAGTTGCCCCATACTTCTATATACACCTAAATCTGTAGCTAGGCTAACAGATTATAAATGTATTATATAAATAAATAAACAAAACAATATAATTTATTAATAAATAATATAACATTATAGAATATTAATTATAAACATACATATAAATGCATACCTGTAAAACAGATTACATAAATAATATACAGTTGATCTAAGATTATAAAAATATTGTTAGTCAGTCAGCCATAACTGCTTTTAGGTGTGGAAAGCAGGTATGATGTTTGCAGAGCAGATGCTCTTTATGTTTATGTTGAGTGAAGCTGTCTGTGAGTCCCTCTGCAGTACAGACGGGCACAATCATCTGATTCAGTTGGGATTAGATCTGTGTAATTTAGTATTGTAGAGAGGAATGAAAAGATTATGGAGAGGGTGCTGCCTGTTAGTGGAAAGGATAAATTGGAAGTGCTGCTGAAAAGCTTTGTGTTTTACTTTCAGATACAGAGAAAGGACACTATAGAGAGACTTTACCCCACAATCTCTGTCTTACAGAGGACTGGCCACCTGACAGAGTAAATTACACTAAATAGTGCGGTCATTTAGTTACTATTTTGTCAGCTGAGGTTATCTGGTTACCCAGAGTCCACATGCATTTTCTTTCTGTTTGTAAAAGCTTTCCTTAAATATTATAGCCTGGTAATCAAGCCTCACTCTAAGACAGAACAATATTCATATGATTGTTTTTCTATGTTTTACAACTTTGCCCCAAATTAAGAGTTTATATTTAAAAAAGTTCACTGTCAAAATGTGTTCACAAATTATATTCTCTGAAACAATTTAGCTATTTGGTAGGAAGAGATGACTCCCTTGCTCCAGTGAAAAAGCTCCAAACATTTTAACATAGGTAGAGCTCTCTATTTAAGCTGCTGGGTGAGGAGTTGGGCTGGTGTCAGTGTTTGTCCCTTACTCCCCCTGTGAAAATATCCCTGAAAATCTGTGGTTTCTGCTGTCTTATTTCATTCTGCGTGCATGGGGCTGTGCATGCTTACTGTGTTTGTGTCTGTGGTGGAGAGGGAGATGGGAACAGGCAAATGATGGGTGGGAATGTGGAGGCAGGAGCAGGAGGCAGGACTGAGCCCCGTGGGCTGGGGAGCAGGCTGAGATGGGACTGAGCTGGAGTCATCAGGAGTCATGAGATGGTTGAATCTGGCCTGAGGAAGAGGTCAGGGTAAGGGATGCAAGAGTTAAAATTCACTTGCTACCATTGCAGAGTGTAGCTCCTTTTTCTAAGAAACCAGAGTGGCCATTTCCCATTGGCATCTTTGTGACACCTGAGCAGAGGATTATTCCTCCCTCACAGGGCAGTTTGGGGCTGCAAGCATGCAACCTGGGAACTTCTTAGCCCCTTCCTCACTTATCATTAAGGGGTTGCTTACAGGACCAGAGGGAGTGTTTTGCCAATTACTAAGCCTAGTACAAAGGATGCATCCGGGGAACTACAGGCCTGTCAGCCTGACCTTGGTACTGGGGAAAGTTATGGAATGGTTCATCTTGGGGGAGATTACGCAGCAAGTGCAGGACAACAGTGGGATCAGGTTCACCCAGCATGGGTTCAGGAAGGGCAAGTCCTGTTTAACCAACCTGATCTCCTTCTATGATCAGGTGACCCACCTAGTGGATGAGGGAAAAGCAGTGGATGTTGTCTACCTGGCCTTCAGTAAGGCATTTGACACTGTTTCCCACAGCATTCTGCTGCAGAAGTTGGCGGCTCACGGTCTAGACAGGTGGACTCTTTGCTGGGTTAAAAACTGGCTGGATGGCCGAGCCCAGAGAGTTGTGGTGAATGGAGTTAAATCCAGATGGAGACCGGTCACAAGCGGTGTCCCTCAGGGCTCGGTTTTGGGGCCAGTCTTGTTTAATGTCTTTATCGATGACCTGGATGAGGGGATTGAATGCACCCTCAGTAAATTTGCAAGTGACACGGAATTAAGTGGGAGTGTCAATCTGCTTGAGGGTAGGGAGGCTCTGCAGTGGGATTTGGACAGGCTGGAGTGATGGGCTGAGGCCAATTGTATGAGGTTCAACATGGGTAAGTGCTGGGTCATGCACTTTGGCCACAACAACCCCATGCAGCGCTACAGGCTTGGGGAAGAGTGGCTGGAAAGCTGCCTGGTGGAAAAGGACCTGGGGGTGTTGGTTGACAACCAACTGAACTCGAGCCAGCAGTGTGCCCAGGTGGCCAAGAAGGCCAATGGCATCCTGGGTTGTATCAGAAATGGTGTGACCAGCAGGAGTAGGGAGGTGATCGTGCCTCTATACTCAGCACTCGTGAGACCGCACCTTGAGTACTGTGTCCAGTTCTGGGGACCACAGTATAAGAAGGACATTGAGGTGCTGGAGCGAGTCCAGAAAAGGGCAATGAGGTTGGTGAGAGGTCTGGAAAACAGGCCTTATGGAGACCAGCTGAGGGAACTGGGGTTATTTAGTCTGGAGAAGAGGAGACTGAGAGGAGACCTCATTGCTCTCTACAACCACCTAAAAGGAGGTTGTAGTGAGGCTGGTGTTGGTCTCTTCTCCCAAATTACTAATGATAGAATGAGAGGAAATGGCCTCAAGTTGCATCAGGGGAAGTTTAGATTGGATGTTAGGAAGAAGTTCTTTACTGAGAGGGTGGTTAGACATTGGAACAGGCTGCCCAGGGAGGTGGTGGAGTCACCGTCCCTGGAGGTGTTCAAAGAAAACGAGTGGATGAAGCACTTGAGGCCATGGTCTAATGGTCTAGTGGTTAGGGAGATGATGGAATAAAGGTTGGACTTGATGATCCTGCAGGTCCTTTCCAACCATAGTGATTCTATGATTCTATGCAGCCAGCAGTAGAACAAACCAGTAACCAGATTCTATTGTACACAAAAAGGCGAGTACATGGGTGATTGCTGGGGGTACAAACAAGTCAATCAGATTACACATAACAGACATCAACCCCAACGACCCCAGGAACGATGCAGCTTGACCAACAACCGGTGGAACAAACAACGCAATGAAGTCTCCCATAGAAGAGACAAGAGACAGCCAAGCTAAGAGGCTGATGACATAGGACAGAGGCAAACTCATGCTATTCCCACAGAGCCCACGTTCATGAGTACCAAACCTGACCAGGGCCCAGTTGCAGGGAGAGTCAGGAGGTCCTTCCTCAACAGGGAACTCTGCAAAGTGCACCCACCTCACAGAGAGACACTCCACCCTTCCTGCAAGTGGTCCCAGCTTTTATCCCCAAAGCAGGACACCTGGCACTCATTTACCCAATGCAGGGCACCTGGGGCTTGTTTACCCAAGGGCTTTCCCTGCAAGGTCAGCTGCACCTTGGAGGAAAGCCAAAAGGCAAACTCATCCCCTCCTTTTGAAGGACTGTGGGAACCACCCACATGTCAATCTTAATTCAGGGCTCAGGGTTCAGATCCCAGCACTTCAAGGAGACACAGGACAAGAACAAAAATCAGTTTTCAAGTTGCCTGTGCAAACCTGACTTTATTCACCTAAATGGTAACAAGTGCAGTCTAAGGTTACCTCCTCACACACACAGCATTTTCCACAGACTTGCAAATGGTTCAGGGTAGATGAGCCAGGGGATGTATAACAGCTATAGGGAGAAAGAGGATGTCGCCTCCAGGACCTGTTTTATTTGCTGCAGGAACTGGGAAGGCGTGTAGTGAATAAGATGGAGCAAGGGGAAGTCTCCTGGGATGGGCTGTTAAATACTGCCCTGGAGAACCTGATTTTCTTCCTGACACTGCCTGAATTCCACGGGGATTTAAATCACATTGCTTCACTGACATTTTTCACAGGTGATGCCTGTGTGTTCTTCAGTTTCTGGATTTCTTATCTGAGCCCTTCAGTCTGACTTGCTGAAATGAAGAACAGTTAGAGTTTCCAGTGGAGACCAGGAGAGCTGTGCTTTGCTCTGGAGAAATATAGTGCAATAAAATGCCAGGTTCCCTAAAAAAGTCAGACTGTAAAGTTTTCAAATAAGTTAGCCCTGTTGACATTAGTATCTCTGTGCCTCAAGCCTTTCTTTGTAAAATGGACATAAGGAAGTCTTCTCATCTCACAGGATGTGGGACAGCAAAGTCATCATTTCTGGGAAAATGCTCATGTGCTGAGGAGCACAGAGGGAGATGGATAATTCTGTCTCTACAACAGAATTTGAGTAACTTGTAATAGGGGAGGCATTGAACAAACATGGAAACAATACAGGGAATTAACACTGCACTGAAACACACTTGCCCAAAGGTGCTCATGCACCTTAGAGAGAGCAGCCAGAGAGAGCTCAGAGCACTAGTAGGTACACATATATGCAGCAGGACTGAGTTGGAGAATTAATTTGCAATTCAAATGTAGTTACTGAGGTAGATAAATTTAATTATTTAGAGACATTCAAGCCAGATTTCTGAGTGCCACACTCATGTGTATTTGTCAAAAATGATCATTTGCTTCATTTACTCTGCAATGATTTTCATATTTTGAATTGTCACCTCAGCTCTTAAAGTTGTGATGTATGGCTGGCACCAAAATATCTGAGGAACTCCAGACAAAGAGCAAATACTTGGGAACGTGGCTGAGATTGTTCCTGCTCCAGTACGACAACAAACAGGCTTTATTGCTTAGCGCTCGCCTTCAGAGCTAATACATACCACCATCTGGCAGGTGTACACGAAGAGAAAGCAGTGCATCAAAAAGTCAGATTATCATCGTGTCTGTGTGCATAACCACGTGAAGGAGGCCCGGAGCTGTACGTTTCACAGAATGAAACCTCCACAGATGAATTCCCCATGAGGAAATGGGAAAATCTTGCTCACCATATTCACCTTGGTAGTTTCACTGAGGTGAAGTCGCATGAGAAAGGCAGGTGGGACCCATGTAGGTCTGGTGAAAGATACAGGAGGAACACGGTTAAGATGGAGATGGAAATTACAGTGTTTTGGTAGGGCAGAAATGGAAAGGACTTATGAATACATGTGCAGCAAATTTTCCGAGATCATACAACTAATTTTACTCTTTTCAGATGCAACATTATGAACAGTACATAATTTTCAGCCCAAGCAGAGCTGGCACTAACATATTTTAGAGGTTTGTCATGTGGAGTGACACACTGCAGCTCCAGGCCCTCCGTTCCTCATGATTAATGAATGTATCCCGCTTTCTGTGTACGACAAACCTCAAGCTGCACAGGTACCTACTGGGCACATAAACGGGAAGAATTCAGAAAGGGTTTTTCTCACAACCCCAGTGACTGAAAAATCCAGAGAATTTTGCTTATTCATTTCACCTGACCTCACAGCTTTAGTGAACTGTATCCCTTTCTAAATAAGAAATCCGCTTGTTCTGCTTTTTGATGGATGATTCTGCTTTATTACCTGGCATTTTACAACTAATGTGGTATTTCTGGAAAGGCTCATATAATGTAAATTAAAGATGTGCTTTTGCATCATAACCAAAAATATTACTGGACAGTATCCTTAAAAATAATCTTTATTCAGTATTTTTATTCTATCAAATTTGTTTTCTCACCCCATCTGCTGTACATCATTGTGACATATCTTTTTGCTAAAATACTTCTAAAGGGAAATATTATGTTTTATTTTCTTCAATATTATGTGCTTGGAGACCTTGATTTTTGAAAAGGAGACAAATCCTCCTCCTGTTTTAGGGCCTAGATATAGATATGTTTGATTGTGTAGGCCACTAAGGAACATCTGAATTTGTTCCCTTGCTTAGCTGTTGTCAGAATTCAAAGCACACAGTACACGAGACTGTAAGTCACTCCTACTGGCTAATTAAAATGATTGTATATTATCTGTCTTCCCATCCCAAATGAGACATATAGGGAAGCCTACAAGCCTGATGGCTCCCTGTGAGTTGTTGTGGCTCTGATATCTAGACTAACTTTAAAATGAAGAATCATTAGGCTTTTGCATTGACAAGATGCTCTTGAAGACCCAAGCCTATTACATTTTAGAGTGCACTTTCAAACTTTAGTATTTCTTACTCGTACTGATGCATGGGGCGTAATGTGCTGATCTTCTCATGTGCCAGCACACCGGCAGGGCAATTGGGTAGCCTGCCAGTAGCGATACCTCCAACACCACCTGAGTTTCACCACTGCCTGAAAGGAGACCTGCTAGCTCATTTGCTCTTAGGATAGCGACATTCAGTTTTTGTCTAAACTGCCAAGAAATCTTTGAACTGGTGCCATCGGTGAAGGATTTCTCTAACTCTTATGTGACACTATTGCTACCTCACCTGGCCCCTGTTTGCAGGTCATCTTATCAGACCCATCAGATGGATGGATGGAAATGTCGAGGGTCCAAGAAATGTGGTCCTGGTGTGAGGATTGGAGCATTTGAATACCCACTTCATGTGCTATGCTGCAGGTCTGAAGATGATGAAATGATTGAGTAATTTTTGGCTACTCATCAATTTTTCAGTGTCCTTTGCAAACAGGTGGGGGAGGCGAGGCAGGCCTGGGTAGCAGTTAAAAGAAACCACAAAACTATTGATGGGTAGTGGAAATGTATTGGTTTACTCATTTATTTGATTTTCCTGTACCACTTCCTGGCTAGTTTGCACTAGGCCCAGTGTGGATTCATGAAACTTGAATGAGTTTACAATATTTTTCAGATAAGAGTCTTTACTCAGAAAAAAAAAAAAAAAAAGGTAAGATTTAGTATTCAATTATGCAACAACAGAGAGCAAGTACATAGCAGCTGACTCAAGGCAAATAGCCTAAGTGTTGGAGAATGCTGCAGTGCTGCCGATCTGTCTTTTAATGATTATTTATTAAGAACAGACAGTATGTGAGCTCTCCTTTTCTGGCTTCTCTTCAGCTAGATGCCATCAATAGAGGAAGGCTAATAACCATGTGTCCTGGTCTCCCAGGCACAGACCCATGGGCCAGCCATGCAGGCAGGCCATGAGTAGCTCCGAGTCAGCTGGGAGATCCAATCAAGGCAGCTGACTCACAGGTGTATCCCATACCACCTCATCATGCTCATTATAAAAGGAGGGAGTTCAGGAAGGGTGGAGTTCCTTTTACTGGGGCTCCTCTTTTTTGTTCTGTTTTTCTGTTCCTGACCTCAAGGACCAGGCTGAGCAGAACCTTGGGGCTGTTCTCTCTCTTTTTTTTTTTTTTTTTTTTTCCCCCCCCAATTCCCCTTCTTGAATAGGGAGGGGTCATCAGATGGTAGAATAACTGCTAAAGTTTAGTCCTGGGTACAGGCTAAACATAGACACCATGGTTTTGGGACAGAGATATATTAGGAGCACAGTAAGAGGCTACAAAGAGATGGGAGAATGGTGCAGGTATGGAAAGAGTGTTGTGTTTGCATCTTCTGTGATGAAAACAACATAGATTTGAATCCTGCTATTGCTATTGATTCTTGTTGACTTCATCGAGACATATATGCAGTCAGAGGTATGGAGTTTGATTTTATGTGGCTAAACATTTAAGCAAAGCTGTCATTGGTTATTTAAGGCTAAAAAATCAATTACTGGGATTTCACATCACTTTCTGTTTTCTCAGAATTATTTTAAGACCTGGTATCTTCCCTGCATTTTGCCAATATCCTTTTTTTCTTCACTGTTTTTTCCTTTCTACTGATGGCAATACTAAGATATTTTTTGCTTTCTTTTTCTGCCTTTTTTCCCATTCCACTTATTTCTTTGCCTCCATTTCCCCTTGTTCTGTTAATCTCCTTTCTTTCCTTGCATGCTTTCTGTTCTTTCATTTGCCCCTTTTTATCTCCACCACGCAAGCTCTCCTACTTTTTCATTAACAGGTCAGCAACAGTCAGCAGTTTTAGATGGCCTATCTTTTTCAATAAAGAAAAAGAGCCTTTCAATTTATACATAAAAATGTTCTTGATAACTCTGAATGGCTTCTCCTGGCAGTGTGAAATGGTGGAAGAGGGAGTCTGAGGTGTGCTTGTGAGGAGAACAATTCTGCAAAGGCAAATGCTCTGGTGTATATTACATTCTCCACCAAAAATGTCAAAGGACACGTGCTTAAAGAAGGCATCTGATGGAGCTGGACACATTAAATATCTGATATAGTGAGTCTTGCTATCAAGTGCTGTTTGAAACATAAATATTCCATAGTATTCAGTTACTGACCCCCTTAATTGTCTCCACTGAAGTCACAGGGACATTTATAGAACTGCTTCCATATAATGTGATCATCAAAAGATCTGGAAAAACAATTGTAATCCTGTTTAAGCTTTCCTTCACCTTGAAAATTTACTTGCTAAAGGACCTTGCAAGTTCTCTGCCATCTTCTGGCATCCTCAGTGTGGTACACAACAGCAACAATGGCTGCTATGTTAGCTGGTCAGTCTGACATCTTTAAAATTCATGACAGAGGTGACCTGAAAGTTCTCCACGCAAGCATTTATTTCTTTGTTCCAAGGAGCAGAAGGAGAGTTCCCTTTGGTCCATGTACTGTACCCTGCCATCCTCTTTGACCTAAAATGGGGGAGACTTCCAGTACGGTGTTAGTTTCCTCCAGGCAGGGACTATTAAAATGAGATTTGAGGCTAAGGTCATACTGTTTTTCCTGCTATTTGTGTGCAAATGAAATGTAAGCATATACATAATGGTGAAAGAGAACAGCTCAGCCAAAAGTATGGAAAATAAGGGGGATGTAAGTGGCAGAAATGGGATGCCTGGAGGAGTGTTTCTTCTGTTTCTGTGCTAAATCTTGCTTCTCTTCAGCCAACTAATTTGGAAGGTGGGTGCCCAAGAGGGTCCCTAGTTTGGCACTAGCAGAAATTCCCACTGGCTAACTTAATCCAGACACCTGTATCTAATTCAGATGCTCAGGTTAGGAGGTCAGCCCCCTCTGCTCCATCAGTGGAGAGAGAGAGATCCAACAGAGCCTGTTGAAAGAAGGACATTTATTCAGCTTGAAGTAATCTTTGTGTTGAGGCTAAAAGGAATCTGGTGGGATACTTGCCTCAGGTAGATGATATGAATACTCAACTGTGGAGCAAAACATCTGCAGTGATAATGCACTCACCTGAAGCTGTGCTAACATAATTTTGAATAATGAATATGTGAGAGGAAACCAATTTGCTTTTAGATATTCCACAAACAGAAAAAAATTATCAGATAAATTATTCATTGTGAATTATTTGCATAGGCTGATAGGAACTCATTAAACACCCAAAGACTGATTTGCAAGAAGGAAATGGAGAAAGTCTTTAGTCTTGTATTTCTCTTTTCCTGAACTTCCAATAATTGTTTCTCCAGCAAATGAATTTGTCTTTCTTCTGTTGTTATTCTGTGCTTCCTGGACCTCCTTACTGAATGTTTTATGGCAGAGTTTTTCTGTGAGTCAAAGAGACTGATTTTTAACAGCTACACATTAAAGTGCATCAGAAAACAGTAGAAGACATCACATTTTCTCCACTTACTTGTGTCTGAATTGCTACAAATTTTTAAATTGCCATACTTAAAAGTATTAGCTACAGATATATAAATCTCCCATTTTTTTAAAAACCCATTGCAGCCTCTACAGGCAAAGAATCCAACTTTTACATTAAGTAATATGACAAGCAATTCTAGGTGCCTCTGTTTTTGAATACCCAATCCGAGCCAATTTAAAGGGATGTAGCTTGGGGCAACCTAAATTGCTATACCATACTCGAGTTGGAAAATACTGGATTCTTGTAGAAAAAAGGCTGAATCTGACTCTAGGTTGTTTCAAGCAGTTTTTTGTGAAACCTGTTCTTTAAATCCTGCTAAAGATGGTTCCACAGCCAGCCTAGGCAGCATATTCCCAGTGCATGCCTATTCTTGGAATTAGGATATGCAAATTGAATTATATTTGCTGCAAATTAAGCTGATTTTGTCTTGTCCCACCTTCAGGGGATATGAGAAACATTTGATACCTGTCCTTCATATAGATACTTTTCATACAGAGAAGTGTCACTGTGGTTCTCCTCAAATGCATCTCTCCTCAACTAAGTAGGCTTTCCTGCAGAAGGTATGTTTTCCTGACTCCTCATTCTTATTCAATTCTGTACTCTTTCCAAGTGTCATGCCCACAGTGTTCAGCTGAAGACTCTTCAGCTCCAAGGAGAACAGGAAAAAAAGATGTTTAAGTATCTTAAGGTCATCTGTATGTTATTATTTTAATAAATTGGGTAAGGATTAGATGCAGTGGCTTTGTAGCATTGCCATAGTTTTTACTCATAGTGAAGCAGTGACCAAGTGCAACCTCAGATACTCTTCTGCAGAACTGCTGTTTAATCAGTTTTTCCACATCTTGTATTTGCACCACTGATTTATCCTTCCCCTGTGGATTTGCCTTTTCTGAATTTCTTATTGTTGATTTCACATCATTCTTCCAATGGGTCGAGTGCATTTTGACTTCTAGTCTCAACTTTTGAAATTCTGCAGTCCTTCCTGTCTTAGACAGACTCTCTTCCACTGTCCATGCTGGTAGTGGTGGAAATGTTGAACAGAGCTGGCCCTGGACATCCCATGTGGGATCTCCCTTTCACATGTCTGCTCAGGGTCACATTAAGTGTGCAAAGTATATGCATACACAATACAGTGCAAATGTGTAGCGATAGAGTACAGAGATGGAGTTAAAATTTGACATAATTCCTATTGTGCCACGATAAGTCTGGGATTTGAACACTATTAAATTTCATAGTTACTACTTTTTCCCCAAATAGTGCCATTTGATGCTGCAATTGCTTTGTATTCAAAGCATAGATCAAAACTGCTACCACAAAATATACTATGATTCTGTAACCACTGAAAAACATAACGATATGGCCTCTCCTCATGATTTAATTCTAGCACTCATGGTACTTACACTAGACTCACAGTACATTGTAAAAATTAGTAGCATGCTTGCCCCTTGCTCCTCAGCAGTATTTTGGATATCGGTCATTAGATCATCTTTCTCCGTTTCTGTGGTTTAGTGAGGAAAGCAGAAAGTTGCTCATTTTGCCAGAATTACAGATTGCTTTACTTTGCCAGTGGAAGTCGTGTTGGCTTAAGCTGGAGGGGAATGGACTGAGATCACCCTTTTGCACTGGAATACCTTATGTGCATGTGTGTGAGAGAAATGAGGATGAGAATAAATGAGGAGAGAGAAAGAGGATGGCAGTGCAGGAGGGCAAGGTGCCAGGAAAATCTTTCTCTAAAGAAAGACAGAGCTGTCTGGAAATGTGCATTGTCACTCCCAGAGGAAAGGGGGACAGTCCTGCTGGATGTCTGCAAAGCAGTGCCTTTGCATGCTATGGAGACTCGGTGGGACAATCTGTGAAACCTTGGGCAAACTGGCAGGAGCCCGGCTTTCTGTAGAGCTGCGTGTCACCTTCATGTTTTTAGGGCTTGCTAGAGGTCTACTTGTTCTCCAACCACACATGGAAGACTTTTTTCCCCTTTCTTTTCCCATGGGTTTTGTGGTGGAGGAGAGAGCCTAGGCATTAGAAACCCTTCAGTGTTTCATTACTGGCACAATGGACTGTAAACACATTGCTGGAAAAATGCAGTCCTTTAAGCAGTGACCTCGTTAAGGCTCCTGTGTCTGCAGAAATTTGGTTTTCCCACCTAGGCATCTCCTAGCTAACCTCTGGTAAGCTGCTCCTTTTCTCTCCCGCTTTCTCTGGAAGGCTGTAGCTCTCTCTTCGCAGACGTAGTTCAATCAAATAGGCATTGCATATTCCTTGCTAGTCATTGCCTAGTCCCCTAGGCACTGATGTCATTGCCTACCCATCGGCCTCCTTGGGAAGTTGCATAATGCTGCAGAAACACAATGGAGAAAGGGATATTTTTAAATGTGTGCTTTATTTTTTTTTTAAACCTGTATAAATAAATACAAAATGACAAAGAGGTTCATGTTTACTAAACATTGCATTTGATTGTATGACATTACACAGTGTGTGTCACAATAGTTCACCTTGTAATAGTGTCCTTTTAGCTGTTGGTGCATAATTCTATAACTCATAGGATACAATTAGTCCTGAAGCTGCATCCAGCCACCCTTTTAGTGGAACCCCTGAGTGCTTACAATTGCAAGAGTGTATTAGGGGAGCGCTTGAGCCAATTGGCCAAAATTGGGGAATTTCATAAGAGAGGTCTGGCATAGCAAAAGAAGAAGCTAATGAGAGGAGTAGGATAGATCCTCGAGAAAAGAAAAAGTATTAAAGCTTTGGAGCATTTTTATTTCTGATTTTCTTCTCCTTAGTGGTTAACAGAAATATATCTGAAATAATCAAAGTCAGCAGAGATCTCAGGTTCATTCAAGAATATGATTATTTTTCATGCTCACTGAGAGCAGGTAAATGGACAAACCTTGCATGATCAGTTTTTACCTGAAGAGCTGGTTTATATTTTGATAAGGGTAAAAATATACTCAACCACTTGATGAAATGCTGATTCTCCAAACCACTTACCATCTGCACCCAGTGAAGGTCAACTGCCAAGGTTTTATAGACATACTCTGGTCATGATTTGCTTGCTTGCTTGCTTCTTTAAATTGTACTCCATGTGTTTTTTCACATTCATTCTCTCTAATTCTCTTCAGAAGGCTTGAATAGAGCTACTTTACCTTCCTGTTTAGAGCTTATAAAAGCATTTGCTGGAAACAGCTTTTGCATTCTGTTTGGCCTATTTAAAGCAAATTGTTGTTTTCAAGTAGATTTGAATTTTGTACAGATCTTACCCATTATTCTCTGAAATACATACATTTCATATGTATTTTAGGAAAGGGGGTAGCTGTAGAGGATGACCCTTAACTACTTGATATCTATGACTGGCCACCTAAGCATGGTTTGTATTTGCTTACTGGCTGACTCAATGTATATTAAGGGGAACTACGAAACAATTATGTATCTGAGTGGTGTGTGAGCACCAGGGAACTGGTGATATTACACATAAGACATAACAAGAAGAACTGTAAAGAGGTTTTGGGCTTTGATCTTTCCCTGACTTTATTTTTCCTGGATGAGAGAATTTTTGGTAACATTTAGCAGATTCTGCATTCAAATCTGTTTCCACATGTGTACTGGGTTTGCTATTGTTTGCATTTGCTATTGCCTTCCTGATAAGTGCTGCTTGCTTGTGGCACCATCTTCCCGGGATGGTAGAGTTAGAGCTCAATACCTTCCTTCCCTTCGGCAGCGTTTTGAAATAAGCTTGGTGGGTATCTGTCTTACCAGGGAACTATTTACCACTTTATTGTTACATAAAACGATTGTATCCAAACACAGGTACCCCACTGCTTTGATATTGGACATACTGCTGTTACCTGGGTCCGTGACAAGGCTGAGACATTACAGAAGGAAATAAAAAAAGATACATCTTTTCTCAGCTCACCTTCTGCTTCTCCCCTCCTGCACAGAAGTTTTTGTAAATTATTTTATATGCTTTGAATTTGTCACTCAGTAAGACTTTCCTATCAGAACAAAGGCAAAATGTGAACTTTTTTTTTAAAAAAAGAAAACACTATTTTCTGCTGAAAATCTCAAATCCAGCAACTCTATCCTACTCTCCTCTCCTTTCCAATGTCTTATTTCTACTGGGCAACATATTTTGAAGCCAGCTGTTATGCTCTGCTTGGAGTACACTAAAACCCCATACTTCTTCCTGGCTTAGAAGTGGAATATTAAGCACCTTTTGAAAATTTGGTAGTGGAAAATGAGGCTCACAAAATCAGTGGTAATTGAGCCTCATAAAATCAGCTGCCACTTAGCAAAAATAATGGGACTTTTACTTGCTTTCCAATTCTCTTCTTCCCGCTGTGGCCACCTTTATTTCCAAATGTACTAACAGAGGATAGAGACAGCAGGTGCGGAAAACCTTCTGGGGTGAATAAAACAGTTCATATTTAAAAAGATTTGTTTGATCTAAACCAAGTCTCTTTCACGAAACAGTTATTGCAATAAAACCTGCAATATGAATCTCAGATGGGCTGTGTGGCATGAAGCCAAAGGCTGAGGGCTACCAAGGACTGGAAAAGCACAAGCATAAGTATGCCTGGATGGCATCCATAGCACATCTACATCTCTTAGCGCATCTACAGAGTATCATAGAGGCCAATTTTTCTTATAAGCTTTTAAAGAACATTAAAAATACAAATGCCCTCTTTTGCACAGCTCTCTGATGAAGGAATAATAAAGCTTTGCCCTGCGGTGGGTCGGGTCCCACTACACTGCTGGTTTGTGCTTGTCCCTGTGTCCTGGGTCCTCGGTCACTCCAGCAGTGTCATAGTGACCATCTGCCTTAGAAACCAGGTTGACAAAATGAAACCCAGCTTTTGGCTCCAAGGGGAAGAGGAATACAGTCATCTGGAATGTGATGGGCCATGTTTTAAACAAGTGTCAGTAGCTATAAGTCCTGTGAAGTCTGTGGAGATGTGTCGATGTACATGAAGAGCACATCATTAAAGTATTTTTCCCATCATTTTTTCCATTTCTCCCTTACCCAGGCTCCATAGTTTAAAGCTCTGTTAGTTGCAGTTGTCAATAATTTAAAACTTACCTTATTTTCAGCCTGGTGCTGGAACAGATCACCTGAAGAGCTCTCCAGGGCTGTGAGTACATTTGGGACTTTTTCCTGTACAGGTTTTTATAGTCTTCTACAATAAATTTAAGCATTTCTCTTCTGAGTTGACTTTTTCTATCCCTTTACTTTCCTATTTCCAATATATATTTGTCATTTCTACCTGTGAAATGTTCTCCATACATTTATTTGCTTCTCACTTCAAACATTTTGTATTCTGAGATCTTGGCTTTTGAAGCACACACTGGGCAAAAAAAGGAACTCGCCAATGTTAGCAATCTTTTCCATAATTCTGAAGTCACTTATTTCAGCTCCAAATTTCCCCTTTCTAAGCCAAATTCTTTTAACCTTTTCCTGTGAATTAGATTCTTCAGGCTTGGTGTCACCACTGACTGCAAGGCAATAACTCTCCCTTTGATGAAGAGGTTTGGAGAGTGCCGAATGAGTAATTTAAATGGTATTCTCTCTGTCTCTTTACTCTCCTCATTTCTGCAACTTCTAGATTATAAATCTACTATAGCATCCACACAGATGGTGTTATTAAATATAGTATGATGTTCTGACACTGACCTTTGAATGTTTCTGCTTTCTAGATCTAATTAATAATATGTCATGTCACTCACGTGTCAGAGCAGCAAAATGTTCTTGGCTTTCCTCTGACAGCTGCTGTAGCCACCCTTACAATAAGATCCAAGCTATTGGCAGAAATAGTTCCCATCAGAGGGGCTAATGAGCAGGAATAATCCTGAAATTATACTGTGTCCACTGCCTCTGGAGCCAGCATCAGGAGAGGCTGGGCAGAATCCCACCTCTCTTGCAGCCAGGGGTGCGGTAAAACTGTCAATAGGCAAGTCTGGAACAGCTTGCAATAGCATGCTGAGAGGAGAGAAATTCAATTGCAGATGTTCTTGACTCAGGAATCACCTTAAGAGAGCTGGTATTTCCCACTTCTCACTGTAGGTAATGTGCCTGAGGGCTCACTTTGTCCAGAAAGGAAATTGATCACATCTTCAAAAGAAAAGAAGAAAAATCCCTCCAGCACATGAGAATTTTATCAGGAAGGTATGGCTATTTCAGAAACATAAAAACTCAGCTGCTCTTCTCTAAGAGTTGTAGTAAAAAAGAGTGAGTGTCTGTGTGGTATTTTTCAGTAAGTTATGAGCCAGAATATATTTGATCTCTTTTTCTGTATGATACTGTATATATATCATGCTAAAGTCTCCAGCTCTGGGCTCCAGATTAGATTATGAATGTTATCTACCTTTTATTCCAAAGCAATGAGGTCCTGAATCTATATTTGAATTCATACAATCAGGCAGCTGTGAATTTTTGTTTTCCATACGTGGACAGGCCCTGTCTTTTATTAGACAGCCTTAATACACATTACAGCTGCAAATTTTACATGTGCTCATATAATTTTGCTCACTTCTCATTCTACCTTAGACCTTCCTTCCCTTTGCAACTCAGTGTTTACATCAATTCTCTTCCATCCACCTGACAAACAAAACCTGAGTATTTTCCTTTCTCAACAGCTCTGCATTTCTGCAGCTAGTTTCTTTGTTCCTAAACTCCTTACCAACTTCTCTGTTGCTCCCCCTCTGCCGATTCATTACTAATTTCAGGACAGCTAAATTATTCTTCCTAGCAGCATTCAACTATGTTTCTGGGTTGGCTTTTCTGTCTCTTTATATGGAGCCAACTTCAGTTGGGTGTATAAAAATACATAATTGGTATGGGGGTGTATGCACTATATATATATCAGTAGGGAATCTCATTTTTCTGAATATAGGTGACAAATATAAAATCATTTTTACTTGTAGCATCACTGAACAGATTGCTTATTATGAAATCTAATCAGTATGTGAAGGCATATTTTTTTGCAAATTGTGTTTTCTGCCATCAATTTGTTTGTATACATTAAAAATTTTGTTTCCAGCAAACTTCACCTGCAGAACTCAGTAGTTTCTAGGAAGATAAGTACCAGTCTTGCTCAAAAGTATGTCTGTTCACAGAACAGATCATACTTAAGGGGATTGAATGTGGCTGAAGAGAATCAGAATAGAATATTCTGCATATACTTATAACACTCTATTGTATATAGTTGGATACTCAGCTACTAGGGTCTTTAACATGATTCTTACATTACCCATATCTATAGATTTTCAAGTGGGCTTTTATTTCTGCTGATGGACTGTTAAATGCCTTGTTTCTCAGTTCTTTCCAGCTAGGTTCTTGGCATATATTTCAGTTATTCTCTGCCAGTAAACTGAAATCAGCAAAACAATCCAGTTCTCCTCAATAAATTCTGTATTGCCATTAACCTTTACAAATTTAAGTGATGTTTACAGGACGAATGTAAATGTGAGCACATTTAATTATTTTGAGTCCATAAGTCTGTCTAGTTCTTTGTGCAAGTTAGTTGTACAAATGAGGAAGTTCTGATTTGTATGCAGCAGTACAAGAACGGCACGTGGAACTGATGTGCCATTCACAAACATTTGTTGGACTCAGCTGTATTCCTTGATAACCTAAAAATCAGACTTAACATGCCTCTGTTCTGAAGGTATACATACAGATGAATTTTCTGAATAAAACATACTGATTACACATTTGGAAAGCCAGATTTTGTAAATTAGCCTATGGAGAATTGCATGAACAGCTCTTGCTAATGCTGACAAATGAGGCACACCAGCCTTGTATGGGAGGTTTGTTCCCTGAGTTCCTGTGCGATGCTTAGACGTAGCCTCTCTTACATTAGATTAACAATTAGAAAATGGATATAATTTGATTTTCTGTTTCTGCTAGAACTTCTGCCAACAGTGCTTGTGGATCCTGAATTTAAGGCAATGCGAGAAAGAACGACTGGAAGAGACAAGGCCCGGAGCTGTAACAGGTGACAGAAGTCACAAATTGCAGACCCAAACCTGGCATTAAAGTGGCCAAAAGCCCTTGGCAGCCAAAAGCTCACCAGCTCTCAGGCCTGCTGCTCTTTGCAGTGTCTTGGGCTTGGGTCTGGCTCACCTGCTTTTTAGAGTAAATTGATTTTTATTTCATTGCTGCAACAAGGTGTGACAGAGCAGCCATACCTATCACCCTTGCCACTTGGCATGGTGGTTTGCTTCTCCATCAAAGCAGTTGGTCCAGGTGGGCCTATAGGGGTGATGCTCCCCTTCCCCAAAACACTAGGAAAAGGTGTAAATGGGTAGTCTACCTGGGTGTGGCAAGAGGATGATGAACCAGAGTCATTGGAAGATCCTGGGGCAGAGGCTGCGGTTCTGCTGGGGAGCAGGAGAGGTGGATCTCTCAGTGATGGGGCCTCCTAACTTTGTGGATGCTAAGGTGTTGGTAAGAAAATTTGTAACAGTAATAATTCTGTTCAGTAGTAATACTTCAGGTCTACCTACCAGATTTCAGTAGGTCTAGCTCTTGTCTGAGCAGGTAACACTAGTTTTTGGTGAAATCATTTTTTTACCTTAGCTGTTGCTTTGCCTGCTCAGGCTGGACTTCTGCTGCTGGATTAGCTAGAAACATCCAGGAAAAAAGGACTTGTATCTCATTAACATGGAAATGTGAACTAAATGCATTTTCCCTGTGCTTGCTGCTGAGCAGTGTGCAGCCTGGAACAAGAGGGGCTACTGGAGAAGCAGTGTGCCCTTTGCCTTTGGATGTCACCAGCTCTGTGCTGCAGCAGGTGCCCCTGAACTGTTCCACCACTCCTCTCTGATGGGAGTCGGAGAGGACGCACAGTTTGACTGTTTGGGTTGGGCCAGGTAAATCGGTTTGTTAGTTGGTGATGGCAGGGGACTTCTGTAGCAGTTGGGAGCACAGGAAGCAGAGAGAGAGACAGCCATTTTATTTTAGGCTTATGCTATACATTGAGATTCATTATACAATTTTTTTTCCCTAAATTAATACAAAAATAGTAAAAATAGGTTAAAAAAAAGCCCAAATGAAAACCCCTGACATCTTGCAAGCCATTTATTTGACGCATAGATTAAGACTTCTTGGAGCTTAAATAACCTAGAATTATTTATGCTGATTTTTTTTTTTTTTTTCCCTTTTCTCAACTTAAAAAAGGTGATGACTTGCAGAACGCCAACTACCTCAGACCAATTCATGCCTGAGAAGTGGCTGCCCCAGGCAGCTGCAGGTGATGCCAAGGTGCCCTCTCTCCAGACAGGAAGCTGTGCCAGGACAACAGGGTGAGTGGTGGCATGTTGGGGCATGCCGTTCTGTCCCAACCTATGTGCCATGGGCAGGAATATGTCTTTGAGTCCCCTCCTGGGATGCCTTTGCCATGTTTTTCTCAAAAAACCCCCCTAATCCCAGAAGTTCTCCCTTGCACTTTCCTGGCAGTGGATGGGTTTCACAGGGTCTCCCCGGGGGGCCCATCCCCACCACAATTCGAAGTTAAAGCTACTCCCTGTTCTCTAATGAGGTTGGGGAGGGGGTGAGGGGAGATAAGGTTTCCCCTGCTGCCCCCTGGCAGTGCCCTGCAGTGATGGTGCGGTTCCTGGCCACGGGTGGAGGATGCTGCCTACCTTTGGGGAGGGAAAAGGGCTCTCTCCCCTCCATGCCCCCTTCTCATCAGAGCTCTGTGTACCCTGGGAAGGCTTACTTATTTCAAAATATTTATAAGTAAATAAATGGCAAGTAGTTTTACTGATAAATGCTAGGGATAAAACCATGGAAGAAATACTTTGCCCCTACGTAGCTAATTATACAATTTGATTTGTATGGATCGGGGTTTTAACACCCATGAAAACAGGGGAGGAAAAGGCTCTGGGTAATCCTTTCTGCCCAGGGTCTTCCAAAAGTAGCTTCTCATAGGGCTCGTACCTTACTGCACGAGCTCTGGTTCAGCAAAACCCAGCAGTGCTGTCACAATGTGAGGCACATGAGGAGCTCACTGCGCGCAGGGGAGCTGGTGCACACTGCGGGGTGCGCACACTCTGGGAGACGCCAAGCCAGGCTGGGCTGTGGGGCAGTGACATAGGAAGTGTCCCTGCCACAGTGGCTGGTCTAGCATCCCTAACACCCACGTCCTGCCATCAGCTCCCAACCATGCCAGAGCAGCTACAGCAATTGGGGATCCACACTGAACCCAAGGCTAACTCCTGTTAACTCTGCATCCCTTCCCTGCATCTGCCTCTGAAGTTAACAAATATGAGAAACACCAGTTTGCGAAGTTTAAAATCAACCAATTCTTCTCCCACAAAAACTATTTGCTAAAGAGCTGTTTCTGGCTTTCTCACTGTTTTTAAGAGCAGTCACGATCTTCCTCCTGACTCTCCTGAACTCTGTCCAGTTGTGCTGCCACTCTCTTTTGTTTTCTCTTTGAATAAACAAGGTGTTGGTTGAGGTGGGATTTGGTGGCTCACAGGAGGACAGTCAGCCTGGAGAAAAGCATTTAGAAGTACACTTTTCAATTTACAGTACACGTTTTACCTGAATTCAGCGCTGGCTCAGAAAGCTTCTGAGAGCAGATGCGAATCCTCAAGTGGCCTAATGTAACCTCAGGCCACTTTGGTACTGTTTTCCCTCCAGGTTCGTGCAGTTGACCATGATAAGTGTGTCTGCTTGTCTTTGGAAAAGAAACCCTTTTTCTTTGCCAGAAAGGTTTTTCTCAGGCTTCACAGCTCTGATTTTAATCTAACTAGAACATTTTCATTTAAACCTTTGGGCAGAAAATTCTGGCTTCATCAATTAATTTTTATATAATAGTTATTCCAGCTACACCAACTTTTCTCTTTTAATTTTTCCTCCAATTAAGTACTTGTAATTGTAAACTTGTAAATTGAAAGTGAACTTGTGCCAAGACAACTTCAAGAATTATGTTACAAGAAAACTGATCTTGATGGTCATATGCACTTAGGTTGGTTCTTTTTCCCCATGCTTACCCCATAGTAAAAATATACTGTACACCATACCTTACTGTATGGAAATTTTCATGTTTGTAGAAGATATATGTGCTCAGTGAGCCACAGTCCTATATAGTTGTTAGCCTTAGTTAAAATTTTTGCTGTTAGATTTTGGTCAGTGCCTGACAGTGTATAATACTCTGTCATACTCACTGAATTTATATAAAAATTGGGTCATCTATATTGCAAACAAAACCACAGTGATACCTGGGCTAAAAAGCCACTTAAGAGTATGACAAAAAACTGCTTAAGCCTAGGTAGTCTTCCAGAATGGAGGTTCACCAGTAAGGGTAAAATCTTATGCACAGTGAGCCACTGGGACTGCTTTGGACTGAGAACAGAGCGCAGCATCCGCACCTATTAATCAATCGGCACAGTGAGGACCACTTGACTTTGGTGAAGATAATTGCTCTAGAGGAAAAAGTCAAAGGGAAGGAAGGCCAAAGTGGGTTAGCATAGTCTGAAACCTTGAGAACATACCATTTCTGGTTCATGTTGAGGTATTCAAGCTACCTGTAGAGGAGTATTTGGTGCATCTCTCAGACACATCAGGATTCAGGCAGAAATCTCACGCATCTTGCGTGTTTTCATGGCTTTACCTCACCAAGCCTGGAAGTGGGGAGCGGGGCAATGGCTTGAGGTGAAACATGGTGAAAAATGTACATAAGTTGTTTTTAGCTCTGTTTTGGGTTTCCTCCGTTTTAGGGATGCTTCAGAGACCGTCTCCTGCCTGTCCTGTCCTTCCCTGTGCGGAGAGGGGCATGGTTCCTCTTCCCCCTCCCAGTCCCAGGTAGTCAGCAGGAGCTATTAGTTACTGGTGGGGTAACATGGCACTGGGGGGAACTGCTAGGGGAGGAATCTGCCCTTAAAATTTTTTTTAAGAATGGGCTGGACAAACATTCTTCAGAAATGATGTAAATGATGTTGGCTCTGCCTCAGAGCAAGGGGGTGGGCTGTATGGTTTCTCACCCTGTCTTCTGTGGAGACCTGCGCACAGCCTGCAGCACTTTGCCATAGGAGTGCCCCCACTTCCTTCTTCTGACAGGTTTGGAGATAGAGGATTAATTTTATCACTGGTTTTATCACCTTCCTTGAAGATCTCTGAAGGCCTCACACACTGAGATTTAATGAGAGATCTGTGAAACTACAAGCCTGTCTTTGGACATGTCTTTACAGAGGCTCCTACCTGTGCATTTCAATTAGATGTGAAGAGGTTTATGGTGGCCATCTTTGGTGTTTGCAAGTGATAGCATCAGGGATAGCAGAGGTGTAAAATCAGTGTTTGCTGTGTATTCCTCTCTGCAGTGTACAACCAACCTCTTTCACACATCTCCCATGTCCAGGTGTCCTACAAGCCAGTAGACTGCTGCTGCCAAAAGTGGTCTGCAATTCCTCTGCAACTCTCAACTAATTTGCTAACACACTCAGAAGTTTAAAAGCCACTGCAGCTGCCTGTTGAACAGCCAGGAGGTAGGGTGACTGTTATTTAAATGACATAATGACTGTCACAGAAAATCTACCATGAAGTATATTTAAGGAATGATTTTTGATTGGAAAGCACAGCCCTAAGCCCGAGTCTATAGAAAACAGGGGACACAGATCTTTCTTCTCGCCTCACGTTCATGTGGCTGTCTTCAAGGTGTCTGCCTGATTTCTGCCAAGGCTGAAGTTGTTGTTACAGCTTCCCAGCTGCTTCCGCAGCAAATGATGTTTGTTTGAGCAACGAGCCTGTGCATTCCTGGACACAGCTTCTTTTCCTTCTGGTCAGAGAAGGGACTTATCCAGGGGAAAGTAAATGTTGCCAGCTGCACTGCTGACTTGTTTTGCTAATCAGTATGTAACATTTTGCTTCAGGGCAAAGTATCTGGTGGTCTTATTTTCTGCTAGGGAAGAAGCTTCCGAAGTATCTCTTTGCTTGAAAATTATTATTCAGGATTCATAGGCAGCATTTGTGGGTTTTGCACAGGGCATTTGGGGGGAGGTCACTGGGATTGGATGCTAAAGAGAAGTTTCACGCACTGAAGCATACCCTGGGTTTGTGACCACCCTCACTCCCAGTGGGCCAAGTCCCATGGCTCCTGCAATATCCCTCTGCCCTCCAGATACTGTGATTGAGGCAAACTCCGTGCCAACTGCTGAAAACTTTTCAAGCGCTCTTACTTTCTAGATGAGCTGTAAAAAGGAACCTGGTTGCAACACATTCACCTTGCAACCACAAAGCAACAGTCCATATATTCATGAGCTCACCCGACACAGCAGCCAGCTTCCTGCAACTGGGTTTTCACAGGCAATGTATAGTTGGAATACTCTCAGCAAAACCTGCAGAGTTGGCTTATGTATCCCCACTGGAGTTCAACCGCATGATAAAACCTTACAGTAATGAGCCTGTCGCTCTTAAGGGTGGAGGGGGTGGAGGAGGAGAGATGCTTCTTTATCTGCATTACTCCACATCACAGAGGCTGACAGAATTATTGATTTAGAACTCACAGCTCCAAAAAGACTCAGTAATGTAATCTTTTTAAGGTGGTGGTTTTTGGTTTTTTTTTTTTTTTTTTTTTCCTTCCCTCGGATGTGATGTTTTCAATAGGCCCCTTAGACATGGGCTCTCCAGGGACGTTAAACTTGCTGCTGCTAAACCACAGTTCCAACCTTCGGTTTGCTCCGTACAACTCTCGGGGTCTACCGTCTCTTGGAAGAGCCCAGAGCTGCAAGGTCTATTGCTTTACAGGTACTCTAGGAAGACTGAGGGATTAAGTTATACATTACGTAAAACTACCCACTAATCCTCTTAGTGTGCATTACTAGTGAATGGCCTGAAATAGGCTCTCACTAAAGGAGCCCTAACATTCACTTTCTTGATGACATTGTAGTATTTGAGGTTTGTATCATGGATTTTGGTGCTGAAATATTCAGTACACCATCTTCTGTCTGCTGCTAGATCCACTTGCACGTTAGTAGAGTGCCAACAAAATTACAGTTGGTAAAGCAGATAACATGTTTAACTAGTAGCGAGACATGTATAAAATAGAGTTACATATTTTGTGGAGTGACAGAGTCACTGGGATTTTTTGTTCTTTTTTTTTTTTCTTTTTATAAGAAAAAGAAACAGCTATAAAACCATGATTAAAAATGTTACAAGGGATGATTTACATTTTAAAATGATATTTTTAGGGGAAAAAAAAAAGTGATTTATAACATGCAAGTGTTTGAAAAGCATTTGTTTGGTTGCTGTGTACTGCCTTCTTTCCCAGTACAGTTTGCTATCTGTTATACAGTCTTGCATAAATGTTTGGATTAGGGAAGAAAAGAAAAATTAAATGTGATGGCTGAGACCTATAAGAGCTGACTCACTGACTTGAGTTATTGCTGTGCAGAAAGTTTGTAAAGCCTTTACATCCAGTGAACATTTAGTGCTACTTCAGCCTTGACAGTTGACCTTTCAGTCTGATTGGGTTTAGCCACAGTAATTGCAGCATCTGCAGTACAGGCGATGCAGATGGCTGCTTAGGAACCCAACTTCTCTCATTAGATCTTACTTCATGCGTTTAAAATACAACCCCTCTTTGCATGTGTGTGCAAATTCTCTTGTAATAGGAGAGTAATACCTGTTATAGGAGCCGAGCAAGGTACAATCTCCCAGCTCTTTTTCTAAATTTATTTTTAATTTCTCCCATCATTTTGAATATTCCTGGATTTAGCTTGGGGCAGGGAGGGGGGGGAGGGAAAACGTCCAAACCCCTTTCTCTCCCCAGATATTAAGTCAGTACTGGTTTCTTTTTTTTTTTTTTTTTTTTTTTTTTTCCTTTTTTCCCTCAGTAAGACCTAGTGTAAAAAAGCAACAAACAAACAAGTTAGACTGTTGTAATTTGGTCAACCACTCGGGTGCTATCCATATCCACCATTTCAACACACTCTATTTCCTCACGGTTTTCAGGATTCTTCTTCTCTTTCCTCTTCTTCTTGGACGGTGGCAGGAAAGTCAGTATCACAGGTAAAATGGCAAAGCAGTGAAAGAAGGTGACTAATGCTATTAAAAACAAGCACCTGAACAGTGTACGGGTCAGATTTGAAGGCACAGCTGCAAGAGGAATCAGACCAACAATATAGCAGAGGTAGCTCTGCAAAATAGCTACCCCATGCACTTCCAGGGCATTTTTCACCCATTTAGTTCTTGTGAACTCTTTGCCCAGGACAAAGGTTGATAACAGTGGAGCACAGTTGTCAATTGTATAATTAATTCCGTAAATTAAGCACAACACAGAAATACAATCTAGTTCCACTTTCCACAAGGTCATAAAACCTATAACTCCAAACTCAACCGAGGCAACAGTTAGAGTGAGCCAGACATTGATCAGAGAGTCTGCCACCAGGAATGCAGAGAAGAAGAGCAGAAATAAAGCACTAATGCAGGAGTTTTGTAAGGGGGCTCCCACTGAAGAGGCATAACGATCCATGTACACAAATGATGGATTGAAAACAATGAATTTCACCTTGGAGGTGAGAGAGAGCTTCCTCAGGGTCTCCAGGAGATCATAAAGTTCTTCCCTCTTGGTTTCCATTGTCTTGGCCACCAAGAACATCCTGGAGGCCACGACATCGACTTCATTGTTGTATTTCTTGGAAAAGATGATATCCTCTGAAAAATGGGCAAATTGAGGGGCCTTCAGGAAGGAGTTCCTCAGCATATCAGTGAAGTTCTTCTTGGGCAATCCGGTAGATATGTTGAGTTTCCTAAGGTAATTTAAGTAGCTTTCAAACCAAGATATCCTCACAAAGCCCTTCGTATACTCCAGCACGTCCTCCTGGACACTGGTGTTCCAGTACTCGATAGACTCGTAGATGTAGAACCCAATCACCGGGCTGTAGTTACTGAAATACTTCTGCTGGGCAGTTGTATACTCAATGGTCCGTGTCGCAGTCGCTACGATGTTGCTCAGGTCTGACCCTTCACTGACCTGCAGGTAGCCCATTAAGGCAAAGGAAATATAAACAAGGTAAAAGAGAACTACAAAAGGCTTGACATAAGTGTTTGTTATCCAGTCACAATAATAGCGTTTCAGGAACCACACCAAAAGATGACTCTCATAAGTGTTTGTTTCCTCTGAATCTGCGGTGTCCTCGCTGAATTTGGCTGTCAGAAGAAACCTATACCATGCAGGCTTCTCTTGCAATACCTCTGGCTTTGGTACCTTTCTGCAGAAGATACTATGCTGGTAGTTGTTTTCTATGTAGCCAGTAAACACCAGGCTGGAACCATAAAAGGAGAGTACATAGAGGTAGTTGAAGAAAATTGCAATACAGGAATTGCAGCAGAAAATCCTGGCTGCTTCAATGTTAGTGAAGGGACTGGCACCTATTCCAAAAGTGACCAGGTACATGGCAGTGGTGAGAGAAAACGAGAGCATGGAGTCTGCAAATACAGCTGCAGTCCTCTCTTTAACGTGTTGGTCTTCTCTAGTTTTCCTCCAGGAGGACAACATTTCAAAAGTCCCATATAACCCATGACCTACAATAAAGAACAAAGCGAGTGTTTAAAGTACTCAAATCAATGTGTGGAAAAATGTAACGTGGACATGCTAAAAGACTCAAAGGAGACACAGCTGGCATTACCAATGCTTGAAGTAAACGTCCTGCAGAAGACAGAAATGATTATGGAGGGCTAAGCCACAGGAGCGCATTCACTACCAGACTAGCAAACCTTACTGCCAGAGCTTGAGGAGAGTTCTGCATCGCTGGCGCAGGGATGGTGGGTTAAAGAACGGGCTTTTTTCTGGTTGGCTGTTTTGTTTCCTTATTTCAGAGTGCCTGTGATAGAAGATGCTTTGAAATTAGTTTTTCCTCATGATGGGATCTGACCTGTGGTGAAAAGAAAGAAATACGACCTTGGAGTGTCTCTGCTGGAAGCAGAACGTTGGTTGCCTGCTTTGTAGAACCTCTGTAAAAAAATGAAACCTTCATATAAGATGAACATTGTCAAGTAAATCAGCCACTGATTTCTCCACTTCCTATACAAATTTTCCACCAGGAAAAAGAAATCCTAGAAATGGAACAAATGAAAAGAAACCATAAATAGATTTTAGAGATACAGAATGGTAGAACTGATATGGAACTGCTTAAGGCATTGGTCTCCTTACTTTAACGTGTCTAAGGGCTTTAAAACCAAACATGGCTCTATTTTTCTTAGCAGTTCCTGCATTTTGTAATGTATTTAATTAACTCTTTAAATGGATATAGCATTCATGAAAGGAGATAAAGACCTGCAGACCTACAATCCTGTGGTTAACCCCCAAGTGCAGATAAATTGGGAAAAGTGCATAGTTTTATCTTAATCCCTTGTTGCTCATCTTCCTCTTTATGGTTTCTTTTTTTGGTGATTGATAACCAAGGTGCACTTGGAGGACACAGACCTCTGCTCTCTCATAGTGGACCTGAGCTGGGAATGCAGCCATCAACCAGCTATCAATCAGATGAGAGTAGCCGAGATAAAAGCAGGTTGGTGTTTTACACAGAGATGAAAGTAAAAATATAGTCTTTGTATCACAACTAAAATGTAAGACTTTAATATTTTCTCATAATAATTCACATCATGGTCATCTTAATAGATCCTTTCTACGTAATCCCACCCTCTTTGCTACCTTTTGATTACTTCTCCTCCTTGTTCTTCTGCTGATTTGCTGTTCCTTGTCTACCTCTCTGATCTGCTCTTGCATTATCTCTAGAAATTCCCAAAAGTCAGTCCACAGTGTTTTGCTCTTACCCATTCCCCGATAACATTAGATAAAACAATCAGTGCTGAATTAGTTGCTGGTGACACTGAAGTGCAATCACTGGATTTTTGAAGCTGATGCTCCAGTCAGGCAGGTCAAGGTAAGTCAGAGATCTCTGTTAGAATTTCAGGCTGGCTGCAGAGTACCAAAATTGCTGTACATCAGCCCTGTTGTCTCCACCTGTATATGAATGTAATTTTTGCCACAAGGGCTATTATCGGTCAAGAAATTCTCAAACAAATGGAAGTATTGTGAAGAACTAGAAAAACTGAAAATGTATTATTGAGGTTGGAACTAGATGACCTTTATGGTCCCTTCCAACCCAACCCATTCTCTGATTCTAAGATTGTGGTTATTCCTAAATGCCTCACGTAGGCTCAATGTTTAATTAACTTGACAAAATAACCCTTTTGCCGTCAGTACCTTTTACTGTAGGGGCAGCTGTAGTTGATTCACTCCACTCTTCCTGCAAGGAATATACTATCTATATTTCAACAGATGGCAGAGCTGATCACTCTGTTAATGCTGAAAAGGTATGGGGTATTTTATAAAGAATTCAAAATACACAGCTGATAAGATGAGATAATAGGACAGCTGGTGTACCTCCTTATCAGAATCACCTGGTATTTAGAGTAACAAAGTCCGTGCTTTCATGTTTATCGGATATCCCACCTACATTGTTATTTGGAGTCATGGCATGGACCACAACTGTCCCAATTTGTAGCAATATTATGTTTCTATTTTTGGTATGGCATTTGGCATTCATCTTAATTTTTGCAAACAATGTTTTACAGCTGCTTTCAGAGGCCAGGTCAAGACTGTCAATTTGATAACTAGCACTGTGCCCCCTCTTAACACTAATGGGGAATACTGGAACTCCCCGGACGTAAAATCAAGCAAAAAGCACAATCAGTGACTGGCACCCCGTTGCTAATTATGCTTCAAATAGTTATGCTCTAGGCTCAGTAGGGAATGCTATTAAGCTTGCTTTCAGTGTGTTCTTTGTAAAGACAGACTGACCTTTATTTAAATGTAACTGATCACTTGCCAAAGCAGGGAGTGAGAGGTTTAATCCATTTATGGCTCCCATAAGTCCTGCAGACAGGCTCGTCCGAGAATTTCACATGGAATCATATGCATTAGCGTCGAGTGAGCAAAACAGTATGAAATGAGGTCATTGAATATTACAAATTACTTACATCGTGAGCTTTAGCTATAGCATGTTTTTTGTAAAAAAACATTTCAGCATTAATAGGCTCTTGCCTAAAAATACGCAGATAGCTGCATTAATTTGGAAAGACTTTGACTTTGTGATGAATAAAAGAACTTAGAGCTAATTAAATATGATGCTGAACATGACTTTTTAACAGGTATAAGATTTCAGATAACCTCTGACAACATGACTCCTGATACTGCATATTTTCTTTAAGGAGGAAGTATAAAAACACAGTTTGCTCTTACATAATCTTCAAGAGTACCCTAAAATGGAATCTGATTTAGAGAACTGCTCAAGTAAATACACGAAGAGGCGTCACTGTATGTGCTCCACAAAGCCAACAGAAAAACACTTAGATACTATTCTATTTTAGGATAGGTTCCTTTTGTTGTTTGCTACGCAATCTGTATGCTAGGAATCGGTATTTTCCCTCACTTGTACAATTTGTGATTCCTCTATCTGTCTGTATAATAGCTACAAAATTCTCATTTACCTTTAGGAAAATGAGCCTAAATTATAAATTTGCATACTTTTTGCATCAGTGGCACTACTGACCTAACCCAGTATCCTCTGAGAAAAAGATTAAGCCCAAACTCATGCACAAATTAGGCATGGCAGTCCAAAGATTAGGCTTGTTTAGCTAGAATGGGATTTACCTAACTTAATTTACTCCTCTAAATACTGCTACAAGCACAACTTGGGGTGACAATCTTCAGCGTTGTCTAACCCACAGAGATTAGGGCAGACAGCTCCCTGGAAGCATTCTGTGAGAATTTCTTTCACTATTCTCTCATTTCAGAATTTCCATTTTTTGCATCCCTAACTGATTCGCACCAATTACCTCTATTTCTCTTGCTGGTGCTATGTCTTCCGTATATAGTATTAACGAGAAGAAGGTAAATTTTTCCTTGAAAATAAATTCTGTAAATAAGCTAACTGATTTTCCCTTTTTATTAGAGATTTAGCCACAAATTTGTAATGATTTAGAGCAATCTGTTCATTATTCACAGTCATTCAGTAAATAATAAATATGAACTCAAATAGATAATGGGCTATTGGAGATCTTTTCCTGTTGACATTTGCTGTTATGACTCACTGTTCATGCCCTACACTCAGCCTGTACAACCATGAGCTAAGAAGACGGAGTACATGGGAAGACAGGATTTTTTTTTAAGGAAAATGTTAGGGGAACAGAAGAAAGGTATTGGAGAAAACGGGGAGCAAAATAGTTTTTTTTCCTTACTCTCTTTTTCTACTGCTTTGCATTATAAAAGATACTCCTACCACATGTCTTGGGTGACTAAGGACATAAATTCCAGCTTTTGTAGCCAAAGAAAATGACAGTAACTGTTATTTCTGAAGAGCTTAAATTTTTTATGGGCTGAGGTGGGATATCTTTAATTTTAGAAGCTAATAACAATACTGGCAATAAAAACAATAAATTATGTGTAGTTTAAATACAGTGCTTTTATAAGGAGCCTGAAAATGCTATAAAAAGTTTCGTTTGCCTCCTTCAGGATCAAGTCTTGCAATTACACATGCTCTGCAAGATCAACGCAGAGCATGCACGAGAGAAAAAAAACACTCGTAGGAAGTTGTGAAAACTAAGGCAAAATTTTCTGTTGTTTAAAATTATCAAATTATTTACCTGATTTTAAACACTATTTATGTGCAGGCACTTAAACTGTTCTTTTTAGCACCATTTTAAAATCTCAAAAAAAGAAATGCATCCTTTCCCCTGCTAAGTGGTTGTTCAAGCAAGAGGCCTTTACAGATGGGCATCTGTAGCCTACGCTTAAAGTTGGCTCTGCTCCTGCCTGGCAAATGGCAGGACTGAAGGAGAGAGGGTTGCAGGGATTTAAAGCAGCCCCAGAGCCCGTGGGAGGGCAGTAAAGCGACCTCCCAGTCACCCGTCACAGACCAGCTCTCTATTAGCTTGGCTTAACTGCTTCCCTAAAACAAAGGCTGCTGCCTGCTTCTATTGTTTAAAGATTAAGGGATATGTTCGATTTTGCACTAAAATCATATGAGGTTTCGATCTTACCATGATAAGATGAGGTTTGGATATTCAAATAGACTTCTTCAGAAAGAGAAAGTAAGGGGAATGACTGAAAACAAGGGTTTGGTTCCTCTTCTTGCAGTTTTATCCATCTATGAAAACAGAGAGTAACAGTACACTGCAGCTCTCATTATTTTTGTTCTTACTGTTTTGAAGGTTGTGTGAGTGCACATGTGTGTTTGGTACTCAAGTACAATCTCTTTGAATAAAGTCTCACTTACAGGTTGTGAAGTTCCAGTCTTCTGTGTGGAAGGTTGTGTTTCAGGGGTAATTAATTTTATTCATCCCATTTTAATGCAGTGGCACACAAAACACTAATAATGATTGATCTCCACCTCAGTGAGGCTGAATGCTGCACCACTACGTATGTTGCCCATTAACTGCCAGAATTAAGACTAATAAAGCACCAAACTGTCTTCCTAAGGGGGCAGAATCCTCCAGCAGCAAAGCTGGGTTAAGAGGTGTTTCTGCCTTCTCAGGCAATGCTCCCCCATTCCTACCAAAGTTTGCTGCTCTCTCATTGCTACTAATTCACCTGTTTCTAGTCTAAATTGGACTAAAGGAATGGTCGGGATTAGAAACACCAGCAACCTTTTTTTTTTTGAGGTTTACTTCTGAATCTGAAATCTTTTCCTGACACTGATGGCACAAAAGACTGGCTGAAATTGGGAACGAGTCACGGCAGGAGGTACAGGAGCTTTGTAAGCTGGGGAAGCAAAAACCTGAAGTGGAAGCATCCTCTGACTGAGTCACTGAGGTTAAGTTTGGATTTTGATTTAAGGTTTTTGCTTGTATTGTAACAGCTGCATCCTTGTCACACTATCTGTTTAGCTGGGTGAATGCTGTCTCACTTAGGTTGATTTAAGCCTGAAATCATCCCACTGAATAGGACCACTTGTCTGCAAGAGGAATGTAGCACGTGGTGAAAAAGTGTGTGAATTTACAGAGGACTAGCTTTCTTTGTGGCACTACGTGAAGGACGGCTTGATTCACATTCAAAGTAGAGTGAAATATCATCTGCAGAGACAAACACTGGATGAATTAACATGAAATAACTAGGATGCTATAAATTCATATCCGAGGATGCTGCCAATGCAGGCAAAGTCTCGAGAACGGCACTTGTGCAAAATTAGTACGTAGGAGATCAGCATCATACCGCAGGGATTGCCCTTTCCAAAATGGTACCTGTAATAACATATGATATAATGAAGGTGCAATGAATTTTCCTAGCTGACAGTATTAAAAATAACAACGTACACTGCTCAACTCTGGGATTGCTTTCCACAGTAATGTCAACAAAGAGGCCGAGATAATTCCCCCCTGCTGACTTATTTTTTCCAGCTAGATCAGTGAGCTCATCAGCTCCCATCTTCTGAAAAGCCAAGTGAAACTGCTAATCCGGACTCCCTTTGTTACGGGAGTTGCAATCAACCAGTTGTTGACTAAATACACGACCTGTCTCATGTGGCCTCTCCCAGCAGGCACAATTTTAACTCAGAACATATAGCAGGTTCAAAGTGCTACTGACTGTGCAGGCAGAGCATGAGAATTTGCATCCAGTTAAAGTGGATATCTGGTTTCATACTCTATTCCCACTAAAATAACAAAATACTGCATCTGAGATCCTTCAGCATGAAGACAGAACTAGCACCGAGCCTAACTTACACAACAGCTCTCTGAATTTATCACAATTTAGTGGCATGGGTTGAGCTGAAGAATCAAATCATCATTAGCATGCTGTTAGCTGTTAGTTTGTTAGCTAACAACCTGTGGGTTACTCTAACCGATGTCTACCTTTGTGGTCCATAAACGGTGCTGCAATGACACAGTTTAGCTGTGTGAATGTCAGACCTCTTAAGACGATGTGTACCATCGGACATCCCACCCTGTGCAGACTTACCCATCCCAAACATTTCTGCTGAGCAAAAAAACCACACTTCAAATCCTACTTACTTTTCCTACGCTCGCCTGAGTATTTCTGGGTGTCCAATTCACAATTTTGAGTAAAATCCTATAGGATACTAACGTTCTATAAGGTACTTGTCTGATCAGCTGTGTTTCCAGGCAGCAGTGTGTGTCTCGGGAGAACTGTGGCAAGGGCACTGAGGGCTGTAAACAGTTGAGTAGTCTTAAATGCCTCCTCATTTGAGAAGTGAGTGAAGTCTTAGCCACTCAAGCACAGCCTGACTTCATTTCATACCTCCATGCACAGGTTCAAAGGGCAAGTAAGCATGAAGGCTATGTGCAGGCATGGTAGCTGGATTAAGAAGAACACATGAAGAGCGATACACGATGGGATGTATTGGTATAAACGCAGGCTGTACATATTGCAATGCCTTCTTTACTGCCTGTCACACAGACCCTACATATCTGTATTGTAACTGGATTAGTGGTATGAAAACATACCTCAGAAATACGAAGACAATGTTGTTGGGTTCAGTATTTGCAATCACTGCTTTAAAGACCACTAAATTTTACATGTATATCAATAAGGTGCACTATCCTTGCAGATGTTAACATCTGATTTAGGATCTTCCCAAAAGAGAAACATACTGAAATTAGATATGTCAGTCTGTTAGGCATCTAGGCATGATACCAGCAGATCAATCTCTGGGATTGCTTTACACAGGACTATTAGCCATTCACCCTCAGTTGTCAGGCCAGTCTCTCCAACCCTGCTTACAACAGCACCAGTCATCCGAGTCACAAAGCCTCAGGCATGCCCATGTATTCCTCAACTTACTACTGGGATCAAAACCATGAGCATCTTGGCACATTCACAGCAGACAAAAATCTGCCTCACTCTCTGGAGAGTTGTGTTTTGTACGGTATCTACTTGGCAACAAAATAAGAGAAACCGAAATGTTTAATAATATGCTCTCAGTATCTGCTGTGTTTCGCAGCTGTGGGCGGTTGTGCCCACAGAAGCACACCGCTGAAAAGAAAGTGTCCCCGTGCAACACACCGCATTGGATGGAACATGCAGAGAAGAAACCTTCAACTGGTGCTCAGCACTTCACGCTATGAGACCATGATCTATGACCTTGTAGTCGCAGATCCTGCAGAAAGGCTCTCTGGACTGTTAAACCTGTGTTCCACTTGCTCAACCAACACACAGGCAGGAAAAGGGCGTGCATCTGGAAATTCAGTACAAGGTTTACACCTCCTTTGGGTCTGGTTGTAGGCCACCAAGCACAGCTTAAAAGGGGGCTAAGTTCCTCACAAGATACACACAGATCTGCTGCACCAGAGTCATTTTGATCCCAGTCTACTGGCGATGACTGTCTGCCATAATATCCTACCTTTTCTACATTGCTAAACTTAACTTTTGGAAACGTGGCCTAGGATTAGCTCTCTTCTTCTGTCAAACAGTCTGCTTTGGTCAGGCATAGCCCTTTCTGAGTTGTACTAAAAAGTACACATTTGCATAAAGAATGCACTGACAAAACCAAATCACCCTCATGCTCTCGGTCTCACCCTAAATGCTCGGGACACAGTCAGTGATGCTTGGGGTACACGATGCATCCCAATTATAAACTCCCCAGTACCGTCTTTTATCACGGCAAACAAGCAACATTGAGCTGTTGTTTTAGAAAACAGTACAAATAAAAAGCTAAGAGTGTGCTCTACATATTACTATTGAAATGAAAATCATTCTACATATAAAAATCTAAATCTGAAGAAATACATACACACACACAAGACACATGTAGATATTCCTGTCATTTTTCTACCTATACAGAGAGGAAAGAAACAAAGAGAAGAAGAAGTATTTTAAATAAGTAGGCTTAAGCAATGCCTCAGTATTCACGGTCCTAGTCTTCACCACAATTCCTAATCAGCAGTGGCAGTAATGTGGTTGGCCACTTTTTAATTCTGGAGTATGTGTATTTTAAAGCTATTCTTTACAAAAAGCCATCTCGCTTAATATTGCATTTTCAAGTTAATTTTCTTAAACGATACCAAATAGCCTCTTATTATAATGATTATATGGGTAATTCAGCAAGTATGTGGTTAATCTTGAATAGTCCCATTGATTTCAATAGAGTGTAAATTACTGATTTAGGCTTCGGGAAAATGCTGATTTTTTGCTTGGATCACCCTTTTTTAGTATTGAACCAATGTAATATTTAAGGTTTTATTATTATAGTGATAGCATGAATGTCAGATAAGCATGTTTTAAAAACAGCAATGTATTTGAGAGAAAACTTGAGTGGCTCTTTTATTTTGAGAAGGACAGATAAGCAAAGCAAGTTACAGTTCAAAATCTACTTTTATATAAAAAGTGAGTATTTAATTCCACTTAAGAATTGGTAAAGGCTTGTTTTGGTGTTTAAATAGCATGCTGTCAACTCTGTTGTGTGACTTGCTTTCCTCTGTTTTCATGAAAGACCTGGCAAAAGTTAAAAGTCATATTTTGTTCAGCGCAACAGAAGGAGCTGAGCATTAGCAAAATCTGCTTTTAGCTGCTGGAATATTTATGTCTGCACAGCATGCTCATCTCCTGACTATCCCAGCCTCGTGCAGATCCAAACCAAAAGCATTTGACATTTGAGCCAAACCCGCACTGTATGTGCTGGGACAAACAGCTGGAGAGCACCTAACTCCTGCTGGCCTTCAAAGGGTCTCCCTGCCCGGGAATCCCCTGCTCCTCCCAGGAATGCCTCTTCACCCTCCTTAACTCAGAAACATCAGAAAATCCCCCAGGAAGCACAGCGCCCTGCCTAAGCTGTTTTCTGAAGAGACAGGGAGAAAGACTTAGTTTTGTGGCATGGAGGGTGACACAAGGAGGAGGGCACAGGGCTGCAGCTGCCCGCCACCACTGCTGGAGTGGACCGTGGGGTATGTGGAGGAGCCAGGACGACCCTCTGCATCAGGGGAGCTGCACTGGATGGTAAAGTCTGATGCCAGGATAGTAAAGAAATAACAGATGTGGCTGGCAAGACGAATTTCATAGAATGGCTTGGGTTGGAAGGCACCTTAAAGATCCCCTGGTTCCAACTCCCCTGCCATGGGCAGGGACACCTCCCACTAGACCAGGTTGCTGAAAGCCTCATCCAACCTGGCCTTGAACACTGCCAGGGAGGGGGCATCCACAACTTCTCTGGCATTTCCCCCACGATGTATGCACCTTAAGCCTCACTGGCCAAGGAGGTGGTCAGATGCAGAGTTGTATGTTAAGTACTGCCGGGCTCGTCTTGCATATGTCATGCTTAGGTTCATATCAGCAGACAGAACTGCAAACGGATTTTCCCCATGAAGTGAGTGTTTGACAGATTTTATGCATGCTGTGTAAAAAAAAATTTACTTAAACGAAAGCTACCTGCAACCATCTGTGCAAGGTTAATGTTTACCATGTTACAGAATAGCCAAGTGACACACAGTACATGACAGCTCCTGAAGACAGAATAAGACATAGTGAGTGTATCTGGGGTAAAATCATGTTTTAAATCTGTTTTAAATTTCTAAGCCCACAAGCCAAAATATCGATTGCTTCTAGGAGTGTTTTCCTAGTGGAATATGGATTAGTTTACCATACTTCAAGTTCCCCTTTTCTGGCGAGAAAGCTGCAACCAAAACATCTCAGGCATACCCTTAAATTCTCCTGTTTAAGCAACATTTGTCATTACTCTTACTCATAATATACAGATCAACCATATCTGAAACACAATGCTCAGAAACTTGCAAAACATCAGTTAAAGCACATAAGACCTATTATTTTTACTGACCAAAAAAAAAAAAAAAGAAAAAAGAAAAAACTTTGGAACTCAGCTTGGGCTTTCCACCAAGCACCTAGACCTTACTTATTCCAATTTAACTTAAACCACCTCTGCCATTGTCCTCTGCCAGAATGCAGAGGTCTCGTGACCTGAAAATGGCAAGCTCCCTCCCCGCCACACTTGCCTCTTGGCTATTGCCTATTTGGGGGATGTAATTTATTAGGTGCATAAAACATGCACCATCTCTCTCACAGAAAGACCTAAAATGAAAAGTCACATCAGTTCCTGCTGACCATCCCCAGGTCTTCATTGACCATCCGAGTCCAGTATGCGAAGTATACCACAAACACACACATATATATTTCCCACGTGTATGTATATAGTAAAAGGTTTCTTTTCTCTAATGTGTGAAGTTCCGATATATTTTCATATATGTGGAAGTTTCTCTTGAGGGACTTCACTACTTGAAGAAAATCAGGTTGTCAGAGCCAAAGTCTCAGTACCTTTAACTGTTTGGGGCTTCTCTTGACAAGCCCTTCCATTAAACCATTGCACACACTGACTCTTCTGCAGTTAAAGAGAATGCAGTCAGTAAAAGTATAAAATCTTTCTGCTACTGTTTGCATAAATGAATGCTCATTAAATGCACTGCATCACCTGTAGCACACTTTTCGTATGAAATAAATGCATATTGGAGCACCACCAGTCAAGGGGCAATGCCTGATCATATTCAATGATTGTACAGTATTTGGTTTCAATATTAAAATGTTCTCTGGACTGACATCCTACAGATTCAGCTCCTCTTTTCCAAAAAGCATTATATTTACTGAGTCATCGACACTCTTCTGAAGCAAGAGGCATGTATGCATGCATGGATTTTACTGGGGTTTGTGGTGGTGAGGGGCGGAACACGGATACATGTCAGCTGTGTCGCCATCACATGTGGCTGGCTGCATGCTCTACTCAATGTTTCTGCACTGCACGGGAAAAGGCTGGTACAAGTCTCTAAAATACTCTGCCACCATTCATATTTTAAGACTATTTCCCATGCCAGCAGGTGGAAGAGGTGGTTAATCACCTCACCTTAGAGAGCTTAGGAAGGGAGGGACTGAGGAGAGAAAAAGGAGAGGAAAAAGCAATGACTAGGAAAATAACATGTGGAATTCTGCTTAAGGTAGATAAAACCACATAATTTTATTTATTTCTTAGAAGGGAAATGAAAGAAACAAAGCAAAATGTTTCAGAAGTATAATTGAGCTGTGCAGGGTTGAACTGGGAAAGCCGAGTGGATGGAGTGACAAAAAAACCAAGTATACTTCCATGGCACACCTGGAGGCCTTTGGCAGCATGAGAAAAGCAAAGGGTGAATGGTGGAAATCACCAGGAAATCTGAAGCAGCTGAGATATGACTGCAGGCTATGGTAGGGACCTGTTTGGGAGCCACGGAAGTTATTCAAGAATACAGGGAAAAGGGTAGGAGCAATGGGCTCTGCTGAGACTGAGGAGAAGGGAGGATGGGCGAGAAGAGAAATTTTAAAAAACCCAACAAAATGGCAGAGGGGACATACTGGCAGGAGTGGGGAAAACAGGAGAAAAGATGAAGGAAGCTCAGGGAGACCAAAAGATGCTGAGAGCTGTGCAGGCATCAGTAAGGAGATGCTGTGGCCTGGAGCAGGGGGACGGGTCAGACCTGCTGGAGGAGCCTGCTGGAGACTGCAAATGAGGTGGGTGAGATGGGAGAAAGGGGCAGTGGGGCAGCAAGTTGAGGCAGCCAGCTGAGGGAGGACACGCTTCTTCCCGGCATGAAGAGATGGCAGAGAGGCAGCCGCACAAGGAGAGCAAGAAAGCTTAGCTTGAGGAATAAAAAAGAGAGACTCAGTAAGCTTCACATTTTTATTAACCCACA
Source organism: Podargus strigoides (assembly GCA_028020825.1). Taxonomy (NCBI): domain Eukaryota; kingdom Metazoa; phylum Chordata; class Aves; order Caprimulgiformes; family Podargidae; genus Podargus; species Podargus strigoides. The sequence continues at coordinate 3,848,758 of CM051641.1, read as the reverse complement.
ACAGGAAAATTGGTGGGAAAGTACTATACAAAGTCAAACATTCATGTGTGTGCTACCTTTATGTGTGGACTGAAGGACACTGGGGAGACCTGTGCAGGGGCTGGTTCTCGCTCTTTGAAACTCTATAACTAGTGTTGACACTTCAGGTTTATTGAATATAGCAAACACTTGGATGCTTGGTAGGGAGGATAAAGAACACTTTTAGGGAATTTGGCATATGTTGCAATTTCCTACCAATGTGCTCTCCCAGAAACCTGGAGAAGGGGCCGGGCCAGGTGTTTTATTGGCACCAGTAAGCCAGATGTGCTGGCACGGGCTGGCCTGAGCACCCTTGTCCTCTCAGGGATTTTATGATGGTTGTTAGCTGCCCTGCTTGGTTTAGCTACCTGTTGTCTTCATGGCTCCTAACCTTTAGCAATCCTCTCATTATCCTCCTGTGCTTTTCTCTCCCATCATCAAAAATGGTGACCTCCTCTGTCCTTTTTCCTAACGTTTTCCTTCTGACCTTCCCCAACTGTCTCTGACCTCAGGTCCCACCTTTGTCACTCCAACTTTTTGTATCCATAAAGCCCCTGCGCCAACATCCCAGCTCACTCCTCTCAGCATGGCTCTTCCCCAGACAAGCCATGTGGAAGGTGTGCAGCCAACAAATGCGTGTTCCTGAGAAGCGACTGGCACTTCTCTGCATCTGAGAGGTGCTCCAGGTAACTCTCAAAGCGTTTTGCATCTCTCCTGCTCCTGTACCCCCTCCTGCCAGATGCAGTCCTGTGCAGTCTCTTTCTCCCCCTAATTGTCCCCCCAGCCATGACTGAACCTCAGGAGGACCCTACCTGGTTCCTGCCTGACGCTTCCACCTGCTCCTTCCCAGTTGTCCCTCCCTGGACCTGCTCTGTCGACTGTTTTCCCCTTCTTTTTTTCCCCGAAAGGCATACTGCCAGGGCAGGATGTGATGGGTGGATGGAGAGAGGCAGTAAGAAGAGGTATTTGCATTTGTCCCTTTTTTGCCTAGTTTCACACAAGGCCAGCTATCCTTTCTGTTTACAGCAAGCTGCAAGCTCAAGCCGCTCTTGTAACTGCTAACTGGCTTTCCCCTGCCATCATCAGAGGCTAAATATAAGCCCGTGGAGCCAGCCCTGCGTCCCTGCCCGTATCTGGCAGCGCCTGGCATTCCACCGCGACTTCACAGAGCCGATGCTTTTCACGAACTTGGCAGCTGAAGAGAGCTGCCTCTCCCCGAATAAGCTGTAGGAGTTTCTAGAGGAACAGGAAACAGATTGCTAGTTTTCTCTTCAGTGCAAAGGGCAATATTGCAATTTTCTTTTGAGTCTCTGAGTTAAATGCTGCGCTCCACCTCTGGGAGGTAAAAAAAGTCATGCCAAAAACTTGTTCAGCCAGTGCTGCTTGTTGTTCAATGGTTTGTTTGGTAACACTTTAGGGTTTTTTTGAGGAAACTGGTATTTTTAAAGGATTGGCAGTTATTAAACAGCATTTAAACAGCATTTAATGCATAAGGGAAACTTATGATGAATACATTAGCACCTATGCCAGACCAAACATCTGTAGTTTTTAGTGGAGCAGGCAATAGGAAATCAGAATTTTAATTCTGCTTTCCAGCTGACACTATAAATCAGCTATTTTAAATTCAGCCGAATTGAAGAATTGAATTGTTTGGTTCTTAGGATCAAAAATGAATTGCCTTAATCCAGCAAAGTATTCCATGTGAACTAGGCATCTGAGTAATCTTGTCCTTAAATTACTTGTTTACACACTGATAAATGCAGATGATAGTTTTAAAAAAACACGGAGGCATATGCTAATTCAAAATATGCCCAGATGAATGGTGGGAGCCCGCCAAATTTCACAGGTTGTAGGCTTCCCTTTCACGTTAGAAGTGCCTGTATAAACCCAGGGGTCAAGAAGTAAAGCTCCCAGCTTGACAAGATCTCCCTAGAGCAGAAGTGGCTGTGGCCAGCCTGCCCTCTGCCAACTCACCCACAGCGCAGCTCCTCCGCAGGGGCTTGGGACAGTCCCAGGCATGGCTTCCCACCCCACCTCGTCCCCACAGCTGGACCTCCGGTGACCAAAGGGGACCCCAGCTACGTGGTACCTGCTGGGGAAGGAGGTCTCCGGCAACATCTCTCCTGGCTTCAGTTTTTGCCATTCAATTAGCAGCCAGCGAGAGCTAAAAAGAAACCTACCACAATATAAAAGTCGTCACAGTAGTGACATACTCAGGCTACGTACAATCATCAATGACTAAGTTATTCTGACTTAATGAGTTACCTTTCATGAGCTGAGTTACAGTAACCTGCCTTAATTAAAGAGTAAAATAAATAAGAATAAACTACCATGAAGGTGATTAAACCCAAAACACAAAGTGTTTAAACCAGTATGTCAGATTGAACAGGTGGAGCAGGCAAAAGATGTTCCTGCCTACGCTTACACAGTCTGAGCTTAGGAGTGTAACTTGGTAAACCATGGTAATGTAGTAACTTAAAATTGTCCTATGGGTGCAAAAGCTAAGGACTCAACACCTACAGAGGCTGGTACCCTTCTCTATAGCTTGTTTGTTCTTGCAAATGGCTGATGCAGAACGGATGTCACAGAAAACAGGATGAACAAATTAGAGTATTACAGAGCACGTTTGACAGAGTATTTTGCAGACATACTGCCTAAATTATTAGAGTGGGCTTGTGACTGGACAAACTACTTAAACTATTCAGAAAGTAAGTCTTGAAAATATGAAAAAGTCAGTAATTGCAAACCATTTCTGACCAACTTCAGTTAATGCATCTTGGAAGGGCAGTCATGGTCTCAAGATGAATTTAACGAAGAGGAGAAATAGTGTAAGATAAACAAGGTATAATTCAGCAAGGACAAGGACAAACTTCTACATGGTGGTTGGAAAAACTGATTGTGCAAACAGGGTATAAAATGACATGAAGCATCTGTGAATTACCATGTGCCACCAATCAAATGCCAACCATTTCATCCTGCTGGGAAAAAAACGAATGTCATATGGGTATGTATGAGCAGGAGTGCCATATGCAAGATGTGTGAAATCATCCTCCTACTCTACTTACTGCTGAAAGCCTCAGCCTGAATCCTGCACCTGGATTTAGACAGCGCACTCCACGGAAGATGTGGAGCAGCCAAAACCAAGAAGATTGCTGGAAGTCTGGTAAGCACAGTCTGAGGAAACCTGGGACGAAAAGGAAGAGGACCGGGCAAGTAAGAGTTGTCCTAAATATGTGAAGAAAAAGGAAACTGTTTTCCAGATGCAGTGGATAAATAAGGAGGACAGCTGAGTTGCAAAAGGGGAATTCAGGTTAGACGTAATGCAAATGCTGCAGCAGTGGCGCAGTGAAACACAGGGGGAAGCGGACCAAGGAGAAGACAAAGAGCAGAGCGAGAAGTATGTTAGGAAATATGTAACATTGTTCTGTGGCAGAGGGCAGATGATGTCTGGAGAATGTCCCCCCGCCACAGGCTCTGCAATGCTGATAGTTAAAAGTTAAAAATCCTCAGCTGCTATAAACCAGGGAAACTTCATTAATGATTTATAGTAGTAAAGGGGCCTTGCCTGAAACGTGTCCAGTGTAATCATTTTTCTATCTAATTTTTGCTTTTAGCCATGAGATTATGAGCAATAGCTACAGGGCTACACTGTTAGCCAGAAATCCTTTAGCTTTCTCAAGGTCAGTTTATCTACGATCTAATCTGATGGTCACTGAAATTAAGTGGAAGTAACTCAGCGGGCTGTAATGGAGGGTGGTTTGTGTGTCTAGCCTTCAGTTACCTCGAGTTAAAGCATCCTTTATAAGCAAACCAGCACATAGGAATGAAATAAATTTTGAAATGCATGCTGAATCTTTCTGTTGTACTGCAGGGAAAAAAAATGAAATGCTGCCTTTCTAGCTATCTGTTGGTTTAAAATAGTTCCCATTAAAAACTCCAGAACGTCCTTAGCGCCTTCTGTTCACCTGTTGATATTCCTGTCCCTCGGGAGGTTTTATGCAGCTGGGGAAGCAGGCAAGATTCACATGAATTTGGCTGCTCTGTCTTGACTTGTTCGCAGTGAGAGCTGAGCTGCATATTTGAAACTTACTCCTTTTAAAAGTGGCATACTTCAAGTAAGCAAGAAAAAAATGGAAAAGAAAAGCAGAGCTGGCTATACAGCCTGGCAGTTAAAGGAGCACTAAAACAGAACTGTGAAACTTTTCATAGTTACTTGTAAGTCTTCAAGGGTTTCAAGTCTCAGCATAGTCACTATTAGTGAATTAAAGATCTGAAAGGTTGTTCCAGCGAGCAGATGCTTTGATCCCTAAACAGAGCTAATATTTCACATTTTTGAGTCGCTTTCCCCAGGTACTTTCATTTCATATGGCTGGACTTTAGACTGCTTTTCTACTGCTCTTACAACACATCTGGAAATCCCCTCCTATGTAATATTCTATGTAATATACACTACTTAGTTTGAGGAACTAAATTTTATAATACACGCACAGGCATAAAACCCCACAAAAGAAACCAAAGACTCAGATCAGAAAGGCAGCCTTCTTTTGACTCTAACTTTCTTGTGCTGCATTTCCTCTACATTATGATACAGTTTAATTTTCACAGATGTCATCTAAAAATGAGAGCCGATGTAATGTAGCTGAATTCTCTTTGTCACTGAATATATTCTGTACGTTAACTGGTAGTGCGATGCACTGAAGCATAGTCTTTAATTAAAGTGTAACAATACTACAGCTACAGTACGGGCACGGCATAGGAACCTGGTGCTGGATACAAAAATAGCTGTGCTGAAACGTGTCATATCACTACACGATGTGACTAAGTCAGGGGAGACACTCTTACACTCGAAACCTGAAGTATTACTCAGCACTGATTTTCAGCTGGGGAAGCTGTGATCAAATCAATGCATGTATTATTATTCACAAAGGAATAATGGCGTGAATGAGGACATATTAAACACCTACAGCGCACAAAGCTTTTCACACTGGTTATGAACCAAACACAAACAAAGAGGCTGTGAGCTCTCCAGAGCTCTTGTTTTGTCTCCCATTAAGTCCTCCTGCCTGTTTAAATGCAACACACAGCGTCCCCCCAAATGCCCTGGTGCCAACAGGAGAGGGCACTAGCTTCAGGTCGGGAGTAAGCTCAGCACCCTTCCCTCCTCCTCTTTTTTCTCGAGGAAAACACAACAAAACGAAACCACCCTGTACCCCACAGTGAGTGATGGCAGTACAAAAACCAGGGAGATGAAGACACCTCTGCTGGCACCAGAGATGCCTTCTCTGTAGCTTTTCACTGAGGGATGTGCTGGCACTAACCGGACGGGTCCGTCCCTGACCAGGGGAGGCAAAGCTCTCCACCCCAGGGCTGTGAAACCCTCCCTACACTCGCTCAACCAACACGGGGGCTTCAGGAGAAACAGTCCAGAGCTGACCACTGCCCTTATCCCAGGACAGGCACCAGCCAAGCCAGGACAGAACCGCTCTCTGCTCTCCGGAGGAGCCAGCGGTCTCTAAATGCTCAACATGTGCAGCCCCTTCGATGTGCCAGCATAGCTGACCCTGCCACTGCGGCATGGGGGCCTCTGCAAAGGTTTTCCTCCGGTGCTGGCCAGCAAAACCAGAATCACACATCCACAGAAAAGCAGCAGCTGGGCTCCCCCCTTGCATGAGGCATGGCATTCGCACACCCTTGTTCCTTGCTATCATGCAGGTGCCGTACCCTACGGCAGGGTGCTACACCACACCAGAGCCCTGGGCATGAGGTTAACGTCCTGGCATGGTACAAACCATTTAGGCAAAGGGGCCGCGTGGATTTGGCACGGGGCAGCATTGCAGGGAGGAGGCACTGGGAACCATGCAGTGATGCTTCTCTGCTTGCTGGGAAATGCGTCAGGGAGGCACAAACACACAAAAGAGAGAGGAGATAGGAGATAGTTACCTAACATGACGAAAGGGATTCCCAGGAAGGTGGAATTGTATTTCCCACCAGTGAGATTGATGATCCCGGCTGCAGTCAGGGTGGCAAGGGTCACAGTCAGCAATCCCAGCAGGCCAAGCCAGGGTTTGCTGCGGACACAATCCTGCATGGAGCAGCAGAGAATGGCCAAGGTGACCACAAGGACCAAGCTTGTGATCAGGTAGCGTTTTGACACCCTGCTCGTCTTCTGGAAATCCTCCTTCAGCGAAGAAGAAGTGAAAGGATACATTTTCACTTTCCTGTTGGATTTCTGGAAAAGTTCAACAGTGTCACAAAAAATGGATTCCCACTTCTCTGCCACCATGTCATTCAAGGAGTTGATTGCCTGCAAGTAGTAGGTGAGCTGAATGGCTTCTGCAGACTTCACCCGGTCCTTGCTGTGCACAGTAACCCCACCAAGCTGATGCCCGTTATACACTTCCCTGCCATCCTTTAAGTGAGTAATCGGATAAGTGATTGCAAAATTAGTTCGATTAGAAGAACGAGCAGCCTTTAATTCCTCCAGTACATGCACTATGTCGTCCACTATGCATGTCTTGTCATTGTTCAGGATACATATATGGGCAAACGTGTAATTGAAACCAGGTCTTTGAACTTGGATCCTGGTCACAGCAGAGTGCAACTACAAGGGAAAGAGAAATCACACACGTTATTCATTAGTTCATCTTGCACAGTAGCAGCCAGAACAACAGTGGCTCCTCACCTCCGTCCCTTTCCTATTTGATCTAAACAACAACAAAAGTTCTGGTGACTGCAGTATTAATAGCATGCTCATGGCAAAAAAAGGAAACATGTATTAAAATTACTCCTCTATGTCCTTTGCTGGTAACTCAGTATGTTATGACTTGTATCTGCACCATGTGCATCTGCCCTTCAGCCTCTAAATAAGCAAACTCAAAAGACCCAGACCTCTACTTCCAAGTGATCTGGGCGAACACAAAAAGGACAGCTACAACCTGACTGTGTCTGGGGACATTGTCATGCTTGGCATTGCCAAATTACCCTTGACAGATGAACTTCAGGTACAGAAGGCAGAAGAGCAATGTGAGAGGGGGGTGGTGCCAGCCGTGTGGGATGCACTGGCAACCTGGCAGCGGCAGGGGATGAGCCCTCGCTCTGATGGAAGGACAGGCCACAGCTGCACGTCCCAAGTGTCGAGATTGTCGGCATAGCAGGAATAAGAGAGCTGGCATTAATTAACTTGTCCTCTTTTCCCCTCCCTCTTCCCCCTACCAAATCCTCAGCAAGTCTGAGAGCGGGAAGCAATGGCAGATAATGACACTGGTTTTCTCTTTCTCTCTCCAGGAGGTCGTGTTAATCGGGGAAAGCCCTAATTTTAGGGCCTGCAGGTTATTACCGCTTACTATTTGGTCTAGCAGCTCGCAGTGCAGCCTCCCTTCTAAGTTGTTTCGCACCCTTGTGAAATTTGCTGTGCATGAGCTTTGACGCAAAGTGCATTCAGTCATTTTTGAGCATCAGAAAAATTACACGTTCTTCTTGCAAAAATACAAAAAGCTCTTGCAACCTTTTTCTAAACCTGTTTTAGTCAATACAGAAGCAGGAAGAAATCTCAAAGAGGGTAAGGGAATAGCCCCGATAGGCAGAGGCTATATTATTTTTCAAAAGTAGAACACTGAGTTTACTAACGTTCAGAACCTTAGTGAAGTGCAAGCTGGTTTTTTTGCACATTTTCCTTGCAAAATGCACAAGCCTCACTCACCACCATCGCCATTTAACTCCTCCTCTGCCGCTCTGGTTCTGCAGAGTACCAAGACCTTCTGTAAGGATGCTGACGAGGCCAAGGCAATGCTACCCACTGCCAGGAGTCTGAGCAGACTTTCCCTGTGGCTGTGATGTCCTCCGTTGTGGGTAGCTACGAAGCTCAGGAAGGGGCTCCCTCTGCTCTTTGCCAGCTGGCATGGGGGGTACCCGACATCCCAAATGCCGGTGGGCCCTGCATGGCGCTGTGTACATGCTTTGTGTGTGGCTTGGCGAGGTAAGTGATTCTCTCAAGGTGTCAGCAGGGACGCAGCAGAGAGGCACACACTCCCCCCTTGTGCTGCCTGGTCCCAGCGAGCCCGTGGATGTGGCAGTCTGCACCACCCAGTCGCTCGAGTGACCATGTCTGCTGGCGTGGGGGGAGCAAATCACTGGATCTGCTCTGCAGACTGGATGGATGTATCCTTTGGTCCCTTTCACACCAAGGGAAATGGTCGTAGCTGCATTGCAAAGGTGTGGAGACACAACCAGAGGGTGATATAAAAGAAGCAGCAGCCCTCCTTCACCTACAAAGCAGGGAGACAATAGCTGTTCAAGGGAGCTGAAGAGTCAAATTAAGAATGACTACAATTTATTTTCCTTAAAGGAGGACCAGTTATTTTCTGCCTTCAGATTTTGAGCAAGGCAATGAAAACTTACTATGGGGATATGATTCCTTTTTTTTTTTTTCTACTTGCATGTCATGTTTTCCACTGCAATCCAAAGAGGGCAGGAGGTTCTTATGCCCAGTAAAGAGTCTGGGATTAGGTGATATTTAATGGAACTAGCTCCTTCTGAAGACAAACACTCATTAAAAAAATAGAAAATACAGTACATGACAGCAGTATGGCTTATATACTCATCTGGTGGCAATGGACAAAAAGTCTAATAATCGTAACCAAAATCCTGCATCTGTTGAAATTAACTGTCATAGTGACTTTTGTGTGGTATTTCAGACCTATTTGCAGAAAAAACCCACATTTATACAATACTATGAATCTGACGGTTTTCTGATTACACTGCGTAATCTGTGATGGGTACAAACTTGGTTACGCTGCCTCCATTCCTCAGGATGATATGACGTCATATAGGGAAAGATTAAAAACCACCTATACTCTCAACTTGCTTCTCTAGCAGCTTTGGGGTGTATTTTTCCATATTTGAGTAGTTTTTATTTTCGACAGAACAACAGTTAAATATTGACATTAGAAAGAGAGGTTTGAGAAATGAACTGGACTAACAAATTTTTCCACAGTACTGTGGGAATGCAATACCTGGCCATGGTGAGAACCAAAATTCTCCATCGTGGTAGGAGAATAAATAACTGCCTGCACAACAGATTCGGGCCTTTTGTACAACTTTCTTCTAAAATGAAACAAATAAAAAGATTTACAGGAACACATCAAAGAAATGAGCCTGTATGGGGAATTCTTCCCATCTTTTCATGGAATCATGGAATATTCAGAGTCAGAAGGGATCTCTAGAGATCATCTAGTCCAACCCCCCTGCTTAAAAGTAGGATCCCCTAGAGCACATCACTCAGGACTGCATCCAGGCGAGTCTTGAAAATCTGCAGAGAAGATTGCCTCTTGCCTCTCTTGCCTCCACGGTTTGGGATTCACGAGAGACCGCTTTAGTAGTGAAGACCGAGGCAAAGAAGGTGTTCAGTACCTCTGCCTTTTCTGTATCTTCCACCACCAGGGAGCCTGCCTCGTTCATCAGTGGGCCAATATTTTCCCTAGTCTTCCTTTTTCTACTGAGGTACTGAAAGAACCTCTTCTTATTGTCCTTAACCATAGCGGCCAAGTCGAATTCCGCTTGAGCTTTGGCCCTTCTAATTTTTGCTCTGCAAAGCTTCACTACATTTTGGTATTCCTCAGAAGTTGCCAACCCCTTTTTCCAAAGGCCGTAGGCTTTCCTTATGTTCCTGAGGTCCAGACAAAGCTCTCTATTCAGCCAGGCTGGCCTTCTTCCCCGCCAGCTCGTCTTTTGGGACCTGTGGATGGCATTCTCTTGAGTTTTTAAGAGTTGCTCCTTGAAATATGCCCAGCCATCCTGGGCACCTTTGACCTTCAGGACTTACTCCCAAGGGATACTCTCAACCATGCTCCTAAGCAGGCCAAAGTCTGCCTTTCGGAAGTCCAAGGTGGCAGTTCTGTTGGCTCCCTGCCTTGTTTCTCCAAGAATTGTAAACTCTATCATTTCATGGTCACTCTGCCCAAGACGACCTTCAACCTTTACATCCCCCACAAGACCTTCCCTGTTAACAAGCAGCAGGTCCAGTAGGGCGCTGTCCCTAGTTGGCTTTTCAGTTTGTTTCTGCAAAGCTCTGCTTTGCAAGAGCTGTTTTGGGGTACGAATTCAAATGTATGTCATTACAGGTTGGGGAAAATGTCCTGATTTACTGAATCAAAGACAGATATCTGATTTAATTTTTTTTTTACAATGGCAGCTACTGTATGGTTTTCATTGACAATGGTTGTAAAATCAGATGTCATATAAAGAAGCACAGCTGAAGACAACTAGGAGGAACAGAAGGAACTTCCTGCCTGAATTAGATTCACAATACAACTCCTTCAGAGAGGATCCATTGTGTGACACAATGCAGAAGAAACTATACTGTCATGCAACTTCTATCGAACAATGTGTGCTGCCATTTACCTACCCTGCTTCACTGCTGCATTTGCTTCCCTCTATGTCTGAAGCATTTTCTTTTAATATTTAGGTTATAAAATAACCTAATCTGTCACAGCTGTTACTTCACCTTTAGCAAAAGGCTAGAAGCTAAATGTCATACCTAAAATACTCATTTCTTCTTGGAAACGATCATTTCAGACTCAGGAGCCCGTTCTGTGGTGGTGGCCCAGTGCCTCCTCAGAGGCTGTGCTGGGCTGGACCGGGCACTGCATGAGGGGCACCTGTCCATTGCACGACCCAGCAGTGGGGCTTCGGGGAGGAGAGGGGAGCAGGCAGCCAGCTCTGTGCCCTGGCACACCCCTGCTGCAAGCTCGTGCTGTTTACAGTAGCTCGGAGATGTACTCTGAGCTTTACCAGTGGCCACACCGTTTGGTCTTGGAGATGAGGCAAACAGCCAAAGAGGACAAACCCCTGTCATTCCCTCCATCCCAGCAAAGTATCCTGAGCACTGCCCCGGCATGCCCGAGGACTCAGCTCCAGGAAGCCTGACTCAGACTTTCATCCTCAAGACAAACATCGCTTTACCTGCACTTTGCTTTTTCAGACCAGATCCTAGAAAAGAGACCTCTGTTGCCTCAGTACCGGGTAGGGGTGTGCTGCAGCATGGCTGCAGGCTGTCTCTCCCTTTGCTTGTCCCTGGCAGCCTGTGCACCGTGGGGCTGCCGCCTCTTCCCCGCTGAGGGCTGCAGTCCCATGGCACTCTCCTCTCCGCTGCCACGCTGGGGATTCAACTGTGGCCACGCAAATTTTTCCACTCGCATCCAGAGCCCACACCCTTACCCTGGGTGACTGGCTTCCACGGAAAACAGCAGGTCCGAGAAGTTACAAGGGCATATCCTACGAGTCCAAAGGATTACATGGTCTGCAATTTGGCTTGCCTATGGTACACCAGGAGGTCCCCCAGGAAACTTCACTTTGTTCACTGGAGATGATAAAGGCTGTTGTGAGATGGGGACAACATTAGCAATATGCTAATAAATAATGCATGTTGCACTCCTCAGTGCAGCAGATTTTAATAGAAAGTAACCATATTCTGAATAAACCTGGCACCTAGTACTGGGGCAAACGACTGACCACCAGATTCTCATTCATCCAGCTGTTTTCTTATCCTTACCAATCCTATTATGAGAAAGGGAGATTTAAAGGAATAACAAAAGCTGAATGAATGGTTTTTCTTGAAGGGAGACATGCACTGCTTGCTCATTACTCACCGCTTTTTCAGCTAGCTAACAGTGCAAGGAACCAAAAAGCAGTTTACTGCTGAGATGCCAGAGCACTGCAGCATGAGAACTGCACAGCAGCACCTAAGCTCCCTTGCCACGGTGGCACGCTGTCTCTGAAAGCGCTCAGGTGTGAAATAATAACTTCCACCTCCCCCTTTCCTTGTTGTTTAAACAGTGGCCATCACTTGCAATTCCTCTCTCCCTTCCGAAAATGGTGTTTATGTGTGTCCTGTACCATACCAGAGATTTCTAGAACAGAATTTTCTCTTCCTCCAGCCTTTAGCCATTCACATTTGGTAACACCTTGGTCTCGGTCTTTGTTTACTTTAAGTCCTGTGTTCACTCAGTTATTTATTTTAAACAGAAAGATAGCTTCAGCTGGAAGACAAACGCCTTTCTGCAAATACCTCCAGGTGAGGGCTGTACTCATGTCTCCACACCAAGCCACATTTCAGCCTGTGGCACAGCTGACAGATGAGATGTGCTGAAATCGCACTGCCCAGCCAGCTGGTTTTGCCCATGGGCCCAGAAGGGGATGCCAGGAGGCAAAACCTAAAATCCCTTCACTTATCCTGGGCTAAACCATTTGCTCCAGGGCCTCAGAGTGCTGCAGCTGCAAAAATTTCTTCAAGCTGTTTCTGGCTGCTGGTCCTCCTACCTCTGCCATTGGCACAGGAAAGCAGGTGCCAGGAACCAGAGCCCCCCAGCAGGCTCAGTTTGGCTGTCCTAGGATGGCCAAGCCCCATGCCAGCCTCTCCAAGACAGCTTTTCCCTACACAGAGCTTGGCACAACTTTCAGCACTGGCAGCAAAGCCGAACCTGAAGGCGAAGGGGTTGTGCTTAGAGATGTATATTCAGGACAGAAAGGAAAGGCTCATTTTATTCTTAAGTCAATGCAAAAGATACAGGGAGCTGCAAGAAGGGGTGAGGAAAACCTCTAGCCCCTTTGCTTTGTTGAGAAGTCCTTTCTTTAATTCAAAAGTGAGCAGGCATTACCAGAATTTTGTCAATTTAATCAGGTAACAAAAATGTCTGCAGCCTCCCTGCGAAGCAAACAGATCCCATCCCAGCAGGGAGGGCTCAGAAACTGCTGATTCATTTGCAAAATGGCCCAGTCCCAGAAATCCTCTAAGCCCACATAACATAATTTGCTACCCCAATCAAAGCTATGGGCAAAGGGGACAAGGCATGAGGACCCAGCAAGGGCGACTGGTGTCCCACACAGGTCTCGCCTTGCTGGCAGCACAGCTTTGCTCCCAGGGAAAGTCGGCAACGAGAGCAACAGCAACATGCAATGGGACACTTCAGCTTTGCCAAGTTCCTATTCCCAACTCATGGAAAGGCATCCTGTGTCCTGCAGGAGCTGCATCAGAGTCACAACCACCATTTTCAATATTAAGGATGTGTGTCACTACCTTCTGCTTATCATATATACCACAAAAATGTGTTTGGTTTTGCTGCTGAGCAGTGACGTGCAGTGTTTTATAGGGAACATTACTCATCGTAAGGACTTGACTATGCTTTGTTACTTGACATATAGCCAACTAGACAGAACTAGCTAGATATATGGATGTCTTCCTGTACTGTGAATGATCTGGCACGTAAAGAGACCTGTTTTACTCACAGGAGTAAGATCATCACTATGCTGTATTACTTTGTTGTTGTTGCTCTTATTTGACTCTATTTAGCCTTTCATTCTACATCTTGATGGTTCAAATTAAAAATGACCTTCACTCTAGTCAGTATTGCCAACTCTTACAATTTTTTTACTGTCATTTTCACAAAGTCTTGTTTTTATCTGAGCCTTGGAGCCTAAAGTACTGTGATTTAAAAAAAAAAAAAAAAAATCTCAGTTTTCATTAAAAAAAAGAGAAATATCTCATGGTTATGGAGGAAAGCCTGAAAAGGCTCAAACATAAAGTGAAGAATGAACTCATCCACTACTGCTTAAAATCTCATCATTGTTTTGGGTTCAAGACTGAAAAACTAGAAAGCAGGATGAAGAAAATTATTTTAAATATAGACTTCATTTTCGTGTGAAGCTGGTTTACTCTTTTGGTAACTCTTTACAGGTAACTTATGCCAAGGAAAATGAAGAAGAGAAAAAGCCTTTAATGGATTGCTATAAATTTCTCCACATATTCTATGATCTCAGTAATCTCTAGCATTTCATATCCTTGCAGAGTGCTTTTTTATTCACTTCAAGAGACGGCCTTAATCAAAACATATAAGGGTTGTGAGAGGAAAAAGACTTTCTCCAGCTTAACTCACGACAGAAAATACTATGGGCTCTGCAGACATGGGCAGAATTAAACTATTAAGAGTGTATTTTCATCAGAAGATGCAGAGAGAGAAGGAAAGGGAGCCCCCAAATGGGGCTGTGCCCTGCTGTCAGCCTGAGACCATGGGTGCAGGGCAGAGGTTCAAAGGGGGCTGGTGGCAGCAGCCTCCTGACCAAGCCAGTCTGGCCAAGGGATGGAGAGCGTGCACATAGCCGATGGAGGAAGCCAACAGATCCCAATGGCTCAGGATAAACATTAGAAGTTGCAGCTGGAGAGTGTGCAGTGAGGAACACGATGGGTAGATAGGCTCTGTTTCTAGCAGTCCCACAATCAGGTTTCCTGAAAAGACACTAAGATACTAATTATGGAAGCTATGTAATTTTGCAACTAATTTTTTCAGCTGTCTAAACCACGGTGAATTAGATTTCCTCCAATGTTCATGTAAATAAAATCTAAAAATTGGTCAAACTGCATGTCATCAGCTGAGAGACAACTACTAGAGCTCGAACTGGCAGATGTGCATGAATTTACATTTTCATCTGCCCTCTCAGTGGCTACAGAAAATTCCTAGATACGACTTTCCTAATCTGAAGTGGATAAGCTTTTCTAATCAATACTGTCTTAATTCTGACCATCGCCCTAGTACTTCTGCCTAAATTTGTCCCACTGAGAGAAGCCCACTCTGGTTTTTGGGCCTCCCACTGCCGGAGGACAGGACGCACGGGCAGCAGAAACCCCCCTGTGCAGCCTGGTGCTCAGCTCCGAGATGGATTTTTCATGATTAAAAAAAAGATGAAAACTTTGCTCCTGATGCTGGTCTCACATGAGCTCTATAGTGGCCTTCTCCACGCACCCCAGACCTCTTGGTAAACAGCTCTCCATCCTTACAGCACTCCTGAGCGAGCTGGAGACACGGCACAGGCTTTTAGGAAGGGCTCTTCCAGCACAAGTGTGACCAACGGTCCCTTCCCTGCTGCAGAAAAACTCAATAGCTGCAACTTCACAGCCCATCATGTTAATGAATGACTCGGATTCTCCTCCCTTCCAACAGGAGAGAGTGGGTTCTCCTGCTCTAGATGCCTAAGTCATAGCTTTTAGGAAGCCCAGATATCATTGCTAGGGAGCCCTGGCAGCTCTCCTCAAGCCATGTAGCACTACCTGGGACACTGGTGGCCTGGCCTCGGTGGCTGTGACACACTAAGCCCCTGGCCTTCGACACCTGCCCTGACTGCTTGCTATGCTTGACGCTCACCTGGAGGGGGGACGTCCCTGTCACACACATCCAGCCACATATCGAGAAAACCTGTCCCCTGTGCACTCCATTAGATGGGAGGTGAGGTCAGCCCTTCAAAGGCAGCAAAGGTGACGCAACACGGACTGCTGGGCATCCCCAGCTGCCCGGCTGGTGGCAGCTCAGGACACAGGGGAGCATCGTATCATGGCATGAGGCAGGAGGGAGAGTGGAGGGGCCCCATCCCGGCTGGGGTGGCTGGTGCTGCTGGAGCAAGGCAGGGGGGTGGTGGGGACCAGTGGGATGTGGTCATCCTCCCAGGCACAGGCAACTTCAGGACTTCTGCTCCAGCCCCCGGCCAGCATTGCAGGGGAGATCAAACCCTCTCGCCCGTAAGAACCATGCCGAGGAGCTGCTGCTGCTGACACCGGGAGCTCAGGGGGGTTTCGGCACATGCTTCCAAGCTGTCCTTGCAGCGTGCTATTTATCTTCCCTCTTCCCTGGCTGTGCCTAGATCTTACCTGCGTATCTTAATTCTCATCTGTTTTCGCATAAGATACATTTTAGCCCTGCAGCATTGTGCTGCTATGACAACAGGCTTGCACTTCTGCTGCTTTCACACCCTTGTTTTTCTTGTATTAGGACTCTTTCCCTCATCTTACAGCCTTGCTCTAAAGACATGACTTCATCCTTTATTTTTTTTAGAAGAATTCACTATTCCGTCGACTGTTTCCCTAGAAGTGTTTTTAGTGCCAGAGCTGCCTAAAGAAGCTAGAGACCTGCTATATCCATTGCTAGATCCACAGTTGACTGCCTTGTGTCCAGGCATTCAGAAGTAGATGAAGTTTTAAAATAAAGGGCACCTTGCGTTAGCCAGGATCGTGACAGACCCAGCTTTCGGCTCTGCTGAACAACCAGAACCCACTTCCACCGACTTTGAAAATAATGGCTTAAGCATGCCGTGTTTGTACAGCAAAGCAATTGGAAATACCACAGACATGGGAACATAAACATGGTTATTTCCTCCATGAGTTTCCTCACACGTAGAAAATAAGTGAGGAAATCCAGGAAGACCATAGACAGAGCATGTGGGCACACATGTTAATAGGGACATAACAATTAAGGAGCAGAGAGAGGAAGTAAAACTCCAACAAGTATGAGGTCTACAAATTTTGAAGTTAAACTGTTTCGTTCTGCAGTAATCAGAAGTTATGCAGATCTTAAATGTGTCCTTAAACAGAAATACCTAATCTTACTATTTGCTTGAATGTACAAATAGGTATTAAATCAGTTACCCAGATCTATTGATGGTCAGTTTATATGAGGGGCGATGTATAAGCACTGTCTGAAAATATGTAGTTAGGAGAGGTTTCTTTAAAAAAAATAAATCCTAATCTATAGATTTTCATACAGGAAAACTGCAAATGCAGTCCCCTTCAGCAAGGCATGTTACACTTCATTCTCTTTTCATCTTTGCATCTTGTCATCTTAAGTAGAATTTTTGCAAAAAAAAATTATTAGTACTGTGTTATTGTTATAAACACAATAACGTAAGTGGAAGAGAGGATATCCTTCTGCAAAAAAAAGGAAACCTTTCATTAAAAAAAAAAAAGTATTTTGTAGTATAACACAGTTCACTCACTGTAAGTATAGAGAAATGAACAGGCTCAAAAGGATGGTGGTCTTAAATCCTGGCTAAATTGGATTATATTTTCTGGGATTCAAAAATTCTGGCTAGGTCTGTATGCCTTCAACCTACCAAGTTTCTAACTGGAAGTGGAAATACCACCACTGAATCGTAGGGGGCTGCTCTTACACTACTTTCAGGTGGGATTCTAGGCTTAGATGATTTGTACAGACTTTACATAATCATCTGAACTTCTGCACAACAGTCCTCACCAAATATCCCAATTGTTTCTCCAAGCGCTTCTTGGAAATACAGGGGTAAAAGCACACTTTCTTCTGTTAGGCATTCTTACTTCCTACCTCTCTCTCTCAAAAGAGTGAAATCTTGAGGAAGAAAGGTCTTGCACACTGGCAGCACAGTATGCCAGTGCCCTGTGCTCAGCTCTAGAGCAGATATGGCAGCACGTAAAATTTCGTTATTGGCCTCCCACTGTATCTCAGTCTTAGGATGCAACTCTTGCATATGCAAGACTCTACTGAGGCTTTTTCTTGGATCACCTATTCAAGGCCAGAGATTCAGGGTACATTTAGGTTTCTCCCTTTCTTCTGCAAATGACTATGCTAGCTGGAAACGCAACATTGGGATGGCAGACCCAGAAGGTTTAAGCATTTATGGGGAGTTAGGAGAACTATGGATGGAGATTTATACAAAAAACCCCAAAAAGATACTCTGCATCATCTCCAAAATTTAAAAATCCCACAAATGTTACTCGGCATAAACTCCAAGTCAAAACTATTATATAAGGCAGCCACGCACTTCCCTACTGACGAGCAGGAGAGACCTTGTGTGGAGCAGCTTGTACATTCAGCAAGACCTGCCACTGTCATGTGAGCAGCTGATGTCGTGCTGGCATATGTATGCTGTCAGCAGGGAGTCCTACAGCAGCTCCTGCTCGGGGAGAGCCGCTTGAGATCTGGGCCCAAGACAGTCATGAAGCTGAACCCTTCCTTAAGTCTCTTGCCAGCCAACAGAGTATCGTGCAGCAGTGGTAACGGTGAGTTTCTCAGGCTGATAAATCCACAAGGAATTGTACTAGGCCCAATACAGTACTTTAGAGATGCCACCAAAGAAGTTATTTCATTAACTAATTAACTGACTAGGATGTCAGAGTGATTAACTTTTAACAGTACCAGCTATGTTTCAATTTCAACCGCTCAGACCCCAAAACTTTGTATCCTTTTACTAAGGGGACAATAATGGAAGCTGACTTCTTCCTCTGCTGAAACCAGAGGAAATCTTCTCCTCTCCTTTCCACATGACTAGGGTAGCTGTAGCAGTTCCTTGGCTGATGAAGTGGAATACGGCAGGTAAGGAAATCAAGAAGAGGTGCTGCAACAGCAGCCAGCACCTGCCTGGGGCAACCATCCTCCTGCTAGTGGGTGGAGATGCAGCAACAACCATGAAGGAGGAGTCGCTGTCCAACCTGGCACCTCTCAAAAAGCAAAACCTCCCCCTCAGGAAGGAGGACATCCTTCTCCAGAAAAAGAAAGATATGCAAATGCTGCCGTATCAGTTGTCTGTCCTGATTGTGCCTACACGGCAGCATTTTCAGGAATGTAGGTGGCATTACTCCATGGTTTCACCCAGGACGCTTATTTACTAGCACAGCACTTTGAGGTGGTTGGCTCTGAACTGGGGCTGGGGGGGTAACTTCAGATGCCTTTGCTCTCTTCTCCCCTCCACGCAACTGGATGTATACAGGAAAACCTTGATGGCCACCTTTCCCTTTCCCCTTCCCTCAGTGAGTCCCGTTGACACAAAATGATGTAGCCCTGCATCACCATGGATATAACGATACTGGGAGCTGGGAGCCCTCCCTCCTGTTTTGCAGTGCTTTGACCCACGGGCCTGTTCACAGGGTTGGATGGGCAGCTGCCTGAGCCTGGCTCTGCCCACAAACAAACAAATAATTAGGACAAAGGATGGAATCTATTCTGCACAAGATATATTGGAATTAATTAGATAAGTAAAGAGTTGGAAATAATGCATCAACTATGCCTGACAATGTTAGATTAACAGTGAGAGCAAACAGTCAAATGGCAATGGTGTTCATTATCTCACTAAATGAAAAATAATAATTTTTTTTGGCAAATTCTGTATATTAAAAATGAGGCAGTGTTAAATACTGACAACTTTCTAAGTTATAGCTCTTCCACTGATGTGATAAATCTTACGCAGAAGTTTGCTTGCGGAAAGATTCTGAGTACCATTTATTTGTGTGTCACTATGCTATTGATAAAACTACAGATCTCTAGAGAAAGCAGTACAGAGAAAAAAATCCATTACCATTATTATCCTATGACTGAGTAAATGTGCACATACTGGATGCGAATGCAATTCATGGTACAAGGAAATGAAGGAATGAAAATCGTCTCTCTGGAGTTTCCTCGCTTGCCAGTAACATTCCTGTTACTGTACTTAGAGAGTCGATGCTCATTAAATCTGTTTGCTGATTACCGTCGGGTAATATGTCAACAGCAAAAAAAAAAAATCAAAACACAAAATACTGAGTGGCTCTGTACTATAGCTCTGTATGTGGCTACAGTGGAAATAAAATATAAATAACTGAAACAGTTATTTCCTTGTTTAGTAAAGAGTGAGGTCTCCCCAAATACAATAGATATTTGTATCTATTTTCTTATTTTGGAAGAGGCACTCCCTGGAACTATTAAAAAGAATTAACATTGGCTTTTGTATGGGCTGACAGTTTGACATTCAGGGGGGGAAAAAAAAAAAAAAAGCAATGCTGAGTCTCTGGGGTTTCCACAAGACAACAGGGAAAACGTGCAGGATTGAGCTAGCCACACCTCTGGTTATTTGTAATCGTTCCTTTCCTTTTTCTTTGATGCACTTGACCCTCCTAACATCCAGTTTTTGCATCTGTCCTCTCTGTTTTTCTTTCCAAGATTGTTCGAAACTACTGGGATGTAAACTAGAGCACCAGCTCAAATAAATGCAGATTTCCGACATGTTATGACATACAGTACGGTGAGATGTCCTGTTAGATTGTGACTCACACGCTCCCTGCCACTCAAGTGACAGGGAAAGATGCTGCCCGCTCTAACTTGAACAGGCAGCGCAGGCTGCACCATGCCTGCAATCCAGAGATGAGCTGGATTTTCCTTCATCTATGAAAGCAGCATTTTCTGTGATGGTGGGCTGAGAGTGGAGTGGGGAGAAAAAAATACTACCTGCTAAAAATAATCAGCCGAGTTATGTCATTTGCCTTCATTAGCCGTAAGTAGGTTTTGTGCTATCCCTCTCAGGGCAAAAGTGCAGTCCAGACACAGCAGCAGCCCCCAAAGCATTCTCGGCAGCTCGGTACCTAACTGCTTTTGAAGTTTATCAAACCCCGAGCCGCCCTAACTCGGGAGCACGAGTACGGAGGCACCGACAAACGACTTAAAGCAAGCAGCCTGTCCTCGCTCACCCAGCCAGCGCAAATAAAACCAAAACAGGGGAAAAAAGAAGAAAAAAACCCAACCAAAAGAGGAGGGGGGGAGCAGAGCCCGTGGCGGTGGCAGGGAGCGCGGTGCCGGCTCCCGCGGCGGGCTGGCATCCCAACTGTTGCAGGGAGGGGACCGGGTAGCTGCGGTGGCAGCGCCGGTGGCAGCGCAGGTGGCGGCGGGCAGGGGCCGGCATGCACGGGGGGATCCGTGCGTGCGGGCAGGTGCGGGGACCGGGCTCGGGGCTGGCGGGATGCGGGATGGAGCCGGGGCCCCGCCGCGGTTACCTTGAGGATGAGATCGGTGTGGTGCTGGTCCAGCATGTTGGCCTTGCGGAAGGAGGTGATGATCACCCTGCCGTACCTCCCCGGCGTCTGCAGGTCGGAGTAGAGCCGGTGCTTGGAGCGGTTCACCGGGAAGAGGCTGTCCACCAGGTTCCTCTCGATCTTGGCCAGGCTGTGCGTGGGGGCCAGAAGGTGCTCCACGTTCTCCTCCACCTGGTAGCGGCTGAAGCTGGCGCCCAGCAGGATGGAGATGAGCACGGGCGCCGAGGCGAAGAACACCGGGTGGCTGGCGACGAAGTGGCCGAGCCGGGAGAAGGACGTCCCCAGCCCCCTGTGCAAGACCTGCCGCAACATCCTAGTGCGGAGGACGCTCAGGAGGGCGAGTGCCGCGCCGGGGCCCCCGCAGCTCCCCCACGGCCCCCGCAAGACCATGGGGCAGCCCCGCCGGGCGCCGCCTCCCCGCCGGCCGCGGCTGCGGGGGGCCGGGGGCCGCCGCCGCCGTGCGTGTGCGTGTGTGTGTGTGCGGTGCGTGTGCGGTGTGCGTGCGCGGGGCGGCTCGGGCGCCCGTCCTCCTGCAACGCCGCCGTGCTCGAGAGGAGTTTCCCAGCGCCTCGTTCCCTGACTTGCCAGCCCGCCGTCCCTGCCGCGGCCGCGGAGCGGCGGCGCGGACCGCCGGGGGGGGCGCGGGGGGCAGCCCCGCCGCCGCCGCCCCTCGCCGCGGGAAGGGGCAGGCGCCGCTCGCCGCTGCCCGCCCCCGCCGCGGAGTTTGCGCGGGAGCGGGGCTGTCCGCAGACTGCTGACTAATCCCCCGGCCGCGGCAGGCGGGGCGGGCGCGGACACCCCTCCGCGGCGACCCCGCCGCCGGCGCCCTCCGCCCAGGGGCGCGGGGCCACGCCGGGCGGCGCCTAGTACGGGGCGGCGGGGCGCAGCGCGGCGCTTCCCGCCGGGGCCGCCCCGCGGGCCGCGCTCGGGACGCCGCGGCGCGCCCCGCCCCGCCCGGCTGCCGCCCGACTCCGCCCGCCGCCGCCGGCACCGCCGCGCCGCCACATCCCTACCCCGCCCGGGCCGCCGGCAGCGCACCCGACGGGCGGGGAGCTGAGCGGCCGGCCCCGCGGAGGGGGAGGTGGCTGTGTTTCGTGGGGGGCTGTGGCTCGGGGACCCGCCGCCGGAGACGTCCGAACTCTTCCCCCGGCGGCGGCGGGCCGGGCCCAGGGTGCCCGACGGCGCGCCCCGCGCTCCTGGCGCGCAGTTACCGCGGCGGCGCCGCCAGCGCGGCACAGCCCGCCGGCCCCGCTCGGCCCGAGTGGGCATGTGCGGCGCCTCTCGCACATGCCCATTAGGGAAGCCGGGCGCCGGCAGCGAGGCTGCTGCTGCCCGCCTCGTCCTCCCCAGCCGCCCGGTATCGCCCCCGGGGCCGCTCCGGCCGCCTCCCGGTCCCCCCGGGGCCGTGCCGTGCCGAACCGCAGCCCCCCGGGGCCGCGTGGCTGAGCGCGCTGCCCCGCTGCGCGCAGGTACACCCCGGTACGCCCCGGTACGCCCCTCTCCGCGGGGTGCGAGGTGGCGGCATGGCCTCGTGTGTAAACACGCATTGCAATTAAGTGGCAGAAAGGAGCGGAAGCGGTCGTGTTGGTGGTGTCATCTGTGGCCCTTGGCACGTGCGGGTGCACCGCTGGCAGCTGGCCCTGGCTGCTGTTTCTCAAACCGAAGGCGTCGGTGTTCGGAGTCCCGTTAGTACCCCGGGCGGTGGCTGTACAAATCGGCCAGGAGGAAGTTTCTGTTTGACAGCGGTTACACCTGCTGCTGCACGCACCGCAGCGGCGCCCTGTTTGGGTTATTGATGGGCTGACAGTCATCCTCCCTTTTACATTTCAGTAGTGTCTGACCTAAGCTAATGTTTTGTCACGGATGCTTCATGCACAAAACCTCCTTGACATCATTCCATCTCCTCACTCACAGCTCGATCACACAGCTTGAATGCTAAACTCTTCCTGTGTTTCACCGCTTCTACGGTGGCGAGCCACTGAAAGGCTTGATCGAGCGGTGCTGAGTTACGGCCAGCAAGGTGCCCATGTCCCTGGGTTCTTCTGGGGTTTGTGCCCAAGTCTGCTCAAGGCAGTTCCCTGTTCCTCTCGCACGGAGCTGGGTCCCCACTGCTTGTATCAGTCCTACATCAGTTTAAGAATAAAAATGTAATTCGAATATAACTTGAAGAAAACTTCAAAGATGGAAATAGAAGCAGAAGCACAGACATGACAGAGGATTGGGCCCAAGTTTGGATGACGTTCAGTGTTAGGTGAGGTTGCAGAGCCCAGGTCTCTTGCCTCCTAGTGCAGCGCTCTCCCCTCACTGCCCGTTTCCAGCTGTGCACACATCACGGCATAGCCCCAGTCACGTTATTGTGCGTTAGAGGGGAATGTCAGGGTGTGTCTAGTGCTTCATGTCATTAGCAACAACCAAAGAGCTTAGGTCATTGCTGCTGGTAGTATCATCTATGCTTATATATAGTCTCCATTAAAAATACTTTATCATTATTAAAAATGAAGGGGATTATTATTTCAGTAACCATCCAGTGGCTGATTCTCAGTTCTTCAGCATACCTCAGGAAAACTAGTTTGAGGACCTGACATCCAGCCCAGTTCTCAGCACATCAACACTGGGTAAGCTATAGGTGACCCCAGGGGGAATATACCCATTTTGCAGGGGTAGAAAGGAAAACCAATGTATCAGCAGTACTGCTCAATGTCCCTCTGTTTTCCCAGACCAGTGTCTGGTTCATTGTCTGTTGTAACCAGCATCAGACTGCACTGTTAGCTGCAGTGGAAATGATGTCTTTCCAAAGTGGGGTTCCCACCCCACAAAATTCTGCCTCCCCTTGGCCCAGGGAATTGCCCTGCCTTTGGCTGTGGGGTTGTCCATAGGGGAGGGACATATAGGGGTGGGATGTGAGGCAGCTTGACATATGTGCTGCAAACGCAGCTCAGCTGCGTGTGCTGGAACCGCCCTGAGTGAGAATTTTACAGTGCTGAGAGCATCCTGTGGATGTTACCAAACCAGAGAGGAAAGCTGGGTACTCCCGACTCTGCAGATATAGCCATATCACTGTGTTACTGACCATCACTGCTCTGGTGCTCCAAAAACTGCCATCAAACTATGTTCCTTGATAACGTGATTGTCAGGAGTGGAGCAGCTGGAGGCCTCCCACAGTACTCTGTGAGGAGTAAAGCATGGCTGAGCTCTTGCCTCTGTTGCAGGGCAAAGCTCCAGTAACTGGAGCACTTGCTGATAACATGTGCTGGGCAGTGCATATTAACCTGCTAAGCATAACCTGCTCCACCTGTCTTTTGGAGGAAATGGAAGGGTAGGGTTTCTATCACGTATACATGCTACTCTGCTACAGCTCTGAATGGCGCTTTACAAAATAGATAACGATGTCTCATCGCTCTAGAGAGTTTCCAAACTAAATTAAGAAGAGAACGATGGAAAAGATGACCATACAATGAGGTGCAGATGCTGGGAAGAGGGATAATGAGGAGGAGGACAATATGATTATGTCCTTTCAAAGCAAATGCCTCAGGGCAGCTACTTTTGGGGACAGTGTAAAAGGGAGACGGGGAAGACGTGACTCATAAAGACGGCATCTGCACAGGGTTCAAGTCTTCTCTCAAGAGCAGGCCTGTCTGCTGTGTTTGTTGACTCAGACCTGTGCAAAGAAACTGCCTCGACCTATGCTTAGGAGCTGTCAAGGCCAAACAGGTCCGGTGGCTTAGTATGAGGCCATTCCCAGGGTTTGCAAGGCCTGGATGGGTCGTGTCAAGCACCCCACAGCCCAGGCCACAGAGCTTCAGCTCTTTGCGAGCACAAGCAGGAGCTTTGAACATCCAGAAACTGCCATCTCTCTCTGCATCTGCTCAAATCTTGTTACAATGGCAAGTTTTAAAACTAAGGTGAAAGGAAGAAGTGGAGAAGGTTTTATTTAAAATAACCTCTTCTTCCTACCTCCCCAAAAGGGATCGAATGAAAGAAAAAGCTGAGAGAAGTGTTGGAGGAGAGGATTCCTGATGAGTAGCTTCAGATGAGTGAAGAGGGCCTAGGGGATAGGAAAGGTGGCAGGAGCAGCTGGGATGGCTGTGGGGGGTATGCAGAGAATCAGGATTTTGCATTGTTTAGTTAGGCATGAGGAACCAGAGAAGATATTTTAGGAGTGTGTACAGGGGATTTAGTGCTGCAAATGGGGAATGAGTTTTGCAACAGAGCACTGAGCAATGTGTGATGCAGGTTCCAGCTGGAGCTTGGAGAGAATGAGGTTACCCACAGTAAGGGGATGGGGAACAAAGACTTTTTTTTTAAAGGGAACTAAAAAGAAAATTTTCAGGGAGAGTTTAATAATTATGGCTAGATTCTTAAGGGATGCAAAAGTTTTTTCACTGAAGTTCTCTGTGTTACGCTCATTTATACCTGCTGAAAGACTGGCTGGTGACATGCAAAGACACTGTGCTTTGTGCCAAGGGATCAAAACAACATGTAACCAGCCCAGGATGGCTGGGGAGAACAGTAGCTCTCATTGTCTCACCTGACTGAGCTCTGCTCTGTATTTCTCGGCCTTAGGTCTGGGACCTGGGCCAATGCCAATTGAACTGGTGAGGGTGCAGACGAGGTTAACGAGAAAGTTAATCTTCCATTGGTGAGGGAACCTCACAACTTGTAGATTTTGTCCATTTGCAGTTAACAGAAAAGCGAAGCAGAAGGAGGCCTCCTCATTTCCAACCTGGGTCCCACCTCAGCAGGAAGATAACACAGAAGTATCACTTTTGAGTGATACATGCATAACTTCTCCCTCAAGGATGGCAATTTGCTTATACTGAAAAGGGCTTTCTAGAAGCAGCCGTGGGAAATTGTAAGCTGGTCTCAGTGCAGTTAATAGTTTATATTTAATCAATTAAACTGTTCACTTTTCTCTTTCTGTCTCCTCAGTCCCACTTTCTCTCAGCTGGCACCAGAATGGGGCATCATGGGCATGAACAGCATGATCACCATTTGAGAACCCTAAAACTAAGGTGATTTTTAAAACTCTGCAACCAGATAAAGCAGAAATGAAACAGAGGATCAAAGCAGAATTTTTAGCATGTGTGGTCTCTCTCAGAATGAGTCCTTTTGGTCACAAAGGATGGGGCTATCTGAACAACAGCTGCTTCCTTAACTCAACATACAAACCATGAAGCAATACCCTGCCAAGGGATGGCCACGCATTTTGCAAGCAGCATCCAGATTTCACTGCCAGAGTTCAAGATGGCTGATTTCTTACCTTCTGAAGCAGGCTACTGACAATCAATCATGTTGAAATTTTTCCTTTAGCAAGTCTAAGCCCCAAGTGTTCACCAAACGGAATGGAAGAGAGAGGTAAAAATGAAGAAAAACGATGGCTGTGCACGCACTTTGGCGTTGCACTCCCCAGTGCCCTGACGTTCTGCCACCTGTGACAGGATATACATACTCTAATTGGACTTGCTAATGCAGATCTTGGGAGAAGTCACAGAACCGGATTATCTTTTTGCATCAGCTAAAAGGAAAGAAATTCTCCCTCCTGCTCCTGTATGACAACATCTCTTTTTTTTGCAGCCTGTCCTGTAAAATGCAAATATGTAAATGCTCCTCACTGGCCTGTTCCTCCTACTGGATACAGAGATATAAAAAAAAGAATGTAAATCACCAAGAAATACTTTGACAGCTGGCACCTGATTCTTCCCTGAGTGCCCTGATGGTCACTCTTCGGCAGCTCTTTGCTGATTCATGAGGACTGCTAAGAGAAAGCATGTGTGACATCTTTTATAGAGTGTAATAAAAAGAGGGAAGTGCCCTGTGTGGCTGGAACGGCAGTTCTGTGGTCTGTCTCTGAGATACTCCATTAGCCTGCTGCTGGCAGTGATGACACAAAAACTGGAGATCCCCGATTGTACCATTAACATGAACAGATTGAAAAACAAACTGGAATGTAACAGAGAGCCTGTGCTTTTTTATTCTGCTTGTATGAAAACTCAGGAGAGGAAAAGGATGGTTCTGTTCCCTTGGATATTGGCATAGGCTGCACAAAAACACAGCTCTGCTTTTATTAGGGTACTCCCATATTATGTTAGATCTAGACTGACTTCTTAAGATGAAACCTTTGAACCATCACTCTCTGGCTGTATTTTTGGCTAGGCCATCTGATATTTGTGATTGACCAGATTATTAATCATGGCATCTCACCTGTTTATTTTAAAACAGTGACTGCTGACACTTCTGTCAGCCTTAGAGAAGGGCCTTTCCTTCGCCATAAACAATAACGACCTGAAAAAAAGTCCTTACTTGCAGAAAGATGGATTAAGTTCTTATTTTGAAATGCAGTCTAAATGGTCCTGATGTACTGAAGTGTTACAGCTAATATAAGCAGACGAGTCAATTTACAGCTTTCATACTACATTTTAAGAAACAAAACAAACAGACAAGACAGCACAATAAATCCTCCTGGTGTCCCAGTCTGGTTGTTAATTGATTGCAGTTGTATCAGATAACTGGGTGATGCAGCCTCCTAAAAAAATAGGAAATGCGCAAATTTTGTCAAGATAGTGAATTTGTCCAAAGAAGTAGAGGACAGACTTAAACAATGTATTATTTGGGGAAAAAAAAGTCTGTGAGCCAATGAAGAAGCATAGCTGTGGATGTGCTATCCTGTGTACACAATACAAAGTTCATGTTAGGATGATATCATCACACCCTGATGATACTAGAAACACAATTATGTTATTCATGATTCAAGGGAGCAAAAGAAAAAAGAGGTATCATTTGTGCAGAAATTATTTTAGAAAAATACAAATTTATAATTTCACTGTCACAGTTAAGTGTATAAAATGTATGGCTTCTCTGCTTTAAGAGTAAAGCACTGCTTTAAGAGACAAACAAGTTTCAGTATAAAACAAAACATTAGCTGGCAGTTTAGTAAATATGTCTGGAGACACTGGGATTTTGGCAGAGTGTAACTCCTAGAATAGCGTGAATGTTTTTTTTTTCTGTTTATGTGCCTTCATACAAAACTGGGCAAAACTAGTAAATTGCAAGTGGAAGCAGAAGAAAATACACGGAGATACTGGAATAGGTTAGCATCTGATTTCAAATTACAAAAAAATGCGTACATATGCACACATGTATACACATATATATGTGTATGCACATACACGTACACCATATATATATCTGTGGCCCATATGTAAATGCTTTTTTATATATATATTTACATAAACAGGCTTAAATGAACAAAAGGGACATTTAACTCAGGTACTTGCAAAACTTCCTGACAGTAACATCTTTCTAATAGTAATGTGGAGCACTAGGGTCACTTGGGAAGGGTGCAGGCTTTCCAGTATTGGAGGATTTTAAAAGCAAGCTGGATAAGTGTGTAAGGTGTGATGTAAGTATGGCTAATCCCACCTGGGGGTAGAAAAATGGGCTAGATGTCCTTGAGGTCTCTGTCAGTCAGCACTATTTCCTGTGACTCTAGGATATAGCCAAAGGATAGGTTAGGTCTTACACATCCACATCTGATGAAGTGTAAGAAAAATAGCCTGTGATTTGCAGATGCAGGGACACTTATTACTGAGCACAGAGGACAGCTCCTCCCTAGCTCACCTACAAGAACAGAAAACATGGGCTTGGTGGTAGTCCCTGGCACAGCAGCCAAACTCTATAGACATGGCTGATCAGCCTATTTCTTCTCCACCTTACTGCTTCACATTCTGACTTATGTCCCCTTTATAGCCTTTGGCTAGGCTTTGTGTCTCTGAAGCTGTTAGTAAAGACAATTATCTAAATATAAATTACAGATGTACAGCCTTGGGACAGCACACTCTGACTCAGAATCGTCTTCATACTGCTCTGTCACGTTCTTCCACCTGCATCTAGATTGCATATTGAGTCATATTGACAGTGTAGTTGGCTATAAAGTAAGAGACCTTCAGTAAAGGACGTTTATAAAAAAAAAATCTCTTAATTTTCTTCCAGTCTCTCAGAGTATGTGTAGGAACTGGTATCAGATTGACTAGATTTTAGACAATATCACAGAGGTTTTGCATCATTTACAGGATGCAGCACAGATGATGGACCAAGGCCTGAAAACTGCAGGATCAGTTTCTACCACTGCTGTATGGTCACAGACAATTTACCATTAATCTCCTCTTGCCTCAGTTTCTCATTATTTAAAACTGGGATGAGAAAGGTTGTCTGCCTCTCACAGGGCATAATGAGCATAATCAGTAATTTAACAGTACGTAGGAAATACAGTATGACATACAACAGTCTAGTTGTATTCAGACCAGAGAACTCTTATTTGTAAGATCATCCTTAAGATTCCTTTTGTTATGCTTTATCAATTGTTATTAAATGTCAAATGAGCCAAGTAATACAATGAAAAGTAAAGGTGAAGTGAGTTTTAATTGCTCTTTAACCAGCCCATTTTCAGCTTCCTACAAAAATATGGATCCCATATGGCCATCATCACAGCCCTGCCCCAGTGCCTTCTCAACATACACCAGAAAACTGCACCAGGTACATGCTGGACAAGAATTTGGATGTACCTCCATGCTGTTTCTCTGCTGTGCCTTGAGCTGCAGCTGTCCTTTCTGTCTGTCACAAATATGTCTTTCCCCTGCATTGCTGTAAGTACCTGTGAATGAAGTCAGGGACTGGCTCCAATCAGGAGAAAATAGTGTAAGAGGACCAATTAGGACCTTTAACTAGCAAACCAAGCAGCAAAACAAAACAGCCACATGATTTTAAAGCAGAGGATTGGCCATTCGTACATCCTTATGTTACATGTGATACTAAAAATGTACCGTATTTGAATAGCCCTTAAAAATGTCCTGTCACTGGCTTACCCTATGTTGCCATGTAAAGAATATGCAGGACAGTAGCTGAAGATTTCTTTGAGGACTGTGTTTAGGATACGACAACAGTCTGCCTGGTTTTATTTTACGCACTGAAAGTCTCCCATGACAAAGCATGGTATGTACAGTGCTGGAAGAAACCCACTGCAGTAAGTCACAGGTGTGCATTTTACGAGCAGGTGAAATGCATACAGCATTTAATAGAGAGCACTTATTCTTAAGGCATACTTTTTCAGTTCAGAAGCATTAGATATTTAAGCAGGTGTGTCTTCAAAGTAAGAAAACATCAGATTCCTTTTTCTCTTACATGCTTTTGATAGGAGTGGCTTGATTTTCCGATTGTTCCTGATGTTCCTGAGATAAAAAAACAGAAGCAGGGAATTATCCTACTGTATGACGTACATTTGATCTTTATAGGGTTTTTGGGTGTGCTTTCAATGAAAGCTGCATTCCAACCAGCGCTTGCTGCTCATGAATATAAAATTATATTACTGTAAATGTAACATGTTATTTTACATTTTAATCGGTGAGCTGGTGTTCTACCCAGGTAAGTGCCCATCAGCATTAGATGGCACACAATTAAAGCGGAGTGTCAAAACCTAGCTTTCTAAGGCAAATGTTTAAAATTGCGTATGTGCCTATTTTTGGAGCAAAACTCCTTATCAAGCCATACACTGGCTTTCCTAGCAAATATGAACGTGCAGACCATGGCAGTATGAATCATCAGCTTGCTTCTTTCTGATCAGAATTCAGGGTATATTCTGGTTTGTGTATAATACTAATTGAGCTTGACTTTGCACCTGAAAGCACACACTTTATTTTGACTGCATGGGAATATCATATGAGGAAAGACTGTTTTATAGTTCAATAAAATTTACTGTACATTTGAGGAAATCATTAAGAGTATTTTTTTTCCTCAAGGCTGCTGCAAGCTTACATTATGGTTCATAGGAGAGGAATTTTATTCCTAAGACTAAAACCAGTATTTCATTATTCTGTAATATTTATGTCACAGTAGTACTTAGAGCCCCCTCTTGCTGTTTCTGTAAAATTCTTCCCAAATTCACTAAATCATAATAATCTCAAAAGTCACTATTTGCACATGCTTACCAGATGGTTCCTAAGAGATGGCTGCTTAAACCTCACTGTATTTAGCATGCTCAGTTTGGGGCTTTGCAATTGCTTTTTTTGGAAGCCAGGGGCTGCTCTGGTCCCTGGCAATTCTGCTGTGTTCAGGGACTTTGTTTTCCTGTTGTTGGGGTTTTTTTTGTTTGTTTGTTTTTTTAAATGTATCCTCCTCTGATATCATGGAAGGTGAATTAGTCTGTCTGGAATGAATGGAGTGGAACAGAGGTGCATGGAGATAGACAAATCTTAGGAAGCTGATGGGATATAATGGTGCAGAGAGGAACTGAGACCAGCAGGTAGGATATGACAGTAAGAGAGTGAATCCCACATTTGGGGAACACTTTCCTTACAGGAGCGGAAAATGAACAGGGAGATGCGTGTGTAACCACGACCATACATCCCTCCTCTTTGTATTCCTGGGTCTCTTCTGTTGCCAGAGAAGAGTGGTGACAATCAGAGTAAAGGGAATGTTTCATCCTTCCTTGGAAAGTTTCCCTCTCAGCTTGAGGTTAAAGTTGGTATATTAAGAGCTGAGATCTGCCAGTGGGTCCTCTGAGATGGTAACACTTGCAGGAATTCATGTGGGAAAGGGAAAGCTTTAAAATCACACCCCCCACTTCCAGAACTTATATACAGATACACATTTAAAGAGCATTCAGGTTGCAGAGTCAAGCACTGAGATGTTCAGAAAGACCTAATTTGAAATGCCAATATGACCTTAATTTGGCCTCAGTGTGCACACACATTTTACTTACATGGTAACGCTTTAGCTTTTCTTAGGATTAAGCCCTTCCTTTTTAGGTGTCCAGGATCAATTAAGGAAGGAGTCAGAGTTGCATATGGAATGAGTCTGCTCCCTGGAGGTCAGACCCTGTGTCATTTGCTGTAGGTGCTGGAAGGAACCTGTGACTGGAACGAAGAGGAAAGTGGAAAACAGGAGGAAAGATTCATGAGTTATGTAGCCCTATACCCTCTTGCAAATCGGATTTTGTCCTTGTTTCTCACTGGCGTGTCTGACTGCCTGGTGACTCTGGTACTTGAGAGCTGGGAAGCACAATTTTGTCTGGGTAAAAGTATGCAAGGAAGGGGCTTGAGTGGGGAAGAGCTGCAGTAAGGTGGGTGAATTCAGCCTTGGCTTCCAAAATTTATCTGTCTTCTTGTCAGAGCTGGGAGAACCTGAGTGAAAGAGGAAATCAAGATAAGTGACACTAATCTCTGGGTCACTGATCTGTAGCCAGAGGTCCGGGTGGCTTGGAGTGGCCTGGGCAGAGGTGAAACTGGCTGCAGCTGGAGGAGGAGGAAAGGGAGTGGGGGTATGAAGAGTGGCCAGGCTTTGGCACAATCAAGCCCACAGATGTGAGGAAAAAAAGGAACGAGAAAAGGAAACCTTCAGTAAGGTGGAGTTCAGGGTTGAGAGAGATTGCTGAACTCCACTTTCTCTAGGTAAAGCTTTGTAATTTCTTCCCACCTGCCATAGCTGAGGCTCTGCTGCATTCAGCGGTCACTGGGGATGCCACCACCCCCAATCATCCGGCCCATGCATCAGCTGCCACAGGCTGCACACACAGAGGATTACCTGGAAAAATAACCTGGTTAGTTCTTCTCAAGAAAGCAGCGCCTTCCATTTACACTGACTGAGATGTTGTGGATTCCCCTCGCCTCCAGTCCTTGGAAAGAGCCTACGGAGGAGCTCGCTGGCTCCCACCGCCTCTGCCGCCCGAGGCCGTGCCCCTTCCCCACAGGCAGCGGGGAGCCCTGCGCATTTCCCTTCAGGGGGAGATAAAAGGACAAAACGGGGTGGCGGGGAGGGAAGGCGGCAGGGGCTCTGGCCCGGCCGAGGTGGCCGCGGAAGGCGGCCGGGCGGCGGCGGCCACGGGGCGGCGGTGTTGCGCAGCGCTCCCGCGGGTTTAGCGGGGCCGGCCGGAGAGCGCGGTGGTGGCCCGGGCTGGTGGCAGTGTGCAGGGGCCCGCCTTGAGGGCCTTGCCTTCCCACCTCGCCCCGCCGGTGGACGGCACCGCGGAGGGGCCGGCGCCTGGAGGCTTCAGGCCTCCGAGGCGCCATTTCGTGGCAGCGGGGGCGGGTGGCGTCTTCTGAGGTGTCCCGTCCCCACAGTGTGGGCCACGCTGGGCGGCGTGGGCCAGCCATGAGCGCCTTCGGGCCGGCTCCCGCGCTCGGCCCCCACTTGGCGCTCACGGGCGTGGAAGTTATTCCCGGTGCAGACGGCGCGGAGCAGCGCTGGCCGCCGGGCGGTGCCTGCCTGCCTGCTAAGGGCCGATCGGCGGGGACACGCGTGGCCTGAGGGGCAGCTGCGGCACCAGCCTGGCTGTGGGACTGCTGGTGTCGTTTTGGGGAAAAAAGTCAAAATCTTTGAACTGGACGCTTCAGCTCCTTAGCTGAAAAAGCAGCTGGTGGTGCTGGTGTGAGGCTGCATTAAGCGTGTGGGTGTTACCCAGCCGGCATATCAAATATGAAGTAATACAATAGCTCTACCCAAAAGAAATGGTCAGACTGTTTGTTTGTGGGTTTTTTTTTTTGTGTTTTTGTTTGTTTGGTTGGTTGGTTTTTGTTTTGTTTTGTTTTTCACCTTCCAGGTACAGGTGGATACTGCTGCAGAGAAGAAAGGCAAATCCAATGCCATGGAAAAGCAAGACAGAGGGTGTAAGCAGCTAGGGACAGCCCTGGTACGGCGCTGAAGTGTGGGAAGTCAAAGCATTTCTGAGCAGCAGCAGCAGCAGAGTGACTCTGAGCAAGTGTCAGAGTGTCTTGGCAACAGTACAAGATGTCTGCAACTTTCCTTCACTTAGGCAGAAAACACGTCATGTAGGCAGTGCAGTGGTGCGTGAACACAGCAGTGTAGGCTTGGTTTTGAAGTATTTGCATCGAGAGCAAAGGCTTGTTTGGTCGGGGTAGGGAGACTGAAAATTTTGTGGCAGAGGCTATGGCATTTCTCTCTCTGGCCATTAATTGGTTGTTACAAATCTGCAGTGCAGTCATGGTTTCCCCCCCACACCCCTTTCCTCTCCTCTCCTTCAAATTATTTATTCTAATAGTAATATTAATTTTAAGTGGTGTCGAACATGAACTAGTTTCTCTGGTAACCAAGTCGGTTACACACCCACACAAAGTTAGAATCTGCTAGGTGCAGACATTTTCTCTTTTAGAAAAGATGTGGGTTTTGAAAACCGCAGCAGTAGGGCAGCAGTATATGTTCTCAGGGAGTCATTCCAGGAAAAGTTCCATATGCAGATTTATATCTAAGTCCTGATCTTTTGTTTATGCACGCATATGGAGCTTGAATATATTACCTATATATTGATTTCTCCAGTGACTTCAGGATTATGTACTTCTTTCTCGTCCCAGTATTTCATCCTTCCCACTTTCCCCCTCACTCTTCCTACTTGTAGAGAATAGGTGTCTGTGAAAGAGCATGCAGTAGGAATACAGTGCAGGTGAATAAGCGTGCAAATACACGCTGCATTGCTTCTTACTTTATTTGGTGTAAGTAAAAATTTGCACTGTTCCTTAATTTGTCCCCTGAAATTATAGAGGTGAACTGCAATGGCTTTTGTAGATAGCTTCTTTTTAGGGTTTTAAATATAAAAGTGGCCTTTATGTTCTTGGTAGTTTTTTGAAAGCAGATAGGTACATGGAGGATTAAAATTAGTTTGTGAACATGAATTGTAACCATTAATACAACTAATAATCCCTGTCATATTGTCTTGATCACGATCAGTAGTTTAGTCTATTGCACTTTCTCTAGTGACCCATCAAATCCCTACAAAATTAAAAACGTAAATTTTTCAACATACTTCCCTTGTTCCTGTGTGTGAGGCAAGATGGCACTAGTACCTGAGAACTGAAAGGTAGCCATAAACAGAGGCAGAGCTTGACAAGGCCATTTCATTGTTCTTGTCTGAATGAAGTGTTAAAAAAGGAAACAGACAATAAATAGAGAAGAGTGAATTAGAAGGTTTTACTTTCTTTCCTGTTCTGAATCATCAGCCATAAAACAGAATAGTAGGTATGTGTTTAGTTAAATATGGTTTTTATGCTAATGTAATGCCTTTTAACTGCAGTTTTCCAGAGTGGGAAAAGCCTGACACAAAGAGCACCTGAAAGTACTCTTATGCAGTATCTATTATTTCATAACACTCCTTCCTGTGCTACAACAAAGTACATAACATGGTGTACAATTGTGCACTAGAAAGCTGGAAAGGTTGCATTCCCTAGTTTATAGGAGCCTGATGAAGGCTGAGCTGGGTGATGCACTGTAAGCACTTTTTATAGTACTGCATAGTTAAAATTTAATCCATTATAAATAAAAGGTAATTGAAAACATTAGTTGGAAGAAAAGCCTGACTTGAAGAAAACAGATGTGTATTGTTATCCTCCTCTGGGTCACTTATGTCATCTTATGGCCACATCACCTTCTTCAGCCTGCAGGGAACATTTCCCTCTGGGCTTCTGCACATTCTGTTGTCTCCTCCTGGTGCCAGACACAGTCCTTTCTGCAGCATCTTTCTCAGGCGCTCATTGCCATAGAGACAGTGCGTGCTTATTAGAGACACCGCAGAGATGTGTTCAGTCAAACCCAGGGATGGCTGGAGGAGGCAGACCACAAGCAGACCTCTAGGCTTAAGGCGCCATGGAGAGGATTTTGTGGCCAAGTCCTGATCTGAGTAGCTGTTTAAGTACAGAAGGGCAACAGGCTCCAAAAATCCTCAGCAGGTGAAATGAGCTCATGAGGTGCAGCCAAAAGGCTTAAGGAACTCATTCCCAATGTCCTGGGTTATCTGAACTGTGGCCCTACACTATTTCTGTTAAAGATGATGCACAGCCTTATTTCATATTCTCAGTAATAACCAAAATGCTGTGTAGAGCAGGAAGGCTGGGCTTGTAATACAATAGCTATGCAAGGACTCAAGTCCCTGATTCCTGCCTCTGACCCAGTGTTTCTGTCTGATCCTGACCAAATTATCTTCCTCAGTTTCTTCCCTTCAGAATATGGTTATTATTTTCTTTACTCCCTCTTGTAGGTTAAGTGGGAAACTAATCTCCATGCATGTACACACTGTCCTGTCACTTCCACATTTGCTCCAGGACAAGCCTATTGCAGCCCCTGAGCAAGTCAGCAAGCTTCAGCGTCTTTGGTGCCTTGCCATGGGCACGTAGTATCCTGCAGGCAGTTTGGAGAGGCAGGCTTCAGGCAGGGTGCCTCAGAACATGGTCCATCACCAGGTGTCCTAAGTCCTGCTTGCACTGAGTAACACTGGTGCTTTGAGTCTAAACTGCAGTTGGAATAACAGGAGTGTGGGTGCAAGATATATGGTGGCAGTGTTTAGTGGGTGTATGCCTATGCTTAGTCCCAAACTTGAAGTAGCAGCACTATTGTAATGGGAGTGTATATGGTTACTCTTATGGTGAGCAGCAGCTGTAGGGCAGAACCTTGTTTCTGCTGAGCTGGTGCATACCCTCTCCCATTCTTGCAGGTGAGAGTTGTGGGAAAGAAATGGGGAGCAGAGTGAATCTTGCCACCCCCTTTCCCCCAGCTGGCCACTGCACTGGGGAAACTGGGGCAGCACACTGCATCAGAGGCAGACCCAGAACATGTGGCATGTCTGTGTGCAGGCACCTAGTGCAAAGACCCTTGGTCCTGTGCTGGCCAAGCAGTGTCCCCGGATGGTAAGACAAGGTTAACAAACATGCACTCAGGCTAATAAAGCTTGACTCTCAATGGGGCTAATTAGCTTCTATACAGCAACACAGCAAAATGAGTGGCAGCTCTGCAGCAAAATCACTGGGCACAGTCCCATGCAGAGCTGCTCTGCTTTCCTTGTCTGCTTGGGAGAATCTTCTACTCATGCAGCAGTGGTAAAGCCACAAGGGATGCAGCTGCCAGTAAGGAGTTGTGGTACAAAGGTGGTATCCATCATTACTGTAGTTTCTCTAACGATAGTTAAACATAGCAGAGGCCATCATTCACAGACACACTTTTGTATAGATATTCTAACACTTGCAACCCCGGTTAGCCCCATTTTTCTGCTCTTTCTTCCTTCCTCTGTCTCTTCATGTAACACATCTTAGTCCCCAACAGCCCTTAAGAATGTGTAAGAGTGTTAGAATGTGGGCTGCAGTAAGCACTGCTGTGAAAAGAAACCAGCTTGTAAGAAAACTTGGTGTTAGTTGTACAAAGAAGCTCAAGACAACCTGTGCCTACAAGGTGAATGAGTATGCAGACTGCAGAGGGCTGTCTGGGGAGGGAGTAAGTTGCCCCAAAAAAGAAGTGATGGGAGACAGTTCCACGGTTTTTATGCTCTCAGTTTTCTGCTGTGAATTAGCAACTAAAACTCATCATACTGCCCTCATTCTGAAAAGCTCCAGTGTGAGCATTTATGACTTTTGGGTTTGTGTGTATGTGCTTATGTTTGCTTATTTACTCAAGCCGTAGCTGTTGTTGAATGGAAGGACATGGCTCACCTACCTGCAGTGAGTGGAAACCCTTCTGCATATCTGGTCCCTGGGTCAGACCTGAGTTTTCTTTGGAGTCTCTCAGTGTTTAGGTTGCCAAACACCACCAGCTCTGAAGTAAAAGTGCTGAATGTTGCAAAGGTCTTATAAGAGCTTTACATTGCTTTCATTGAAACTTGGATTAAGCTCATGATAATGGCTTTCATGCGCTGCAAATACATTAACACACTTCTCCAAGACAGAGCCTGCTTCCATTACGCTGGTTCCTGTGGCACACAGGAATTATTGCCTGCCAGAGAAGTGTTAAGTGAAATGTCGCCAGGGGATTATCACCTCCCTTTCCTGCATGGTTTTGCTAAACTGAGCAGGAGAAGAGGCCCTGCTAGGAAGCCTTGAGGAGGAATACTGGTTTGCCCTTTGTTTTTAATTTTTTTTTTCAATAAGGAGGAAAGAAACTTTGTTTTGATATATGTTTTTCTGCTGTGAAGACCTGGCTTTCCACCGGTCATTCCAACACTTCTAGGTGCCTTTGTGGAAAACATGGCGTACGCCAGGAAGATTCACCTAATGTGAGGCTCTCCCTCTCCCCATTTCCCTACTTATTCCAAACATGTCTCCGATGGAGTTTTACTGTCCATACATTGCTTACAAGAACCAACTGTAAGTTTAGTTGCTTGTACCTTTTGAGTTCATAGTATTCCTTGTCTGCCAGCCTTTGCTGCCAGCACAAGTTTTTTGACCTTAGTGTCTTTTTCTTACCCTGCTCACTTTCATGTTCCCTAAGGTTAATGGTTATTTTTCACTGTGATTATTGCCTAATTGTGATTTATGCATACCAGTGTCACTTCAGACGAGGTGTGTGTACTTCCTAGCTTGTGTACACATGCAGTTGATGGCAAGATGAAAATTGCTTGACATGTTGATATTTTATGATGTTAGATGGATGCATCTTGAAACGTATTTCAGCTGTGTAATGCTGTAGTAGCAGGCGATCATAAGACATTTTCTACAGCAAATGTAATGCCTGGGAGAAGGATGCACGGATTTAGGCAGTGATAGATTAAAAGCTAATTGTGGTGCAATGCTGATGCCAGTTTAAAAGGTTAAACACTGAAAACAGCATTTGAGGTTTTCAAGCTTCTGTCATAGCAGTCCTGTCTTTGCCAAGCTGAAAAGCTTGCCTCCTTTTTATTTTGTATTTTTCTCTGTGCTCCCAAACATACAAGGCACCTGATGTACAGAAGCAAAGGTGCAGCCCCTGCCCGGGGAGGGTCCTGGGCAGGGCACAGGGTGAGCAGACACAGCTCAGGGCTGGAGAGGGGGCTGTGAGCTGCTGCATGATGCATGCCTGCCAAACATGGTCCCTCTTCTTGCCCTGAGAAAGTATTACCTAATCTTTGTGAGAGAAATAAAAATCCTAAGCAGGCAAGTAGAAGCGAGGGAGGAGAGAAAGGGAGGTGGGGAAAGCAAGTATAACACTATTTCTCACTGTAGCATGAATGTGTCTCGGGGTCCATTTAATTGCAGCCTTTCCTCCTCCCTGTCTTTACCCTCCCACCCCCTCTCCAGACAACTTGTGTGGGAACTGGAGTAAGGCAAGGGAGGCACTTTGGGAGCAAACCGAATGTAAAGAAGATGTGGAGCAAAACACAGGAGCTTGGGAGGAGGCACCAGGAGTAGGGACACAAACAGGCAGATGTCCTATGGTAGGTCTGCAACTGTAAATACAGCACATAAAATCCTCAATCTAGACCTTTCCAGAATTGTGGCCAGGCATACTTTATTGCAGAAAAATTAAGGATATTTAGGTTGACAAAGCAGTAGTGGTGGTGGTGCTGCAGAAAAAGTCTATGTGACAGAGGAAACAAGGAGATGATGTGTGGGGACCAGCGTTGCTGATGGTACAGCTGGGGAGTCTGAACTTGGCACCTGCAGGGTGGAGGAAATTGCTTGCTTGTCGAGTTGCAGAACCAACACCTAGAAAACTTTGGCTTCTTGTAATGCCTCCTGTGAGAGACTTTGTTTTCTGTGACTCAGCTTCCATAACTGCTAAATGGAACAACAGTGTATTTGTCAATGTCATAGGAGTCAGCGCATCGGTGCTGGAAAATTGCTGTGAGGTCTTTGGATGGACAGTACCATGAAAAGCACTTTAGTCAAAGGATCATCAGAAAAACAGTTATCCTAGTGTCTTACCATTTATATTTTAAAACATATTTTTAATACCATGTTCTGCAGAACAAGCTAGTGTTGATGTTAATATAAAAGTGACTTGCAATGTCTTTTCTGGTTTTGTGGTTTAAAAAATGCCTGCTTTGTTTTGCTTGCTGGCTCCCTTTTTAAAAAAAGGAATAATATGTCTTTCGTTTTTTGATTTCATGTTTGGGAGATGTAAGGCTAAAGCTGGATGAAAATTGGAGGGGTGTTTTTTTCCAAACATTAACTTTTATCTAGCCAAGAAAAAAAATTGAATTATCAAAATTAAATAAATTCTGTTAGATAAACAATGAAATGTATATCTATCTATAAAACTGTTTGTGAATTACAGTTTTTCTAAATCTTGTAGGCTATTGAAAATGTCATCTTTTTTGCCCCAGTTGGAGCCAAATGTAGGTCTTGCAAATAGTGGGAGAAGACTATTTTGTAACAGGGGAGATGAGTCTGCTCAGGAAAACTATAGGTCCATAAAGCTCATAGCAGGGAAATCTACCATTACAGTGAAATGCAGCCAAACTGCTTTGAAACGTAAGCATTTTGAGTCAAAATAAAATATATACATCTGAATGGGACTACCTAAACCGAGATAATATAAAAAGTTTTTGTGGTTAGTGAAAGGAAAATGTAACATCAGATATCCTTCTCCTGGCCAGTATTTTATTATGTGGGATTTGCACTATCCTCTGAAAAATCTTTCAATATAAATTTTCTAGTCCAATTCTGTGTAGGATGAATCAAACCTACAGTGGGTGTAGTGACTGTCTCTTAACCCCTCCCATACTGTAACATATTTGTTAGTCGCTACTGAGATTAAGTGCGTTCTAAAATGTTAGCTATCTGGTAACAGGGAAGGATAATGTTATGAGAAGCATTTTGCTAAATTAGTAACTTTGTATTTCAGTGAGAAGTATTTTAATATGTTACCTTACTCTTTCTATAATTTGTTCAAATTCAGTTGGATTTAATATTGTCTGGCATGATAGAACTGTCAAGTTAGGTCTATACAAGATGTGAGAGTTCAGATACGTATGTATGTGATGTAGTGATGTAGTCCTATATTTAAGAGAATTCTGTTAAATTTAAGACGCAGATTTTAGCCACCTGATATGATAGAACGCACTCAAATAATCTGAATTCTAATGCTACTTACATGTCGTTGCTGAAGAACCAGAAGGAAAAAGTGGCATGACACCTAGAGTACAACTATAATGATTTCATTTGTGCAGAGTGATCCATCAGCAAAATGATAACTAGCCGGCCTTTTTGTCAACAGAGCACTATTAAATTTATCATTTAAGTTGGTAGGTAAACAAGAGAGTTAATGAACCAGAGACAAGTTGGTCATGATGGACAAGAAATACAGGGATTCAGCATCACCTTCTCCCTTGTTCATCCTTTCATACCTGTGCTATTTTGATTTGGCACCAGTTTTACTCCTGTTTTACATTTGTCTTGCACTGCAGTAAATAATTACACAAAGATGAAGACAATTGCAAATCAGGCTTGACATATTTCACAGAGCAAATTGCAGGAGCCGTAGTTAGGACTCTTTGGGTGCTTGCCCTGGTTTTGCAAATCACTTGCTATGTGACCTTGGACAATTAACCTTTCTGTTTTTCTGTTTATCTAACTGTACTACCTCCCAGGTTGCTATTAGGCTTAATTTATCAATCACTCAATACACTTGCTGAAAGAGACCAGGTTAGTGCAGAATAGTATTTAGAAGGATAATTCACCTATTAAACTTGGTTTGTAGGTTCTTTGATTTACTTTTGATCCAAAATATTTTAGCAAGTAGAGAAGGAGAAAACCAGGAGAGGGTTATCAAGATCATGGATATTTAAAAAGATGAAAAATTTCAAGAAGTGGTTAATGGGTCTCTTGAGGCATGACACTGAGTCTTTCAAACAAGCTTAAATAAATTAATATTTGCATTACTATGCATTACTCAGCAAGATATTCTCAGCATTTTTAGCTTGCAAGCCAACCATGAAAAAGCAGGAAGATTTTAAAAGAAGATGTGTAAATAAAGCTAGTCAGAAAAGATGATTTCCAGGTTTTCTTCTTATCTTTTAAATGAAAGTTTCAGTCACCTCAGAGAGAACTAGAATTTGCAAGGTACTTTTCTGAGCTCATGCATTTCTGTGACTGTACGGTTTAAGATTGCAAGTCCTCATTTGAACTGGGCAGAAAAGCGTTTTTGCCAGAAATTCCTTCTTGGATGTAGGGAATCAAATCAAATTTTCTGATTTGGTTTAATCTAATCAAATTTTCTAAGGTGATTATTTTTGGTCAGAAAAATTCCTGTCTAGACTACTCTGTAAAAATAATAAACTATAAACTCTGTCCCAGGTTTCATCTACTGAAGATGTATCCTTTACTCTCCTTACACTAGAGACTGTCCTTTACTCTCCTTAAACAGTGTGAACTGGAGGGGTTTGCAATGGCTGCTTCAAGGTTTGCACCAGAGGAAGTGCGAGCAGTCGGAAACCTAACTCCAAACTCACAGGTGCCCAGGGAAAGCAAAGCAGAAACTACAGACATGACGAATGTATGAAGCAAAGCGCAGATGTAAATGCCAATTTTTCTCTTTACTAGAGGAGCACCGCAGCATTAGTGGGGAGGAAAAGAGCAGAGTGCTTTGCAGACACATGACATTGTAAACAGGTAAAGAGGAAGGAAAAACGGATATGCAGCCATCAGGGAACGTAGCCATAGAATTTGAAAGAACTAATATTTTATAATGAAGAAAGGTTTGAAGATATATATATTGTACATAAAATGACTCAAGACATGTTAAGACTGCATATTGTTTCATTTATAAATCAATCCTGCACGCTAAATAGCTGAGGTAACACCATTTCTTTCCTGATTAACTGGACATGCCTCCCTTTCCTGAAGGCACTGAAAAAAAAAAAAAAATCCCTTATTTTACTTATTACAATGTATATTCTAGGACTTGGAGAACTTGCTTCTCCACCCAGGGAGAATAGCCGGGAGCCGAGCTCCATGCCAGGCTCAGGCTGCTGAGTTAGCTTTTTTTTTCAGTGAGCACTGCAGCCCTTTTGCCTCCTACTCCCATCCTGAGCTGCTAACTAATAAGGTTTTTTTTCTCCTGCTGGCTGCAAAGAAAGAAAGCAATTGAAAGAGTGTTGTACCTATGCTGAAATACTTGGGAAGGGCTGGCACATTGTGGGATAGGAAGGTCATAACAGTGCATAGACAGATATAAGAGGATAATTGAATTGATGTGAGAGTGGTTTTTGCAGTTTGCTCATTCTTAAGCTGAAGGCACATCTTTATCTTTACATCTATTCTAGAAACACTGTGGTTTATTTGTCTTTAGCTGGAGCTTAATTTTGTCTGATTTCAAATGAATGTTTTCAGGCCTGGCAGATGAATGTCTGATTCTCCACCACTTCATGATCTGAGTAGTCACTCACGTTTGCAGAAAGTACCACTTTGCACTGCCAACTCTGACCCTGCCACTCACCCTTGTTGCAGCATTTCTGACTGGAGTATGGGCAGCACCTTGTTTTTCATTCTGCAAGGCAAAGGAGGCTCAGACCAGAGGACAGGAGTCACAGTTACTTTTGCTGCTCTGTCCTCAGTATGGCATATCTTTATGTTTTTCATCTTTTTCCTCTCAGCTGGGTGAAAAGTGGTTCAGCTCTATGTGAACTTCTGTTTGACCATCACTCAGTCTGGTTTAGTGGGTACAAGTTAAAGTCTCTCATGCTTTCTTTGGGGGTGCAAGCTTATTAGAGAGAGATGCTGACAAAGAGATTTGACTGTCCTTACAAGTTAGAAGCTTCTGAATGTTCTTGCTACTGGGCTGCCACATTCACCTTCTTAGAGCACCTGGTATTATCATACCTATGTGACTGTCATATATTGAGTGATTAGTGTATCCTGAGTGGATGAACACAGCCAATTTCTTTTATTACATGGCTGTTCAAAATAGGAGATAGCAGGGGCCTGACTTTCCACTGAACAAATGCAGTTCTACCTCTGTTAGCAGACTCAGAATGATAAAACTTTGCCAGTGGAGCAGTGGTGTCTGGGAGCACAGTGCCAGGCCAGATGAGTCACCCTGCTCTGCTGGGTGGCTTGTGCACTGTTCCTGGATCCCCAATGCTGGGTTAATAACCCTAACACAGAGGAAGTTGCTCTCTTGCTGGCTAAGCCTCCACTTTCTGTTCAGGGCTGAGCTCATCATTATGCCATTTTTTATTTTGTATCAGCCAAGAAGTTTTAGGAAGCAAAACCCTTTGAAAAACAAAAAATATACATCAATAGTTTATACATCAGTTGTTGAATAAATTATTTGTGGGCATCACTGCACTGCTCTGTGTGGAAGAGTTATAAACCCCTGGCTTTGCTTACTAAGTCCTGGCCAAGCTTTCCTTGGTCGTTTCCACTCTCTCTGGCATTTCCTTTTCCCATTGCTTTATTCATAAGGTGGTGATTTTTATCGCTCTCTGCTCAGTAATAATGTGGTTCCTATCCTTCCTGCAAGAAGAAATTTCTTATTCTTTTTATTACGTATAATCATTCTTTCCTTAATTTATAGCATGTCATGTATTATTCAGTGACATCTCTTGGCTCTGATTACAGGTTCTATAATCTTACACACTTCAAAAATCATTGTTTAAATTACAATAAAATAATATCCAGCTCATTTATCTGGTGAATTTGTCTTTCATTTGCAGTTATCGGGGCCAATGTTTTATACAAAAGAACTTTCTTCAGGAGCCTTGCAGAGAGGTGGAGCTAATGTGCTGGGATTCCTTGAGAAAGAGAAGGAAACAGCCCTGGGGAGTACTACCTGCCTCGTGGGAAAGATCTTGAGGTTTGGAGAGAAATGGCACAGAATCTGTAAATCACTGGAGGCCTGAACCAGAGTGCATTGAAGATGGTGGGAGCAGTATCAACTGATGGCAAATTGTGGTCTCAGCAGGTTTTAAAATTCTGAATAAAAACTGAAATGAAAACTGAATAAAGCTTTCTCGTCTGCCTCACCACCTCCAGACAGGGTCGGAGCTCATCCTAAGGGACATGTGAACACTGGGACCCTTGTGCCTCTGTCCCTCTGCTCGCCTCTGGTGGCCTGAGCCAGCAAGAGCCAAGTGTGGTTTGGTTAGGTTTGAGATAGGAAGACTTGTACAGGAGGTAGGGTCAATGGAGGGGACCTGCTTTTAGGAAGTGGAGAAATGACGAGAGGCTTGAAAAGCTGCTCTTCCTTCCCCCTTTGAAATTAATTTTCACACTGTTTCTCAAGATCAATAAAATCATCTGTGCTGTGGTATTTTCCCATCAATCCAGACACAAATTACTTCTATTAATAGTCAAGTATTGTGGT
Organism: Podargus strigoides; assembly: GCA_028020825.1. Taxonomy (NCBI): domain Eukaryota; kingdom Metazoa; phylum Chordata; class Aves; order Caprimulgiformes; family Podargidae; genus Podargus; species Podargus strigoides. The sequence goes on along the minus strand of CM051641.1, from coordinate 3,804,066 downwards.
AGTGTCATGCAAACCCTTTTGGAAATTGGGCTTCTGTTTTTTTTTTAGCAGTGGGCACGCACAGAGGACAGCATACTTACTCCTTTTAACTGCTAGTTTCAGCCAAAACTTGTTGGTCCTTCTATTTGCCCCTTTCCTATGTATTTAGAATATCTCTAGTCCTCTCCTTGATCGCAGCAACCTGTTTTCTGCCTGAGAGAGAGAATTTCTTACTATGCTGTTGGACAAACATTAAACTGCAGTGCCATTGCACCTGGGCTAAACCCTGGAATAAAGCTACTAGAAGTATCCAGGCTTTTCCCTTGCTTGGTGAAGACCCACTGACTCAAGGGAAGAGACCTTTGAGTGGGTTTTCAGAGAGCTGTTAGGATTGAATGCAGTTCATGGGTGTTACGGGTCTAATTTGTCTACCCTGTCAGCTCCCTGGTCCTTATGAAATAATGCAAGATATCCTTATGAACTCACCTTATTTCCCAGAAAGATCTATTTTTAATTGCTCCTTCAGTCTACCTCCACTTCTGAAGAGGCTGGTTGATGCTCCTGTAGCTGGTGCAGCTCCTTTGGCCACCTCTGTGTTTGGCAGGAGCCATTACATAGGGAAGTCACTCCTTCACACCTCAGCCCTCCTCCCAACCAGCTCCAAGTCCAGATGCCTTGAAGGGAACACAAATCCTGCCCGGAAATTTATTGTGTCTAACTTCATCTTCTCATGCCAGTGGTACATCTAGGTCCTGACTCACTGTGTGGGCCAAATTGATATCAAGATTTTGTGTCTTGGTCCCATTTCTAACTTCTATTGTAAAAGCAAGATGGCATGTAGTGGGCATGTCTCTTTCAGGGTTACTTCAATCTGCTACAAAGATACTGCTGCTGTGTGATTTCTGGCCAGACGTCCAGATTTCAACTTCATCTTTCTCACTTTTGAGGGAGAGGGGAGGTGCTGGGTGCCTGTGCCTGGTCTGAGCCCCTTAGCTTATCCTTTATGCACCGTTGGGTTAGGTGCAGGGTCAGCTGCAGTGGGCGACTCCTCCCCAGCTAGCATTCCCAGGATGGCACAGAAACCACTTCTAACATTAAATCAGTTTCTATTAGCAAAACTGCCCACTGGAAGCTTTCATTTACACTCCCAATGTGAGGAAAAATAACATGCTTCTTACCCTTCTCACACAGATAATTCCTATGAGCTCTTTTATCAAATAAAAGCTTGGGAGGTGTTTTTGTTACTGCTTTTTGTTGAAGATTCCTGACTGAAAAGCCGCAGTATCTGCTCTTCTCTCTGGTTAGGATCCAGCACTGCAGAAACTAATTTTCTCTACAGTTCAGCTGAAAACTTTAAAGACTGCGGACAGGAGTTGGAGCAGTCTCTGGGTGCTGATTCTTGTCAGGTTTATAGATGTATTCCTAAGCAAGTTGTTTCTGTTCTCTGCAGGATGTTGCTTCTCTCTCTAAGGGCTAGGTTATGTAAAAATAATGGCAGAAGCCTGTGTTAACCTGGCAAAAACTGGGAATCTTGATTATTGAATGAAATGCTGCTTTTCAGTCAATCCTCCTCCCTAATTAGTGCTGCATGGTGGAGCTGATCTTTTAATAATGAAAAAAAAAGAGTAGTTTGGTTGGTGATTGATGGGAGCAAACCTGAATACATTATTAAAAGTACCAATCAGCTGCATTTAGAGGGGGTTTGATAAAAAATATATTTGAGAAAAATCGTGAGTCAGCTTTTTGAATATGAATCACTTGAATGGCTCCTCCATGTAGGCATTATATCTAGTGTAGTCTGGTGTGACATGGGGGGAGAGGCTGGCCCCGCCAGCTTTACTTCATGCCCTAGGAAAAGTTCCTGTGGACCTCAACAGGCCTTGTTGGAAAAAATGGATTGGGGTAAGCAGAGTGTGCAGGAGAACAGAGTGGGTCAAGTCAGCCATGAGACGTGGTTTTACAACTCTAGGAATGAACACAAAGCTGAGTTCATATACCTTAATGGAAAGACTAACTGTGACTAATAATCGCTCTTTGGTCTGACACTTCTTTGTTTCACCAGTTCCATTTTGAGGGTTGGTACTTACTAGTCTGAAATTGTAGGCCTAAAATGTTATACTACCTTGATGTGGGAAGTATTTCCTGGGTTAAAATTCTCATATTTTTCTGCAGTGTTAACTCAAGCAAATAACATGAAGGGATGTGGTCTTTTGCTACTGACCTGCATTGGAGGAAACAGAGTTAATAAAACTCATGTACTTATATCCCACAGCCTTTGGTATGGAAATACACAAGAAGCCAGAAAAATAAATTATTTTCATCTAGAAGAAAAACGCAAGAAAAAACAGAAGGGTTTTTCTTAGATGGCTAGATTGCTTCAGTCTTATAATGTCTTAGGAAACACAACATTATTAAAAATACCCTACAAAGGTATGAGCTTATGCTCTCTTCTAGTTCCTCCTAGCATAACCTCTCTTACTAGGAGGTATTAGTGGTTCCCTGAAAAACCCCAAACAAAGCCTGTGAAGTCTCTTACCCAGCTTTCATTGCCGTGGTATGGTCTGGCCAGTTAGTGGTGGCATCTGGGCTGCTGGGAGCGAGGATCAAAAGGAAACAGATCTGAACCATGCTATGGGGAATAAGATTGTGTTAAAGATGATAGAAACTTTCCTATAGCCATTCTCAGGTGCAAAGAGCTGATGGGTGTGTGTTGTGTGCTGTCCTTTTGCACTACTGCCTGTGAGTTTGGAGGTACTGACTCCATCCAACTTTAACTATGTTAACAGAAGTGGCCAAGTGAGGAGGGTCAGACTCCCTACTGAGGACAGGCTTCTTCAGTGGGCAATCCAGCATGCCCAAATTACCCTCTGGGGGAGCTTACATCTCTCCATGGACAATGTAAGGAAACTAGCCTCCCATTTTAGGTAGCTGAGTTAGTTGATGTAAATACCCCTGTAGTTCTGTATATGTAATCTCACATTGCAGCTGTGGTTCCTCTCTGTGTGAGCCAGGGCAGAAGCTAACCGATTGCAACCAGGCTTTAAAAAGAAATGTAATTAGATGTAAGTCACCATTTCAGAGCAGCTGTGGTGACAGCTAGGGGATTAATTCTGCTCTTACTTATTAAGCACATGCTCCAGACTTTTGATATAATTTAAGTTGAAGAGAATATTACATGACAGGCTTCCCTTTAAATTTTTGCAACTTCTTGGCTCTCCTTCCAGCGTTAATTGTAATCCCAAACGATGAGACTACCCATTTAATACAAACTCAGTAATGTGTTCTGCCGCTGGTGAAGTGGTTGCTGGGTGTGGGGAGTCATTCTGCTGCTCCTAACCATGTAAGCAGCCAAGGCTAGTTAAGGGACTTGGTTCTGTGGTGGCTGACATAAGCTCTCTGGTCATGGAAGACAAAACCTCCCGTCTTGTAGACTGCCTGATCTTCCCCTTGGCCCTTCTCTGCTGTTCCTGGCTCTTCCTCTCCTTCACTTGCTGTGGAAGAAACTTTGGCGCTTCCTTGTCCCCTGAGGTTGTGGCACCCATCACCCTGACACACATTACAGACTGTACTTAGGAACTGTAATAATAAAAGGCATCTCTTAACTACGACAAGCAAGAGTTAATGCGACATGCTGCTGATGTCCTTAGGCATGGGTTTTCAAAGCCTTAGAGACCCATAAAACTCATGTAAGCAGGTAATTTTAAGCACAGCATGCTCTGTAGTGCTCATGGGACCAGGACAAGGTAGGCTGGAGAGGGGAGCAAGAACGTGGGATTTTCACTGGGTGGTTTTGAAGTCTGTTTCTCTTGAAGATCTAACAACATAGGCGTTAGTTACTGGGCTGAGGGAGATTGGGGGGGTCACAGGTGGCACCCAATCCATGGCCCTCAGTGAACCACTGGAGGCTGGGAGATACTGGTGGTGTCAGAGCAAGGACAAGCGAGCAGTTGCTTCTGTGGGCAGAGCAGTCTCTCCTGCGAGCAGCTCTGTGACTATTTCCCCCATCAGGCAGCTGTCCCACATTTGTAAATAGTCAAAAATGATAGTCATGCTGCTAGCTGAGATAAGCATAATAAGGAATTTGAAGCAGGCAAGAGAACTGCATTAGGAAAAGAAGCCTTGGCTTTTTCCCCTCAGCAAAATATTCAGCTAGTTAATGCTGCTGTAGCTGAATCTGAGCTGTGTCACCCACTTTGATATTGTGTTATTAATTCTATAACAATCATGTTGCTGTTCTGTGCCACGGATAGGGAGTTTAACTATTTCTTTAGCTCAGTGGGAATAGTACACAGAAACAGTTTAATTCTGTAGGATTATACTGAGTCACAACACTCAAAGGAGCAAATTCCAGGCTACTAGAACAAATTTGGACACCACCAGCCTCCTCACAGCACAGACTTCAGCTAAGATCGCTCTGACTAAAATATGCAGCTAAGGCACAGCTGAACGTGACTCATAGGAAATAGTATGCTGACCTGAATACACATGCTGAGTACATGCTGTGGGAGGGCAGCTTAAACGCTTTGTAAAGCTATTTCTCTTAGTCCTATTTTCTCCCCCCTCCTGATTAACGGTGAAAACGGAACTTTAATAATCTGAATTTCTCCTTTACCCTGCAAAAGCAGTAAATATGCTGTCCCCACCCTCCCAACATCAGGGGCTCCTCTGTCACAGATTTATGTAGAAGCTTCTGACAAACCTGGCACGAGGCTTGCTGATGAGTAGTGGGAAGGATTTGCAGCTGGGAGAGATGTTGGAGGGGGTGTGAGGTGAGGGAGTGGGTTTGAGTGAAGTGATGGGCTGCCAGGGTGGATCTGCAGGGTCTGCTACAGCTGGAGGGAGGCATGTGATTCTCCCCCTGTACTCTGCTCTTCTGAGACCCCACCTGGAGTACTGCATCCAGTTGTGGGGCCCTCAACACAAGAAGGACATGGAGTTGTTGGAGAGAGTCCAGAGGAGGGCCATGAAGATGATCAGAGGACTGAAGCACCTCTCCTGTGAGGACAGGCTGAGAGAGATGGGGTTGTTCAGTCTGGAGAAGAGAAGGCTCTGAGGAGACCTGATAGCACCTTCCAGTACCTGAAGGGGCCTACAAGAAGCTGGAGAGGGAGTTTTTAAAAGGGCTTGTAGCAATAAGACAATGGGTAACAGCTTTAAACTGGAAGAGGGTAGATTTAGATTAGACATTAGGAAGAAATTCTTTACTGTGAGGGTGGTGAGACACTGGCACAGGTTTCCCAGGGAAGCTGTGGCTGCCCCCTCCCTGGAAGTGTTCAAGGTCAGGTTGGATGGGCCTTTGAGCAACCTGATCTAGTGGGAGGTGTCCCTGTCCTTGGCAGGGGAATTGGAACTAGATGATCTTTAAGGTCCCTTTCTGTGATTCTGTGATTCTATGGACAGGTCCCTGCGCAGCCACATGTGCTGCACTGGCTGAGTGCTGAGTTTCAGTATATTGTCTAAGGTAGATACAGACTGCTCAATGAAGGCACTTACCAGTGCACAAATGCAAATGCTGATAGGAATATAATGCTCATTAGTTTACAATGGAAAAAGGTCCACAATTCCTAATCCCTTCCATGAGCTAGAAAAAGGGCAAACAGTGATGAAACTTCTTTTCTTCATCCACTCGGGTCTTAAGCAGCATGAGCATTAGGCAGCCAGTGTGGTTACAGCCTCACATTGCAATTCCCACAGACTGCATTTGGGCACACATTCCACTACAGGCAAAACCTGCCTCTGTAAGGGGAATTCAGGGAAAAATAGGAGCTTATGTTTTCTTGACATTAATGAGAAGGATCTGGCATTAACTGAAAGTAATTGACAACATTAGGGCAATGGTAAAAGGCTGGCCTCGTTGCCAGAAAGACAGATTAGAGGGAGAGACATTTTTTGAGTCCAAGAATTATTCCAGAGGCAAGGAAGTGCATCCTCGCTAAATCCATAGGGATATATAATGGATCTACTTAAATTTTCATATTGCTGCACAAAAGCTTCCAGTCTTTGAAACAGCAAATCCACTTTTTTTCCCCGCTGTGGAAGAATATAGATCAGGATTGTACTGGTCTATTGGTAACCAACCCATGGTCTGCAGCTGAGCTCTTGCTAAAGAAAGTGAATCCATGAACGTGTTACCATGACGCTATAAGGTACTGTGTGCCAGCTGAAATGTACTAACTGGGAGAGAAGATTGCATCAATGGACGAAACATTTTATCTTATCAGATTTTTTTTCCTTTCATGTGCTTTTGTGCTGAATACTTACAGAGGATGACAGTACTGTGTGAACTGTAATTCGCTGGTGTTCACCCACACTGATGATTCTGCTGGTTTTGGGCACTTGTTTATATTGCATAGACTAAACAATCCTAAACGTATGTAGGACTGCAGATAATTGGGTTGCCCTAAGATAAGGGCAGGACTATGCAACTGGGACTTCATCACTGTTTAAGTATGGATTGTATGTATGGCAACAGGTCTGCTTGAATGGATATTTTAATTTAGAAAATAGTTATATCTATGGAAGTAGTGTAGCTCATCTAAAGATGTCATGTTCTCTTTCTTACAAAAAGAAGTGAGACATTTAAACAGCTTTAGAATATAATAGGCTTTGCACCTAGCTCAACTTTGAACTTTTCAGTCACCAAAAGTGTGTGACTGGTTTTGACAAAACGGATTAGAACAAAATAAAAATATGTGTAATTCTTTACAGAAAAAATATTGATCTAACTCTAGTCTTTTTGGCATCAGTATTAAAACTCACATTGACTTCAGCACAAGCTGAATTTAGGTGAGTATCGGTGATTGTTTTTGAACAAAGAGACAAAATGAACAACAGTGAGTCACCGGGATGAGATGGTATTCACCCTGGCATCCCAGAGGAACATGGAGATAAAGCGCTGAGCTACTAGCTGTGATGTAAAGCCTCTCTTGCAGAACTCCTTGGTTTCTGTGGTTTGTTAGGAAGTAAATAGGATGCTGATTTTTAAGGGGACTAGGGAAAATCTGATGAGAGGCAGACATCTGTACCGAGCAGATCTGTCAAACCAGTAAAGAGTAGAATCTGTGGAAAGAAGGATGAATATTATGTATGGAGGAACAGTAACTATGTCCTTTGTAGTGGAAAGGTGTGCCTCCTTATTGGTCTTCTTTGCATGTAGCTGCAGCAGGCCTGGTTGATACCATTCACGTGAATTTCCATGTCTTTTGCCAAATGTTAGAATAGAATAGATTAGAATAGATTGGAATAAAATAGAAAGAATAGAATATTTCAGTTGGAAGGGACCTACAACGATCAGTCCAACTGCCTGACCACTTCAGGACTGACCAAAAGTTAAAGCGTGTTATTAAGGGCATTGTCCAAATGCCTCTTAAATGCTGACAGGCATAGGGCATTGACCACCTCCCTAGGAAGCCTGTTCCAATGTTTGACCAACCTCTTGGTAATGAAATGCTTCTTAATGTCCAGTCTAAATGTCCTCTGGCGCGGCTTTGCACCACTGCCATATGTCCTATCACTGGATACCTGGGAGAAGTGATCAGCACCTCTCTTTGTTGAGTTCCCCCAACAAAGGTCCCTTTAGGAAACTAGGCAGCCAGGGATAAGAGGGAAGGCCCTTGTAAGAGTAAATAATTGTTTAAAAGATAGGTAACATAGGGTAAAAATAGTCAGTTCTCCCAGGGCAGGGAGGTCTAGCATGCTTTGTGCTGACACCTGTGCAATTTAATATATGAATTTATGAATTCATTTATGAATAATGCTCTGTAAAAGTGGGTGAATATAGAGCATTGACAAACTTGTACTGATAATAGGAAATTCTTCAGAGTAGTAAAGATGAGAGCTGATTGTGCAGAACTGCAGAGACGTATTGCATGGCTGAGGGACTGGGCAGTAAAATAGGAAAAAAGAAAATTTAATCTAAAATGGTGCATATTGGAAATCAACAATCCTGACTTCATACATAAGAATGATGGACTGAGCTGGCCGTTAGCACTCACCAATCTGTGGAGGTTACTGACTACATGGAAAGCACCTCAGGCTTAGAAAGTCCCTGAGCTGCAAATTGGTGGACACTCGAGGAATATTCAGGGTAAGTAGCTTATATGCCTCCCTGTTACACTCTGCTTTAGGTGCCTGCTTCTGGCTCCTGTTGAAGGCAGGATCCTAGCATTGCTGGACCATCAGTCAGAGACATGACTGCTGTATTCTTACTTCCTTATGCTTTCAAAAATCTCTCTCTTTATAGTGTTTACTGTCTGAGCCACTGAGAAATGCTTCTCACTTTGGACAAAGAGTTCACAGGAAACAGAAAAAGAAAATCTCCAAAAGTATTGGCTAAATCCAGTGCATTTAATAGGTTTTCTTCATGTGTGTTTAGAGAAAAAGAGAAATGAGATATATCAAACCTTTGGTATTTAGAAAAGTGCCACTGTTCTGAACAAGTTAATGCATCCTTAGGTCAAGATACACAAAACTGAGTCATGAGTTTGTTATAATCCAGCCAGAGAAACAGAAAGATTTATTTTTAATTGCTTTCTTGAATTGTCCAGCATAGTGCTTGCTTGTATTTTTCTTTTCTATAATTTTAGTGGTATAGTCATGTACGATTCAGACTTCGTGGTTTTGGAGGAAAAGATACTCTTATTTTAAGGGAAAATATCATTCTGTATCTCAGCATCAATAAAAGAAAATGGTTTTTGCCTGCTATTATTTCTCATTTGGATGATAGAGAATACAGTTCAAATAGAAAAAAGAAATTTTAGAGCCTGCATACTGGTTAAGACCCAGGATTTTCTGTATATGTGAATGAGAACATCCATATACAAATGTCACCAGAAAATGCCTTGACAAAGTATGCCAAAAATTCGTGTGCATTTAAATCCTTGTATAGAGAGAATCATATAACCATAGAATTATGTAGGTTGAAATGGACTTTTGGAGATAGATTGTCTGGTCTCAACCCCCTGCAGAAAAAGGGCCAAGTTCAAAGTTAGGTTTGCTCATGGCCTTGTCCAAATGAGTTTTGAATATCTCCAAGGCTGGAGATCCCATGAGCTTTCTGGGCACTGGTTCCAGTGTCTGACCACTCTCCTGGAGAAGTGTTCTCCATATGTCTAACTGCTGTAGGTGCCCATTGCCTCTTGTCCTTTTGCTGTGCAACCCTGAGAAAAGCCTGGCTCTGTCTTCCCTGTAACCACCATCTGTGGACAATGAGTACATCCCCTCTGAGCCTTCTCTTCCCAGGCTGAACAGCTCCAGCTCTTTCAGCCTCCCCTCAAACATCCTGTGCTGCGACCCTCTGACCGTCATGATAGCCTTCCATTGACCTTGATCCAGTATGTCAGGCTGTTTCTTCCACCTCAAACCACACCCCTCCCTACTATCCCACCTACAAAGCCACTGGGCATGAAAACCTCGGGATAAGCTGAAAGGGGTGTTTCATGTCAAATTTACTGAGTACCATTCTACAGTAGCAAAGCCCTGAAGCGTTTCACCTGTCTACCTTGATGTGCAATTTTTAGCACTTGTGTACCAGCTGAAAGATGGTCACAGAACATATTTGTGGGTATAGTTTAAACATAAGAACATGTGAATATTATGGAAAGAATATCTGGTCAGATAAAGGTAATAGTCGAAAAGTGTGCATGGATATGGCATATTTTCAAACCAGTTTGGCATCCATGTGGCCACCTTTTCTTACCACAGAACTGCCTGTAGTAATGCTTTCAGTGTTGCAAAAAGGAGCTGCCTTCTAAGTCCTGAAAAACTAGTCTTCTTTCACACCCTACTTTGGAGGACAGTCTGATTTTAGCCCCCATTGAACACTTATTTCCCAAATGCCTTTTGTTGCTGTTTGCTTGTGTGATAAAATTATTTGAAAAATCAGCCTTGGGCTTACTGTGGTGCTTAAACATATGCCTAATGTAGAAGGTATCCTACTGAAGCCATCTACTTAGTCAGGAATGTGTTTGTACTGTGGGAAGAACTGGTCTTCATCCTTCATATTTAATGAGAATAGGGATGTGTGCAGAAAAGACAAGCCTTTGCTTTTAAAGTATTTGGGCTTTTTGTCCCTTGTTATAGCCATTTCTTCAGTCTTAGCAGGATATTCCCTTCCAGAAGTAAATTGTGGCATATTTTTGCACAAATATTCAAGCAAGATTTCTTGTTTTAAATGTCATTTAGTATGTCAGCTTTATTGCAGAATGGGGAAATGGTGCTGAATGGAGCTGTCACCCTCAGTGCTTGGCCTTGGCAGTTTTTCCAGCAAGAATGAATCTTACAGCTTGTCTACCCTCCAGCCTTTAGTTAGCTGGAACTGCTTTTTACCATTATAGCTGCTTAGCTGCAATTAAGAGGGCATCTGAGTATTTGGGAATTCCTTGGACCATTAGTTTGAGCAACTCTAATTATGTTAGGAAAGTTTTTTTTGTTTTGTTTTTGTTTTTTTTTTTTTAATTCTGTCCTTTTAATTACCTAGAAGCAGTTTATTTGAGAGGAAACTATCTGGATTGTTGAGAAATTTACTGTTTTGTAAACCCAGTATTTCAGTAATGCAACTGTAGAGCAAAACCCATCAGTTTTGTTTCAGTGGACCATTTGTGAGAAATTCCACCATTTCTTGGAATAATACAATAATTTTGTTTGCAAAAGACATTTAAGATCATAGAGTCCAACTGTTAACTCAACACTGCCAAGTCCAACACTAAACCATGTCACTCAGCACCACATCTACATGTCTTTTAAATACCTCCAGGGATGGGGACTCCACCACTGCCCTGGACAGCCTGCTCCAATGCCTGATAACCCTTTCAGTGAAGAAATTTTTCCTAATATCCAATCTAAATCTCCCCTTGCACAATTTGAGGCCATGTCCTCTTGTCCTTGGGAGAAAAGACTGACCTCCACCTCACTACAACCTCCTTTCAGCTAGCTGTAGAAAGCAATAAGATCTCCCCTCAGCCTCCTTTTCTCCACAGTAAACAACCCCAGTTCCCTCAGGTGCTCTTCCTAAGACTTGTTCTCTAAACCTTTAATGTTTGTGGGTTTTGGTTTTTTTTTCATTTAGAGTTACCACAGAATGTCCTTGTTTACATCAAAATGCAGACACACAAGCACACACCCACAAAGCCAAGGATTCCCATGGCCCAGCTCTATGTATCTGAAGCTTCTTGCTTTTGCTCATCCACATCCAGCCCAAAACCATGTTGCTGGCCACAGATTCTACCTCTCCTCACCAATCCAAGGCTACAGAAGTTAAAAGGAAGTTCCTGCTGTTCAGAAAAGACCATCTTCCTTTTGATTTTTATTACGTGTTTTTTGTATTCTGTCAAGCTGTTTCTGTCCAAAGGCAAGACTTTCCCTTTGATTCTGATGTCTGTAAAGAGTTGCTAAGCCTCCAAAAGACTACTTAGAGGAGCCTTCCCATTGACATCAAATAGCTTTAGATCCAGGGAGGCTCATTCTGAAGACTCTGAAAACAATTCTGATTTTTTTTCAAGCTCTACGTTGTAATACTGATGTTTGCAGTTTATCTGCTTCTCCCAAACTGTTTTTCCCCAGTTGAATTTAGAATGATGAGATTCTTCAGCTATAATATATATATTAAAAAAAAAGATGCTCTAGAATCACTTGTGGGAACATTTTGTCTCAATATGCTTAAAAGCTGTAAATATTGTCAATATAATTTCTTGTAGATAATCATACTGAGAACATTTAGCATGCATTTGTCTTGAATACTATTTATTAGAAGTTCTGATTCTTAAAATCACAGGTTTCTATTAGAAGTCATTAGCTGGTGTCCTGGTTTCCCAGGAACAGACCCATGGGCCAGCCATGCAGGCAGGCCATGAGTAGCCCCGAGTCAGCTGGGAGCTCCAATCAAGGCAGATGACTCACAGGTGTATCCCATACCACCTCATCATGCTCATTATAAAAGGAGGGAGTTCAGTAAGGGTGGAGTTCCTCTTCCTGGGGATTCTTACTTTTGGCATTCTGCTCCTGCTGCTGACCCTAAGGATGAGGCTGAGTATAACCTTGTGTATGTTATGTTGGTGACTGTATTAGTTTTGTTGTTTCATTAAATCTGTTTCTACTCCAACCCATGGGGCTTCTCCCTTTTTTCCCCCTGATTTCTCTTCTCAGCTGGGGAGGGGTCATCGAGCAGTAGATCAGCTGCTGCAGTTTAGCCCTGGGTACAGGCTAAATGTAGACTGCTACTTTGTAGAATCGCTTTTTCTGACAGTAGAATTTCCTGCAAGTCCTGAGTCATTTGTCACTGTTTTGGTGGTAATGGAATTTGCAAAAGCAGTTCATTCTGTGCTTTTTCAATGTACAGGTGTCAGCCAGATGTCACCTGGACAAAGTGCTAAATAAGCAGTATTACTAAAAAGAAGAAAGAAAACTTTGACAGCAAACGCAAGCAGCCTCTGCTTTTTGGTCTGATTGCAGTAGGGCAGTCTGCATCTACAGCTGCTGCCCAGTCACTGAGTAGCCACAGCAGTGGGAAACACTGGGGCTGGGAAAAGGAAGGCCAGATGTGCTTTTCTCACTGTATCCAGGGCAGTTTTTCATCAGTCCTGTTCCTGATCTGTTCTCCTTGACAAGTCTAACCTCTGTGGCAGTGTGTGAGTGGGAATGAGGGCTTCTATCTTGAAACTGGACTGCAATGATTTAGGAGGGATGGTTGTGTGTTGTTCTCAGAGGACTGCAGAGTCAACAGCTTTTTTGATCAACAGAATGAGCCCACAAAAGGATAGTTCTGCTCTCCCAACTCCAGATCTAATGTGTGAAATATTCCTATAATTTACTGAGTTCCATGTGTGTGGATAGTCAGCTGTGGCTAATGACATGGGCTGCCCACAGCAAGAACAATAGAGAATGCAAGAGGGTCTCCATGTTTACTATAGGGACAGCCTTAGCACTTAGTAGTGGTAGAGGATGTGAAAGGCAGGCAGCAGTTTATCGGTAAATTTGCCCCTACAATGCTGGTGCAGGTGTCAGGGAAACTGATGTCATGGACATATTGCAGGTGGAAGAGATGGAAGTTAGGTCTCTCTTCTACCTGATTGGCAAGTCAAAAGATAGACAGAAACCTGGCATGTTGCATCTCGGTGTCAGGCCAGTTGGACCTGTTTCCCAAAGGAGAAAGCCTGCATTGCTCAGTTTTTGAAGTGTGAGGAAAAAGTCCTGAGTCATGGTTGTGTTGGCAAATAAATCTGAAATGCACTTTCTTCCCTAGGTCAGGAAGCTCCTGTCTGCCTGCTCTTAAGTGAAACAGTGTACCATAACCAGAAGATGATCTGGATATAGCCATGGTCCAAGCAGTGGTATCTCATGGGCTGTGTCAGTATGTGACCGTCTTACATTCCTAACATTAGAATCAGCATAACCTGTGTGGTGCATGGTGCTGCTGAGTTACTGCTCAAAGCACTGTGTGTCAAACTTCAAATAAACCCAGGTCTTTGGAAAATATACTTTTTTTTTTTTTTTTTTTCCCCAGATAATTTTTATTGCTAACTCTAGACCATTACAAAGCTAAATGTGTAATCTAAAACAGGCATTTGGGGAGCCATTTCATGTGTTTCCATCATCTGTTTCAGGACAAAATGTGTTACCCTCTGGAGTGCACCCATCTATCTCAGGTGACTACACAAGGACAAAACCCGCTGAGTTTAGACTAGACTCTTAGACAGCTTTCTGTGATGAATCTTACCCTTAGTGTACTGGCTCTCAGTTTGAAGAAAATGGTGATACAACAGGCAGGGACAGGAAAATGTCTAATATCCACTGGGCTCATCCACATCCTAGTGCATAAAAATAATTATCCCCACAACCTTTTCGAGAGGGACTCTTGCAGAGAGCTAACTCTTCCCCAGTTGCTGAATGCTTTCAGCAGCAGTTGGGATTTCTGTGCAGCTGACGGGGAGTATGCAGCTCTTTCCAGGATTAGTACTTTGGTGATCTCATGCTGCTTCTGACAACTCAAAGCACCTCTTGTAATGAAAGGCCAGAAAAGTCTGAAATTGATGTATGAGCAGACAGAACGTCTAGGCAAACTTCTGAGAGCTAGGCCTGTTGTTATGGCTGTAAACTAGCTGACTAAATGTTAATCCTAACCATGTGGGACCTGGCTCACCAGAGGTGTAATTATATAATCTGGAAACATAATGGCTTTGGATATGTAAAGAACTGTGCATTTATTTATAGACAGATTATGCAAACTGCAATGGCGATATTACGCTGTGAAGGTACCCTGTGTAATGTGAGTCCCATTACAGTGCCGTAGTTATTTGTACGCCTTGCCTCATCCCTACTAGATGGCATATGTGTTCTTAAAATTAACAAGAGTAAAACAGTAACATACATCTATGCAGCTAAATAACATGACCTCTAAATGCTATCTGCAAGTTGAGGCAAGGATACTGAAAGCCTATTCAGTTAACTACAACCAGTCAAAGAATGGGAAAATTTTTTTGTGGTGAAAACAGGCTCCTTTTTCATGAGAAGAGGTGAATTTTGCACTTTTCAGCATCTTTCAGTTTCTGCTCACAAATGTAACTTCTTCTGGCCTTTTATAACTATGCTATAAAACTTATAACTTAGTTCATTTGCAGAAAGAGGAGAAATCAGCTTATTTTCTTCCTTGCATTGCAGCTTGACCTCTTTCTTCTGGACTTAAAAATACAGAAGTGGTCTGTCAATAGGCATGAGTTCTTTTCTTCTGTTGTATTTAGGGCAATTTTTTCAAAGCTCTCTTCCCCTTTTAGCTTTAACTTAATTTTGCCTATCTTAACCAACTTAATGACATCAGTATTAATCTATAGGCAGTCTTCTTCTATCTAAGTCTGCATTTTTTTCCTGTGTAGGTAAGGGAAATGCAGCCAGAAATATCACACCATTTGAATCATGAGTATAGAAGAGAAACTGGATGGGGAAGAGGGCAGCAAACTTCAGAGGCACAAAAGGCTACTGCAGAAAGCCAGGGAACAGTCTTTTCCAAGTGTGTGGTAGACATGACAAGAAGTAATGGGTTTAGCCTGTAAGAAGACAGTAAGAAACAGACAAGGCGAAAGACTGGGATGCATTGTCTGAGGATGATACTGGAGGTCTGTAAGAAGACATCAGATGAGCACCTGTTAACGATGAGGTATGTGTAGTTAACTGGACGTTGGGCCTGAGATCCCTTCCAGCTCAGATCTTTGGGTTCTGTGAAGTAGAGCTTCTTCCTTGCTATAAAATCATTACTAGGTGGATAGGGCCAAATCCTTTGTGGTACAGTGGCCTGTTTGGGAGCAGACAATAGAAACTAGGATGATTGAGATATGCTGGGCAGCATGTTGGTGTTGCAGGAGGAGTTTGCTCGGTGTGTGCTCTCACAGCTCCAGCTGTGGCTTCTCTTGGTCTCTAGAGCACCTTTTCAACCCTGTGCCCGATGGTTAGGGGATGAGGAATTACATGTTACTCTACAGGTAAATCCCCATTTATCAAGCAGAGCATTTACTGGCTATCAGTGAGAAGATGGCAAAAATGTTTTTTTGTTTTCTGAGGTGGCCTGCTTCTGAATTTTCTGCAGCTTTTATCTTATGTTGCTCAATCAGCAGATCTGATAGAGGAAATCTGCACAATTAAGATGATTAATTTTCCATGCCACCTGTCTTAAAGTATATAAAGTATACCTGTTCTGCCATGAATGATTACTACAGATGATGAATCCGCAAGGATGAGCCCATGTTTAACACTTTGGTTTGTGAGTTTGGTTATAATCTCTGACATGACTGATTATGCTATGGCCTGGAGCAATTTATTGAATTAATGAATTACTTACTAATACATGAGTGTGATTAATTGAGATGCCTGTTTGGATCCTATTCTGCGTAATGAAGCTTGAGCACTGACAGGTTCAGCCTGTGGACCTGATTCTGTCTTCCAGGAAATGATGGGGAGTTGCTGGGATAATCCATACCAGCAAAGGCTGCAGGACTGTATTGAATAAACTCCTATGGAGAAGGTAACAGGCACCTCTTAATTCAGTGACCTGGAAGATTTACAGCCATGCAGTTCCCATGAGTAAAAACATGGTGTCCCTTCCTACCACGTTCTCTGCCTTTTCCTCATTCAGCTGTTACTTACTGTGATTTATTGCCACCACCTGCAATGACAACTCAAGAGTGTCAGGAGCTGGCTTGCCTCTGAAAAGCTGGTGTGAAATTAGGAGCCACTTTCTGGAATGTTAGGTGCAGAAACGAGAGACCTTGTAGTGCCTGGTTGAGTTGTTATAAATACTCTGCTAAAATTTGTCCTTGAAAATGGGTATTTTCAAGATTTGATACATTGACATTGTGAGTGTGAACAGCACCTGGTCATCAGTTGGATGATGACTTCTGCTGAGGTATGTGTAAGTAGTGACTGGCAGAAACTTAACACCCAAATGTCGAACCCTCTCCTCATCTCTGGCAGCAGGTGGGAGAGGGAAGGAAGTTTCAGTTGTGTCAGTTGTGGTATTTCTGTGACATTGCTCACCCCGAAGTGTGCAGTGAAAGATCTGGTGGCTGGAAGGACACAGGGGATGTCAAGGTGGTACACCCCAGGACAGTCCCCATTGTGTTCCATCTTCTCAGCCTGACCTGCTGAACCCAGGCTTTGCCAATGTGTGAGTGGCGGGTGGCTGTGAATGAGAAGCCTTTGCCTGGCTAAATTGTGTTCCCCATTGTTCAGATGAACTGTGGTGGAGCTAATCCAAGAAGGTCAGCAAACTGGGCTGTATGATAGGAAAATTGTAGGTTTGATACCGTCCTTCTCAGTGGGGTAATTTAGTCCTGCCTTGGTCGAGGTGAATGGTGTAAAGCTGCTTGAAGGAGGAATCGGGTGTCTGGATGCTTTGCTTGTGTGTCTTGTGGGAACTGAAGAGTGAGAAAGGACAAAAGGCTCCCTGGCCTAATTTTTGTGCCAGTGAGGAGGATGTGTGTATGGATCACTGTTTTGCTGAGGAGCTGAGTTCTGGTAATGACTAGAAAGCCACAAAGCTTATTGCTCCACAGAGCAATGTAGTTTTTTTCTACCAAATGGGCTATTAGCTCAATAAAGTGACTGTCTTTTCTAGTCCCTCATTACAATAGCTTACCTTTGGTTTTACTTTTTTAAGAGTTAGCAAGATAACAGTAGTAGAGTTACCTCTAATTGAAGGAAAGGATGCCAGTAGGGCTCCTGGAAAGGCCATGCAGAGTGAGGCTGGTGGTAAAGCAACAAGGCAGGTTTGAGGCGTAAGACTTGTTTCAGTGGGCAAGTGGGTTTTTATTTAAATTGAGAAAGCTTCTTTTCTGCTGAATACACTTCCTTTTGGTGATCCATTTCCATGGCAGAGTCGTTTTAATCTTTCCAGAGGCTCTGGGCTTGGTGCTCTTCTCCTGGGTGCAGTAGTGCTTGTCTTGCTGTGCTGGCAAGACAGACCCACAAATAACCTTGACATGCCTAGGCAGTGGCTCTGACACATTTTGTCATATAGCTTATACAAAGTGTTTGTGAGGGCCCTTTCAGACCAGAACCCCAAAGCTGAGCATAATTCCCAGTGAATTACACCAGGGGTTTCTTTTCAGCACCCTCTTTCTCCTACTCTGGCTGAGTCTGAAGCCACAGCTCTGTAAGACTGAAGAGCTTCCCAGTTCATCTGGCCTTTGAAGGAGCAGCATGGTGAAATGAGATTGGAAATGTCATGGGCGATATGCGGAGTAGCTCAGCGAGGAGCTCTCCAAATAGCCCCCTAGTTCAGCCACGATTCCCTGAGGATAACATAAGCCTGAGACATCTGCGTGACTTGTGGTGGCTGTTTGGATTCCTGTCTGGATATCAGGATCAAAAAATTCAGACTGTACGGCTGTTAATGAAATGATCTCTTGAGAGTAGCTTTGCATGCGAGGGATGCTTATTTTGCATGTATAATTTGTAAGGCCATCATTAGCTTCTTTCTTGACCCCAATTCCCAGGATGGTGAAAAACAATTTCATTTGCAAATAGTAGATTTCAAGGTCTATAACTTGAAAAATCTTGAACTGGTAATGCAAATACCATGCACTGTCTCTGTGGCTCAGGGCTTGCACAGTAGCTTTCTTATTGTATTAGTGCCTTTAAGTATTCTTCTCTTGTACTGATTTCCTGCAATAGAGATATTGACAGAAGGATCCCTTTGAGTCTTATGTTTGCCTGACTGTGGGAAAGAGTAGAGAAAGGTATTTGGAGAAGAAGAGTGGGAATAATTGTTTTTTCTATTGGTGTGATGTATTGAAAAACAGATTTATTTTTTTTTTTCCACTCATCCCTGTGAAATAGATGTTCTGTAAATTTTTGGGCTGAAAAAAGATTCAGGTAGTGAGAGAAAAGCAAACCTGAATGACATAATCTGGAGAAAAAGGAACAGAAAATGATAACCAGAGGTGTGCAGTAGAGTAGGATGGCAGTCAACTGCATGAAGCATGTGGCCATCTGTTTTGTAGGGGGTTGTGTCGTTTGAAATGGATACGTGGCTAAGTGTAATCTCTTAGTTAGTGTGGGTGACCAAAGGACTTGGCCAAAAGAAATTCAGTCTCCTAACATCCCTCAGCTGAATGACTCTATTTCATTATTAAGATTTTTAAAGGTCTATAGTAAAACAGAAGCATCATTTTGAGTAAAAGTGTTTTGTTTAAATAACATCACGTGATATCTAGGATTTGGAGGTTTTGCCTGTTGGACCATTAAATGACTTCCCATTAAATCATATAATATTTCAAAATTTTGCTGAGCTCAAGCATAGATGAGATTTGTGGAATGGAGTTCAGGAGGCAAAGTGTATGGGGGAGAATATGGAGAAGGAAAAAAGATGTCTGGGGGCAAATAGTTCTCTAATCTTTGTTTCCACCTGACAGACCTGTCCATGAAGTGTGGTTGGACCTGGGGTTTGAAGGCTGCGTTAGCTAGAAGGTGATTCTAGGAAAGAATTTTGTGTTTTCTCAGAACTTTGGGATTTCTGGGAGGAAGCTATTGGACAAGGAGTATGGAGTAGATCTGGGTGAAGACTGTGATTTCTGGATCATATTTCTCAAGAACAGTTGCAGTAGGATCTAGGCTGTACTAGGACAGTTTCAAAATGCCTTGCATATCAGTAATTCTGAGAAATTAATGTTTCAGAATCCAGGTGCTTCTAAAATGAGTGAAGTTCAGTCATGCTGTCAGCTGCTCACAGTAGGTGACATCCTTGCTGGGTTTATTCCTGTCACCCAGCAGCTGCCTGTGACTGGTTAGAGCTTGCTTTCCTGGCCTCTAGGGCTCCTGAGTCCACAGCAAAAAGCCTGACATGCTGATCTGGTTTATTAGTCCAGAGCAGGAGAACCTGGAAAGCAACACATCTCCTCTCCTGTGGCTGTCCACCTCTGGGGTTTGTCTTCAGCCCTTCAGTGGGAACCTTGACTTGGATTTGCCAAAAATTCATCATACTAAGGTATTGCAGCTACAAGATTTTGGCCCAGTGGGATAGTATTTGCACTTAAACTACGTTCTAGAGAGTTTTTAAAGTGCCGTGTTACCAGCTTCTGAAGGGCATTCAGTGCTTGATGCCATTGTGAAGCCCGAGTGCCACATAAAAGGCGTATGAGACAAAAACTTTTGGTTTGCTTGGTCATGGAAAAACACTTAAGTCCATGAATAAGAAGGTACAAATGATGATTTCTGGTGCAATACCTGTAATTCTGATGCATCTCTCATACATTAGGCACAGATTCAAAGCATGCATAGTGCTACAGTTTGCCCTAGTACTTGTTGGATACTCATCCCACTGCAAGAGCTGATAAGCTGCAGAAAAGCCACTGAAACATGTGACTTGACCCACTTTAAATAAAGTCAGCAAAAATGGCAAGAGAGAGGGGGAGAGCTGAGACCTCTCTGAAGGTGACTTCTAGGTTCTGCTCTCTCTGCTCTCTTCTGGGGCTTTCTCCAGCATTGTGCTTTTTTCCAAGGTCTGAAATGCAGCTATGCTTTAAAAGCCCTACAGAGCCAGAGGCATTTTGTTCCCTTGCTTTTATTGATTTTACTTGACGTGCTGATGTTGCTTTGCAGAAAAGTCAACTGCTGTGGCCTGTATTGGAAGGGGGAGTGAGAGCCAGTGCCATCCAGAGCATCTGGACTGAGCACTCAAGAATCAAATTCACTTTGCTTTCATGAGTGGTCCTGCTGTGTGTGCAAGGGGGATATATCACTTCCGATGGTAGTGTGTTACACACACCAGAGTAATGGCATGGAGAAACTGTGAAATAGTTTTCTGTATGATCAAATACTGTTAAAGATCAGAAAAACAAATGGAAACTAGGGTGTTTGGGCTTACAGTCAGAGTTCTCCTTTCAGTGGTGCCTGCCCCCTGTGGTGTTCAGAAGCCTAATGGATCTCTGAGCTGCAAAACACTTCCCCTCCTCTCCCCCTTTTACTCTGCTTGTGTGATGTGTAATGGGGTGGGTTGCAGGTGTCTCTTGGTTCAAGCTCTGCATGCCTCCCACCCAGGCAGAGAGTCAATTGGGGACCTCCTCACTGCCTGAGAGAGGAGCCTTTCCTCCAGGCCAGGAAAGGACACCTGGCTGAGGCAGTGAACAATGCCCATTTGTCATCTACACCATGACATTTTTATTCACGGAGGTCAGGATACCTGACTGAGAGAAATTGAAGCCCAGATCTACCAGCCCCATTGGTCTTACACAAAGCTGTGAGCCTCTGTGTCCTCTTGGAGATTCATGGGAACTCTGGTGTGAAAAGAGCATCTCATCACAGCACCTGATTGTGCTGCATAAAGACAATATCCTATGCTGCAGGAAACTCCCTTCTTAAATCTCTGCAAAATGGCTCAAGGAACTAAAAGGGTTGTATTGGGGATCACTGCTGTCTGATAGTTCTGTAACATCTGCTCTGATTTTCTGTAGCACCCTTCATCTCTGCAGGTAAGCATGGAAAGAGTAACAGACCTTGAGGAGAGGAAATAACCTTAGCAGAAGAGGTAGCTTTCTGTGATGACAGGTACAACTCAAATGTGAAGTTTGGAAGAGGGGGGAGCTGAGACCTTTTCTCCTCCTAGACAGGCTGTGTTTTGGGGTGGGATATGATCTCTCAGCCAAGAGAGGGTGCAGACATGGCTACACTGGCTGAAAATATGCTGCAGAATAACACATAGTTTCCTGGAGTGCTGGCTCGCTGATTGCACATGCTGCTTAAATACCAGCACATTCCCTGACTGGTTTGGCCTGTGCCAATTAGTGCTCTCTGAGATGCTGCCCAGTCAGTTTGTGGGACAGCTGGTAGCAACGGCCATGCCCAAAAAGCAGCAGGGTTGTGATTGCACCAACGTTGTCTCTCTGTACTTTAAGCAGCCTTCCACCACTATTCCAGAGGGCTCTGGCCTTCAGACACCCTATTGTATCTTTGGGCTCTCCCCCAGGCATGCAGGGAGTACTTTTGGCTTCTTGGTGTACGAGGGGCACTCTGATTTCACACTAAACTTCAAATCCACAGGTTATGTACCAGTCTCTCTGTTCCCACTGCACTGCTCTGGCTTTAATTCTTTTCATCCCAGTACATCGGAATCTCCTCTGTTTCCAGAGTCATAATGGTCCAGTTCAGTTGCTTGCTCTCTTACACTTATATTTAGAGACTGGAAAAAGTGAAGCAGTTTTGAACAGATGGGTGTTAGTTCTCTCATGCCTGAGTCTTTTCATCATAGACAGCTTTCACTCTACCTTCACCAGAGCAAATGAACCAGCTTCCCCTACCAGTGTCAAGTAAGCACAGTACCCCTTACTGCATCTATAACCTGGGCAAAGAAAAGGACACTTTAGCTATTGCACAATTCATGACATCCTTGCAATAATTCTTCTTGCTGTGTGTGTAATACTTTTCTCACATTTACACTGAGGATTTTCTTGGGGTCTTTCTGGTGCTATTACAGGTAACAGGTAAGTAAAATGCTATTGCAGAACATAAGCACAGCACATAAAGTGATGTGTTTTTGTAGCCATCTCTTTAAGAGGTACACTCCTCACACTCTGAACTTCACCCCAGTGCAGGGGAATTTAGAAATGCAAGTAGCCTCTTGTGTGGTTTCTTTAAATTTAGTTTAATCTTTAGTTGTTGTTTCAGACTGTCATCAGTCCTGGTTTACAGGGCAATGCAAGAAAAGGGGGGCCTTTTTCAATCACCAGCGATCACGTTTGCTTGTGAAACTTTTGTCCTCTCTGGGTGGCAATGCTGTAGAGAGAAACAATGTGGTACCCCAGGACCTTGTCTGAGAGCTACTGCTGTGTCTTGCTGGCTCTGTCTCTGCAAGGTACCTGTCCTTCTGCAGTGACAGCAGAAGGTACTGGGGCTCTGTGTGGCCCCCTCCCTGCTGGATCTGAGGGGCTGATGGAACATCTGACTCACGAATTTCCTTTTATGCTGATGTGTACTCTGACTTGCAAGTGTAATTTATTGAGAAGGGACAGATGAGTGTTAGCAGGAACATGTTTTGCTCTATATCCATAAACAGCAACAACAGTTTTGCTATTTAATTCCTGTTCTTAAAGAAGAACTTGCAGGATAGTTTCTGTGTGGCAGTGCCCTGTGTGTGATTCTCTTCTTCCAGAGAACAGCTTGTTTTTGGAAAGATGCGTCCACAAGGACTAATAAATCGGTCCAAGATGCACCTACTGCTTCACTGATTAGTTGCAGCACCAGGAGGATGTCTTGCAGCATCTTCACCCGAAGTGTGCTGCCCAAGGTAGTGAGCTCAACTTGTTACCAACAGCTCCTTCACTTGAAGTTATCAGTCTGACCTTTTCATCACCTTTACTACCAGACATTTGGCTGCTCTCTGCTGACTCAGAAGCTGCCGTCTCAGCTGAGAATACCCTGCTTTGTGAGTCACGCACCGTCCCTACGGGCGAACTGCTTAAAGGGCATGGTTGAGTGTTGGCTGTTTCTGTGCTCCTAGAGCACCATGCTGCCAAGTGGATTGGAAAGTGCCAGCAAATATATATATATATATATATATATATAAACTTATTTTACTGGGTATTCCCTCTAAAGTCACTCTAGCTCCATATACCAATTAACATTACTGTGATTCCAGTTCATATATGTGGTTGATAAAGAGATGGCAAGTCCTCTTTCCCAGCAGATCTTGCGATGGGTACCACTGATGTGTCAGAGAGTGAGTCATCAAATTTTGTATGCCTTTGTTAGGTTAGGCTGCATTTTTCTAAGCCCTCCAAGTGGCCATAGCTGCTTCCTTGAGCGGCTGACTTGAGAGAAATGTCAGGATCCATAAATAGGCATTGCAGATGAGCAGCACATAAGTAATGCCTGCCTGTTCTGTGTGTCAACACCTAAGTTCTGCTACTCATTAGTAGTCAAAATGTAACAGCATTCAGTAACGGGAAAGGTCACATCTCTGTCAAGCTGTTAGTGGATACATTTTTATCCAGAAATATATACCTATGTATAAAAAATACACATGTGAATACACACACACATTTATGCGTGTATATATATTTTTTTCTATTATAATAATGTGATGTCCTGAGTATATCCACCCTAAACATTCATGGCAAGGCTGGATGTTGCAGCGACCAAGCTGAAGTTAGAAATATTTTGTAAAGTATGATAAAGCAAATGGCTTGTAAGCCAGTGATGCAATTTTCCAAAACTATGTAGAGGAAGTAGTGAAGGATCATATCATCAGATGAACATGTGTGCTTCTTGGAGCTGGCTCTTGTAGAATAAGGTTTCTATCTTGCAATTGCCAGACACCTAATTTTTCAACACTTCATGTATAATTATAAAAATTAGTCTGTTTAACCTTTGTGCACAAGCAAGGTGATTAGTCTGATGCCAGTCACAGTGATCTTTGTTATAGAACTACATGTGACAGATTTGATACTTCAAACATTTTGTGTTTCTGCTAAGAAACATTGGCTCTTACTTCAGGATGTGATTTAATAAACCAGATATCAGAGAGATCTGGTCATGAATCTGGCTATGAATTATTTTCTGGCTTGGTAAAATTTAAGTATGTTGTTTTTTCTGGAGAGGGATTTAATTTTTTGATATATAGAATTACTGTTCTTTAAAAAACGTGGAGTTGTAGGAAGTCTTACCACTGAAGACAAGTGAGGCTGCTTTCCACAGTGGTACCTGAAAGAGGTTATTTGTCCTTTCTAAGCTTATGTGGGATCCAATTAGTTCTTGCTATTCCATCAAACATTCCTGGTAAGCTCTGCCTTTGTGTGGAATAAGCTTCTCTCTCCTGCAGCAGAACCAACTAGAATGTAGCAATGTCTTGTTTAATTATACTGCCCAGGGTGTGCTTCTCCACCAGTGAGGGGAACCTGGCCCAAAGCTGTGTGAGGAGCAGAGCGCAGGTTCACTAGGACTTGTCTGATGACTCTCTGGTGCTACATATGAGTCAGCGTGAGTCTGGAGGGAGAGCAGGTAGAGGGGTGCTGCTGCTCTGCCGGCTCGCTGCCTTCCTCCCACGGCTCTCTGCACCTCCAAGAAGGGAGCAGGGCAGAGAGGGGAAGGCTGCAACATATGAGTGACTTGCTATTTTTCTGATTATGACTTTATCTTCAGCTTGCTTGAGTTTAAACTTGATTACAAATGACCTTAGCTCTGCAAAGTGGCTGTTTAGAGTGTGCAAGTTTGGCCCCTGCTGTATATTACCCTCTAGAGAAGACTCACTGTCTCCTTTGGCTCCAGAGGGAGGCTAGGCATACCTATAGTTAGACACTATGAATATCTGCTAGAGATTTTTAAGCCCAGATAGTGCATTATGGTTATTAAGCCTGTGACATGCAGTAAGGGCAAAGCAAAAGGGTTTGGCCAATAATCCTGCATCAAGCCCCTAACTCTTTTTCTGGGATCTGGTATGTCATCTTTAAAAAAGAAATCCAGAGTCTATTTAAAGACTGGAAGTGGTGAAGAATATTCCACATCCATGAGTAAGCTGTTTCAATGATTGATTACCTGCTCTGTTAAAAATTCACAGCTCATTTCTAATCTGAATCTGTCTAGCTTCAGCTTCTCACTGTTGGCTCTTTAACAGCTGGGAGGAAAAAAAGACATGAGATCCATCTGTGTCTCCGTGCAGCCCCTTGTAAATTGTGATCAAGCCACCTTTTAACCTTCTCTCAGATGAACCACACATATAAAGATGCCTTTCACTGCAAGGAAAGCTTTTTTTTTTTCGTAGCTCCAGTCATTTTTGAGGTTCTTTCCTGAGTTATCTGCAGCAGGGTGACTTCGATATATGCAGTAGCTCTGCACACTATTCCCAGATCCTTGGTGTTTCCAGAGTCCCACCCTGAGGCAGAGGGGAAGCCAGGTGCTTGCAGAATCCCTTCGGGATTGAGAAGCCCGACCCCAGAGCACAGGGCCTGGCACTCCTCAGAAGAATGGCTTAGACCTAGGCAATTCCATGGAAATTGAATTTTTATGGGACTGAAGAGCATTTCCCTCTCCCCCCCCGCCCCCAGCCCCTGAATAGCTTTTCATGGAGAGTTTATAAAACAATTTTGTTCCATTTTGGAACAGAAAATGTTTGTCACGCAGCTGGCTTTGATGGATTTATGCAGACATTTTCGCCAGTGTTCTTTGTTTAGGGGTGAGGAGAAACCTTCTCAAAGGTTTTCTAGACAGTGGAAAAATATTGGTAAGGTCCTGAATGTGCTCTTCAAAAACGTGTATGATGTGGAGAGACAGACAGATTTATGAGTAACTGTGTAAAATGGAAACATCAGTCTGTTTCACACTCAGGCTTAAGTAGTCAAATGTCCTCGAGCAGACACCATCAGGGTAAAGATGCAAATTACCTTTGTTTTGTTATGACAGACATTTAGGCGGGGTGATAGTCTCCCCTCAGGGTTTGGTGACTGTGACTTTAGTTGAAAAGAGCCAGATGATCATTTTATCTAATACATTTTCACTAAAGCACACTAGAATCTTGCAGGCAATTGTGGGGTTGCCCCATGTTATCGGGCCATGCAGGTCTGGATGCTGAGGATCCAGAGTATTATCACAGCATCCACTGTGTGTGGGTTTGCACTGTTCTTCACATGGGCTTTCCCAACAATGGCCTGGAAGAAGAAAGATGCTATGCAGGCTTCAGCCATTGCATGCTTATCCTGGACTGTGCGTGGCCATGCCAGGCTGCATTTTTATGCTGTTTTGACCTGAGCTCAGTAGCTCCAAGGTGGGAGGGGGGCATGGCTTCAGGCTCCCCACCAGTCTGCAATGAGCACATGTCTCATGCAGAAAACAAACTGCTGAGTGGCACAGCTGTCTCCTGGGTGAAATACATATAGTGGACAGGGTGTGCGTTGATATTAGCACTTCTTCAGCTCCTGGGAGTAGTAGATACATAGCTGCTATTTTACCCTCAGCCTCATGTCACTGATTATGCAAATTATGCCTGTGTTAGCTCACATTTGGCAAATAATTTGAACAGATCAATGAACTTAGGTGAGAAACCCGTGTGCTTTAGTGCAGGTAGAAAGCTGTCAGCCTCACTGAATGTCTTCATACAGCTGGATTGCTCACAGGTTCTGCTGCTTGGCATGTCAAGCCAAGATGAGATGAGCCCCGATCTCAGTGGCTGCTGTGCTTCAAGTAAGCTGGATAATGCTTTATACATCCCTTCCCCCCTTGCATCTTGGTGCTTCCAGTTTATTAGTCAGTACCAAACGTCTTGATGGAAATAGGAATGAGACACATGGACTTAGGATGATAAAACTAATTTCATGTTAGGGCTCTAAACATTCACTGTTTTGAAAGCAGTTGGACTTAAATCAGTGATTTGTAATTGTTAAGCTGGTTGACTTACTGGCAGTGCTCTGGGGTAAGAGGTGCTTAGCTCTGCTTGCGAATACTTGGGTTTGAGTTGTGTTTTTTTTTTTTTTCTTAAAGCTGAGGTATCCAGACTTTCAGTAAGTGCTACTTAAAAGTAGATAATTAGCACAGCTCTGTTTTGCAGTCCTGTAACCTGTAGGCAGAAGCAGCCACTACCAATTGACCTCTTACTTGCTGTACCAGTGAGTTCTAGAGGACTTTTAAAACAGCATCAGATATTGGCCCAATTTCTTTTGGTTTGTTGAGCAGACTGTGGATGAAGCATTGATTTTATATAGCAGAGCCAACCACAGGCTGGATATTTTTGCTTTGAAAGTCATTGTGACCAGAGGGTGTTAGATTCGACCTGCCATGATGAAGCCCTGAGTTCTGTTCCCAGGCAGGTGTGAAAAGCCCTCTAGTAATGCTTGCAAATTGCAAAATATCAGGAACTGCCTGTGGAAGAGATGAATACTGAAGTCATGTTCTCCTGACTGGCAATTTGATACCGGAGCCAAATGGTTTTCATTCCCTTGTCAGTGCCTGAGATTGTATCTGAGCCTTGCAGAGAGGTGACATGCCTGTCAAATGTACAAATCATGAAAGGTATGTGAAGTCTGACAGCCCTGCAAGGTCTGCACTGTTAGAGGACCTGGAGCTGATCATGTCATCACCAAATTCACCCTGGGGTGAGGAAGGAGGGACCTCTGGGGATGTTTGGCCAGAGCTGTTCTGTACTTTAACACCATGTCTCAGTGTCAGCACACTGCATGTGGCTGTTTTCTGCAAATCCCCTTGGGTTTCCTTTACATGTGATAAGTGGGAACCAAATGAACAGGCTGGTCATTTTGTCAGAGTTTGTCTGAATTGATTTTTGTGTCAACTGCAAATTGGGCCATGCAAACACAGCACACTGTGTGCTTTGATGAAATGGCTTTATCTATGCATGCTCAGATGCATGTAGAGAGATGACAAACTTAGTTTTGGACTACTTATCTAGAAAATGGTGTTTGTGCCTGGAGAAACAGCTTCCTAAATGGCACTGGGAAGTTCATGACGAACAAAGATCAAGGATTTAGGATATCCCTCTTTATGCATATTCCCACAGTTTGCCTCTTCACCTCTGCTCTCTATGTCATGTCAAGCTTCCCTGGTTGCTCAGATCCAACAGTGCACAGCACATGGTCAAACACTTCAAAGATCAGAGGTCTGAGTATGTGGTAGAGGGGATTTATGGGATTGAGACCCAACTGCAGAGTATAGGTAATCGGGCCACTTAAGTTTTCTGCTGGACACCTCAGAGCTGGACAAAGGCACTGCAGAGTCATCTCAAGGGGAGATGTGTTTACACAAAAAGGCTGCCTGTAGAAGTAGTGGTGTTATGGGGATAAGGCATAGTTTGAGTCCTTCAAAGCACTTCCCCTGCCTTGCTCTGCAGTGTGCAGGGAGGCACTGCTGCCAGCTCAGGTGAGGCAGCTCACTGCTGTCATAGACAGCGTTCTGCTCACCTGATGCACCCTCTTGCTAGCTCCACATAGTGGGTAGATCACTGCTGCAGGTCTTTGGCTCTGAGCTTGCCATTCTGCTTTACGTATTTCTATCAGCATGTCTTTAGTGTCTCCTCTTGGCTCAGCAAGGTGTCTGCCATGACGTATGGCGGTGTCTCAGTTTTGAGACTATATTATTACCGCGTTCTCTCTGGCCTGAATGTCAGGAGAGTATATTCCTTGATGGAGCCAAAATGCTGAGTGGTTGAAGGAGCTGTTCTTGTATGCATCTTTACTCTCTGCTGCCCGCTATATTTGGGCATTTTTTTTTCTTTTCCATTTTGTTTTGGAGCTGAGCCTCATGGATGGATCTAAAAGTAAGTGGCAGGAAAGAAAACCAAGCACTTCCTTTTTTAATCTTTTCTGGTAATCACGTAAAAGAAGGGAGGTAGTATTGACTATAACTAGGAAGTTGAGAGTGAAGAGACTGCCAGTGATCACAGAATCACAGGACAGCCTTGGTTGGAAGAGACCTCTAAGATCATAGAGTCCAACCATTAAAATCTACTAAGCCATCTTTCTGTGAATCACCTTCCCTTTTTCATTCAGTCCCATTCTGCTCCAAGAAGCCATCAACAAACTCAATAACTCAACAAAAACAAACCATATATCTGCTCGAGAACAGACCATTAAGTCTGTAGCATCCTGCTTGCGAGCTGTATAGCTATGGAT
The DNA here is from genome assembly GCA_028020825.1 of Podargus strigoides. Lineage (NCBI taxonomy): Eukaryota > Metazoa > Chordata > Aves > Caprimulgiformes > Podargidae > Podargus > Podargus strigoides. The sequence goes on along the minus strand of CM051641.1, from coordinate 3,775,000 downwards.
TGGTTCCATATAGTTAGGGATCCTGCCAAAGACTTTTCAGAAGTGACTAATGATTCTGTATGCATCAGTTTTTGGCACCTGAACACCCACCCCCTGAAAGTCTCATCCATTATACATACTGTTACAGAACAAGCAGCCTAGTCATGTCATCAGGACAGTGCTCTGATTTCCAGGGGGAACAGTTTAAGATTTTCCCCTCCTTGTGTTTGCTGAGAGCATTCCATAAATAGTGCTGCCCCAATGTACAAACCCTCAGAATTCATCTGGATATCTGTATGGCCCTTATGGTAAATTCAGTGTTAGGGTCATGCAGACGTTCATTTTTATTTTTTTTTCTTTTTTTCTCAGCAGAAGTGGCAAAATTTTATCTAAATGCCATTTAATTTTAAAAATATCCCTTCTTCTAAGTTGTTTGATACATATTTCTCTGGATTGCATAAATTTAGCTATTAAGAATGAAGCAGAGTGGGTTGGAGAAAACCAAAACAATCTTCCTTGCTCATCCTTTCACCAGCAAGCCAATGTTGTTTTGTACAGCTCTTTTTCATATGTTTTTCTAAATACCAGCCCTGCTGGAATGATTGGGAAATCCACCACTATGTTCAGCAGAGCCAGGAACATACCTCAGGTACTTTGAACCCACTTCTGTAGATGCAGGTATTCTGGCATGACAGAAACAAGAAGAGTCTGACCCATCTTCCTCTGTTCTAGCTTTACTACCAAACCCAGATATAGGTCTAGAAAGTTGAGGACTTGAGTAGATCACTCTGCATGCCAGGAAACTCATGGCTTTGAGCTGTCTTCTGGCCAGCCTTGCTGCTGTTGCTGCTGCTGTGGACAGGGCCTGTGGGTGTGTGAGGGAAGCCGTTGCCTCCCAGCAGCATCTGTATTGACACTAAACAACATTGCTCCCCTGTGATCCACAAGCCCCAGCTCTCAGAACCCTCTGCCTGGCTTACAGCTGTTTCTTACATTCTAGACTTTCCATGGTAGGAGTAAACTCGTGGTGTGTCCTCCTTCCCTGGGATGGTGGATTGTGGTTTTGCCCATGCTGATGAGATGTCCTGAGCCCGCTCTGGCTGGTGTGAAACTGTGGAGCCTGGAAGTCATAGTCCATTTTGCAGCAAAGTCAGTCTTGTGCTGCAAGAACATTGTTACACTGAGTGAAAGATCTTCAGACATCTCAGAATAGACTTCATTAGTTAGGTCTCTTACCTAAATTTAATGAGGGGCGGCCGGTGTTTTTCCAAAGCCAGTTGATAATTATCAGCTGAGCTTGACATTTCTGGTAATGGATTAATACAATGTATTGTACTCTGGAGGGGACCTTCTTTGCAGAGAAGCCAGTTTCAGTTTCAAGTGGAAGATAATACCCACCATTATTTCTAGAGACGTTTTCATTTAAAGTCAAAGATAACTTCAAATATAGTTCCAATTCTTGCAAATCTTTGGTCTTCTGCCTGGTTAAAAATATAGTTATTTACTTAACTTTGTGATTAAGCTGAAAGCATCTCTTCTCTGTAGAAGAGTTGATGCCTTTTGGGGAGATACAGGTTGAGTTCTGAATATCGGTAATTCTTTTTATAAACTCCTTTCAATGAAATAGATTTGAAAAACACACACATTGCACTTCTTTTTCCTGGCCACAAATCCTGCATGCTCTGGTCTGCAGATCATGTCTGGTCTCTCATCTCCTGTATGGAACTGTGTTGTTTGGCTGATGGCTTAATTTTGATCCTTCTTCCAGTAGTGAGAACAGAAGGAAACTCTTCTAAAAGGTTAGATTATTGCCATGGAATGACTTTTGTGTTTGTTTTTTGTTGTTACTGTTCATGATATTCAGAAAGACCCCAAGGCTGATAGCTACAAGGGAATTTTAAAGTTCAACTTAAGCAAAATAAATGTTTCAGTGGGAGGAATGTTTTGATTGGAAGTGGATAAAAACTTACCAGATAATTATGGAAAAAATGGCTGTCCTATGCTCTTGCCAAGCTACTATCTATTTATACCAACTGCTGAACTGCCCTTGCTGGGATCTCAAGGCTATTGAAAAGCAAAGACCAAGGAGTCTTAGCAAAGCATAAGGTATATAGTTATTCTTATAATATTTGAGATGAAAGTATTAATGTTTTTAAAAACTCCATTGACTTTTGATACTCCAAGATATCTTCACTAGATAGTTAACAATAAAACATTTTTCTGGTTTTGGGTGGTTATTTTTGCATGAGTTTTCATTGCTGCTGTGTTCAAGCACTGTGGTTGCTTTTTTAAATACAACTATTTCCTTGAAATTTCTGCTGGCCCAAACTGAAGGCTCTTGGGCCAGGAAGGAGCCAAAGGACTTTGTGCAGCTCTGGCTGATCTTCTTCTGCTTTCTGCAGATGTATTGGCTCTCTCCCTGCCTGAGAAGTTGGGTCACCAATCTTCATTCTCAACCAGCCTTTCTTACTGCCTCCACTTCATGCTGTCCCCATCGGTTCCTTTTTGTCTTCTCTCTCTCCAGTATTTTCCTGTTCTCTCCTAAATCGTCCTGCTCTCCAAACTGATACGCCTTTCCCTTCGTCCATGCATCACACACTGCTCTTGTGCTTCGCTGCTTCCCTACTCCTGTTTCTGTCTTACCTACCTAGACTGTAAACTCCCTGGGGTCCTGCTACTCTGTAGGTATTTGTAAGGATTGGTTTTTAGGTTACTGCCATAGGGATACACAGAAATATACATTATCTGACCTGTTTGTTCCAGTGTGGGCCATGAGGAGGTAAGTGCTCAAAGTACAGGTAGATAGGTCCCATTTATCTACATTAATGCTTGGCTACATGCTCATTAATCCTTGGTGCAGTAGGTCCCACCGTAGAAAGTGTGATTAATAACAACAACAATAATAATTTATAAAGATTTTTATTTTAAAGGGAAAAAACAGAATCTAAAAGTGATGAATTATTGTTCAGATCATAAGGCTGAAAGTTACACTGAAATTAAAGTTGAGATAAAGTTTTTAATTATTTACTGTTCTGGTTTTGACTTTCGACAAAGGTTTGTTTCTGAGGTCATGGTTTACATCTGAAGCCACCACCAACAGAGGACTGTTCTCGTGGCCACCCACTGGCTTAGTCATCTATCAATGGGAAAGGGAACAATTTTGAATATGATGTTGCATCCTGCAGAATTTCCTTGCTGGAGCAGAAGGACAGACCAAGTAGTGCACTGCAAGCTGGGGTCCAGCACTCTTTTTCTCTGTAGTAGCCTGACCATGCTTTCTCCATCAAGTAGGCAGAGAAAGCAGAACAGTGCCTCCTGAGCTCAGCAATCTGATCTCACCCCTGCCAGTCCTGGGATCAAGGGGTCTTGAAATGTTTTCTGAAGTACATCGGTGCTTCCTTGCTGCAGACTTCAGCAGGAGAAGCAACAAGAGTCACTCTGGTGTGCAGGACTTCTAAGTATGTATGGGAACCCTTGCTAAAAGGGAGGGGAGAGATAAAATCAGATGTGCTAGCAATAGTGACTACATTTTCTTTTCCTGCTCATGTCCCTGAACTATTGCAATATTTAAATGTTAGCTGCTCCTTCAGGGGTTTTTTTGACCTTAATATTTTTCAAGCTGAGGATTAGAGCAAGAAGATTCCTATTGTTTCTGAGCTGTGCTGCTCTAAAGCAAATAGGGCGTGCACCTCCGCTGCACCAGCCCCTTCCTACCCACCTCCCTTTGGTGCCTAATGGCTGTAAAGCTGCGTGTTATCTCACACTACAGGGATGAGGGACCTGCTCTAGTCAGTTTGGAAAAATAATCGACTTTGGACTTATGATTGGCACTGTGACAATCATGTTTGCTGACTGACTTTCCCTGACAGGAAATGAACATTGTAGAAATGATGTGGAAGTGTTATTTTTTTAGCATTTCAAAACATAGGCTAGAGAGAGAAAGAAAAGGGATTGCATCAGGGAAAAAAAGAAAGAAAATGACTACCCTCAAAATTTTTCTTGTAATGTTTGCGATGTACCTTGGAAGCTGGGAAATTAATTTTCTTTTTCTAACGCTATTTGCCAGACTGACACAAATTGTGCCTGTCTTTTCTCCTGTGTTTCAGTGGCAAAGGAGCCAGTGTAGCCCAGTTTCTTAGCATTCGCTGTGCATGCAGCTTCTTTGATAATATTAAGAGTGATGTGTGCAGCTCTGGAATACTATTTAGCTGCAGCAGGTAGGAGAACACATGTCTTCTGGGAGAACTTGACAACTGCTTTGTTTTTAGGTTTTTTGGAAAAGCTCTTATCTAAGTGTAGTGTTAAATATATATATATTTATATATATTTAAATGGCAAAATTTTAAAAGTGAATGTGGTTCAGATTCCCAGCCAAATGTGGTTCTGGTCCTGCAAATGTTCAACACGTGTACCCTGTGTGTATAGTGGACGTGACATTAACAAACATTTTGATGTCTTTAAAAATATTTTTGGACCATGCTCCTGAAGTCAGTGAAACTTTCTGTGCATGTGCAATTGCACATTGGGTAAATTGGTTTTGATCCAGAAGATTTTTGCATCCTACTTTTAAGCCTAAATGAAAGCAGGCTACATAAACTGTACAGGAAACAGAGGTACACACCAGCCTAACTAAAATCACATATGTTCAGGCAGAGGCTTGTGTCTTTAGGATCTCTCTATTGTCATTGGAGATAAAGACATTACTCCAGAGATGATTTGAAGCACTTATTTAATTTAGGTACTTTGGGAGACTAGTCTTCTAATTTAGGTGCAAAAAATCAGGTGGTGTGAATAGCCCTCCCTGCTTTAATTCCTGGATGCAAGTCCTCCAGAAAATGGCTGTTGCTCTGTAAATAAATGATGGGAGTACTAACAGCACTGGTGGCTCCATCAAGGACTTTCTGCACCCCCGGCAAGCTAATTAACCTCCCCATCTCCCTTCTGTGACATGAGCTTGCTGGGCTCTGCGTGGCTTTCATGAACTGTGCTCGTTAATATTGCCAGCACACCCTCAGACCCTGGGATAAAAGGTGGAGGAGAGGAGGAAATATTTTTACAGCAGACAGCACTTGATTTCTCCCCTTTTATGGGAGGTGTTGAGCACAATTTGTGAGCACTGGGCAGGACGAGGGACATGTGTAAACTCATCTTGTGAGCGGGCAGGACCTTGATTCCTGGACGTGGTGGCTGCAGCTGTCCTGTGTGAGGCTTTTCTCTAAAAAGAGTAGGAAAACACAGCTTGGGTACACCACCTTACCTTGGCAAGCCAGACAAAACCTGTCCATGAGTCCCTGCCCTATGCTACTGCTGGACACAGGCTGTGTACCTGGGGAGCCCTTTAGCACACTGCGTGCGAGAGGTGCCAAGGGAACAGATGACTTTGCTCTGCAGCTGCATCTCTCATCTGCACAGGGACAACGCTAATGAGTTTGGTGTCTCTGCTACAGCCTCTGGCATGAGTTTGTCTGCAGCAGAAAAAGATGGTGGCCACTGTTGAGCTGCAGTGGCACTGAAATCTGAAACATGCTGGGTGGGGGGCACGTTGAAATTCATCTCTCAGTACTGCAGGCTTGAAAATTAAGTCTTTTACTCTTGGAAGTCCCCTGAGCAGAACAGATTTCGCACCCAGTAGCAATCCTTACTGCAGAGTAGATGGGGAGTTGTATTTTTTTGCTGTTTTCTGCCTCCCAAACTTTCATTTTTGTCAACTGACTGCGAAAGGTGTTGGTTGTCTCTGTAGCGGCATGGGCAGACTCATGCTGAAAGACTTAGCTCTCCTATGAAAAGATGAGTGGGAGGACTGGCACAGAGTTGAGCTTGATTAGTATTGAGCATAAGTATTTCCTTGACAAGTCTTTGGCACGTTTGTGATTACTTACCTCTTCTCTGTGCCAAGTCCTTGCAAGACATGTACTGAATGTCCGATGCCAAACAATCTTTTAAAATATTAATCACTAAGAAAGCACATAAATTCGATGGTGTGTATGTGTTATTTGATCTAAAACAAAACCACTTTGGGCCACACTTGGTCTCTTGTTTTCTGTGGTTTAGAGGTTTGGTTTGTTTTTTTTTTTTTCTCCCTATAAACCACTTATCCATGCAGACCAGATTATGGCTGGCCCTTACTTGTGTGTAAACAGGTGCAATTCTGTCATTAACCTTGTGCTACAGCCAGCTTAATTCCCAGTCTTGGTGCTAGCATGGATGGCAAGAATGAGTGGAGCTGGAAAAGCCTGCTGAGTCAGGGCTTTCATGGGTCACATGGTACCTGCACCACCAGTAACTTCTTGCTCCTGCTCTATACCTGAATAAGCTGACCCCAGGTGACAAAGGTGCATAAGGCCCTTTCTTTGCAGTTGTATCTGAACAGAAGCAAGGATGGCAGGAATGCCCATCGTCTTTATTTTGCTGTTGCTCTTTTTAGGGGTGAGGTTTGATCAGATATCTGAGCCTGAGAAAAGGTTTACAAGTGGCAAAAGATATAGGACCTCTTTTGTCCTTTCCTTTCTTAAACAAGCAGCATTCCTGCTTTACCTGCCCTGGCCCTGACTCTCACCTGGTGTGTTGGTGGATTGGTTTGATACTGGCTTATCAAAAATAAAGACGTTTTCTGATGGTTTTACATGCAAGGGAAGAGACATCTTGTGAAATCTCACCATGAGCCTTACAGCTGAGCAAGATTTACTCTGGTCAGATTGCATCATATGATCTTTAAGCCTGGGAGGGTAGCAGTTCGGACAGAATCTCAACTTTGTAAAAAAAATAAAAATAAAAGGCTGAAATGGGGAAGGTGATTCTTCCTTCACTGGAAAGGAATGCATTCACTGGACATGGCTAGTAAATAGAAGACACCAATAGTTTTACTTCTCTTTTCATTCAGATCAGCTGTATCTCTCTAGCACTTCTTGATGATGAGATCTGAAGGCAGGAGATCCACCTGACCTGAAGCACATACAGCCATACCAGAGTAAGAGGGTGAAACCTGCAAGCAACTGACCCAATTTGGAGAGTGACTGAGCTGCTGCTCCCTGTCATGATTCATTAAAACCAGGGACAGTTACTCCGACGCCTTCTCAGAGTCAAGTGGCAGGCACTAGGGCTTGAAAACTTTGGGGCCATGGTGTGCTACCTGCACAGACAGTGAGCAAAGTGATGTAGATCATGTGTTCTTATATTGCTTTTCATGTCTTCCCATTCTTCCTATTTTAGAGGTGATATTCAAATGTAAGTTCTGCACGCTCTTTGCCCATGGATCCAGTTCCTCTGGGGACACAACAGAAATCTCTAGCGTATTCCCTTTATTTCTGCTCTCTGAGCTCCTTCATCCCGTAGATAAGACCTTTTGCTTCTCTGTGTGTGCAGTTCCTCTCAGAAGATATGAAGCCATTTCAGCCTAGTTTTGTGAGACAAGTGCAAATTATGTCACTGAAAAAGAGAATATGGATTACCCTGCCTTTGTCATCTGACAGAGTCTGAAGTCTGCCAAAAAGTCTCTGAATTTCCCTTTAAGTAGGAGAAGTCATCCTGATTAAACCTGCCTTTCTCCTTTTGGCCTAAGAAACCTCAGGCTCTCTGAATCTCACTTCAGTTCACACTGATGATGTAGAAGCAGCTACTACTTTCAGGGAAAATGCCTTCTTATTCACTTTCAAAATGTGCACATTTTGAAATTCATTTTTGTTTGGTTTCAGGACAAAATCCAGGGTTTTCAAAATATCACCTTTCCAAAAATTGAGTGGGGCAAAATTTCTAAAATTTTTATTTCAAAGCCCAGAAATTTTTCAATTTCGTACTTTCACTTGTATTTCGTTTTGATAATTTTTGCTATTTTATGACCTGACAATAGCAGTACTCAAGTCATATGTACTGTTCCTGTTAATTTTTTGTAATGTAATAGTAGAAATCTATTGTTTTTACTTTTTGCCTGGGGATAACTTATCACTATGTGGGACTGAAAATGTATAATAAACTTTTCAACTACAATTTGTAATATTTATTTGTATATTTTAAAATTAAAAATTAATGTATCTCATGTAATATCAATTTTAAAACAATGCCATTTTTGATCAGAAAATGCTGCAATCTGAAATTTTGATGAAGCTTACTTCCTTGTCCTCTCTTTAGAAGCTGCAGTTCATAGACATAGGAAATCCATCCCTATGGTATTTTACAATTTGATAGTTTCTTTGGTTCTAGACACTTCTCAGTTTTGCTTGAAGATTACTGATGCAGTTAAATGGAGATAATGCACATCTGTTTTGAGCAAATATTTGACTAGGTCTTTCTAGCCAACCCTCACACAATAGGTCACTGCACACTTTTTGTTTAGCTCCAGTACCATTACTAAAGCTGCTGTAACAGCAAGGTGATTCTTTCAAAATGTAGTTCCCATGATGAGGTGAGAATCCCAAACCAACTCATTTTGGAAATGCAGTTGTCTTATTTGCTGCCAAGAAATGTATACTGACTTCTAAGTTAAGTGAGATTAGGACACACTCAGGTTGTAAAGTAAACTTCAGGCTGTCAAGGGTGATGGAGTCAACTAATACTGTGGTTCAGCTGTGGGATATAGCTGTTCACTTTAAGTGGAAACCTGGGCGTATATCTTGTCATATCATATTTAGGTCTGCAGACCTCTGCTTTTCTTTGGGACTAACTCTGAAACACTAGGTTTGATCATAGAATCATTTTGGTTGGAAAAGACCTTCAAGATCATCAGGTCCAAGTGTTAACCTTGCACTGCCAAGTCACCACTAAACCATGTCCCTAAGCTCCACATCTACATACTTAAATACCTCCAGGGATGGTGACTCCCACAGTCCCCTGGGCAGCCTGTCCTAATACTTAACAACCCTTTCAGAAATTTTTCCTAATATCCAACCTAAATCTCCCCTGGCACAACTTGAGGCCATTACCCCTTGTCCTGTCACTTGTTACCTGGGAGAAGAGACCGATCCCCACCTCGCTACCCCCTCCTTCCAGGTTGTTGTAGAGAGCAATGAGGTCTCCCCTCAGCCTCCTCTTCTCCGGACTGAACAACCCCAGTTCCCTCAGCTGCTCCTCATCAGACTTGTGCTCCAGACCCTTCACCACCTTCATTGCCCTTCTCTGGCCGTGCTCCAGCACCTCAATGTCCTTCTTGGAGTGAGGGGCCTAAAACTGAACACAGTAGTCAAGGTGTGGCCTCACCAGAGCTGAGTACAGGGGGACAATCACTTCCCTAGTCCTGCTGGTCACACCGTTTCTGATACAAGCCAGGATGCCATTGGCCTTCTTGGCCACCCAGGCACACTGCTGGCTCGTGTTCAGCCGGCTGTCGTCCAGCACCACTAGATCCTTTTCTGCCAGGCAGCTTTCCAGCCACTCTTCCCCAAGCCTGTAGTGCTACATAGGGTTGTTGTGACCCAAGTACAGGATCTGGCACTTGGCCTTGTTGAATGTCGTACAATTGGCCTCAGCCCATGGATCCAGCCTGTCCAGATCCCTCTGCAGAGTCTCCCTAACCTCAGGCAGATCGACACTCCCGCCCAACTTGGTGTTGTCTGCAAACTTACTGAGGGTGCACTTCATCCCCTTGTCCAGATCATTGATAAAGATATTAAACAGAACTGTCTGCAACAGTGAGCCTTGGGGAACACCACTTGTGACTGAATGCACGAATGGGTTAATGATTAAAAACACTTCAGAATGCCTTGCTGAGACTGAGGCATGACTTTCTTGCTAAAATTAGCCGTGCTTGAGGGTATGAAGGGGGGAGGGGAGAAAAGACTGGAATTAGTTGCAGTAAGTCAGTTTTGGGTTAAATCCAAGTGAAATCCAGTGAAGTATTTCTGTAGCTTTGTGTTTTCCAAGGGCTGTACGTTGCTTCTTTGGACAAATTAAGTATTGCAATTCTTTGACATCTCCAAGATCCCCAATTAAATTTAAAGGGTCCACTGCCTAGATGAAGGCATTTCCCTCTCTGATATCCTTCCAGCTGCTTGACCCTGCACCACTTGAGCAGGGGCTGGTTACAGATTGAGTCACTTGCCTGGGAGGAGCTGTGACATTTCAAGCCCTTGGCAGGAGGAGAGGAGCTGGCAGACTTGGGAGTGATTGTCAGTCTCTGCCTTCATGTCATGTGCTGGAACTGCCTTGGCTGGTGCTTATGGGTGCACAGCCCCAGCCAGAGCCCTTGATGGGGTGCCCCAGCCTCAAACAGCCCAGGGCTGCAGGGAGAGCCTGCAGTTCTGGCTCCTGAAAGCTGGGATCCCCCCAGGCCTGGAAATCTTCTCACTTCACCAGCAATGCCATGTCAGGGCAGAGATAAAAAACCACCCCCTCTGTCCGCCCCCTGCAAGTAGGCTAAGTGCTGATCTCTTTCATGTCTCTGATGTCTTATCACATTTCAGATACTGTCACTACACCCAGCTGCGTTATTTTCAGTGGAAATACCTAAGGAGAAATGAGAACAGTTTTGGTAAAAATAAATATCCAGAACTCAGCCTCCTTTGCATTGCAATGTGATGGGGTTTGGAAAGAGTAAAAAGATGTGTGAAAGAAAGAGCTTGTTTATGCAGGAAGCTGCTGTGAAGCAGGATAAACCAGGCTTCACAGCTCTGTGCTGCTGTGCCTGAGCTGTTTCCAGTGTTGGAGTTAGTCATTTGGAAACCACCTGCAGTGTAAAAAACCAACCTTTCTACTGAGGCTTTCTCTGCAAAACTCTCACCAGTGCTGTCATGAGACAGGCAGCACTGTTCCCTAGCCTCTCCATGGTGTGCAGACTTTCTCACCCCTTTAGCCAACATCTAGTTCAGTCAATTAAAAATTATTTGTGCCTTCCTGAACTACATGGTTGGAGTGCATATGTGTGCACATACTTTGCAAGTCATTTGCAGCTTATAGTGCCTCACAGATGGAGGATGCTGCTGTATATCTGCAGAATAGGAATATAGTCCATGATAAACAAGGGAGACTGAGCTAGGGCTCAGACAGATGGAAGCTTGATTGCAACTCTTGCTGCACCTACGTTCTTCAGAAGTGGCCTCCTGTTGAAGAGGGTCCTGTTTACGAAGGTCTGGTGGCCACAGCTGGGCATATTGGCTGTTTGCAAGAAGTATATACGCTGCAGTGTATATAGGGTCTTCCTTCAGTCTCTGGAAACCTCCATGGCTCTTCCATCTGCTTTTCCTGGTTCTTCAGAGCCTTGTGAAAATGACAGGGGCTGACTAGCTAAATAGATGCTTGATAGAATATACTCTTCTATCCACAGACCACTCTTCAGTTTGCACTCTGCTTTTCAATAGACTTCCCACTACCTTTGTGGTATTGACCTGTGAGCAGGACCCCATGTGATAAGCAATATATGTGCTCTTACCCTTGTGAACTAACTTACCTCTTCTGGACGTGGATGCGCATCCCACTTTTTTCCACAGGGGAAGGATGTTTAAGCACCCAAAATGCTCTAAAATCACTGTAGCCTACCTGGAAGCAGTTGGGGTTCGCTTGCTGTGGTGAAGTGAGTCTCTGAGGTCAACTTGCAGTGGCAAATGGATGGTGAGCCCAGCCATACCAGCTGTTCTGATGATTGCGTGTCAGCATTCTCCCGAATTGCTGTCTTTCAGACAGCAGTTACTGAGTTACTGCTTTCAGAGATGCCGGCCAGGAGATTGTTACACCAGAGACCCCATACACATCGGTGGGACCAAGGACACTCTCTTTGGAAAGATGGAGCACCTGAATAAATAACATATGTTTCTTTTACATAAAATTGCTTTTCTTCTCCAGGTGGTTGAATGTCTTTCAGGGTGCAAACCAGAGAAGTTTTGGTCTTTGACTAATCCCCGGAAACCTGGTAGAAAACAGAACAAAGTATTGCGTTGTACTCCAGAAACAAAGCAGTGACAGCACTGGTATCTCCCCTCCTACTGCAGCAGTTTCTGTGAGAAGCTAAATAACATTTACCAGATTTGTACGTGTGTCTCTAAGGAATTCTGAAAACATTTTTAGAAATACCTGTCCCTATTTCGATTATCTCTCTTCAGCAAGTAGCACTATTGCTACTCAGTGGGGTCTGAAACATTAATGACGTTTCCCAGCAGGGGCCCAGATAGATGAGGCAAAGTAGAAAGAATTGGTTTAGCCATGGAAAAAAGTATTGAAATCAGAAATCTCAAAGTTATGCTAAGTTTTGTAATTCTATTAGTTAATTTAACACTTCATTTAACAACTGTTAATCAGTTTTTTGAAAATAATTATTCTCTCTAATTAGAAACACTTAATATTATATTGGTATTCTTATTTAAACCTCATGGTTATCTTTCAGTTGTGAAAACTGTAAATTTAACCCTTAATATTCAACTAAGATCCTCACCATTTTCAGTATAGTTTTATAATATGGCTATTAGATGTGATGTGTAATTAATATTCTGAAATGAAAATGACCATAGATTTATCTGTGAAGCCAAAGAAGATCTTTCAGATATGTGTAGTTGAGATAACTCATCCTGTATTTTTTGAACTTGAGTGAGCTTTCTAATAGACTTTCTCAAGTTTCAGATAAAGTTAATCATTTAAAACTTGCTTTCTCAACAGGATATTATCCTATCCTACCCTACCCTGCCCTATTTCCTGGTCTCAGAATGTAATAATGGAGTGTTTTCCAGAAGTATGTTGAATGTACTCTGTTTACTAACACTGAACTAACACTTGTTATTGGAAGTTTGTTCTTGCACTTATCCTCCCTCCCCATGGGGAAGACTGTTTGAACTGTTCAGTTTCTAAATTGCAGTAGCTTTTTCCCCTTTTATGCTACATGTACCTGTCACTTGGCATTTATTTAGGGAAAGGAAAAATGACCGTTGCAGAATTGTACCTTTCAGTAGGAGCCTAATTTCTGAGGTCTGCAAGGGTTGAATGTCTCGGAGCTCCTACTTGCATGTTAGACCAAACTGAAAGAAACTTTCTTTTCCCACATAAGTCAGTCTTTGTTCTTGTGCAACAAACTTCTACTGTGCCTAGGAGCTGAATTTGCCAACCTAACAGGAGCAACCAACTCTTTAAGAACAAGATTCTGCAAAATGCTTATTGTCCTAAGCTTGTGGGGAAAAGGGCAAGTTGTAGATGCTCAGTATTTAACAGGGTGAATTCTTACTGCCTTTAATGCACCTGCCCATGTGGTTGGCTTCCCCCACCCCCCCAGTAAATTTTAAGGCTTTCTATCTCAGTATCTCATAAATACATTATTAAGAAGTCAGGTAGATTCTCTTCACTGAGTTCTCCTGAATTGCTGTGGAGAATAAAACATACTGCTTTACTGCTGCTGCATAAAGCTGTGGGCCTGGAGGCATTCGATTCTATCGTGTTGTTCACCCCCTCATAAAGGGATAAGAAAGCAGAGGAGGGAGTACAGACTCTTGCAGTTCTATCCAAAGCAAGAGAGACTGAAGGAGCATCTGGCAGCACTAACCTGAGATGTGCAGATCAATTGCTTGCTGGCTATTTCATTCTTATCTAAAGAATAAACCAGTCCTGAAATTACTTGGGCTTAACACTGAATTGTTAATGAGCTTGTTGACATGAAGTTAACAAGATTTGAAAAGGCGACATATGGACTAAGATATGATAAGGACAGGATGTGTCTCACTCACAGAAATACCAGGAGATAGTTATAACACTCAGCGATGATATGGAATTTCTTGAAAGCATGCCATGTCTTTTTACCACCTACTTCTTTGCAAAGAGAGGGGTCAGGATAATATCCCCAGAGGAGATCACTCCTTCCATCCAGCTGTTTCACAAAGGGAAGGTGGTTGGAAACAGACCTATTCCTGGAAGTCCGGAAGTTGTCTTGGCTTCTAGCTATTTTTTTTTTCTTCTGATCTACCTTTTAGTGTAACCTGGTCTGCATTAAAGATATATATAGAATCTTTGCAGTGCTCATTTTTCGTACTTTCTTCTTCCTCAATTGCAATGCTGCTGTGCATCTATAATGTAACATTTGTCATAAGGCTTGTCATAAAGTTTTGGGTTTTTTTTTTCGAAAAATGTTTAGATTCTTTTTTTTTTTTTTTTTGCTAACCTTTTATGAATACTAAGTTTAATACAGATGCAAGGGGTATGAGACATGGAAAAATTACCTCTCTCCATTGATGTTAATTTTAGGGCATATATTTTATTCGAATCTAAAGTGTCCCATCACATGCTTTGATGCCATTTGGAGCTTGCAGGTAATTCTTATGCTTTATGACAATGCTGCATCCTAGTACCTTTACAGTGTTGTCCCAGCGTTACTGATATTTATGGCCAAAAAAGTATCTTTAGGATTTCACTTTGGACTTTTTAGGAAGCAAAAATATTGTTCTGAACTTAAACCAAAAATACTGATCACCAGTAGAGCTTTCTTGGTTTTCTTGCCTATGTCTACATGGCTTCCTACAGTACTATATCTCTACTATATCCGTAGTCTGTAAATAGAAATTTACCAATCATGCCACTATAACTTTGATAATTAATATATATCCAAACCACCTTTAAGACCTGCTAGTAAATTTTGAGTCTTCCAGCACATAAATCTGCCACATGCTATATAGTTACTTTCCAAAATGGGAGAGACAGCACGCTTACAACTCACAATCATCCTTCCAGGCTAGCTAAGGTAAGAAGTTTCAAGATATGATTCATCATGATATATATGAGATTATGTTTTCAAATTCATCCTTGGCTCTGTCTCTTAACATTTTCACTAAATGCTGAGCTGACAGCTGGTGTCAGTGCAGAAGCTTTGCATTTTGCCTTACTGTGATGAGACTTTGCAAGATCTCTACCACAGTAGTAGTATTTTCCTTAACAAATAACTAATTTTAAAAAATTAGTGTTGTATGATGGAAGGTGCTGGAAAAATAGTATGTTCCTGAGAGGTAAAAAAATGAATGTTGGTAGAAACAGAGTCTGATATGCCACACAAACCATTCTGTACAAATTAGCTGCTACTTATCTGTCAGAAATACTCCTACACATTGGCTAATGAAGTCATGATTTGGGAAAAGGTGGAGAAATGAGTTATCTGTTTAGGCAGGTATAGATATAATTACTTGCCACAGAAAGCACTAAGCAAGTTTTAGTACATGTGTTCTCTCAGAACTTTGACCCTGATAATAACATTCTAAAAAAAGAGACAAATATGACGAGGGAAAAAAAAAATAATTGGAGACAAAATATCTCTTAGAATAGCAGTTCTGGTATTATTAATAAGTAATTACATCTTGACGAGGGACAAATATATAGAAAAATCATTACTAATTCATTTGGATCATTCAGCAACATTAAATATGATGGACCACAAATCCATGCTGGGTTTGTGGTGGCTCTGCTAGGGACAGATATTTTTGTGCTTTGGTTATTCCATTGCTTACTTGAAACCTTGCAAAAAATAATCTGAAGCAAATGGGATTTTTGACCTGAATTTTTTATTTGCCATTCCCATGTATTTGATGGCTGGTAGTGAAGACAAAATTCTGTGGGCTCTGCCTGACAGGTGTATTTCTCACCTTTCCTGAGCTTGGGATAGTTCTGTATAACACTCTGCAGTGGGTAGAAGTTCATCAAATCATTAGGGATGTTGATAGATTCAAAGAAGCAGTAAGGGACAGAGAAAGGACAGAAGATTTCTGGTCTTTCTGTTGATGTGGTTTGGAGCCCTCCTTTCTCTGTGGGACTGTTTGCTGTTCCCAGACACAGTCAGAGGTAGTTGCAAGTCTCCCTGTTGATACATGGACTCACAACTGTGTTTTTTTTCCTAGGCTTTTTTTTTTCCCTAAATTTAGCCATACATCAGTAATCTTGCAAAAAATTGGACATCATAATCGTAAGTGCTGAAGAAAGCTTAGCAGGTTTGAGTAAGCAGGATGTGGGTGGTAGACTTAGGTAAGTACTGCTAAAATTGCTTCAGAACAGATTTGGCATCTGCATTTGCTCATAGATTAGTTAGGATGAGTAACTTTGACTTGTGAGGTTGTTTAGGAATGTTTCATTTTAAAAAATTACACTAGGTGCTTAGGTCATATGATAACGTTTTATTTCCCTCATGGGATTACTGAGATCTTGCTGGTTTAAAATATATGAAATGAAAGCCCTGTGAAAACTGTTAGTGCCACATTGAGATCAATAAATCCTTACAACAAAGACCTATGCATCATGTAAGTTTTACTCAAAGACTGACAGATCTGTCCTTGGTATCCATCATCATAATTGTACTGACACCAATGTTGTTATGCTATTCTGTGTAATCTGAAGAGCTGCCTTTCAGATTAAGACTTGCATGATGTGTTTGCTGCTTTTCCTAAGCACAGTTTTTCTGTTGTGAACACTGAACTATCTGTATGAATTTTTAGTTAAATAAACTAAAAAAAAGTCTGTGAAAACCCTAGAGTTGTAGTTACTGATGCTGCTGCTGACACTTATTCATAGGCCCAGACGCACTCTGCTAGGTATTGCACAAACCTGTAAGAAGGAGCTTGTAATTATATTTTATAAATATGTAAAGGGTGAGTGTCATGAGGATGGAGCCAGGCTCTTCTCAGTGACATCCAATGATAGGACAAGGGGCAATGGGTGTAAGCTGGAACATAGGAGGTTCCACATAAATGTGAGGAAGAATTTCTTCACAGTGAGGGTGACAGAACACTGGAACAGGCTGCCCAGAGAGGTTGTGGAGTCTCCTTCTCTGGAGACATTCAAAACCCACCTGGACATGTTCCTGTGTGACCTGATCTAGGTGTTCCTGCTCTGGCAGGGGGATTGGACTAGATGATCTTTTGAGGTCCCTTCCAATCCCTAACATTCTGTGATTCTGTGATTCTGTAATTGGAAGAAGGAGCTTACAATCCAAGGCTAAGATGTCAATAGCATATTGAGGAGCCTAGGGAAACAGGGAGGCAAAGTAGATCAGCATGATGCAGTGACCTCAGCACACCAAGAGCTCAACTCTTAACATATTTTGTAGACATCAGGCAAGAGAGTACTGCCAGGAGTCATATGAGGGATGTCTTTTGTTGGCTTTTTTTTCTAACAGCAACAGAAAGCATAGAAGGTGCTTCCATGAAAATCTCAGTGGAAAATAAAAATAGTATATTGGTCTGGGTGGTAGTAAGATACGGCTACTGATGCAGAGATGGTAGGGAAGGAGTAAGCTACAAAGGGCTTTGAATTTCTATTGGATTTGAGAAGGCTACTGTTTAGCAAAAGCTAGAAATAGTAGCTACCTGAACTCAAGGGCTAAGTGTGCAAATACATTTATGAATCATATTTCTTTGAATCCAGCTAGTTCAGTAATAAGAGTCAGGTAAGAACTTTTTGCCTGGATTCTGCTTAGAGAGACCTACCTTCCAGATAAATTGAAGATATAATTCAATGTAGTGATTTGATGCTGAACATGACTAGAGTAGTGATGCTTGTAGAGGAGGTCTCCTTCCATTTTTCCCAATTTAATAGATGAAAAAAGGGACATTTCTACTCATGTTTCAAAACTGGGATTCAGTGTTTGAAGTGTCAGTGGTATATAGCTCTTACTGTAGAAAGTTCTTGTGGTGCTCTGACAGAGCTCAAATCTTACTCTTAAGGCATAAGGCAAAGTCTGGTCCCCTGAGGTTTTTCGTGTTCCGAATGTAGGCTGATTGAACTCTTGCAAATGCTTGCCATATTTTGGTGTATGACAAGTTGTTCTGGAAATGCTCTGAGTACATACTTATCACAAACAAAACAGCCATGAGAATTTTTAAAATAAATTACTGAATCTGTGCTTTATGAGGGCCATTTACATTAGAGAAGTGCTGACTGATCTTATGCCAAAGCACTCTCTTCTGGACTATTAGCAAAATAAAAGGTTCTTATGTTTCAATATCTATGGTCTAGTTAAAGACATCAGGCTGAAATATGCTGGAGTTAGATATAGCCATAATATTTTCATATGGGATCCATCAGTCAGAAAGTGCATGGGCCTCAGGAAATGAAATAACAAGCTTAGTAATGGTGGGAGCTTAGAGGGAGAATATGGTTAATGTAATTAGAAAGAGTTTCGATCAAGGAACAAGTTCATCTTACAAGTATTCTTCCACAGAGAAAGCACTTTCCATGAATGACTTTTGCTGCCCTGGCTTCTTGATCTTCATGCAAAATTAACTAAGACTTGTCAAAATTTCATGGCCTATAAACTAAGCCACTTCAGTTTAATGTCACCCAGATGAAATATTGAAGTGTGATCATGGCACTTGGTAATAAACTATCAATTTAAAAGAATGGGGGGGGGAAACCTGTGGTGCTGAGGAAATAAAAAGCAATTAAAAACTATATATAAAAGAGGAATCACAAGAAGGAATTAAGCTTCCAAGGAATGACAGAGAAACTCAAGAAAATAATTGAAGGAAGAAATGTCATTCTAACCTTTAAAAATATTAAAAAATTAATATACCCGAAATATCAAAACCCACTCCTGTAAACAAATCTATATCAATGGGCCTTCATGTCTGTCTTCAGAGTGCTCTTTAAACGTGCAAAGCATTGATCTGGTGGCCTAAGGAGGACCTAAGAGATGATGTGTGATCAATTTACAACCATAGGGAGAAGAACACTGAAATTTCCAGATCTTCTTTTCCTTCTGGATTATGCTTTGGATTACATATAATTTATAACCTAGGACAACACCTGGGAAGTTCTTCAAGAAATTATACTCTGAAAAGCTTGTTTATAGCTGACACAAATCTATTTAGCAGGCATGTTTGTCATATTTACTCATGTTCCTGCACAACTGAAAGGTGTTGTTAGATGTAATACAGCTGCTAAACTCGAAACAGCTGCTTGTTGCTCTTGTAGCCTGCATGGATCCTAGCTGGTAAAATGTAAATGACTGACTGATTTAATCATAGAATCATAGAAACATAGAATAGCCTTGGCTGGAAAAGACCTCTAAGATCATTAGGTCCAACCATTAACCCAGCCCTGCCAATTCATCACTAAATCTAAGCACCATATCTATGCATCTCTTAAATACCTCTAGGGATGGGTACTCCATCACTACCCTGGGCAGCCTGTTCCAATGCTTGACAACCCTTTCACTGAAGAAATTTTTCCTAATATCCAATCTAAACCTCCCCTGGCACAACTTGAGGCTTGAGGCCATTACCCCTCATCCTATCACTGTTACCTGGGGAAAGAGACTGACTCCCACTTAATATAAGCTTTTTTTTTTTTTTTTTTTTTTTTTTTAAAAATGTGAATATTTATGAGTATATCATCATCTATGGGATCATCTTTGAACAATGGTCCCAAACCATCAAATACTGCCGGTGCTCCACCTCTGTCGTCTGGCAACTTGCAGACGAATTATGTTGAAAACCCGCTGAAAAGCAAGTTATAAATCCCTAGGTGATGCTGTTAGGTGTCACGTGGCATTTACAGAAGTTATGGATGTAACTCATTCATAATATAATATCAAACTGAAAAGAGCAAATGAGTTTGTGGATAAAAAAAATAAGGTATTGATTACCATAACAAATTAACAACTTGAAACCTGATATATGTCCTCTGAGCGTTGAGAGCTGTGAACTGGAACAGCCATGTATTACACATTAGCCTCATGAGATTTAAAAGCAATTGCACTACAAGAATAGCTAGTTATTAGAAGAGTTCTGTAAAAATGATTTTAATGTCATTTACTGCAGGGCTAGAACAATTACCATCCTGCAATCAAACTAATAGCTTTTCATTAATTAAGATAGTTGAGCAAGACCTTGTCTTCACAGTTTTGTTGCAGGAAATGATGCTGGGTGTATTTTCAATGGCAGACATACGGGAGACAATGTGAGCTATTGCAGGATGGTGGAGGGAGCTAAAAAGCACTTGGCACTTCCAGGGGCTTCTACATTGAGATGGTTAGACACTGGCTTTTAATGGGACTGGATTTGCTCTATGGAGTGGAAACTCGCAGGGTAAATGAGCCTAGAAGATCTGTGTGTATGCTGGGGGAAGAGGTTAGGTTAAATTCCTACAGATTAACCCCTTAAGGATGCCTCTATCTGCTTTGGCTTTTCCCTCCTTTCCTTCCCCCAGCATGATGGGTGAGATTTCACCATCTAATATAACAAGGCAACAATGGGAAAGTGCGCTAGTTGGAATCAGTGTCCATCTCTAGCAAGCAAGCTGCTTTCAGGATAGTACTTACAATAGTGCTAAACCAGTAGGAGCCTGGAAACTACAAGGGAATGAGGTGAATATTCATTCACATTTTTAAAGAACTTCTCTTTGACTGTACTCACACTTACTCCCTGTCTTGTTTATGCAAATATTTTTGTAAAGTAGTTTGTTGGCAACAGTATTTGTGGAAATTGAAAAACAGAGCAAATATTGCAAATGATGATAGATTTCTTTTTTTCAGATCCATAGCAGGGCTTGCAAGGAAAGCCATGAATTACATTCATAGTCACAGAACAAAAACGGATTGTTTGTTTATTCGGTAAACCAAAATGCTTTTAGTTGAAGATGCTGTAAACTTGCAAGATGTATTTTGCTGATCAACTTGAGAGAAAAATTCTCTGCAGAGGCTATCGTGACTACTTTACACTGCAGATATTGTGGTATTCTGCTGGACAATTTGAAAACAGAAAATAGCAGGTATGTTTGTGATGAACTGTTTAGCTCGTCTTATGAGTGATATAAATGATCCTTTTTGCTTGACTGGGTCTTGAAAGAAACAGCTGGTAGACCTATGAAGACAGGCAACCTCCCAGAAGCCAAGGGAGAGACTTTTTAGGTTTAGAGCTGAAATGGAAGCCATTTTGCCCCTTCTTTAACCCTGCAGTGGTGAGCTTTCACCAGGAGAAGGGAGGTGGCTCAAGGTGTTTGAAGGCAAAAATTGAATCCATAAGGAACAAAGTCATGTACTGCTGCCATTGTCAAAACAGTTTTGTGGTGAGTTCTGGGGTAAAGCGGAACATAATGGGGCTGGGAATGCTTGGGGATCCTTGGCTGGGTGGGATGTCTCTCTCTCTTTCCCCTTGACAAATCTACTGAACTACTTATCTGGTCTGATCGTGCTTGTGTGGAACATCTAATGCTAGAGTAAATTGTTGTCATATTGAAGTTGACAATGTGTGAAGATAATATTTCATATTATATGAACATAAGAATTACACAAAACCTCATTGGGAACCCTTGAACCTGTTGAAGACTACTGTAGTAACGTGCAGAGATCTAGGAAGAGCTGGGAAAGCTGCTGCTGTGGTTTTAAGAAGCTTAAATGCCCTGAAGTGTTTTTTATTTGGTGACATATGACAAATTGTTCTATGAAGGCTAGATGATTGCAACTACAAAATAAATTAAAGCCTCTCTCTGGGTGTCCTGCTCAATTTTGATATACAACATTCTAAATAGGAGTCTTGGCTGCCTGGAATGTGCAGCATTTAAAGAACCAATTAAAATTATAAAACTCTGGCAAAGTTTCCCATCAGCATTATTACTTCTTCACCTTTTACCTTGCATTTTGTATCTTTCCTTGTGCTTTATCTGTTGTAGATTTCTTTCTCATGCTAATTAAAGTAGGTTTAGTTCTTGATGTGTGGAGGTATTCATTAGGGTATCTGCTGGACCTCTGATGTGCCAATGGCTCTGCTCCATCTTGTTGGCTGGGCCACCACACCAGGGGTACGAGTAGTGGATAAGAAATGGCTTCTTCCCCTCTAGTTTGCCTCCACAGATGGTCCAGTCCCACTTCAGATTGCAAGAACTTTTTCAGATGACTTCAGCTGAATATGCTTCTGCCCCTGCATGAGTAGCATCATGTGCTATCCCAGTGTATAGAGAGCTAACTAATATCATTGTCTCACTTTCCTGTGGCTAATCCTCAATCAAAAAAGTTGCTGAAAGTGGATAAAAAGTTCTTTTTTGCTATTGGCTGCAATAGGAAATAGGGGTTTGAACAAGTCAGTTCACTGGAAGTGCTTCTTTTGTACTCGGAATTGATTTGGAATGGCAATTTAAGCAAGAGAGATTTTGGCACAGTAATATTCACATTTATACCAATCTCATAAGCTACAAGGGGAAAAGTGTGTTCTGGGTTTTTTTGGGTTTTATTTTATTTTTTTTTTTGGTAAAAGGATCACCTTGCTTTATTTTCTCAGTACAACCTAGGGCTACTGCAGAGTGGATGGGGCTTTGGCTGCAATATTAATACCCACATAGCATAACGATCTGGTTGTGCATGGTGAATCCCTGATATGGTGCTGCAGCCTTTGTAGATTATGTTGCTGGTTGGTAGAGTTGCCTTCCCTGTGAGAATCAAAGCATCCAGTCATTTCCACTTCTGGTGAGGAAATTAATATCCTATTCATGTAGCTGTATATTGCTTTTAATTGGTTTAGCATTAAACTATCAACTGCCTGAATGAAATGTTGTGGGGAAGTTCATTTCTAGAAGGCAGTTCGTGTCTGGACAATTACAGAATGCTTATTTCCATGTTATTGAATCACAGGAGGGAATATCTCATGTAGAAAACTGTATTTCCAGAGAAATTAATGACCCTTTAATAAAACAGTAAGCATTTTTTCTTAAATAAAATGGATGGCAAACATGGTACCACCAACTTGCATGGTAACTTATCTGCTCAATACAGTGGGTAACTATTTATGAATTGTATATGAGGAGCAATCAGGGAGAACTGGCAGCATAAAACATACAAGTATTATTTTTAACTTTATTGGCCCCTTCTTGTTAGAACAGAGGCTCTTTGGGATGGAAAGCCCCTGGAGGTGGGGGGTGTCTCCTTGTTGTGACCAGTTCAGACACATCAGACATCCTCCCCTGAACATGGGGCTGGAGGGCCAAATGAAAATGGCTCTGCCAGCTGCCATAGGGATGGTGGCTTCTGTTGTCCTTATCTAATGACAGCGTTGATGTGGAAGTGCCACATCTATGTGCTTGCTGAGGTCTGCAGCTGACAGTCTGGAGAGGACATGAAGGTATTGCAGTACTTTGAGTGATGATGAAAAATCCAGCTCCGTTCCAGAATTTTCCCTCTCAGTACCTCTTTTCCTTCTGCCCTCTGCTCAGATGGGGAATATCTCATTTTCCTCAAATATGGGTGGAGCAATAAAAAGGAAAAAGTGGCACCTTGTCCATGACTCCATCAAGATCTCATGAGCTAGACAGATGCCCGATATAACTGGCGTGTTGCTGGATCAAACTGTTCCCTGAATGTCTCTGGTGCTGCAGTAAATGATACTAGGAATTCAGTTGATATTCTGGTCAGAGGCAGTGTAATGCTTGTCCCTTGACATGATATCAGGATACAGTGCTGCTGAACAAGGTGTAAAGCTGCTGCTCAGACCATCTGCAGGTATTAGAGATCCCATGGCTCGTTTTGTAAAGTATGGAATATCTTGTAATCCTTGCCACATTTCAACATATCTAGTTACATGCTGGGAAACTAAATCTGTCTACAGTGTTTTTAATTCTACCGAAGAAGAAATACATCAATGTTATGTATTTAGAAGGGATCTTGACATAATCTGCTAAGGTGACTGGGACTCACAGGTCTGTGTATCTCACCTCAGTACTCTACAGTGATTCCTGTAATGTGTGTTCGGCTAAACCATGTCTGCAGCATAGTCTTGATTTAAAAACCTTTAGAAATGGAGAATCTAGCACATCTCCCGACCCCCACCCCAGCCTTGTCCCACTGGTTAGTATTTTCACTTTTAAAACCATGTGCTTAATTCCTGATCAGCCTCAGCTTCCAACTATTATTTCTTGACATGCTTTTCTCTGGTAGATTAAACAGTCCTCTCCCACCTGGAAAAGCTTCCCCCAGAGGTCCTTAGATACTGTAATCCAGTGATGTCTGAGTCTTCTTCCTGGCAAGCTTTTAAAATGCCTTGTGGTGCAGTGTTATCTCTAGCCCTGGAATAATTTTTGCAATTCTTTTCTGAGCCTTCTGCATTTTCAAAATCCGTTTTCAAGACTTTGCAGGCTTGGCGTGATATATAGCGGGGGAGAGTCATACATAGACATATACTATACAAGTTATATATTTTGGACTGATTTAATCTTAACTACTACATGGAAGAAAATGTAGGTACAGGCTTTCACACATTAGATCTTATTTAAAAATAAGATCTCTACCCATGCATCTGAAACAAATATTGTAGCTGTATGACTTGAAAAGGTGCACGTCATCAGAAAATGTTAATGGATTTTTTGCTTTCATAACCAGACACCAAAATATGGAGCAGTTCTTGTGGTCTGACCCAAAATAATTTTATTTTTCTTTTTTCCTATTAAAGGAAACTCTTTCAGGTTCACCATGAAATTTTCTGAAGCAAACAATTTTGTTTTAAAAATGCCAATGTAATTTTACACTTCTAAAGTTTTTCTCCATTATCTACTGCAACAAAATGCAGGGCTGGACTGAGTAATTTGTAAATGGACATGCACATCAGTTGATAGGATTTTGTACAGTAAACAGGGGAAGTTTGTGCAGCTGAATATATAGCCTCGTATGTAAGGCTGATGTGAAGCCAGAGCTCCCCTAAAGGAGGATGTAGACAGGCTCCTGGCATGATAAGGGGTCTCCATCTCCCAGTACCCCATCCAGTGAAGGTAGAAGGAGCTCTCTTCAGTTTGAGTCTGAAGACAATGAAAGCTAGCAAGGAGGGAGAGAGAGACACTGGGGACAGAAAAAGGAGGAAGGAGGAAGGGGAAAAAACCTGAGAAGTTCAGCAAAAAAAGGTTAAAAAAACAACACACTGAGACTGGAAGGCTGCAGCTTGAGCTGGGACAGGGTCTGGGAGTGTCTGCTGAGGGAGAGAGGAGGCAGAGACCTGCTGACCACTGAGGCTTCAGGTCGGTGCGGGGCTTTGGTGGGGCTCGGGAGGGGACAGAATCTGGGAAAGGGGAGGGAGGAGGGCTCCCACCAGGGCCTGGGCTGTGTGGAGGTACAGCAACTGATGGGAAAGATGGGCTGGAATGGGGCAGGAGGTGAAGGCAAAGAACTGAAAGGAGGATTGAGATTCAATGGGAGCTTGGTAAGACTGAGACTGGTGATTGGGCAGGCCGGCATGTAGGGAGGGAGTCAGAGCCTAGCTAGAGAAAAGAAACCACAGATCTCCATGAATTCAGTGTGGCGAATGCATGACTGTTATGAACACTTAGCTGCCAGTGTGTGCTCTGTGGATCGGCGCCACTGGCTTCGATTGTGACACTTGCATGTGTCAGGCCTGGGGGTGACATGTCACATCAGCAAGGTGTGAAAATACCCACCATTAGGGAGAATGCAATCCCGCTGAAGTGATTTCCTTGATACTGTCTCCAGACTCTGCAATGTAAGCAGACACTGACAAATCCAGTTCCTCTCCAGCTTGCATGCACTCAATCGTGTTGGGGTCAATGAGGTCTACAGTGAAGAGAAAGCTCATCTTAGGTTTTGGGATCACTAAAGACCCAGCAGATTTTAAGTACTCAAGGCTGTGAAGTCCCATCACTATGCTGGAAGTGCTTCTTTGGCGGTGGTTGGATGGTGACTGCCTCTGCTATAACATTTTGTGTCATCCTTTTGCTTGTTCTCCCATTCTCTCATTGATTTCACAGATAAGTCGTATTTCTCTTATTTCCTAGGCATGTGGGTTGCATAGCAAAAGACTGCTTCTTCAACTGCACTTTGCCCTGAGTATGATAGACTGGCACTGACTCCTGGTGGGAAAAGGGGATAGAGTAGTTAAGAGAATTGCCATCAAGAAAGAAACCCGTGATTGCATTATTCCCCTTCAAACCACGCTCCATACCTGCCAGCCAGCCACTGTTGCCTAACTGGGTCCAGATGGTTTCAGTTCAGCTTGATGTTTTTTCCTAGCGTACATTTATAATGCCATCAGCCCGTGCAGCAGCCAACTGTTGTGATTGAGCAATGTTACTGTCATTACCTTCTTCTGCTTGGCATGCGTTGCAGTTATGTTTTGTCTCAAGTTAAATGGTACATTTCTAAGGGTTTTTCCCTGTGCACTTGTAATGGGTTGAAATTGTCCTCCATTTCTACCTACAGCCTGTTTGTCCATAAAGCATAGCCATAGTGGGAGAGAGAGGACACGGAGCAAGTTAATACTGGATTTGCTATACTACCCTCTCTCTGGAGAGACAGGACTCCTGGTTCAAACTGGAGCAGGCAGGAAGTGACTGGGACAGGAGGAACTGCCTGCAATTTGAGGTGGAGAAGGGACTATTTCATTTGGGTTTTTAAAAAGGTATGTGCTTTGTGGCTTTAATCTAACCATCTCTCTCCTGTGGCTTCCTCCCACTAAAGGAGTCTTGCTGACACCCACAATTGCACACAGGTGAGCTGAGGGTCTTGCACACACTGTCTTAAACTCAATTGGGAACTCTTGTCCCCTCATTGTCCTTCTTCTATAGTTTTCTTCTATAATAACACAGATGTGAAGATGTGATTCTGCCTTCCTCCTTACAAGCAACCAGTGGAAGAATCATAGAATCATTAAGGTTGGAAATGACCTCCAAGATCATCAAGTCCAACCGTCAACCCAACACCACCATGCCCACTAAACCATGTCCCAAAGTGCCATGTCTACATGTTTTTTGAATGCCTCCAGGGATGGTGACTCCACCACTTCCCTGGGCAGCCTGTTCCAATGTCTGACAACCTTTTCAGTAAAGAAATTTTTTCTAATATTCAATCTAAACCTCCCTCTGGCAGGAGACTTATTGCACGTTACTTGGGAGAAGAGACTGACCTCCACCTCGCTACAGCCTCCTTTCAGGTAGTTGTTGAGAGCAATAAGGTCTCCCCTCAGCCTCCTCTAGACTAAACAACCCCAGTTCCCTCAGCCACTCCTCATAAGACTTGTGCTCCAGACCCTTCTCCAGCTCCAGTGCCCTTCCCAGGACACGTTCCAGCAGCTCAGTGTCCTTGTAGTGAGGGGCCCAAAACTGAATGCAGTACATGAGGTGCGGCCTCACCAGAGCTGAGTACAGAGGGACAATCACTTCCCAACTCCTGCTGGTCACACCATTTCTGATACAGGCCAGGATGCCATTGGCCTTCTTGGCCACCCAGGCACACTGCTGGCTCATGTTCAGTCGGCTGTCGTCCAGCACCACTAGATCCTTTTCTGCCAGGCAGCTTTCCAGTCACTCTTCCCCAAACCTGTAGTGCTACATAGGGTTGTTGTGACCCAAGTACAGGATCCAGCACTTGGCCTTGTTGAATGTCGTACAATTGGCCTCAGCCCATGGATCCAGCCTGTCCAGATCCCTCCGCAGAGTCTCCCTACCCTCAGGCAGATCAACACTCCCGCCCAACTTGGTGTCATCTGCAAACTTACTGAGGGTGCACTTCATCCCCTTGTCCAGATCATTGATAAAGATATTAAACAGAACTGTCTGCAACAGTGAGCCTTGGGGAACACCACTTGTGACCAGCCACTGTCTGGGTTTGGCTCTGTTCACCGTAACGTTTTCATAGTTGCTATGCTCAAGATGGCCTCTGACCACCACATCTCCCACCAGTCCTCTTTTTGTGAACAGCAGATCAAGTGAGGCACCTCCCCTTGTAGGCAGAATGTGCAGGAACATAGAAAAGGCTGTGAACTATAGCACCTTGTTAATCTGGCTCTGAGCCTTCCTGCTGCAGTGATCCCAAATCAAGGAACATATTTTCTTGATTATGGCCTTGTTAATTCTTTATTTGGCTTTATTAAAACTCTAAACTGTGCTTAGAAAATACACAGTGATTAATGATCACTCATTAGGGACCAAGGAAGCTTGCACGATGTTTCAGTTAGTGCTGGCAGAAGTAGCAGTGGTTTACCTTTTCACCAATGTACCAGTGCGAATAGCAAGACTTTATTCTGGACTAGGTGAGGTTTATTTCAGGTAAGGAATTTTAGGGTGAGGATGTGAGGCCCTTGGCTATCCCCCATGGCTACTCCCACTTTCTATACAGATCATGATCAAGGGTTGCCTGAGCAATCCAGATCACTTTGGCAAGTCTGCAGCTACTTCTGTGGCTTAATCCTGCCTTGTACTGCACAGGTAGAAAGTTTACGTCATGCAATCAGCATTGTAATACTTCTGTTACTCAAGCTGTGGCCCTTTAGAGTGCACAGATGGGAGAGAACCCTACAGGATCGTACTTATAAGGTGCTCTGCCACAGGAACTTGCTGCTTCTTTTAAAGGAACAAAGTGGGCTGCTGATTTTGTTTGTGTCACCCTGCTGAGTGCAGGCAGGACAGCTACTGTATCTCCCCTCATTCCCTTCACCCCATCCCTTCCCTGAAGAAAGGCACAGATGAGCTTGCTTTCAATGCAGATGTGCGTGGAAACATTGCCAGGGAAAACTGTTTTCAAAGTTATCCAGGAAAATTAAAGGTGGGGCAATATAGTTATACTGACATACCTTGGTTGCACTAAAATGGGTGAGGAACCCCTCAGCATCTGGGAAAACTGCAATATTAGACTTCATTTCCAAATAAAGGTGTGCTATATGTACATGTATTTGTTATATGTGTTTTGGAAGCATAGTAGTACAAGTTTCATTCTGTTAAAATAATTGATGTTTCTCTACAGTACACTGAACTGTAATACTTTCACCATCCCATAGAGAATATTGCATGGAGGAGTAGCCATTCCTTTGAGCATCATTTAGAAGGAAAAATTATTTAAAAGAAAATACAAATAAAAGGAAAAACTTACTCTACCTCAGTCTTCCCATAGGCAGCCAGTAAATCAGCCTTCAAAGAGATTTCTGAGACTGGCTGACAAGAGGTTGCCTTTGGCCACAGTAGCTGAACAAAGCTGGTTCCTGATTGTAGCAGATACCTGTTGGAAATAGGTACTTTGCTTTCTGTGCAGGCAAGAGAGAGGAGTGGAAAACCAGTGGCTGATCCTTGGGAGCGCTGAGCTATGAAGGGTTTAGGAAGCTGGAGGGAGCTAGGGACAACCTCAGTATCTGGTGTATTTTGAGTATCTTTCAGAATCACACCCTGAAATAGCTGCAGAGCATCCTTCCCACTCCCAGGGTAGCTGTGAGTTCATAGAGGGTGCTCTGCCATCAGCATAGCATGTCTACCATCCCTGGTCCCCATAACCCATGTGGCTGGAAGGGGACGGGGCATGCTAGCTCAGTGTCATCTGGGGATTTGTGCATTGTGTTCTTTTGTTTGTGTCCTCTTTTTCTTTAACATTTTGACATCAAAGGAGTGGGTCAGGGCTGTTCCCTTGATCACTGAGGCCTGTTAATGACAGATACTTGGCAGGTTCATAGGTTGTGATGACTCTGATCCAGCTGTATGAGGAGAAAGTCCCTAAATTGCATGCTGAGATCACAGAATCACAGAGTAGTAGGGGTTGGAAGGAACCTCCAAAGATCATCTAGTCCAAACCCCCTGCTAGAGCAGAATCCTAGAGTAGATCACACAGGAACTCGTCCAGATGGGTTTTAAATGTCTCCAGAGATGGAGACTCCACAACCTCTCTGGGCAGCCTGTGCCAGTGCTCTGTCACCTTCACAGTAAAGAAGTGTTTTCTTATGTTAAGGTTGAACCTCCTGTGTTCCAGTTTGTGCCCATTGCCCCTTGTCCTGTCACTGGACACCACCAAGAAGAGTCTGGCCTTGTCTTCCTGACACCTGTCCTTAAGATATTTATAAGCATTAATGAGATCTCTCCTCAGCCTCCTCTTCTCCCAAGCTAAATAAACCCAGTTCCCTCAGCCTCTCCTCATATGGGAGACACTTCAATCCCATGAGCCATGTATCTGTAATGTAGAGATACATGTGGTATGATTTCTTCCAACGCTATTTCTTACAAGTCCGCAGTTGCTGCAGTGTTGTGCTTGGGCTCACCAGTGAAGGCAGACATAGCTGAATTGATGCTACATGGTCAACTTTGACATTTATATTCTTCAGCACTCCCATTTCCCATGTAACAAATACCATATTGACTGGGGGCTTGAGATCAATCATGATCAATAATGAGAACCAAAATTTTCTTGCCATGGTCCCATTCCTGACTGATGTGAGCCTGACAGAGCTGAGGCATAAGCCTATATTTGCAACATATATAAGGAAATGGTGTTAGCTTTTTGTTTTTTTTGAGACTAATGTTTGCTGTGACTTGTGCTAGATGTTTAAAGTTCTTGGGGCACTTGCTTGTCTGTAGGAGAGTCTGTGATTCTGTGGGCATAGCTGAGAGAGGATGCTTGCTGGGAAAATTCAGTATACATTGTCTTACAGATGTTGCTTTTGCTTGCTCATGCTTTGCTGTTACCAGTAGCTTAAGGTAGGGTAAGGGCCTTTTGCATGGATCAGCTAGTAGCAGGTGGGCCACTCTCAGCCAGCACAGGTGGGAGCCACGTAAGCGCAAAAGGATGGTCTTTGAGAGACACTGGTTCGCGGCCCCTGACTCCTACAGGGTTACAAATTCAGTAGGGCTGATGAATACTGGCTCACTCTGAGGCAACATAGCATCAATGAGTTAGCAGTAGCATCTTCCCTCTTTGAGGAAAAGACTTTCATAGCTCACATTGTGTACTTACCAAGGCTGTGCCACACCTAAGTGGTGTAAACCACTGGACTACCGGATTAAAGCAGGAAGAGCCACTACTTACTCCACTTTCTGTGAAGGCTGCTCTGACTGGTATGCTCTGAGGCAAGACGTAACAGCCTATGATTGACTATAGTACTTCAGACAAGGTAGACATCAACCCATCAAGACATTGGTGTGACAACATGGACAGAGAAATCCTGAGAGCACTTCATTACTAGATCCTCCTGGATCTGGAGTTTGACGCCTGGGAGTGGGGACCTGGTGGACCAGAAGTTTGGTCTTCGATGCTCATCTCGTTGTAAGCACTTAATCCCATGATGATCGTAGCTCCCGGAGGAGCCATTCTCCATAGGATGTTCAGCTGTGTGAGATTTTCAGGTTGTGAGGGTGGGAGTAATTGTCTCAGAAGTGCTCCAGTTACTTTCCTCAGTGAAGTATTTAACCCTGCGTTTGTATAGCTGGCAACTTCAGTAGAATATAATGAAGTTGGAACTGCCTTTTAATTTTCTTCAGTAGTCGGGCTAGAGTTACGATTGTAATTTGGACCTGATTCTGTAAAGAATCTCAGGTCTTTGTGATTGGGCACATGATTTAATTCAGTTTAATTTAATTTTGACACTGGCAAGATTCTCATTTAAAGTGCACATTTCCAAGTGTATAAATCTATAGGAATGACACTGGCTCAGAACCTTTACCAGGCAGACCATCATAACTAATGCCTATTAGTTAAATTAATGTAACAGCGTGCACTTTTAGTGCTTAGAACCTCAAATATAAACCACAAAGACCTGCAAATAGCTATTTAATTAAACTCATTTTTTTCTTTCCCAGATACTTTTTCTGAAACTTTATTTCCTTGGGTAAGTTGTTCTTACTGGAGAATGTGAATTTAAAATGCTAAAATCAAGGAAAGGCCAAGTTATGGTGTAATGATTATATTAATGCTTATTCGATACTCTATTTCTAGCATAAAATACAGAGGAAATTGAATTAGTTTGAAAATGTTTCTGTCGTGAAAGGTGAATAGAAAAGTCTTCACTTGGAGCTGATGTCTGTGAGTAGCACGTGGGAAATGTGTCTTTGCAATCACTTTCTGAATTACCTGGAAGTTTTATGAATTACTATGTTATGTCAGAGCATCTTAAATTTCATTTCAATTTTTAAAAAAATCTTTCCATTTTGCTTCACAGTGGTCTTCAAATGTGCTTTGTTTCTCAATAGTTAAGAGAGGCCCAGAAAATGCAGGTAAGCTGGGACATATCTGGAGTTCATGTGACTTACTGCAGGTACCTTCAGTCTCTGGAGCACAGTGAAAAACTTCTGGTCTGTGCCATTTAAATCCTGATGTACCAGAATTAGAGCTCTATGCTTCCATGCCGTGATCTTGTTTGAAGAGCAGTGCCTGGAGCTAACCACAGTACTGTTTGATGATTAATGAAAAAATGCTTTTGCCGGAGAAATCAGAGCGGATACATCTACTGTAGACTTTTAGTGCTCTGGGTTATTAATAGACAATTAGTAGCAAGTATTTAACACATTTAATAAAGGTTACTATGGACCCTTTTGCATTTCATCAAAACAATTTAAAAAAGGTTATTTACATAAAAGATTAGATGATCAGCTTTGGGTAAGAAACAGAAATTTGTAACCAGAAATAAATATGTAGTGTGTCCATTGTAGGTTTTACAAATGTGCTATGTACATTGAGTTAATTGATAATTAACTCAGGGTAAAGTCTACAGATAGTCTAAACATATTGATTGCCGACTCTTTCTTTTCCTGGAACAGAATCACTGTGGAATGCTGAGCTGAATTAAAATAAAAGAACATGACAGAATATAATTTCTGCTGCAGACTGAAGACATTTTTATGGTGTAGCATGCTTCTGGAACAGGACAGTAGTCATCAACCACTGTTTAGACACATGCAGCACATTTTGTGTTCTAGAAATCAGAAAGATCTATAGGGAGTACATGTAATTAAAAAAGATAGAGTCACTGGGAAACTGTGATTTTATTTTAATTATAAATGGCCCTGGCTGGAATAGATGCTCCACATCTGTTAAAGGACTGATTTTCAGAAAGAAAAAGGAATAAACTGGCTACAGGACCACATGCATTCTGAATGTTAGAGGTCCAAGCTGAGGCATGAGAAACTGTAAAGAGGGAATAATGCATGCTCTGGGAAACCACAAATACACACAGATGCATGTTCTGGGAAAACACAAATGCCAGAAAACGCATAAAAGGGTGCTCCGAGAAGTTCTACATCATCCTGTGAGTTATTCAGGAAAAGTGGGTCTCTGGCCTTTTCCTTGTAAATGGACTTGGAACTATTTGTGGCACAACTCAGAGAAAAATAGGCTGATGAAAATTATAGTTTATTTCCTTCATTTTACATGAAGGTGATTGTATCCTTCATTGCATTCACGTTGAATCATATACAAATCTATTGCAATTCAGTCACAAAAGGTGAGACTCGTCTCACTTAATTTTATATATCCACGAAGCAGAAGTCTACATCTGAACTGGTTGTCTGGCCTCCTTTATGACTGTGGAGACAACGGAGAGTCTGGAGATGCTTCTAGAGAATGATTCATCAGACATCTATCCGAGGAGGAGATGAATTATGCCCCGGGAGCGCCTATTTCTCCCTGACTATAAAGAGAGTTAGACAACTAGCTCAGATGAAGATGTCTGTGCTATAATTGTCTAAGATCAAGCAAAATGAATCCCATGTGAAGTGACACAAATTAACACCGTGTGCACCCTTGCCATGGCACACTTCCAAAAGCCTCTCGCTCTGCAGCTCCAGCACATATGCTTGCATAGTCAGCTAGGACTCCTCTTGCTCTAGCACTGGTGGCAAGAGTTCCTTACTTTCCACTGTAGGTTTGAAATACACACATGACCTTAAGATTTCTGACTTGAGGAGGTCCAGCCCATTCATGAAGTTCCCAGGACCCCTTTCAACCTGCAGTGAAAGAGGTAGGGACTTCCTGCATCTCTTCAGGTGATGGTTAAACCATTGTGGGTACTGCACAATGGTTTTGGGTTGCCACAGTGTTAAAATCTGTCTGCTGGCCCAAATGGTCCCATCCTGAGTAGCTGTTGCCATTCTCAAGCGGCATCTGTAAAATGTTTTGATTGAGCAGGTTTTTGGAAAGGTCTGTGGGCAACAGCAAATAAAGTAACAAGCAAAACAGAATTCATCTGCTTGACTTTTCAGAACATCCTGGTAAGACATCTGAAATATTGTCTCTTGCACAGCCCTGCTCCTCTGAGATCCAAAAAGGAGTTCATTTTCATACTTGGTGTGTACTTTTGCTGCTTGAGATATTTCTTTCTGCTTCTCATTAATGCTTTTTTCAATCCCACTGGGAGAGTGCTAGGTAAAGTGACCAAGAAAAGCTTTCTTGATGCTTTTCCCAACTTCATGAAATATTAATGCTTATTGTATTTGAGCCTTTTGTTTATTTAATATTTGCCCAGGGACAGTATAAGCTGTCCATATTGCTTTCCATCAGAATTAACAATGCAGGAAAAGGGAACACTATAACTTAATATCTTCCTTATTAATATTTTTAATACAACAATAAGACAAACACAAATAGTCTAGTCTTGCTATAAAACATTCTTGTTTATATGTGTTTTGAAGATGGAAGGGGTGAATGTTGTTCAATACAGCTTTTCTTTTTGTGGCTACTGGGAGCCATGGACAATATATTTTTAAGATAAATGCCTGAATTTAGGTGCCTACAATGAAAGGGCTGAAATATCTTTCTGACTACATGGTCCTTCCTCCATGTGGAAGAACAACTGGGACAATAGTCCACAGTCTCCTGGCTTCTCAGGCATCTTCCCTGTGTGTGTTATCAGAGACAGTGTGATGCTCTGGGAATGAGTTTGGCATTGGGTTTTGTGAAAAGCTCACATCAGAAACACCAGGGTTTCAGCTCCAGCTCTGTTTTCAATTTCTTGGTGAGGATGGAAGATGTCAACAAAGTCAGACTCCTGGAAATGTTGCTGGCCTCTTGGAAGAGTTGAAATCTGCACTTTTTCCTGCCTACATTGATATTAACAATGAGTGTTACCCAAGTACATGTTTGATTGGTCTACTCGGGCCAGCAAAAAGCCTGGTCCCTTCTCCCTGAGTGAGTGGGGAGCACCTTTAGAAAATGCAAGGCTAAGGACAGGGTGGTGTCATGGATTCTTATCCCTTCATCTAATGTCTCTTATAGGTGAGGATGGGGGCAGAGATGGATGAGAGCAATGGGTGGCAATTAAGAAGCCTGATTTTTCAGAAATCCTGGCCAATCTTTGGAGTCATTGGAAACAATGCTGTTCAGTACTTTCAGTACTGAAAAGCCAGTTAAACTCACCCAGAAGACAACATTACAGTTAGATGCCTGCTCTTAGTGGGTATATTGTCTTTTGCTACTTTATTTCATTCCAGTGTTATGTACATCTTGAGCTACTGCACTTGGAAAAAAGTCCTTCATAAAAGAAATTTTTGGAATTAACTTTGAATGGGTGCAATGGCTGTAATTTCCAGCTCTGGTCAATTCTCACTCCCAATCATGCTTCTGAGCAATAGTTTTTTTTCTGCGTATGTAACTGAAGCCTACCATGCTTTGGCTGTTGTAATACTGATGTTATTTTTAGTAATAATAACAACAATAATAAAATACTCTCTGAGTGAAGTATGTTACTGAGAGTGAGGCTTTATATTATTTTTATGATGTAAATTTGTACTTAGTCCTCAGTTGTTTTCCCCAGATAGATGCTGGACTTGAATCTGAGGGCCAGTAAACTTGCACAGTTTCTCCAGCTGCCTTGGCAAAAATATTACCTGTGGGAACCAATGAAACATTTATTACATGTTACTCCTGCTGCGTCCACAATGTCATTTCTCCAGAAGTGGCTGTGCAGAGATTAAAGATATACTTACTAGTTTAGTTTGTCACAGTATCATTATAAATTAGATTATCTTGTGCTATGTGAAGTATGACAGAGTCTGGTAAGCATTTAATTCTTGAAAAGGTGCTGCATAGTGATACTTGCATTTTCATGGCTGGATGGGGACAGGGCTCTCTTTCTTGTCTGCATATTGTGGATGGACCATGACTCACAGGCTTTGCTTTTAGGTCAAGAAAAGCAACAGTGGTTTTCAGTGTATGAACTCCCTGGAATAGTAATTGTTAAAAATTCCTGCTATAAATGTGCACTAAAACACTTGCAGGGTGCTAGACTGCATGATTTTTAGAAGTGATTTCTTAAGCAAGCAAAGGAAGAAAAGAGTAAATGCTAAGATGATGTGAAGTCAGTGGGAAGGAACATGTGCTGTATGGAGAGCTGTAAGAAGGAGGGAGGGCAAAGAAAGCCAAAATCTTCCCAAGAACCTCAGAATTAGGAATCTGTGAAGGGGGCAGCAGTTTCAACAGTCTAGCAGTAGCAATTGGCTGGGAAGAGCGAAAAAGCATCAACGGGGGGAAAAAATCCAGTGATTTGTTCAGTAGCACTTCTTGCTGCTTACGCAGTCAAAAGATAGTTGGCCAACAACAGAGCTGGTCAGAAAAGTAAAAAAAGTTATTAATTGCATCAGTTATACAGTGAGAGAAGCAAATGTATTCCATCCAATGTGTCCGTCAGATGACACTGTGTGTTTTGAAAAAGAACAGCTGGGTATAATAAGGAAATTGCAGCAAAATGAAACAAATTCCTTGCATTTATCTTCATCACAGAGGACAAGGGGGAAATACCTTCTTTTTTTGTAGGTAATAAAAATGAGGAACAATTTAAAAATGCTATTAATCACTAGGGCCAGATGGTATTCATCCAGGAGTTTTGAAAGAATTTAAGAGTGGTTCATCTGTCAGCAAAAGTACATGAACTATCATTAAAGCCAGCTACTGTAAAGGAGGACTGGAATGTTGCCAAAGTCATAGTTCCCTTATTAAAAAGAAAAAAGCAACTTTATTTCATTACTAGTTAAATTAGTAAGGAAAATAATTAGGGACGTGTACAATGCTTAAATATCACCACAGGCAAAATCTGTCCTCTTCCAAATTACTTAGGGGAACTGACGACGTGGCAGGTAAGGGCGAGAGGGCACTCGTGGACTTTGGAGTAGCCTCTGATAAAATGCCGTGCTGACAGGTGAGAGGCCAAGTTCATTGTGGTGTAGAAACTAACCATGGCAAAGTAAATAGGCAGAGCAGGAATAGGTCCTCAGCTCTGCAACTGGAGGGTATCAGACCAAGTCAGCTCCATGCTGACCTAGTGTCCTGCCGTGACTGAAAACTGACAGTTAAACAATCAGCCCATCCTCCACGTTCCTGTCAGCATGAAGGTGCCTATGTGCCTTCAGGGATTTGAAATAATTTTTACTCTCCGTCTGAGAATGTACTTCTGAAAAGTGAAAAATAAAGATTTTTTGATTGGGATATTATTTGTGCAGCCTCAGGTCTCTTGTGCAGCAGGGGATGTTGCCTGTCAAAATTTGCCTCCTTCTGTCCCCTTGCTTTATCCTTCCTGCCAAGCTTTTGATGCAGAGTGCATGGAGAAAATCAGGGGCTTCCTCTCTTGGATGCTGCCTCTCAGGTAAGCTGCACTTCCTCAGATGGGTTTCCAGTTTCCTCGGATCTTGCCTGCATGTGATAGACCTGTGCCTCCTCTTCCTGTTGGAGTGAATCCTGAGATCCAGCCTATTTTTGACTGAGTCTTTGGCTGTACTCGCTAGACAACAGTTGTTTTTCTCTGTAGGCTGAGCAGGCTTGGTACCTGCCTACATTTCTGTCAGGAACCTGCAGAGAGCAAAACCCATCAGTGACAGAGAAGCAGCCTCATTATGTACCAGCCAGAAATATCCACTGAATTCCTTCTGCAGGGCTATTGTGACATTTATTTATTTTTAACCCCTTTCTCCCCAAGTTTTTCAGTCCTTCAACTGTGCCATAAGGTTTAGGACAAAAGAGCTGTCTAGTGTCGTCTGCTCTGTTTTGTTCCCCCAGCACCACCACTTTGGTGGGACATGAGATGCTGCAGCAGTGTTGCGTTCATGAATAACCCCTTGGATGCATTCTTTTTTTTTCTTTTTTTTTTGAGAACTGTTTCCTCATCAGTAAAATGAGGGGAGGAGAAGTGGCAAAGCATCTTACTTCTATTATAAGCTCCTCTCTGATATATATCAGTAGAGCACTGTGTTTGTATTCACTGTCTGTGCCCAGAGGGCTGGGGCACAGATGGCAGTGAGGTGGAGGGCTCTGGCAGAGTCTGCATGGGCTGTCTCAGAATGGTCTGTGGTGCCTGTCCCCCAGATGGCTTGGTCCTCCATGTTCCTTTCCAGCCCAGCTTGCCCTGTGCCTCTGGTCTTACATGCAGCTCGCTCTCTGCCCACATGTGCCAAGGAGAAAGGACCTGGAGTATGAGAGATGCTGTGTTGACGCAGGGACTGTCCTCCACCAGTGTCCCTGGGCCCCCACTGACCTCTGCAGCAGCATCCCTTTCCCCAGGCAGCCACAGCAGCAGATGACCACATCTAGCACCCCTCTTTGCACCCATCTTCAGCAAGACACATGGGGCCAGAGCCTCTTTTGCTTGATCCACGCTATGGCTCTGGAGGGCCATTGCTTACTTGTGTTGCCATTGCTTTTCAAGGATGGGGGACCAGAGCAGCCCAGAGCCGTGTACTGTGCAGACCAGGGTAATGCTCCACTCTGCATAGACCTTGTGAAGCAAGTGAAACAGCACACAGGCTTTCCCAAAATGTTTTGAACACAGACTGCTTTTTAGGGGTGCAGAACTGGCCAAAAATCTTTAGCTGGTTATTGTATATGTTTTTTTCATCAGGCTATGAAAATTAGAGCCTACAAAATATCATTATTGTTGTTTGATTGTTCTGGAAATTTTGCCATCACAGAAACAGGCCTCTGTACGTATTTGAGCCTGGCTGTT
Source organism: Podargus strigoides (assembly GCA_028020825.1). Taxonomy (NCBI): domain Eukaryota; kingdom Metazoa; phylum Chordata; class Aves; order Caprimulgiformes; family Podargidae; genus Podargus; species Podargus strigoides. The sequence continues at coordinate 3,736,487 of CM051641.1, read as the reverse complement.
TGTCCATGTCCTAATTACACGTTCTAATTATAAGTAATTCCAGGCGCAGGCATGAGCTGTTTTTACTGCTGTAGATGTTCCAACAATATTCATACATATTGTCAACATGTTTTAGCAATTTAATTGTAGAGCTGGAAAGCAAAGAGTTGTGAGCTTTATTCTTAGTCCTGGCACGTCCCTCGCATCCCCTTCACCCGGCTGTAGATGTGCAAATGTAGGAGGTCCAACCCAAGCTCATCACTGAGCCTTCCTCTGCAGCCCAGGAGGAGAGAGGCAAGTGCCCTCTGCACTGCAGGTCAAAGGAGTCTGGATACCTGGCTTGGAATAGGCACTGAGCTTTTAGGTAGGTGAACTGGGTGGGATTAATGTCTCCCTTGCACCTGTGAGTCTGGAGCAATTCTGTCATGCCTGACTTGTGCAGCACTGCTGCTGACCTGCTTGTGCATTGTGGTGGTACTTCCTGACATATCTCAGCTGAGGTCTGCTCCCCAGGTGGTGGATTTAAAGTTTCATTGACTCTAATGGCCTCTCAAGCAGTGCCTGAGGACTCCCCACACCACTCTCCACTCTGTCCCACTGATATTTTTCCAAACATGAAAGAGGTATTTCCAAAGAGAGGAAGAATTTTTAAGTTATCCTCACCCTGCTGACACATTTCACTAATGTAAAGAAGGCATGTCAGAATATTTATTCTGAGCAAGAAATGCAGAATAAACACTTCCCAGTTTTGCCAGTGACAGACCGTGGTGGAGTCACCTGTGGTCCTGCGCTCTGGATTGCTGGTGACTGGTGCACAGCACTGCATTCCCAAAAGGATCTGCCTTCTTCTAGACTTCAAATGTTGAAGTTCATATTTATATACTTCCAAAATGCATCATCTGTGCCGTGGTATGGCTGGCATCTTGCATTAACAACAAGGTAACCTTTTTGTTTCCTTTTGGATTTTGAAGAGCTTAGTTTTGCTCTCTTTACTGCTTTGTCATCGTAGCAAACCTGCTGCTACCAAAATCATGGCACAACCACAGGAACTCGTTTTGTTGTGTTTGTTTACCAGTCCCCCAGAATCCTTGTTAATCTCTACAAAATCCCAGCTTCTGCAGTACTTCTGAGTTTTTCTACCAATGTGCCCTACAAAAGGCTCTTAGACATATAAATTATGCAGAGTGCTATGATCGTGTAGCTGAAATAAAAGACAATAGTTTCTGAAAACAAGCTGCACAAAACTGCACTGTGCCAGTTTCACAATGGTATAGTGAGACTTTCCAAAACTTGATGAATCATTTCATGCTGAAGTGACGGACACAAGTTCACTGCACAACACTGCCCTGCAGTCCAGGAACACACCAGACACACTGCAGTGCGACCTTCTCCATTAAACTTTGGTTTTCCATAGTCTATGGTACTTTTTCTTTCTGTCTTGATAAAGCAAAGGTTTTGCTGCAGGAGAGAGGGCAACGCAGCTGTATGGAGGTTATGCACTGAATCCAAATGGGAAAGGAGAGATATAGAATATATATAATGCATTATGTACACAGAAAGTCATCAAGTATGTAGTTGTTGCAGGCAAAGAGACAATTCCAGCTCTTACTGGGCAGACATTAAGTGCTGAACACCTGCCTATTGCATCTATAAATAAAATCTCTGCGGTTCTCCCTTTCAGACTGAGCAGCCTGAGCATGTGTTTTCTGGAGCAGCTGTCTGCTGAGGGAAAAGAGCAGAGAGTCACCCTGCGGTGGTAACTATTTAATTTACATCAGTTACGACAGCCCTGGCGCAGGCCATCCTCCTCACCAGCTCCCAGCATGGTGGTGAGGGAATTCAGCTGCTAAAGCTGGAGGGAGGAGATTCCTTCTTTGCTTCGTGTGATCCCCTGCCGTGCCGAGGAGAGGATGCTGGCACTGGCTGCAGCCCACTGCTCCTTGCTGTGAGCTCCTGCTCCCCAGAGCTGTTCATCCCAGCTGGGAAGACACGTTTGCTGGGTCTCTGACTCAAGGAGTTCCCCATAGCCAGGCAGTCAGAGTCCCTAAGAGTCCATCATCCACTCTAACAGGTGAGGGGAACCTAAAGTAATTTTTTTTTCTTTGTCCCTGCTCCTTCTTATTTTATTCTACAGCTCTGTGTCTCCAAATCCAGCAGAAAGCTTTCTTCCCTACCCCACCTTGACAGAGCAGTGCTGAAGAACTGCTGCAGCTAGCAAGGAGGAGAATTTATCTTCCATATCTTTCTTTTCATCAGACACCTCTGGGAGGGAACCAAGGAAATCTCGACTTCTAAATTAGTCTTGTTTGTCTGGGACAGTATACATACTTATACCTATTTACCTTTGCTTATACCCAAATCTATATTGTCTCTAGGATTTATTTCTACAGCCTGTCAGAAAAATAAGAGCTTTAGTTTCCAGCCTCTAACAGTGCCTAAGCATCGGAGCTCAAAGAAGACAGGAATACCCTGGCACGCCCATGCATAGATCTGACAAAATCAGCTGTGATTCTCAGGTCACATTCTCATACCAGAATGGCTGGAGGGAGTCGCTGAAATTGTCTGTGACTGTCAAAATTAAATACATTTGGCATTTCTAATTCTCCATCATTTGTTACCTATTCTTCCTCTCATTCAAATTGGATGTCATCCAACCGGGTAACAAAATCAATCTCATCTGACTCAGATGGCCAGTTACGATCCACCAGAATTATCAATAACTAGGGGAAATGAGCAAATTAAGAGAAGCTCTGAATATTGTTGTTGACTTTTTGGACAGCAAGTTATCAATAACACAATATTTTGTGATAATTGAGATTCATGAGTGTATAATTACTAGACAAAAACAGGACTAGAATTTGTGAGGAATGTGAAGTTTTAAATAATTTATTGTGCCATGGGTATTAAAAGTGTTTTTCTTCCCATTTGTCTAAATTGGAAATTGAATTGAATTTGCCCTTTAGAAACAAGAAGCACAACAGATCTGATTCCAAAATTTGGTATTCATATTGTACATTTTACCTAAAATACTACCTTAATAAATATATACTAATTCTAAAATATACAAGCCATGTCATATAAAATCGAATAAGCCATTGGTGTTTTGTGAATATACAGGTTTATTAAATTCAGGCGGTGTTTGTCTGTCTTTGGGTGTTACACATACAAATAAGTTCATGATAAACACCCATCATTTTAGAAGAAGAATTAGCTACAAAATTAATTCAAATTTTTTTTTTTGATTTTCTTCATAGGGAAAAATCTGCCCTCAGTGGTATACATCTTCATTCATTCTTTCTTCAGATCTGTTTTCTGAGGGATGTTTGATAGCCCATAGAAAAAATTCACATATTTTTCTATGAGAAAAGATGGTTTCATCAAAATAGAAATTTGCCACAGGAAAAAAGACTGATGAAATTGTGCCTGTGAAAAATGAAAAACAATGTCTGTTTCTCCTTGTGGCTGAGTCAGTGTGATACATCACGGGATGCTCCTAGGCCTCTGCTCCCTTCTTGGGAGAATGAAAGGATAAGGGGAGACAACTCCCAAAAGGCTTTTTGGCAGCTGGAGTGGACACGGAGATTAACGTTATCTCAGATCAAAATAAAAAGTTTCATTTCAGGCCAGTGAATCAAAGAGAAAAGCTTTGGTTTTGAAATGCCAAGAAATGCTTTATTTTAATCCAAAAGTTCCAAAAGGCCTGAATCATGCTTGTGCAAAGCTTCTCTTCCTTCCATTCACACATTCTACTTCTCTGTGTCATTTTTGTAGGAAACAAATCCAGGGTGATCAGCATCTCCTGCAGCACGTAAAACACGTGTCTTTGTTCTAGTTCCTCTGTTGTTAAATGAGTTTAATGGAAACACTCAAAGCACTTTCATTTCTTAAAATGGAAGGTATGACAAATATGAAAAGTTAACAGCCTATATTATCTTCTTCCTCATGTCAGAGGATGTTCTGTTACTCTGGGATGCACAAAATTCATATTCCCAAGGCTGATAATGCAAATTTGCTGCTGCCTTGTGTCATAGACGAGCTATGGAGCAGTAAAAACTTTACAAGTGAATTGGAAACAGTCTTTTCTCCCCCATTTATCTGCTGATGTCTTCAGGCACAGGTTTCCAGAAACTGGACATGAAGCTTTATACAATTCACACAAAACAACTGATTGTCTCCTCAGGAAATCTGTGTATAAGAGATTGAAGACTCATCTGCTTTTCTTGGACTCTTCTGCTTGAGTGGATAGAGAAGTCTCTGATATGCCGGGTCTAGAAGACATGGAGAAGTCTACTGGATGTTATCCTCATGGCTAAGGTGGACAATTACGCTCCATAGCAAATGTGTAGCCATGCACTACAAATGGAGTGTGCCCTAGAGGTAGGGCACATTTGCCAACAGCTGACTCTGTTCTAGCTCCAGCAAGGGTATTTTAGTCTCCTTTATCCAGCTAAGGTAGGTATTATCAAGGTACTAAGCAGCTTTCAAACTGTATCAGTTTAAAAACATCTATGGGAGACTTTGGTACCACTTTCACACATACTACTTTGATAGGTGAATAAGGCCAGAAGGACTTTCACCCTCTGCACAGTAAAAGATGCTCTTTCATCCAGTGTGTCTTGCATTGCACTGAGAAAAAAACCCAAAAAAAGATTTCTTGTGTCAGAAGAAAGACCATCTAATAGGACAGCAAATATATTATGGAAGATGCAGATTCATCAGCTGACTTAATACAAGGTGCTATATCTTCCTACAGACTGTGTAGGAAGTCTGTTTGACTTTCTTTCACATCCTTCAACTACTGTGGTGACAACTACTAAAAACTTTATTTCAGTGTTTCAAGTGATGACACCATGTCCCTTCATACCTTCCTAGATTGTTTCTGGAATAGTCTGCTCTCCAAAGAAACTTCTAGCTCCAAGGATACTGGTCTGCGGAGCTGCCCTTTTCATTAGCTATCTCAGATCAGTGGAGGGATTTACAGGTTATGCCTATACTGATAACATGGCAGGGAATGAAACTCTGGCCTCAGGATTAAGAGGCACAAACTGCCTTTCATCCATGTTGTTTAAGGCAAGTTGCCTCCAGAGCATACTGGCTGCATTTACATTGCACAGCCTCTGGCTTTAAGGTGAGCCCATAGCCTTAAAATATCGGTGTTACTCCATGTGCTTCATTTCAAAATGTCTGAGATCTGATCTCCTCTGTAAGGTTGATGCTGCAGGCCAGCTGAGCAGCAGTTTCATGGCACAGAATGTGGCTGTACGCATCCAAGGACATGCCCAGTGTGTGAAGGCATGTGGTGGCCCCTGTGGGTGAAAAGCCTGCTGAGAGCATGTCAAGCCAGTGCTGATGTAGTCTTGTTCACACTCCCTTTGGGACCAGTGCTTGGCATGTGTATCTCCAGTACCTTTCTGAGGCATGGTGGTAGGAGCTAGTGGAAAGATCCATACGAGCTAGGAACGGTTCCATGCTTAAGCTTTGGTCTTCATTTGTGTAGGGTAAAGGCATGCAGTGTAAGCATCACTGGTGTTTTAGACACTCCCAACCATCAACTGTGATTTCTCCTCCCAGATAATTATCTTTGTCAATGCTGGAGGGCCAACACTGGAGTGGGAATGGCATGTGAGCAAATACCAGCCTGAACCCCATGTGCACAGCTGGGGAAAGCAGTACTTCAGAGTCTCTGCGTTAAGACATAGTTTTGAAATACTTGTTGTGATGACAACATAAGCTTTATGTTTTTTTGCTTCTTACCCTGAATACAAGGGCTGAGGTTGGGTTTTTTTAGGCGTGTATGTTAAAGACTGCGATATACCCACTGCTTGGCCAAGCCCTGTATTGAACAAAAGCTTGTGTAGGATCCCTTCAAATCCTCATTGCATTCATTGTGGAAAATTAGATTATTCTCATATCAGTGAGTTTCAGCTGCAGATTTCTATTTAGTTCATTAATTTGCCTTGAAGGTGGATGGAATCAGGAATGTATTACTTTGATTGAGTAGTTAGGGTTGATACTTTCTTGCTTTCATGCTACTCCTTTTAAAAGTCTTTCAGCTGTGTTTTTGAAAATAAAGTGAGTGAATTTATCATATTTAGACATCAGCAAGCACCACATGGCAGAGACAGCTACTCTAGAATCTTAACGGGCTCTCAAGAATTATCCTCTGTGATTATCTCCACGTCTGAAGGACCATATGTCACAGGCTCTGCAAATGGCATCTGGTTATATCACACAAAGAGGTTTCTTCTATCTATTTTGCAAGCAGCAAAACCCAAACTGGTGAGCAAATCCCTGAATATACTGAAAGGAGCTGGATTCCTTTGAAGTGTGTTATTGAAACTGATGTATTCTGTGAGCTGGATGCCTGTTTTCCCTAAAGACAATCTAACTCGCTCATTATTTCATGTTGTGTCAGAAAGTACACGTGATAAATCAAATGAGTAGCTAAGCTGGTATACCAGAAAAATAATTATGAATGACCTTTTTCTCTTCTAGCTACAAATGTTATCCAGAAAGGGTACAACCCTTTCAGCTCTAAGATAGAACAGAGTACCTCTAATCTATCAGGGCAGAAGTCTTGTAATGGGAAATGAATGCCACCTCAGCAAACAATACCATAATTACTCAAACAATTACTATATTGATCTGAAATTTCACAGGTCAACTGGATACCCTGTCTTTGGCTGATCAGGGATGCTGATGCTTTTTTGCAAGCTCATCCTTGACTCACTTCAGGTGACTCCACAGACCTTCCTGAGATGCCTTGTGGCACAAGGGGCTGCATGTGAGGTCCCCGCCAGGTCTGGGCTGTGATCTATAGCCCTGCATACATGAATCATCAGGTGAAAACTCCAGTGATCTAATCACAAAACTCAAGTGATACAAAAATCCCTTCAAACTCTCATTAGGAAATACCTTAGTTCACATCCTCAACGATGAAAGCAGCACCTGCAGCACTTTCTCATTTCCTATCTATATAGATTTTCTGCAGGCTTCTGGTCCTTGTGGCAGAGTTATGCCAGTAAGACCTAAGATTTGGCCGGCACAAAAGCACGTTCACTGTTTTCCAGATAAAAGTGAACAGCAGAGTGGTTCTGACTCACCTTTCATGCTCAGGTACGTTAATAGGAACTCAGTGCAGAATCAGTGTGAGGATGTCAGTATCCTACATATGCATTTACAGGTGGAGAGGATGCAATGTTGTAAATCTCTGTCTAAACCAAACAGGGCTTCATGAAAAGGTGCCAGAGGGGCACTGGAAAGAAAACTGTCACTATGTTAAGTTTGTGGCATGGCTTCTTTCTTCAGTGGTCCTCTGAAATTGAGGTTAAGGGCCACACCCATCAGTCCTATTTTACCACACTGTTTTCTATTGTCCAGGTAAAACTGGATATCTGGGGACTTCCAGCAGGAAACATTAGGTGTCTTGATGGCACGGACAGGCTCTCCCACACCCTCTCTAACCCTGGTGGTTTGGTTGTTATGCACGAGGCCACCTCTGATATCGGACCACCATACAATCTGGGTCTCACTGCTGGGAAAGCAGCAACTGGCCAGAAGAACTGCAGGAAGACTCATGCCATGGGTTGGGGGCTGCATTTCACCTCCAGCACTCCTGCCTCAGCTATGCTGCAGCTGTACTTGTTCCTATTAATCTCCCTTGTTGAACCCACCCCTACCCTTCTGACTTGACCCCAGAGGTGTTCTGTCCTGGTGGCCATCCCCCGCCTGGCTCTGCTGGTCACTTTTGGATGTGGGGAAATGAGGATGCTGGATGAGGTCCCTGCCTCAGGCTGCCCCACTGCCCCACCGCTGCCCACCCCAGCCTCACTATGCCCTAAAAATAGGTATTTAGGGGTCATTGAATGAACTGCATAAATCCAAAGGCTGAACACTGGCTCTTAAGACCCATAGTGCCTGTGTAAGGCAGCAGCTACAGGATTTTTAAATAAACTTACAGTCCCAGTAGAGAGATTTTGAAATGAGGAAGATTATTGTAGCATTTAAAATGATGTATTCATGGAGATTTATATATTTCCACAGCTCTTTCCTACTAGCGATATATACAAATATGTTCTGGGGTGGAAATGTTTATTTTGCTCATTATTGTGAGCACCTCACTGTTCTTTTATCTGTCACTGTATCTAGCAGAATGCTGTACTTAACAGTAATTGCTATTTTAATTAGTATTAATCTGTACGATGCCTCTTACATTTAATGTTAGGCTTCTGTGACTCACTGGTACTGATATGTGATCTACAGTTGCATAAATAGACTGTGTAATATATGGCCTGTCATCTTTTATACATTTTGATGCATTTTTCTGTGTTTTGCTATTTTGGGGATTATATCTGGTTTTACAGACAAATGGCCTAATTCTCAGTGTTTTGTCATTTGTTTGTATTTCGTGCCTTTTTTTGCACAGATCTAAATTAAGGAAAGGAAAAAATATACTGCAGAACCTCAGCGTCTCATAATAAAAGTCTGAATCCAGCCCTCATAACTCTCATTTCAATCAGTCAGAAAAGGAAAGGTTCAGACTATTAGTTTAAAAATATTTGTCTTTTTCTCCCTCTTGGTAATTTCCTAGTGATTTCTTTATTGCCATGGGGAAATTTCTACTGTATACTTATATGTATTTATTTGCTCCAGTAACACAGACTCTTTTGTACAAGAGGTTGAAATCCATCGGTGTTTACCGATAACTGGTGAAGCCCAGCATGCTTCTAGCCTCTGAAGGGAACATGGGAACTTCTGGCCTTGTACTATGATCACCTTTTAGTATAAGAAGCTTAGAGAGTCCATGCAGAAGTTATCTCAGAGGGGCCAGAAAAGAAGATTAAGCAGCTTTCAAGCTTCAGGAAAGCACCCATGTGGTGGGCCAAGGCTCAGACTGTGAGGGATGTATGTAATAAATTACGTGGATAATTTTTGAATTGAAATATTCAGTAGAGCTATATGGAGTAGAAGGAGAATTGTATGCTAATGTGAGGTTTTCTGTGAGAGTTTAAATAGTTTTAGTCATACCTGGGAATTTATTTTTTGCTCCTTTTCCACTACTACCAGTTGATTATGGGTCTTGAGATTAGCTGTGTGTATGTGTGTGGGTGCATTTGCAAGCATATATAGTATCTATATATGCACATGTATGTTTGTGCAACAATTGTGATGCCATGATGTACAGGAAGAAAGGGTGGCCCTTAGGTTTAATTTGCCACTGAGAATCATGTGGTAGCTCTGTTTGATATTCTTCATATGCAAACTTCGTTCCCTCACACATTCCCCTTCACTACTACCATGTTGGCAACTTCCAGTTCCCAACCCTGCTGTGAGAAAATACCTAGTGTGAGTGTGCTGGGCTCCTGCCACCAGGCTTCCTCAGTCCTTAATATCCTTCAGCCAGGCACTGCTGGGATCTGGTCTACCCTCTCTTGCCTCTTGGGGCTGAAAAACAGTTAATTGAATCTTGGCTGGGATAAAGGGTAAGATGTGTAGAGGAACAACAGCTGTTGGGTATCAATTTCTGACAGGTATTCGTAGTGCTGTTGCCACTGGATGCTAGTTAAAACCCCCAATATGACTTAAAATAACTGTCTTCCATTTTCAAAGCTGCTTCTTGATAGACCTGATAAAACAAAAATCTGCAATTCAAATTCATGTTCATGTTGAGAGGTGAACACAGTACCAAAGACTCGGCAATCCATGAGCCCTTCTAGAAAGTCTTTATAGAGAGGAGAATTTAGCCCAAAAAGTATCAACTCTGAAAACCAGTTGGAATATGATTGGGAATTCTGATGCATTCAATACATTCAACAAGTTCAGCTAGATGAAGGCTGAAAGTAACACTAGCTGATGAAGATGATCTGCAGGGGTCATGAGGACAGATGACAGACCTTGAGCGAGTCAGCCAAGCAGTCCTGTAACTACAGCCTTTAAAGACAAGTTCAAGAGCATGGCTGCCTTGGAACAGAACTGTACAAGCAGCAGAGCTTCTTTGCAGAGCATTTGCAGCAACAACAAGGAGATTATCAATATTGTGCTCCGTAGGGTCATTGCTGTTCACTCTGCCAAGGGTCAAGACGTGATACTGCACATTGACGGACTCAACACTAAATCCAGAGCATGTGAGTGGAAACTTTTTGTGTCACTCTGTGTATCACCAGTCGGTTGCCATCAGCCTGCTTTGACACTTACAGCTTTGTTGGGAAGGAAAAATCCTATGAGGTGCTGGGTGGGGCTGAGCCTATTTAAGGCCAGCCCTTTATGTTTTTAGCTCAAATCACCTCTTCTGAGGGCCTCTCTTTCTGAAGAGTGTCTCTAAGGCAGGTTAGGAAGTGATATATTCCTAGACAATGGGAAATTTGTCCTAGTTCACAACAGATCATAAAATTATAGAATCACAGAATGATTTGGGTTGGAAGGGACCTTAAAGATCATCTAGTTCCAGCCCTGCTGCCATGGGCAGGGACACCTTCCACTACACCAGGTTTTTCAAAGTCCCATCCAACCTAGCCTTGAACACTTCCAGGGAAAGGGCAGCCACAGCTTCTCTGGGCAACCTGTTCCAGTGTTTCACCACCCTCACAGTCAAGAATTTCTTCCTAATGTCTAATCTAAATCTACCCTCTTCCAGTTTAAAACCATTACCTCTCATCCTGTCACTACATGCCCTTGTAAAAGTCCCTCCCCAGCTTTCTTGCGGGCCCCTTCTGGTACTGGAAGGTGCTATAAGGTCTCCCTGGAGCCTTCTCTTCTCCAGGCTGAACAATCCCAACTCTCTCAGCCTGTCTTCACAGGAGAGGTGCTCCAGCCCTCCTCTGGACTCACTCCAACAGGTCCACGTCCCTCTTATGTTGGGGGCCACAGAGCTGAACACAGTACTCTTGGTCAGTATTTTGATTAAGTCCAAAAAGACAGTTAAAATATATACAAAATATAAGAGGCAGCAGAGTTATGACTGCTTCTGAAGTGTTTATATTTAGGGTAATAGGAGACCAAAAATCGTATGCTTTTGCTTTAAGTAATAAATCCAATAATACTGGGAAGAGCGATTTAGTCTTATCTGTGTTCTCTTTTCTTTTATGATGATTATGCATTGTCTCTGGAGAAGACTGATGAAAGCTTTCAGCTAAGATTCTGTAACATCAATAAAACCATCCAGGAACAATTGTTTCAGAGTAAGCTCCCCATTTTCTAGAAAGCTTTCAATTTTAATAAGGATAGAAAAATAACTTTTTCAGAAGTGTCATGGGAAAGGCAGGCCAGTGAAACAGCCATTCAAGACTCCATAGTATGGCAAGATTGGGCAATCCAGATGCCTAATTAAAAAATTAGAAAAAATTATAATTCAAATATTAATAGTGGATGATTCCATTTGCACTAACCTGACCTGTTTTGAATGGTTCAATAGGAAATGCCTGTTCCATTTGTAACTCACCAACTGGCTGGCATTTAGCATGAATAATTTCAGGCTACGTATCTTGGCCTGTGAATATGACATTGCTTTAAGAGGTTTATTTGTGAGTCAAGCCTCTTGTTCAGACACACTCCCAAGCTTCTTGGTAAAATCATGACTACCATCAAGTTATAGCATTAGTCACTGAAAATCTCTTGCTTGGTTATGATGGGTTGCTCTGTTTTTTTCCAATGTGCTTTTAATCTTTAGATTAAAAGTTTTTATCCAAATCTTTCTCTCTGAAAAATTCTCTCTAAATGACTTCTGAGTGAAACAGACACCTCTGCAGTACATTCCTTTACTTGTAAGCCAAAGTAAATCTAGATGAACTCTACAGAATTTGGTGAATTTTTTATGTCTGTAGGAAGGCATGGAGACTCAAAAACCAGGTAGTGACTGTAGTATATAGTATATTGCTGTGTGATTCACTTTCAGCTGGTGTAGGAATATATGCATTGGTGCGTGATGCTCATGATATGTTTTGAATGTTGCAGCTCAAATGGAATGAATTATGATTGACACACTTGGGCTAGTGGTGCTAGCTTGCTGGCTTGCTATTTTTATTAACCACTCTCCCTGGTTTTTCTCTTCCTGAGGAGAAGATTGATGCTTCCTTGGAAAAAATAAATTATGAACCTACCCCAGTCTTTGTGCATTGAATTATGCATGGAGCCACCATAATTGCACGTATCAGTCAACGCCTGCAAAAAAATGCAAGGCTAGGCAAGTAATGGCTGTAGGTAAACACACATTTGGTCATACAGTGGTTACGGTAAATGAGTGTGCGTTTTGTATGCACAGTTGGATGAATGTTGTTATGACAGCTTTCACATAGAAGCACACAGAATCAGACTCACAGAGTGGTAGGGGTTGGAAGGGACCTCTGAAGATCATCTAGTCCAACTCCCCTGCTACAACAGGATCCTAGAGTAGATCACATAGGAACTCGTCCAGATGGGTTTTAAATGTCTCCAGAGATGGAGACTCCACAACCTCTCTGGGCAGCCTGTTCCAGTGCTCAGTCACCCTCACAGTAAAGAAGTGTTTTCTTATGTTAAGGTTGAACCTCCTGTGTTCCAGTTTGTGCCCATTGCCCCTTGTCCTGTCACTGGACACCACTGAGAAGGGTTTGGCTCCATCTTCCTGACACCTGTCCTTAAGATATTTATAAGCATTAATGAGATCCCCCCTCAGCCTCCTCTTCTCCAAGCTAAACAGACCCAGTTCCCTCAGTCTCTCCTCATACAGTAGATCCTCCAATCCCTTAATCATCTTAGTGGCCCTGTGCTGGACTCTTTCCAGTAGTTCCATGTCCCTCTTGAACTGGGGATTGCTTTTCTTCTGGAACTGGCCAAAAAAGGAAAACTGCTCTACTATTTTGTCTCAGAGAATCATAGACAACCAGAACCTCGAGAAGCTGCCCTTACTCTTTCCCCTCCTAGACATACACAATTCTTGACAAATATTTACCCAGTTCTCCAAAACCTCCAGCAAGAGAGGGTCCACAGCCTCCTGAATCAGTGACTTCTGAGCTCTATCGTTAGAGCAGTTTTCCCACTATTATCCAGTCCAAATCTTTCTTTCTGCAATTTGGGCCTATGTGAATTTCCCTAGGCACTATGGCTGTGGAGAACAGGTGAATTCACCCTCTTCACAGCAAAGCAATCTGCTAGTTAGCTTGGCAGAAGTGGTGGTAAGCTCTGAAGTCAGCAGAATAACACACCCAACTTGAAAAGAAAAGTATAAGTATTGTTAACTAAGACACCACTTTGTTGGGAGATGGTCACTCTAGAAATGTAGCAGGTGAAAACACACAGATAGACCTTCTTTCTGTATAGTGTGTGACTACACAACTCAAAGCCTTATCAGAGGCTTCCTGGATGCTGGGTTATATCCATTATTTTGAAAAATATTTAACCTATGTTTCACATATTTATGTCAAGGGACAGAGAGAGAGAGGAGGACTGTTTCTTCACTGTAATAGTTTCTAAGGATATCAGTTTAGCAATTCTCTTTGTAGGCACCAAGTCTAGAAGTCTGATGTCAGACATTCCTGTCTATGTTTAGACTACTAATTGAGACAGGAGATGAAGACCCATCATGCAGAAACATCTCTCCATTGAGGGGTGCTATGGGTGTTTAGTGCCTCTGATTTTTGAACCTAAAGGCTTTTGAAATGTGCTCATGAGAAGACTTCTAAAAGGGAAGAGCCCAGGGAAGTGGTGGACTCCCAAACCCTGGAGGTATTTAAAAAACGTGTAGATGTGTTTCTGAGGAACATGGTTTAGTGGTAGACTTGGCAGTGTGATGATCTTGATGATCTTAAAGGTCTTCCAACAAAAATGATTCTATGGTTCTATAGGTAAGGTAAAGAGTGTCTCGTTGGTGCTCTCTTTGTGCCGAGTGTGCCAGCCATGCTGCTTACAGATGGCACTGTCAACAGGTTAGAGGCTTAGTTCAGAGCAGTGTGGTGGCAAGAGGAGATACATCACAGTTTGTCTGATCTCAAGGTGGGTTGTGAGAGCCTGATAAGAGTGGAAAAGGGAAGTTTCAGGGTGGAAAGGTGGGCTCAGCAGTACTGCTGTGCGGGGAGAGGGAGGAGATGTGCTTTCACTGGCTGCACAACAGCAACCTGGCAGAGCAGGATCGAAATTCCTGTTAGTAAACAGCTCTAAGAGTGCAATAAGGGATGGCTGAATGTTTATATAGAATAGGTAAAGGTGTACCAAGAATGGAAGGAACAGATGCAAATCTGTGGGCAAAGAGCCAAGAAGGACAAAATGTAAGGCATCTGTCCACAAAATCCTGTCATTCATGAAATGGGATATAAAGTTGTTCATGAAGCCTGTTCTCAAGGAGAAAGATTTTTAAAAATTTATTTCTGCTTGAGGCATTACGTTATGCTTTGCATAGCTATTGTGAATACAAATATCAGATGAAGGACATTTATGGCCATTCTTATTACTGAATACCCTGGGAGGATGGGAGTTGCCTCATTTCACACTTGTGGTCTCCACTCATTCAGACAGCTTTTGCAAATCCCACCCTCAAGTGCTTTGTTGCATGCTGTATGTCAAGTCACTCATAGAGGTGGGAACAGCAGCCTTGCTCCCAGATGTGTTTCTTTAATCATCGGAGTGTATTTCTTCCCAGAGCAATGAGTTACCACTTCATATATTTGTTGCTACATGGAATATTAATATAGTAATCATGTCTGTCTCCTTAGGGGACTTGTATTTTATGGCAGCAGTTCAATACTGTTCACTATTTGCAGTTAAAAGAAATACAAGAGTTGAAGATTTTAAAGGCCTCTTCTAAAAACCAGGCAAAAAGCACACCAGCAATCACTTCCTCAATTCAGAAAAAAAAACAGAAAGAAAAATATCATTCACAGTCATCAAAAATGTGAAGTTCATGGTCACTGTTGTGTTGGGGTTTTTTAAAGCACCTAGGGAAAAAGTGTCTTCTAAAATATATACTTCTGTGAATTTCTGATAGGGTCCTGAATAAAGAGCACAATCCAAAAGGGTTTTTTGATGTGTGCCCAAGACCAGTGCCACAGGGTACAGCTGAGGACCCCTGCCCAAGCTCAGGGGCAGAGCTGGATGAGAAAGGGCTGCAGTATACCTTGTTGGGGCAGGAACACTTCCATGGGCTCGAGCTGTATTTCACCTCCAGCTCTTGTCCCTGATCCCTGCCTGAGCTACGCTGCAGCTCTGCCCCTGCATGCCCAAATCTTTTGCTGATCTAGAGCCCCTGACTGGCCTCAGAGCTGCTCCATCCCTATGGCTGTGGTCACAGACCCCAGCCCAGCTCTGCTCACTGCCTCTGGGACAGTGGGAGGGCACCATGGGGAGATGTCCCTGCTGCCCCTCTGTCACTCACTCTGGCAGTGCTGCCCCCTGACCCTTTCTCCCTATACCTAAGGCACTGCTAGCATGAAGAGGCATTCACAACAGCTGTATGAAAAAAGCCTGCAATTAATTTTATTCCCTTTTTCACTGTTAAAATACCTCAGAGAGAAAGAGAAAAAACATATTTGTAACCATTAGTTTAGTCACTGGCATGGCAGCAGTTCTATGGGTCCATGGTACATTTAAGGCTTCATTCTGTGCATACTTATATGCCTGCACATCATACAAGTGATCCAGCTGGATGGGTGTAAGAATATCTGTGTGTATATACATATATACGTGTGTGTGTATATTTATATATATATATATGTGCACCTATCTTTGTGGGAAGTGGACCTTATTCCATGAAGAATATATTTCCTAAATGGTCCCAGGCTAATCTAAGCAGATATTTTAAGCTCATTTTGCTTGATGGCAGATGGAGACAAACAGCTTATAACATTAATTTTCTTATTGTATCTCATCTGACAAAATCCCCAGTTACTTTAGTCTTGCATGAACCATTATTCTTTTGTAGATACGTGCCTAATAAGCTTAAATTCTGAAAATGAATATTTGCACTTCTAATATCAGGGGAGAGTTGAAATCAAACATGCTGCACAGTCTTCTGGGAAAGTCGGCAGTAAAGCACTGTTTTCAATAATCAATAAGTCAACCAAGCAAATCTCTAGACTGTTGTTACAAAGGGATCTCTCATCACACAAAGCAAAGATTTGTCTGAGAAACTGCTAAGTAAATGCTTCTGCCACTTAGTAGTGTTATTTTTTTACTGGCTGAGGGTTGTTTTTTTTTTTTTTGTTTTATTTGTTTTCTGTTGTTTTGTTTTGTTTTGTTTGTGAGCTGCAGATTAAAGTGCAGGTATGCACAGATTTGTTTTGCATTCCAGAGACAGTGTCTGGACCAAAGCACTTGTATGTAGTCCTCATCAACATGGGTCGGTTTAAGGATGGGAAGATTCCCTCTAAATTCCCTGTCTCAAACTCTTCACGTACTATTCCCTCTTCCCTTTCCTCCTGTCTTCTGATTTTGTATCTCTCAGAATAAAAGTACTATGAAAAATTTACTTGACGCTTTTACAGGCTATCAAACAAATAAATGGTCTTATACCTCACTGATCTGCATCCACCTGTGACAATTAATACCCCCAACAGGCACTTCAGTCCTCTATAAAAGTCCAAACACATAGCAAAAATGTGAGCTATCTACTTGCAACAGTATCATCATTTTCTTACAAAATGTATCAGAAAACACTTACCAGAAAATACTAAAATCTCAATATAATATGAAACTGATCTTCATTGCTACAAACAAAATGCATTCTGTGCTGCACTGTTTTTTGCTTTTAAGGCTGTGGTTGCTCATTTCCTAATTTTGTTTGAATACGAGCTTAAGGATTGGGACCTAAAATCCTTGGTAGCCAGGTAACTGCCCTAAAGGGTCATGTTTGGAGGCTCAAACATGCATGTTATGGTTCCCTCCAACCCATTCCACTAGCATTTATGTTCCTTACTACTGCTGCTGAGATTTGCCTCTGTCTTGGGGAGAATATGAATGACTCTTTGTTTATTGATTAAAAATATAATTTTCCATTCTGTAAATCATCTCTCTCTTTTTGGACATCCTTCCTGGCAAATGTGTCAGGCACTGTGGTGAGAGAATGAGGGTGCTGACAGGCTGCTAATGCGAGAGTGCCCTTCTGAGGGCTGTTTCCCCTTCTTGGACACATGCGCAGAATAATCAGACAAACAGGGTGGACCCCAGTGGCAACACAAACTCTAGGATGAAAACTGTATGGTTTATGCAGCTGGGTTGGACCTCTGAGTAGCTGAAAACAGCTGCTTCTACTTGTGACAAATACTATACATAGGGCAGTAGCATAAGCACATGGGGTCAGTGGATATTGTGGCATAAAAGCAACAGATTCAGAGACGTAGGCAGTCTCTCCCCTCCCAGGAGATATAGGGGATCCACGTTTGGGCAGCAGTGTGGTGCCTCTAGTGATGGTGCTGGCCTGAAATGTTTTTGCTTGATCTTTTTCCCACCCGTCATCTAGCCTTACCTGACGGCTTTGCAATGTTGGCATTTATCAGTGTCTATTTGTTCTTCCTTTCCATTCTGCTTTATCTAATCTTCGTGCAGGAGATACAAGTCCTCCTTTCCATGGCCTTTGCCTTTCCCTTGTCTTATACCCATTAACAGCTAACTACCCTCATCAAAAAAGGCTAATTCCTTTCCATTGGCAAGGCCAGGGCCTCGTGAAATCAAAGGTGAAACTCCCGTTGACTTCAGTTGGAGCACAAGTGGCTCAGTTTAATCAAAGAACTTGAGGAGAAAAGCCAAACAGAAGGCAGAGGCAGTAAGTTCAGCCTACGACAAACTCCAAAATGATGAAAAGCTTAGAAAGAGCTCAAACTTCCCTAGATATTCATGCAGCACCCAAGATGACATAGCTACCCTCAGGACTGAAGCTTGATACAGCTACCACCCACCTCAATAAATACCGATCATCTAATTATAACGCTTCCTTCAAAGCTGGGGTGTGTGGGCACTGGGTTAGTTAGCCACTGGCTGTGATATGATTTTGTTTTCAGTGACTGGTATTCATTGGTTGCTGTACGAATTTCCTTCTAAAGCTGTAATTTCTGAAACGCGGCACTTCTCATTAAGAAGACAAATGCTGGCATTTGGCGGGATGTGGTATTGATTGCATCAAGCTCTGCAGTGATGGCTGGCAACAGAAGGACAACACAGGAGCTGGCCGTGCCTGGCTGGATCAGGCGGCTTCCCTGGGTTTGTTTTCATCCTGCAGTAGAGTTCTGACTTAGAGGGAATAAAACCACTTAAGAGGTATCATGCTGATTTGCTGATCTATCTATCAAGTGAACTGCTCAAAGCAGAGATAGGGCCAACTGACTTAAATAAGAAGTGTACCTCTCCGAATGGCAAAAGTAATTCTCCACCCGTGAGAGTTTTATTGCCTACTGTTGCGCAAGCGGGTTCAAGCGCTGAGCAGTTTCCACCAGATGAATGAAAGAGCTTGGGGACCTTTTTGCGAGCACATATTATAGGGAAACATCACATTTTACAGTCGCAATCTTTTTTTCTTGCTAGTGAAACTGGGCATTATTTTTTAATTCCTCATAGCTGTTTTAAATATACTATAATATAAGGCCCTGATGGAGAATCCAAACAGCCAGTAATCCTCTGGTATACTCATGCCTGCAAAAACTCTATGTTAGAATCCACTATTTTATCGAGGAAATGAGAGATCACCTTCTATGCTCTAAGTTATTTAACATCACAAAAGACATAAGCAATTAGGCTGCTTCTGCTCAGGACTGCTAGAATGGTCAAGGAAGAGAAATAGTTGTGGCACCTCATATGAGGCCAGCAGCCAATTTGTTTCCTTTCATAACTGTTTTTCATGCACCTTTTCCTTGCTGCTTCCTAATAAATGAATGTAAGATGTATATACATATATATATATATATATATATATATGGGCTCAGAAGGTAGAAAACACTGCTAGAAAAAATCCATTGCTGTTCTTAATTTAAAAAGAATTATTTTTAATAAAAGATTTCTACAATGCTGTAGAGAAAATAAGTCCTTTTAGGGGAGGTGTATTACCTTCTGGACTGACCTTTTAAATGGTATTTTTTATACTGTTGAAAATAACTGGTCTTTGTTCTTGTCTAATGAGGGTGACCTCCTATACAATGCTCTTTTCATGAAGAGCGCCACATAAGAAACTGATATTGATTTTTATTTATTAACTTTCTTTATGTATTTGCATCAGTTACATTTCTTTTATTACCTTTAGAATGAATGTCTAGGCTTCAAAATATATTGCTACAGCACTTGTTTTCCAATCATTTCTTACTTTTGTTGCTCTCTTCTTTTTTTTTTTTTAAATTTTAATCTTTTATTTTCTTTTTCTTTCAAAGCATGCAGTGCTCTGACACTTACAAAGTTCTTCTATAGAATAAGGTAATTATCTTGCCTAGAAGGAGATCAACACAAAGTTTGGGAATGAAAATTTGAGGAAAATAAAATGTGAAGGCCACAGAAACATTCACAACTCTGAAACTGTGGACCTGCCCTTTACCAAACATTTAATTAATTCTTGTCGACTGATGATTTATTTATCTATAATTTCCACTGTTGAGTGCTGTTGCTCATTAAAATAGTATCAGGAGAGCTCATGGAGGAAAATGCTAATGTTTTAAGCATCATAAACCATCTAAGAGAGGATGGAGAGAGTGATGTGCCTCTGTGAGAGAGCCCCTATGCTGAATATGGTTCTCTCCCAGCATAGCCAATAATGTTTCCTGGGAAGAATTGTTTGGATCTTTCTCCCTTCTCTAAGTTTTGATGGCTGAGGTATGTGGCACCCCAGGGAGCCCAGTGCCCTGGCACTGACCCTATCAGGAAAGGCAATTGCAGTGGGTGGCAGAGGGGAAGCAGCTCTGCACAGTTCTGCTCTTGGTCGCAGCTGGAAACATTCCGAAGTGGGGAGAGGATTAGTGAAGCGAACCAATTACAGGACAAAAAACCTCCTCCAAAACACAGTCCCTAAGCTGTGACAACACTCAGTCACTCTATATCATTCAAGGATGAAAAAGAGGGGGAAAAGGGAGGAAAATTTGCTTTTGAGATGTGTATTTAGTGAAAAATTTCAAACCAGCAAGACTCCTTTTCAAACTCAGAAATGGAAAAACTTTCTAAATATTTCATGGATCTGAGTGTCTGTTTAGCTAATTACTTCTTTAGAAAACAAATCTGTGAATTCAGCAACTGGGAATACCCACATGGTATATGGCCATGTTGACTTTTGTGTTGCCTACCAGTCAGTGAACAGGTATTGTATAGCCATTTCTACCCCTTTCCCCTTCTGTCTCCCCAGGAGCAAGAGCCAACAGTAAGGAGGTACAGACCTACTTCTCAGTTGATCTAGACTGGCCTTTCCGTGTCATACTTGATGGGTCAGTGCGGTACCCCAGTCTCATCATGGATGTGCTCTCCACACATGCCTGGGTCCCTAACCCTGTGCATCATACTGGTGATGGAAATATTTGCATGGACCAGCTGGTTTCAAAACATCAAGTATTGACTTTTTGCCACCTTAAATGTGTGTGAAATATTAATTCCAATGTTCTTTTTGCCCCTGTTTAAAAGTTACACCCTGCTGATGAGCCCTGCAGAGACTCTGCATTGCGCACTGACCAGCCCTGCGCTGAGAGTTTTTACGGCTGTGCTTTTCAAGAACCAGTCACTGTTCCTGCTTCCAGCAGTGATGGGCCCATGCTTAATTTCATGCTGATTCTGGAGACTTGGATATCAAGCTGCAGTGAGACTGCTGTGCAAACACAACAGTTTTCCATTGAAATAGGTCAGTTCTCCAACATCATCAGCAGTCTGCTTAATTCCCAGACAGTGAGCTAATTGGATTGTCCAGATACAAGATACAGCAATCTTTTGTATTCTTAGAAATAATTGTGGAATTACAAATTTCCCATAGATTTAGCAGTACTCTCCACCCTCTCTCTCCATTAAAAGAATTCATTCCCATTTCAGAAGATAACCTTGAGAGAATGAGAAAGGTATATGCTTTGCCTCTATCTTAATAAAAGTCTGATATGAAGGTTTAATTAAGAGAGAGAAAATAACCAGGAACGAGCACAGGATTTAAAGCAAAATAGACCTCATGTAGGTGAAGTAAGGATCACAAATGTGATTCAAAAGGTCCCCCTGCAGAGACGGAGCAGAGTTTCTCAGTGGAGCTTGAGATAAGATCTGCCATAGCTGCTTTCCATTTTCCAGCTGTGATGGCAATTCTTATCCACACTTTTCCCTTCTTCTGTCTTGGCTTACAAGGCTAAGACAATTCTTTTTCCAGTTTGCCTCTTCTTCAGCCTTAGTGCATTTTGTTTCTTGTCTTGTGGTGTTGTGGTGCTAATGTTTTGCCATTGGGTATTTTTTGTTAAGAGTTTTAAACACTTGCCATTCCCACTAGTCCATCTCATATCACTTTTGTTGCATCAGGGTAAGTGAAGGAGAAGCTGCTACATCTGCTGTGTTACCCTTCTATGTTCTGCTAGGGACACAAATATTTTCTGTAGACTGTCATACCAAAGCAAAAAGTGGAGGGAAGCAAAGAATTGAGAAACTTAAGTTGTCTGGTGTGACAATATCTGTCTTCTGTGATGACTTTGGAGTGCACTTGTTTCTTTATGCATGCATGTATTAAACCTCTCTCATCCCAACAAGTTTAACTGTACAAATCTCTAAAAAAAAGGTTTTAGCAAGTATATAATTCTCAAGGGATTTTAGAGCTCAGAAAGTGGAATCCAGCTCTCTTGTTTATTCATAGATGTATCCTCCCCTTGAGTTTCTCAGGTTTTGGCAGCAGGGCTTGCTGAAGGAGTCCTAGGAAATAATTCTCTCTCACTTCATGTGTCAGGTGCGACATTGGAAAAACACTGCTTTTCATGGAAATGGTCTTGCAAGTACACATATAAAATTGTATGCTTAGTCAACCATTAGTTCTTCTTTCCAGAGTTTTAGATTAAGGCTTATAAAATCTCATGTTACTAAGATACGTTTATACTTTAATTTGAGTCTAACAGTACTATAGTCACGTCTTTGTCTGTATAGCACTGAAGATAATGAGAAGCTATTATTGGGATTCCTACATGCTGCTACAGTAATGTGAATATATTGTTGGGATTCCTAGGTGTTGCTACAATAGAAATAAATGCTAAAAAAAGTGTTTTCAATTTATTTTTGGCTGACAGACTAGTTTGAAAATGTGGTTGGCCACTGAAGAGGATGTTTTTCCAAGCTAGATTTATCTGTTTTACAGGAGAAGTTTTGAAAGCCAGAGAAATATTCCCTGGATAATTCACACACAGCTGACTGAATAATTCATCATGAATAATGTATTTAGATTTTGCCTCTCTTTTCATAAGGAGATTAGGATATTCTCAGACACATTCATTATTCACACTAATACTGAGTTTTCTCATCCCTCTCTCCATGGGCTCGATTCTGTCACCTTTACTCAAGTTGAGTAACATTTTCTCTGGGGATTTGTGCTGATTTTAGTGGCAGTTCCTGCACAGCATGTTATGGGAGCATCTGGATGCAAGTGAATTGGTTACAAGCACTTGTGAGTATTTGATGGTTGTACTTTGAAGCTCCTCCTGTATAGGATTGCTATGCAAATCCTAGGAGATACTTTTGTTAGCTCTTGTAATTAACCACCGCAACCCCAATTTATTAAACATACAATCCAAATTTTGATTGCAGCTGAGAGGCAAGCCAACATCTTGCTTTCCATGAGCAGTGGAGCTTAGTTTTGAATACTTTTCTGTTTACAGAAAGAGAACACAAAAGATCAAGAGTGAAGGCTAAAAGAAATGTGCTTGAGTGTGCAGTCATTCAGAATTTCTCTCGTTACTGGCGTTGTTTCTGGAGAATGCCCACAGGCATTTTTTCATCACTGAGAAAATGCATTAACTACTTTTCTGCCTTCCTGTTCCCTGTGACTGCAGTTCTTTCTGGCAAATATGTTTAATATAGACCTGACCTTCAACTGGGCAGATGAAGCTTCATTCTCAAATTCCAGCAGCAGTGCCTAAAGATAAAGCATAGATCGGGGTACACCTCCATTGCAGTACACCCTCCCAAATGCTCTGCAGCCACCAGTGCCACCCTGCTGTACAGAAGAAACTTCAGCCTGCTGGCTCTGTAGGCTGGTGTTTCCATCTTCCTGGCTAGCTGTGCTCCTGGATTGCCTCCTGTTCCTCCCACTCAGCTAAGGCTTGAAAACCCCTCTCAGCAACTATGTTTTGGTTGACAGTTTTGTGTTTCATAGCTAACTGTGGTAGGATGAACTGAATATTTTGTCTTTCCAAAATAAAAGTATGATTTTTTCCTAAAAAAAAATCATACCATCTCTTCCAATGATTGGGTCAGAAAATATCTCTTTCAACACTCTGCCAAGTTTTCTCATTCTTCCTGTGTCAAAGACAAGAGCTACCTGAGAGTGGAAGATTTTGGTCTAAATACATTCAGTACTTTTACATAAAAGTGTAAGATGTTCATGCAAGAAAAATATCCAATATTTTATACACCTACATTTCCTCTCATATGGGGAAAATGAGCTACCTGAAACCTTCTGTCAACATGAAGTACAAAACCTCTGTCAAAGCCTTTGGAGCAAAGTGCCATGCCTCCAACATGGGGATTGAAGTCTTCTGTATGATGGAGAATGGGCACCTTATCAATAACGGCACCTTATCAATATACCTGTTTGGAAGAGAGAGGCTTGTAGTGTCTGCTCTAGAGAGCGGTTGCCTGGTTCTATTCAAGTTCAAGCCAGTCTACAGTTGGCAAGTTTAGAGTACTTTGAACCCGGTCCAACACTTAATTTGATGGACAGGCTTGGAATAAGGCAGTTTATTCTGTGACAGTAAAACAAATACAAATAGTCTCCTGGCTCTCTGACTGTGTTTACAAGAGCATTAAAATGACTTTCTGCTAATGATACACAGTTGTAGGGATTGCAGCACTATATCACGAGGGTAATGCTGCTGCCACTGTGGTGTGGATCTAGAGAGATCCAAAACAAAATGCCAGCAGAGGAACTGGACAATGTAAAACACCAGGAATGACAATCCAGTGAAAGAGAGCCAAAGTGTTGCTGCTGTACTTTTAAAAAGAGAGCTGACAAATTCAGGAAGTGTGCCTTCACATTGGCTTTGCCTGACGAAAGCATCAGTGATGCATTTGTTATTATTTACCTGGTATAGGTAGACCTGGTTTTAAATGCATCTCTTCTTTGAATAGTCTAAGAACCTTGCTCCAAATCAGTTTCCTCACTTATTTTGTTAATCCATATCATGTTTTCTGTATAAAAGAGTTCTTATAATACACATTTAGCTTCAGGAGAACATTACAGAGCACTTGCAGATTTACTAATTTAGGCTTGACACTATAATTTATTTTTAAAGAAAGTTTGAATCTTGCTTTTCTGTAACCACTACATTTTTCCTTAAATAAAAGGTGAGAAAACAATGTCCAGCAAGTACTTTTACATATACACATGTTGCATAAATACTGCCTCAGAAAGTAAAGAACTTAATATTTACCCTCTGGGCCTTTTCTCTGGTAGAATGCAGGCTCTCACGTGAGAGCAGTGCCCTTTCTCCTTCAGACACCAGCACCCATCTGGCTCAATGGCAACATAGAAGACCCCAACTTCCTTTTGTCCAGGACAGAAGTTGTGTTAACCTTGCAAATGCAGTGAATGTCAAATTGGTAAACTCCTGACTTGCCTAGCATCTGTCTTTTCAGCCTATTTATGCCATATCTGTACGTTAAAGAGCACGTAAACCACTTATGATTTGACCCATTCCGTGCAAACAAAGCAAAATCTGCAGATTACACAAACCATAATTCCGGATGTCAGTAGGTTGCAGATTGCTCCCTTAGTATTTTTAATGAAAGATGAATAAAGACCCTTTTATCTCATTAATGATCTACATATTATTCATATTAATAGAACTGGGCCCTGCAAACTCATAAATATCAGTAGATGTTGTGATACTGGCCTTTCTGGGAGTGTTTTATGGGCTATAAATTACTTTAAATTATCATTAGACATAGGTTTCAATGGAGCTGCACTGAAAAGCCTCCCTCCCTCCTAGTTTTTAAAGGCATCACAAGGCTATACTGACTCTGAAAACTGGTTCTCAGCTGCAAAATTAGAATTGATGTGTGACTTGGAAGTTCAGATTTCATGATGTTTCCTTTTATGCCTTGTGCAGGAATTCTCTGGTTTTGTTTCAGATTTTTAGTGTGATTTTAGGGGTTTACTTTTCCATGAAGACTGAGTTTTTGAGAACCCTTGCAAATATGGTTGCTATGGAGGCTGTGGAGAGGAGGTGTGGAGTTGGGGAGACATTTTAATTGCAATTGCTAGAGCTCATTTATGTACCTGATCCATTCACTTCCCAAAACAGGGGATTTGATCACTGATGACCCTGTGACAGACCAGCAAGACAATAATTAAGATAACACATTAAGAATCATTATCAAGTTAAGGCATTCATAGGGATTAAGAGAAAAATCAGATCAGATAGGAATAGATTTCAGAATTTAGGATTGTCTTTGTCTTAAATTTCATTGCTTTTGAGTTTGTAATGAGTGAGTTGAATGTAACTTTACTTAGGTTCATCACCAGGGGGGAAAATGCTAACAGGTATGATTAGTCATACAGCCAGTGGAGTTACAGAAAATTTGGCAACCAAGCAAATAGGAAAAAAAAGTAAGGTTTTAACAGATGAATTTCTCTTTGTGTTAATCTAAAGCTTATTTACAGTGATATCACCCATCAAAACACTATTTCCCCTACTGCTTTTCTGTTGGGCAGACTGCCACGTGCCAGCACTTGGTGGCTTCACCGGGCTTTTCATGCTGTTCTAATCATTGTCCCCTGTACACAAGAGGAGGCAGTCAACAGCTCATGATGACACTTGCTTTTTGGGGCCAGCAGCAGAAATGAGAATTAACTCTGCAACAACTTGTATTTTATTGTTTCAAAATCCCAACTTTGGAAACGTTAATTAAATTTTCACTTGGAGAAAAAAAAAAAAACCCAAGTCTGTTATTACCCAGGAGTGTAATTTTGGGTTCTGTGCTTTCCCATTGCTTGTAATTGTCAGGATTAAGAATGGTTCCTGGATTCCAGCTCCTCTGTCTGCTCCAGTTTGTTCACAGGACTTACACTGCCCCGGGTTGCTGCCACTTGCATTCCCCTTGCTCTCCTCCCTCCCATACATTAACTGATCACCAGGATTAATACATTCCTGAAAGGTAAGGAGCAGAAGCCTGTCTCCTTGACAACAGGGGACAAACTCATAATAAATACATAAAAATAAACATAAATAGTTAAAGCCAGCAGCAGACTGTGATGGCAGTAAAGAAGGGTTTGCTTGATGCTTTCTGGAAATAAAAGCTCTATCTTCTGCCTTCACAGCCATCATTATGATAGCCCTGTTAATCTGCTCTCTGAACATGATTATCGTTTCTATAAACATAAAATATGCTGCTTTAACTTGAGGTCCCCTCCCCCATCTTACTGTTATTTAAAGTAATTGTAATTAAAATAAGAGGCTGCCCAGGCAGCCACTGCAAGTGCAGATTCAGATAACAATAGAGCATAAGTTCAGCAGCTGGTATGACACAGGGAGGGATACTGTTTCCAACAGCCTTTGTCCAGATCGGTTGCTCTTCCCCTGGCACCTGGCTGGTGATGAAAGCTACATCATATGTGGCCATCAAGGCTGGAAAATTATTTTGAATGGTCTTACAGGCCCTCGTATCCTGTGGGACTTGACAGAGGTGACTGATCTGAAACTGGCAGAGGCTCATTGCAGCAGTATAACACGGTACATGAATTACTGCAATATGGATTAAGTGCTATATACAGATATAAAACGACTGACCGACTGTAATTGTTCAGCTAGGAATAAAATAACTAGAATGCTGTATACTAAGTTTCATCTCACTGTCTTAAAGTATACATCCATATAGCACAGCAGCAAACCCAACATAACGGTAATGTTGTCCAATGGGCTATCGGTCTCTGGGAACTTGCTGAACCTGATCATAGTAACATCCAGCTGTCTCCTGTGCTAGACAAAATTATTTTCGGATCCCAGGTAAGCTCCTGAGAGACTACTGGGAGCTTCTGACTTCTGTGAAGCAGAACATTTAGAAACTGGGAATGAAACTTTTATGCTTGTAGACGTTGCAGCTAGCCTTGCTCTTAGTTTGTAAGTGTCAGACCCAGTGCTTAACTTCCCCATGAGCTCTTCATGCCTCTCTGACAGCAGGAAATGAGAGTAATGCTGGTATAAATGGCTGCCTCCCAGTTTCTGCTCCACGGCAAAGTGGAATCCTGCTTATGTGGGTCTGCAGGAGCAATTCTCTGTCCTCATGAAAGCAAGCTAGTGTGAGGAATGTGGTGAAGAGGGAGTTCACCGTAGTAATTTAGCTGTTCATGCCTTCTAGGACAGCTTCTTAAGAAATTGGGTAGCCTCTAGGATCTGACCACTTCTGGAATAAAAGCAGCTCAGAGCCTGAAGGAGGCAAAGTGAGGAATAAACCCAACTTTTCTTGATGTTCACCTACCGTGACAACAGCCGTTTTAATTACAGATTTAGCTTTTTAGCTGTTTACAAATTGCTTCGCAGCTCTATGGATCGTTTCAAACTAGGTGCTCTGTTATTTTACACCTTTGGGCTGGGATGGAGCTTATGGTAGAGAGTGCACTGAGTAACTGAATGATCTTTCCCTTTTGTCACCCTTTGGGTTTGCTCTCTGAACTGTTCTTTATAGACCATTCATTTAGACAAAAGGCTGCAGAAGTTTACTCTTCTCTGATGGTCCAGTTCTGCTAAGGGGCCAAAATTCTCAATAATTTTTACAAAAGCCTTTGTTTATGTAAAGAATAAATATTCAGACTACTTTTACCATAATGCTGGCCTGACATTCATCCTAACTACCCTATTACTTGAAGGACCTGCCCTCATGGTAAGCAGTATGAAATGCAATGGGCTGGCCTGTGACT
Organism: Podargus strigoides; assembly: GCA_028020825.1. Lineage (NCBI taxonomy): Eukaryota > Metazoa > Chordata > Aves > Caprimulgiformes > Podargidae > Podargus > Podargus strigoides. The sequence continues at coordinate 3,708,499 of CM051641.1, read as the reverse complement.
GTCTTCAGAGGAAGGAGGTTAAGACAATGTCAAAGTTGTATAAGGAGAAATATGATCTCATCCTACCTTTTCTTTCTCCTTTTGTTTTAGGTTGCCAAATTTTTGGTCCTGTTTTTGTGGGGTTTTTTTGTTGTTTGATTGGGTTTTTTTCCCCAGAAATTGGTGGGGTTACAATAAAGAAGTTTTGAGGCAGAGACACAAGCAGAAGTTTTTCTCTTCATACTACCACTGGTTTTAGAATGGCAGTATGAACAAGCCAGTGAGCAGCAAACCTCCTCTGAGGTGGGCCATAATAACTTTCTGCGGAGAGCAAGGAAGACTTGGTAACTACCTGGTCCTTTCTTTGCTTCAGTAGTAGTGTAACTACATGCTGCCCCTTCCCTTTGGCAGATGGTGATTTGGATGTTAATCTTGCAGTGAGTTCCTCCTGCTTAGCTTGTTCGCATTGTAACTAGGAAGTATTTTCCATGTGCTTGTGCTGCGCTGATTTCTAAAGCTATAGAAAGAAGGGATATATTGAGGTGAGCTGTTCAAATTTCATCTAAAAACTTAAAAATAGCACTGTGAAGATAAATCTGGAATAGCTCGCTCTGTCTACCGTGTACTTTGCTTAGCATTTCCTTTCACCCCACAGCCCAGCCCATCACTCCCATGTGGTGTTACCGTTGCCATAGCATATGTTAGTTACTGGATCAGTGCCATTGGTTTCCAGTGAAGTAGCACATAGTTTTTGCATATAGTCCTTCTGATAAAATTCTGCATGGTTTGTTTGCTGTGACTCAGTAAATTGAATCCTTTTTGTAGGAGAAAGATGAAAGAGTACATGAGATAAACAACTAAAATATCTAAATCTTGTGACGTTTTGCAGGTACCTTGATTAAAAGTACTTCAGACTTCGTGATTTTGTTGTGTGTGAGTCAAAATAGCATGTACAAATCTTTACCACTGGGTAGATTTTATAAAGTCACCTGTCATCTGAACATCAGCCACAAAAAATTAACATCTCAAAAACCTATTAATTCTTTTCATACCCCTTTTAATCTTCATTTTACTCTTGGCCTTATACTGTGAGTTCATGCAAGGTGACAAACTGGGACCTTAAAAATGTTGTTTCACAGACACCTCAACTTTCATGAACTTTACAAGACTCATGGTCAAAAAGTTTTTAAAAAATCCCCCCAAGTTCCTCGTGTCCTTTGTATTCTTCATGTCAGGTACTCCTGCAAATGGACAGCACCCATTGCAATTTCAGTGAACTACGGGAAAAATTTGAGCTCTTTTTTTTCTGCCCTGTTGCATTTTTTTTAAGCCTGTGAAGCAACAACGACCGGTAGTAAATTACAAGTAAGAAGACAGGCAGTCTTATGTTTTGGAAAGATAATCATGACAACAGTATAAAATGCTCCTTTTTTTGGCACAGTAACTTGAATTCTCCAACAAGATGGGTTGTAACTGCCCCCAAATTCAGTGAAAGACACTTTACTTTCTCAGTGGTATGTATTAAACTGTCGATTCAGTTCTCACATTGTATGTGAGCGAGAGAAAATAATTATGCAAAAAAGTGAGGGAAAAGAAATTACTGATACTTTACCAGTGCACATGCAACACACAGCATACATCTTTCTCGTTCATCAGAGAGCCTTTAGTCCTGCTGAAACAAGGGAAAAATATAAGAACTTGCCTTGCAGGTCAGTGTGCAGGTTGCCTGAAGATCTAATAGACTCTGAAAAATACTACCTGTGGCATATCTTGACACAGAAACCCTGGAGCAAGCACAGCACATGGATCGAGTTCCCTATTCTTCAGCTGATGGTTTTGATGTTTTATGACAGTTTTTAATGCTGATGAGGCAAAACAACATCAGAATGTACAAAACCATAGCAACTGCTGCAGGAGGATATATCTGGAGACAAATTGTCCTCACGTCTTTTTCTGCATTTCTTCCCCTCTAAGCAAACAATGGTTGTCCCTCCAGGAGTGGGTTTTGTGTTGGGATAGGATTGGAGTTTCAGAAGAGACTTGAGCCCAGCAATATGCAGGTGTGAGCACACATGCTGAAACCTGAAGTGATTTTGCTGGGATGAGGGAGTGCCACCCTGTGTCTGTTGATTATTTATTGGATTAAAAGGTCTGTGGGGCAGAAACTGCCATTGCCCAGACCCTGCCAGGTGCTCCCTGGTACTGTTGGCAGAATGGCACGCTACAGTGATACCTCCTGGGCTCCCAGTGCTGGGCTGGTGGCCTATGCAGGGGCTACACCATATTGTCTCTCTTGAACAAAAGCAGGAGCCAGATCTAAGGGGTCTGATGAAAATTCTCTTGGAAACGGGTGTGTTTCAGTGGAAAGTTTCGGTTTAGCATAGCTAGCCTTTTTGAGGGAGAAAAGTATCTGCTCTGACATTTCCCAACTGCTTTAGTTGTAAGTGATGTGAATGATGGTTTGTAAGTCATTATTGTCAGCAGGTCTTGAGACATTAGATTCAATAAAATCACACACATTTCTTGCTTAGTAACACCTTCAAAATATATATGGTCATGCCTCTTTTTTTCTTTTTGAAACAGGAAATATACAAAACAACTTCAAACTTCTCCTTTGGTAGAAAAAGTTAATTTCCAGTGTTTAAAAGAAAATTCATTCTAACAAATACATGATCAAAAATGATCAAATTAATTTTTACTTTTATCATAAGACAATATTTCAGTTTACAGCCCGAGTGCTACAGGATTTGGGAAATAAAGCAGTCCCACAAGGATCCAGACTGAGACACCCGTTCTTTCTGCTGCAAATAAGCTGCAAATGAGAAGATTTTAGTCAAAACCAGCCAGGACCTGCAGAAAGGGGATCAGCACCAAGTGGGCGCTGGGAAGCCCAGCTGACCATGTGGTTACTTTAATACAGAGCCTCTGTCAAATTCCTGGAATTGATTAGTAACTCCAAGGAAAATAGCTGTACAGCTGAAGGGAACGGAGGCAGTTTTTGAGTGGGATCATAATTTCTCCTGTAATCTTTTCTGGACACTGGTGTGCCCTAATGTTATGGACAGGAGAACTGCAGCACAATGCCACTGCTCCCCATCATCTGAAAGCCTCTGTTACCACAGAAAGAAAATCCCTATGGAAAGTGAGGCCCCAGTTTTGAAACAGTCCCCAGCTTAATAAATGAGCGGGGTTCATTGTGTCCAAAACTGTCTGAAATCTGCCCAAAGACACACACACACTCCAGTCCCCTCACAGAAAAAGATGCTTGTTAAATTTCCAGACCGCCCCCCCCCCCCGGCCCCTCGCGGCCCCTGGAGCTGCAGCCACCGCCACCCCGCGGACCCCTCACACCGCTCCTCCCTGCCGCCTGCCCACTGCCGCCCCCGGGGTCCCGCCGCGGCTGCGGGAGCGGACCGGGCCGGGCTGCCGCCCGCCGGGGAAGGCCGCGGCAGAGGAGACACCTGGGTTTCCCTGGCAACAGGTAGGCGCCGGCCGGGGGAGCCGGAGTTTCCCCGCTAACCCCCCTGCGGCGCCGCTGGCGGGCCCCGGGAATGCCTCGCCGGCCGGGGGTGGCCGAGCAGGTCAGGGGGCCGGCTGCCACTTCCACCGCGGGGCAGTCCCCGGGCCAAGCCCGCCGCACCTTCGCAGGAGGGAGCTGCGGGGCCGGGCGAAGAGCAGCCCCCGCCCGCAGCGGGAAGGTAAGGGTGTCCTGCCGGTGCGGGGCGGGGAAACGGAGGGGACCTGGGACAGCGCTCGGGGTCAGGCACAGGGGCTTACCCTGGGCCACGGTGTGCCTCAGCTGCCCGTGGCCCGAGGGCTCGCGGTTAAGGTGCAGCTCCTCAGCCCGGAGGAGGACCAGGGCTGACAGGCTTCCCCCCTTGCTGCCCCCCACCTCCATCACCCTGCTTTGCCCAACTGGGGCTTCTCCCCTCCCAGCCTCCACCGCCTCGCTTGGCTTCACCCCCAGCCCCCTCATGCCCAAGCGGCTCTTCCCGGCAGGTGTGTGCCCGCTGCTTCCCACCACCGCCCAGACACCCACCCCTGCTCTGCCCGCAGAGCCCACTTCGCTTCTGTGTGGGCCTGTGGCAGCGAGGCAGCATCCCCCTGCCAGCCGGCACAGGCGTGCCTGCTGCCCACTTAATTCTCTTCTTGTTTACATTTATCCTCTCAGTGAAGGCTGGCAGGTCACCAGGCTCACTGGTGCTTTTTCTCCTCTCTGTCAGCTTAGGAGCACACAGCACCCCACCCACTGGGGTGCCTGGTCTGTGTCCTCCATCTTAAAGCCCATCAGGCTTTCTGTCTGGTGTCCCAGGCACGTATATGCGGATGCCTGCCAGTTAATATCAGCTGCTTCTGCTGGGCACAGATGCATCAGGTTGGGCACAGGTTTGCTGTAATGAGGCTACGTGGCTCCTGGACGGGAGCTGGCTCCTGCACGGGCAGTGAGCTCATGTCTGTCTGTGCGTGCCCCTGTATAGGCAGGCATGCCCGCGCTGCAAAGCTCTGTTCCCTCGGCAAGTTGCGAGTCCCCTACCAGAGGGGATGCCTTCATGACATCCTGGGATGTGTGAGAGGAAATGGCCTCTCAGTTCCAGGCATTGCCTCTGGTATTCACTGCTAGATGAGGTCAGATAGAGATGGGCAGTACTGTAAGGCTTGCCATGTTGTGGCCTTTCCTACTGCTTTATATAGTTCTTTCCCTGAATCTCAAACCTAAAGTACAGGGAAGGACATGCAAGCAGGCCATGAGTAGCCCGGAGTCAGCTGGGAGATCCAATCAAGGCAGCTGACTCACAGGTGTATCCCATAGCACTTCATCATGCTCATTATAAAAGGAGGGAGTTCACTGAGGGTGGAGTTCCTTTTCCTGGGGCTCCTCCTTCTTGGCTTTCTGCTCCTGCTGCTGACCCTAAGGACAAGGCTGAGTATGAGCTTGTGTACTTTATGCTATTGCTTGTACTGATTTTGTTATTTCATTAAATCTATTTCGACTTCAGCCCATGGGCCTTTTCTCTTTTTTTAACCCGATTCCCCATCTCAGATGGGAAGGGGTCATTGGGTGGTAGAACAATTGGATGCAGGCTAACTGTAGACACCCCCTCCTAAAAACATAACTCCCCCAAAAAAACCCCAAAACCTTTAAGGAAAGTTCTTTAAAAAAATTATCCTCACATAAAATTTGCCTATTTGTTTTGTAATAGTAATCCTTCGGTTACTTGCTGCTGAAGTTAAATGTCAAAGTCTTCCCATAAAACTTACCAGGAAAATGGCGCTGATTGGTGACCTCAGGCACTAATATAACAATAGCAAATAGGTCACAGCATCACAAAGGTACAAATTGACCTTGAATGTCAATTAACAGAGAGCGTTATTGTGCGAAAGATCTCTCAACTCTGCTGTGTCCCTGTGTTTCCTTTGTGTTGTGCTTGCAGAAAAAGAAAACGAACACAAAACTCCCTTTATTTTATTAAAACCAGAAGTTGTTTATAATTCTGTGGCCAGTGTGAGATTTCCTGGTAATGTTAAAAACTCAATTCAAAAAGGAAATAATGTGTTACCTTGCATTGTTGCCCCAAATAACTTAGAGGGAGATAACTTGATAACAACATTTCTATCACACCCTCTGGCTAGTTAAGCGTAGTTATGTTTCCAAAAATAGGTAGTCCCTTAGTGTCCCTAAAATCTGCAACATGGAGATCAGTTCTGTCATGTGTAGCCTTTTCTGCCACAGCCATTCTGCCTTAAAATTGTCATAGATTTCTCCTTTATCTAATTCTTTAATTCACTCATAATTTTGCATCATTCTACAAAGTAGATGCATGCTTGTAATCAGAGAGAGACAAGCTTGTAATCAGAATGTAGCCAACAATAGTTGTTTGACCCCAGAAAAATAAAAAACGTTCAGAGGTTTGAAATAAGGGAAATTATCACTTTTTATGGCTTCTGGCAAAATTCCATGACTAACTTCCTTAAGAAATGTATCTACTAAATAACGAACCAATAACTCTTTAAACTCCCCACAGAATCACTGCTTTGTCTTATTTTTCAGTGACTTATAATGTTTTGGCTTTCCCAGCATTATTGATATTAAATCAGCTTGCTGACTGTGGGGATGTCTTTGCAAAGAGAGTGGCCAGGAACTGCTCAGAGCTCTGGAGGAGTGTGCTAGGACAAGAGCTGGGCGATCAAGGCTGTTCCAGAAGGATGCTTTTCCTTGTACTTAGCCTCAGGCACATACATGGCTTACTCCTTCCCTCAGTCAAAAAAAGGAACTTCAGAGGCTTAAACATGCACTCGAGTGGCTGCTAATGTGACTGTTCTGCCTCTTCGTATATTTCAAAATCTACATGCCATATTTCTGTCTCAGGCATTCTGGGTGTTTGTGTCTAATTAGGCTGGAGGGCCTCCAGTTTGAGATTACCTATGCTGCTTGGTGCCCAATTTCTTTATATGACTTTGGCAATAAAAAAGATTACAGTGGGTTTATGTGCAAGCAAATTAGGGACAGACGTAAGCATTCTTGTAAGCCCTATTTCTACTTTCTTAGCCGTGACTGAATTCCACTGTTATCAGCTTCTTTCTACATGAAATGAGAAGTATGCTGATTAGAGCATATTTGTAACTAGGGGTACTCTGTAAGATGCAAAGCTTTTAAATATTTTGTTTTCTCTTGCTTTTTTCTTTTTGTCTTTTCCAAGGGAGAAACAATAATGCCTCAAGAAAAGCTTCCAAGATCCAGATTCAAATAATAAGAAAGAGGAAAGGACTCTTAGCTGAGCTATACGTAGCACAGCAACAAATGTTTTGGGTTTGTTTATGTTTTCATAATAGCTTAGAATAGGATGGTGAAAACACAATACATAGCATGTGAATTGGCGTTTGGCACTATGAAGTAATATTCCATTGGTTAGGACTCCTATTTATTGCTACCTTAGAAGAAAAGGTGCATTATTGAAGGAGTATGGAAAGCCATCATTGAATAACTAAACCAGATCTTAATTCTTCAGATTGTTGTCAGTTTTATGAGGGCTAGATGCACTCCTAGGGTGTTATCCCTGGTTTTGTCAAGCCAAAACTTGAAGTGAAATCCCAATTCCAGTGAATTAAATGACAAAATATACTGCACAATAGTTTAATCTTGGATGTCAGGAGAACTGGATACATATTCAAAGGCAGACATCACCTTAAATGAACCTTAACAATATTTTGAAATATGTGTTAAAATATGATTTGTTAAATGCTAGGTGGCAGGGATGAAACCCAAATATTAAAATACTCTTCTAAACGAATAAACCATTTTTTCAGAATGATAGCAAATATCTACAAATCTTCCAGTACTTGGCATCCTGCAGTCTTACATAACAGTATAAAGTGCCTAACTTCAGACACTAGTAGGCGAGTATTTTAGATTAATAACTACAAAGATAATGTACTTCAGAAAATATCAGATTATTCACAATTATAATTTGGAATATTAGACTTACAGCTTAGAAATACAGTGTTTGAGAACAAAATTCTTCATGACCTCATTAGGAAGACCTAAGAATAACTGTCTACTGACATCCAAACTCCTTTTTATATATAAATCTTAGGGATCTTTGCCTCAGGTTCCCCTGTGACAGCTCTATGGAAATGTTCTGATGCTGAGATGGTGAGGAGCAGTGTACCGTGAAAAGTGAGTGACTTCTGTCTGTCGGGCTCCCAGATTCTTTCTTGTGAGGTAGATGGTCAATTTTATTTCTTTGAAGAAAAAGGATTACAGATGAAACGCTGATACCTAACTCTTAGATTTAAATCATATGGCATTAAACAGTTCCACATTTTAGAATACTCTTAAAAAAACAGCACCTCATGTTTACAGGACTTGGAGCCACAGTAAACTTATTATTCCTATGAGAATTGCATATATTATGAAAAAGAAAAAAAGACTGCCTGAATGTCAAATAGTCACAAATGTGTACATCCAACAGAAATACCGTGCAGCCACCCTTTTATAGGCAACTTTTATATTACAGGAATTTCTGTCCTTTATGAAATGCTGGGGCAGGCAGTCACATCTGAAATGTCTCTGCTTTCATCTCTGGAGGAGTAAGCAGGAAGGGGGCATTGCCTGGTGGCAAGAATAGCCAGAGAAACTTGGTCCTGAATGTTCAGAAGTGGGCACATCGGTCCTGTTGAAGGTCCCATGCCCTGTCCCCTACCTCCACAAACCACAGTCAGGGATGGCCTTGCAATGCCTTTGAAATCTGTGCATAACTTTGTGACGTGAGCCTCTATCTATTTAAGAATACAATAGCATGCTTTGATGTATTGTATGGTCATTCATTTTCATAGAGAGCAAAGTGACTGCTCAGTAATAGAATGTACCTTCATAAGAATCTGAGCTACTTCTCATGGGAAAACTAACACTTTAAAAGCCCCCTTTTCAGCATGTAACATTCCAGAGATCAACAAAAACCTGCAAGTGCTAACCTTGAAAAGGAAACTGATGCCTGGCCATGAAGGAGGAAATGCAGGTGCTCTTGTGTCAGAGGGCAAACTTAGGACATCTCAAAAACTAAAAACCTGGTTCCACCTGGTCTTTGCCAAAATAGCTTTATAGTGAAGGGCTTCAGAAATATGTTTAGGTAAATGAGATACATGTTTCCCAGTCTTTTGTATGTAAAGTAAAGAATAAATGCCTTAAGTTAGGAAGGCAGTAGCCTCATTTATCAAAAAGATACGGGGAACTGAGATGACAGAATTGTCAATATTTTGCAGAGGAAAAAGCTTGTGGTAGGATGAAGCAGTGTACTGCAGTGGGTTAGTGGCTTTGTCTTTCAGTCTCAGAACACTAACCTGAACTCTGAAAAAGCGTTTGGTGCAGAAATATTCTTAGAGTCCCAGTCTGGACTTTGTGTGATGTTACAAATGAAATGCAAGTGGCATTTTGTTGGGCTTTTGTTTGTTTGTTTAAAATTGAAGTAGGGCTCTGTGGCTTGGATAGTTCTACTTTTTTCAGCATTTTCTGAAGTCACTGTAGCTGCAGCTTTGCTGTCATGTTCTTCCTTTAATTGGAAGCTGGCCAAGGGGATGGTTGGCAGGCCTGGTTTTTGGAAGTCTGGGCATTATCTTGCTGCTTTGGGGCCTCTGCAGTATTAATAAACCACGAATAAACTTCCTGGCATTTATTTAACAACATTATGGTTACAGAACAATCAGTTTAAGCCTTCAGAGAATAGCTATTGCAGAAGAACAGAAAACACAGTCCACTGACACCTAGCAAATAACTCTTTTCTTTGCTAAAGCAAAAAGGCTTGTTGGATCTTTGCACGGCAGAGAGAATGGTCCTGGGACACAGCATAAATAATAAACTGCCACTAACATATACAGCCCTTCCACTCTAGAATCTTACACATACTGGTTAAGAATAACTTTTTGTCACTTGATCTGCATATGATATTAATTGAATTTTGTGTCCTGATCTTGAATTTATGTTTTGAGATCTTATCTTGAAAATGCCATTCAAGTTGCTATTTATCTAGTGTGTATCTAGGCATGTTTTCTTAGCTCTGGCCAGCTGAGATTTAGTGAGAACCTACTTAATTTTTCTTGCACAGGCAAGAATTGCTCTCCTGTGTATGTGGAGGACCATTAAAAAGCATGTTCTGTAGAAGCCCACCATGTAGGTGTGCTGCAGGGTGAGCCAGGAGTCTGGTCTGTGCTGCCATTCTTTGAGGAGCTGAGTGGTGTGGCCAGCAAGAACTCACACATGCTTCAAGCAGCGTCTTGAAGGTGAATTTTGAACAGCAGTGAAGGGGGATGTGTAAAAGGATTTTCCTTGACTATGTAGTTCTGTATTGAGTGTCATGGTAGCTGTAGTCAGCAATACTATGGCTTTTCCTCTCCTGCAGTGTATCTCTGTGTGACATGCAAATCACTAATGAGTAGCTAATTAGGCATATGTGATCATGATTTTATTCTGTTTTCCTGTAATAAATATATTCAAGTCCCTATTCTCACCGGTTTATGAAAATGACCAGTTTCGTCTCTGAAAACAAGTTTCGAGACAAAAAAATGGTAAAACGTTTTCTTTTTTGTCTAAGAATGTTAAACTTGATGACCAAAAAGACAAAGTGAACTCAACAAAGAAAGATTATTACTCTGGAAATCCCTAAGTGAGATGGCAGGGGTGCAAAGGTTTTATAAAATAAAAGTTAAGGACTTCAGGAAATTGATAACGGCATGCAAAAATCTCAATGGCTAACAGGATTATGGATGAAATAGAGGTTTTTTGCCTTTTTTTTTTTTTTTAAAGAAGCATAATAAAGAACCAAAGTAGTCTGAACAAAAGAATGGGCCATTTCAGAGTGAAAAATGTCCAATAGAATTAGAATGAAGTATTGATTGAATTACTTTTCTTCACATGTTAGTGAAGGACAGGCTGCTGCACCTCTGCTGATGGTGATCATGAAGTATGTAACACCCTCCTTCACCTTTGCTGTGCTGCTGTGCGATCTACTGTTGTGCTACTGTATGAACTGTTACTATTAAGTTTATTTAAACGTCTGAACCTGACAACAAATACCCAGAAGCTTTTAAGGAATTCACTGGAGAGTTCTGTGTGTTATGAAGCTTGAATTTTTCAATATGCTTTGGAACACAGATAGCTTGGGAATTTGTCACCAATGCTTTAAAAAGGAATCTTCTGGATAATTGCAAGCCTACTAATTTGGCTCTGGACCTGGAAAAAGTGAAAGAAATGCTTCTACTGGACTACATTTAAACTTCCTATCATTCTTTAAGACTAGTCACCCGTGATTTTTGAAAAATAGATATTATCAACCTGACTCTTTCTTTCCGTTATTCTCTTATTTGAGACATAACAAATACAGTTTGATCAATGCCATCGTGTTGAAGTAATATATAATATGCTTCTGTGAGGTGTGATTTTTTGATGTAACTAGACTGAAATGAAATCAATGTGATGCTGCTTAAATGGACTAAATGCTGGCAGACAGGCTATGAAACATGACTGTAAATGGGGAGTCCTCACTGAGTATGTGCCTTTCTGTTGGATCCTGTAAGAACCGGTTATTATGAGTAACTGTTTAGCACTTTTATTGATGATCTAGATGGTAACAGTATCAGTTTTCTACAGGACTAAGGGAAATTTAAGAAAGAGGATAGCTATCTGATGCAAAGAGATCAGTCACTGCTAGTAAAGTGGGTGCAAGCTGTGGTGTATCATGAATGAGGTTTTGGTGAGCTAGTGTGGCTCTTGGGTGCATGCTTGGCAGTACTGGGCAAGGGTAGAGAAATGTTTTGCATATGCAAATGGTGTTCCTACAAATAAACATGATTTTAGGAAGGAGAAAGAAGGTTTGGTTATGTCATGACAATAAAAGACTAGGAACAATAGAACTAAGGTCACTATCTACTGGATTTACCAGAGAGGGGTGGCTCAGTATTGCTTATGTACCAATTCTGGTTCATCGTATGGGTTAAAGCATTAATCGGTGTAGCCAGCAAAGGTGTAACAAAATGTGGCATCTGGAAAGCAAAACTGGACCCAAGCAAGGTTTGCGTTTGTAACAGTTGGGTAAACCTATCATTGGGATGTTAGTATCAGTACCAACATTATTTAAAAAGAAATTTTAGTTAAAAAAGGGTGTGATTCTCGAAAGTCTTGTGTTTTTCAGATCTGATTTGTAAGAAGTCTCCTGTCATATAAGAACTATTACCTAAATTCAGTCGTCTTTTGTGCTTAATACAGACATTTGCAAGAGAAGCGTGGGTCTCTCCAAAGGCTTAATTGTTTAGAGAACTTAGAAGCTGTACTCAGGCCTCTGAACACAGATGAAACTTAATCTAGTCTCCTGCTCTGCTCAGAATTTATACAAAAGAATTGTGTTTATGTTAAATTTTTGTCAGGAATGGAAGCAGGAGAAGTCCTGTGTATATTTTAGAACGTGGCAGATGTATGTATGCTGCACTCTTCTCTCCTGTTGCTCTCTTACCCATTTGCTTGAGACTTCCTACATGATCAGGCCAAAGAGAACGGGAATTTGACTTACATATTCTTTCTGTTCTCTGATGCAGCTGTTTTTTTGGCCGGGAACTAGAGCAGCTGAACATAGTGCTCAACTCAGGCAACTTTTCTGAATTGGCCAAATGCAGTAAGGGGCTAAGATGAAATTTTCGCTTTGAGCTGGATGAAATTGAGGACTGATCTTGACAGAGGTTTAACCAAAACCCTGGTAGAGAGTTTGCCCATGACTGTTTATATTATTGCCCCTTGAGAGAATTTTATGGCTCTCTGCAGGGTGGTGATTGCTTGAGATTATATAGAAATTTCTTAATGTTGAAGTGGTATGTGACTGAAAGCAAAAGCAACTTCAGTATTATAGCCTACACATCTTGGTTAGCCTGAGGGATCTCAGATCTACAGAGACAGGTTCTGCTCTGCTCCATGTTCTCAAGAATCAGTAAAATTTAGAAATCTGATCTTCAGAAAGTCCATTGCGGTTTGAGCACAGCACTGATTGTCTGTCCATTTTGTGGTTATGCTGTTCACTACTGACAGGGCTCTTGAAATAATACATGAAAAAGTCTTTTCTGGAACAGTTAATGTTCACTTGCATGTTTCCCAGCTTTTGCTAGTTAAAACACAGCAATGAAAAATGCTATTCATTAGTATAAAATTAGTATTAGTATAAAATTAGTAATTATACATACCTTTTCTCTATCACTTTTGTCCACTGGAACAATTGATCCTTCCATCCTACTAGAATTGAAAATAATGAAGTTTTGGCTTGCTTTGCAGAGGACTTTGAAATGACATGCCCAGATCACCTAGAAACAGAGCCAGGACTTGTAACTCCGAATCTGAAGCTGCTTTTGTACCCACTGGACCATGATGATGACACCTCTAAATACAGAATTTGGGAAGTACCCAAATGCATAACCAAATTGCAGGTCTTGCTTTAGGAATATATTAAGAATGTTTTTGAAAACTGTGATGATAAGTTCTTTTTCAAATAGATTTTTCTTATTTATGAAACTATAAACAGAAAACTTGGCTCTCTGTGCTTGTTCTCAAAACCAAATTTATATTTTTTCCTATAATAATAAATACTTGCATTTTTTTTCCTATTGCAGTTACTGCATTGAAAGCTTACCCTTTGTTCATGTTCAATTCCTGCCTTCAGTTTACCTGTGATAGCAGCGTACAGCATGCAGAGTCTGTATTCTCCCGCAGTTGCAGCAACACTTGCACATAGGAGCATCTCTTTCTCCTCTTTGATGTTATGCCTTAAAATGATCCTTTCTCTGCAATTTTTGGCACCAATTGAATTTCTCGTAAGAGCTAATCATTTCCCAGCAGGCTTAAAAAGCACATCTAGTTGCTTTCTTTTGCTCCCCCCCAATTTGTGCTGAGCTGTGCCCTCCTTTTTTACAGTTGAATTGCAGGTGCCTCTGATAAAGGGCTCTCTATTGTTCAAATGGGACTTATTGTAATGATCTGTTAATCTTGTATCCAGGTCTTTAAGTGTTACAGTCTACAAATTACCGTCCTTATCTCTTTTTGTCTTGCTTTATCTTGCCGAAAGACTGAACGTGACTGTCTCGGTCTTAGCCAGGACTATCAGTTTCCTCCCTGAGAAGACAAGAGGGTTCCTGCTGTACATGCCTATATACCAGTGACCTGCCCGGTGGTAGACATTGCAGACTCCTCAGAGGACTTGACTTCACCTCTCTGACATCTCTGCTCTGAAGATTCTGGTTATTAAAGCATCTGTATGGAAGATACTGGCTTAGGTTAGCTTTATGTTTGTTTGCTGAGGTTTGTACATCTGGCTGTTGAATCAGTTTGGTCTCCCCAATCACTGGTATCTTTCCAAAGACAGAAGTAGTATTCAGTGAATATTTACCATCAACTTTTCTGTTAAATATTATCCCATTTCATTAACACCAAGCTTAATTAGAACCCCAGAAAGGATAGTCTAATCTCTGTTTGAATAACTGCACCAACCTGCTACAATGTAAATCAAGGTTTTAGCAGGGTAATTTAACATCCTTGCCTTGTTAGTTAAATGAATAAACATCTGCTGTGTTGAAGAGAAACATGTTTTGTCTTACACTTGCAGCTCATCCAATAGCTAGAAATTGAACTGTTGACTATCAGTGACTAATAGCTTTAAGTCCTGTTTCTGTAGCACATTACAGTTGACAAGAATCTGTCTGCTTCAAGGTTTCAGGGAAAAGTGTGATACTTTCAGAAACAAAAAAAGAAAAATAGCCAAAATAATTCTTTCACTTACTACTCTGAATTCTATGTGTGCAGAAGTACACCCAGTATAAACTTAGAAATATTATTTTATGTTTAAACTTCGAAGCTGAAAACAACATCAGATTTATTTTAAAGCTTACAACCAATACTGTTGAAAACACAAAACAGTGTTATCATCTGTTTTGTTAAATGTTGATCAAACCCAAGCAAGGCTTGTATTTTTTTTTAGTGTTGGAACAGGAGCATACCATGTAATCTGCACTGTGTGGTGCTGCAGTAACTAAATTGTACCAGTAATGTACATTATTTCCATGCAGTGGTGTAAACCCTGATGGCTTCCCCTACTGGTGCACTCCTTCTCCCTTGCCCCTGGGTGCAGCAGAGGGGTGGGAGTTTTGGAGAAGCTGGCTGACTGTCCCTGGCCAGCAACCCCATCTGCTTGCAGTGTGCCTGCTGCAGATTTGACTGCTTGAATGACCAGCCTTGATGGAAAAGAAATACATGCCAATGGCATGGACATGCGTGCCAAGAGAGAAGTACTAATTAGGAGCTTTCTGCTTTGCAGTCTGGCACCCATCATAGGTGCATGAGTATTTTGTATGACCAGTAGCTATTTATGGATGACTCCTAAACACAAGCACCGTAAGGATTAACAAGATGTACAGTATGTGATACTTTGTCCTTTCCACAAACATCAGGGTCACAGCACTAAAGAATAGCAATGAGGTCATAAAAATATTCATTTTTTCCGAGCTTTAAAGATCAGCACTGTTTGTCGTGGAGCAAAAAAAAAAAAAAAAAAGGTTGAACTTCTGTTCCCACAATTGTATTTAAGAAGTACTCATGAATCTTGACAGACTTATGAGTGATTGTAAGCAGCTGAATAAAAACAATAGGCCCTGTGATAGCCATGGGACATGGGTGGGTCCCACTATCAGCGTGTCTGTGCTGATGAGGTCTTGCATGGCAGGTAGGCTATGTCAGGAGCTCAGGCAGTCACACTGCAACATATTTGAGCTTCAGTTCCAGCCATTCCTCAGCTGCTCAAACACTCTGTCTGAAGAAATGTGTTAAAGTGTATTTTGCATGCTTTTTAAAAGAGGCTGAACTGTGCCTCCCCATGATGCAGATTCCCATCTAAGAACATGCTGACTGTCATAGCTTTAACCCCAATCCACTCCTTTAGTTTGGAGAGGCATGTGTTGCCAGCTGAAGGCTGGCTCAGAGAGAGGTAAATACAGATGGGTCCATGTGTATGTGTGTTCATATATATGTTTATAGCTAACTGATATATTAACATGAATATAATAAACTGAGGGAAACATAATTCCTGAAGAAGTTGTCTAGGACTGAAAGTCTTAAGTGGCCAAGGGCAGAAAAACTTACAAAGGGATGAATTTTCTTGATACCTAGACCTTACTTCTTAAAATATGAGGAGAAGATATAGAAAGGGAGAAGCAGGGTATAAAAAAGCAGTGAGATTGTTGATTGCGGTAATTGAGGATAGACTGATAATGGGGAGAAGTTACTTGCAATTTACTGCCCACTTACAAATTACAGAGGGAAAGAAATAGCTATTCTGTACAACCTGATATGACAGAGGCCCTTTTCCATCTATAACTAACTAAAAAACTACTGTTGTTTTGTAATTCCATGTAACTGAATCAGAATCAGTAAAAAACTTTGCTTCTGTCTTTTAAGTGCAATTGCCTTTGGGCAGAAAATGTTTCCTGATGTCTCCTAAATGTTGTGTGGTGTTCCTGTGAGTACGTGAAGATCTATTCTCCACAATGGAATGCTGTAGTCCAAAGTCTGTATTTTGTAATCACATCAGATAAATTTCTTTATAAGACATGACAAGCTATATAGTTAATTGCATTGAAAAAGCTTTAAGTCTAAAGATTATTATAATATTACATTAAATATATATAATTTTAAAGGAAATAGTGTATTGAACTTAGAACACTGAGAAGATACTAGTTCAGTAAAAAAAACATTTCTAGAAATGTGTTACTTACGGCTAAAAAGATGTTTATATACAAAGTCTTTCACATCCCACATATATTAAGTGCAGTGTACTCTGTCTATAAAGGTCTTTTGCGACTTAGTGTTTGATCTGAACACCGTGTAATGAAGAGTTCTGCTTGTGATGAAATTTTGTGTAATTGAAAACACAAATGAAGAAGATGCCTAGTAGGAGAGGAGTGAAATGCACAAGCTATAAATAAAAGGACGTTCTGAAGTTATTATATGAGATGCTTTTTATTTCTAAGATCTGGAATGCTAATTTCAAAGAAGAAACCACAAAAGATGGAAAGAAATGGCAACCACTATCACACTCAAAAGGTCTGTGTGACAAAAGGCAGGTGAAAGAAAAGATGAGATCACAAAAGAGATACTTTTGCAAGAATAAAAGAGGCTTTTGCCAGACTACAAATAAAACCAAAATGCAGTGAAGAATTAAAAACTAGGTACCTTAAGCAGTGGAGGGAAATCCATAGTCCAGCAGTACTACACAGGTGGGAAAGATTGTATCCTACTTATTACATTTTAATTTCTATATCAGTCAAGGTATGTAATTTTCAGAACAAGGTGTGATCTGATTATCTGGTAATTCAGAAAACCCATTGTGATGTTTAATTTACAAATGTGCATGATCTAGGACATTTCACTGAGCAGCTGATAGCGTGAGGGAGAGTTAAAGCTGTCGGTTCAGCCTCCTGCTATGCAGGGAGTGTGTTGGTAGAAGTAGCTGCAAAAGAGCAAGACAGATCTGCAAGCTGGGCTCCTGCTACGTCAGCTTGGAATGAAGTAGATATGTGGATGAGATGGGATTATTGTCCTCAGAGTTCTTCAAGAAGATAGATACACACATGGCAAGCATTTGATGAGTAGAATTGTTAAGACTATATCTGAGCAGTGCTACACAAGGATGTAATACTTTATATCCTCGGATCTCCGGGGAGAACTACAAGACAACAGAATTAACTATCAGAGTGGTACACTAAAAGACAGAAACTTTTGTCTACATGACTGGAAAAGATAATTGATGGGAGAACAGATAGTGCAGACTTCTGGAGAAGATTATTTTTGCACTTTTTCTCATTACAGCCTTTGTCATGAAAATGGATATACTTTATGCCATTTTCTGTTCTCCTCAGAGTCATTACACTGGAAATGTTACCACTTTTGATTTTTCTGATTTTTACATTCCTAAGGCCTGATATAATTATTTTCTCATAATATATTCTCTGTTTCAGTGTCCTTATAAAAAATTTAGCATTGTGGAGTTTGGTAGGAAATTATATTCTTCTCTGACAAGCTTTAGATGGTGGTGTTTAAAGGAATATTAATTATCTTAGGAAGTCATTGTCATTAAGACCTAGTTTTAATAGCTGGTTAAGCATAAGAAAAAATGGTGGTGAGGACTTTCTGTAGATGCTGAGAAGGAAAGGCACTGTATTGCTCTAGTCTGACTTCCAGCATGAAAGAAATCCAGGGATTTTTGCATCTGACTCTCTGTCTTCCTAGGAAGTCATCTAGCTTTGATCTGCCAGTGGTAAATGATGGAGGATCCAAGGCAAGCTTTTGGAGAACAATCTGATGACTACTTATTCTGTTGAAAACCAATGAAATTGAAAATAGCTGGAATAACTTTCTATTTGTGGGATGAATTGTCTGCCACAGGCATGCAATCTTAAAAAAAACTTTATAAAAAAGTTTAAATCTTTAGGAAGAGATACTACCTTTGAAGAAGAATTGGCTGATATCCTTTGGCTTCTCCTGTACTCGATTTTCATTTCATAAGCTCTCACTGTTCAAACCATATGCCTTATTTCTAGACTGAAACTATCTAGTTTTAGTTTCCAGATTCTGCATTTTTGACAATCTTTGTCTTTTATATTATTGAACATCACAATAATGAGCTGTCTAATGAGTGTCTATTTTTGGTGTCTGCATGGCTTGTAGGAAGCACAGATTTGGTTCAGTTAGGTCACTCAGCACCTTCATTTCCCACCTCAGTCAGGGTCAGAGGGATTAAAACCCACAAGGAATTCTTAATTGCATGTAGTGTCTAAAGAATATTAATAGGATAAAGTTGTACACCAAAGATCAGCAACACTTACTTCTCCTTACCTCAGGTGTCTGATGACAGCAGATTCTAAAGCTTTTGTCCTTAGTGCCCTTGAAATGAAGCTAGATTGTGAGAAATACAGCAATAGATATGTAGCTGATAGCAATGGTATTTATTAAAATTGTGTGTTGGCACATGTATGTTCCTGGAGCTTACTGGTATCCCTCCGATTAGATGTTGCTGAGTTATATAATGTCCACATATAATATATCTCCCATTCTTATCATAAGGTTTTCTGGACAGAACATGTTCTCACCTACGGTGATGTTACTTTTCCACATCGGTCTTTTAACAAACTGGCTTATGCTTTCATTTTCATTCCCATTAAAAGCAAGCCTTAAAATGGGCTGCCCTCTTTTGGAGACATTCAAACCTTGTTTCAATGTTTTTTAAAAGCAATCTCGAGGAGAAATACCAATAATCTAAATAAAGAATCCTGAGCAGAGCAAGCCACTGCAGTGCAGAACATAATTCATAGAAAGCATTTGACAATAGCATTTTTGATGATTCATTCTCCTGACTCAGATGGCAGAGAGAACCAGGCATGGGAACAGTGTATTTTTGCAATAAAAGAATGAGAGATGCAAGGCCACACTTGTTGTGATGACCCTGGAAACAATGGCAGGTTATTCTGGTGTCTGTTCTGGGCCAGGTTGTGATGGGTGGGGGAGAGAGAGGGAGAGCACAATCAGTAAATGTAGGAATACAATGTAAGTTAGTGAAGTATGTGGGGAAAATGTCTAACCAAGTATAGCTGATGACTCTTTTTTATAAGTTTGGCTGGTAAAGGTAACTTCAGTTGCTGTAGGGCGTGCAGTATTGTGTGGTATCCTTATTTTTTTTTCCGCAAATTGTTCTGTGAGATGGGGACAACTCAGCAGAAGATTGTTTTCATGGTGTTGTGTCTTGTATTTGCATTACCCTGTGACTAACTGGCAATGAGGTCTGCCTGAAGCTTTATGCACTGCTGAGCTGCAATAAAATCCCTCCGCCCTGTGAGCACTCCAGTGTCTGACGTTGTTGTTTTAATGGGATTATTTTTTCTTGTGCAGGGGTGCCAATTTGGGCCTCCCTTGTCTGCCTGGCTACGTCTGTCATGGAGCTTGTTAGATTTTGGTATCTGGTGACACCTGCCCCTTTGTCAAATTTAGCTGAAACCAGCCTGCATGTTTAAAAGTGTGGGGACAAAAGTGCCAGTGTTCAGACCATCCTGTTTCGCAAGGAATCCATCTTAAAATGAAGAGCACAGTATTAGTGTAGCTCTTGGTAACTGGATTAAAACTATCTTCAGAAGAACTGTCATGCAGTTTTCCCAGGGAGGAATTCCCCTATTTGGGAATTTTCAACTTGAATGGGGGTGGGAGGGAAAACCAGGTGCAGTGTGCCTTCAATTTGCAAATCTCACACCACATGTGGTCCAGCCAGATGTGCCTGACAGCCCTCGGCACACAGGTACATTCCTAGTGACATGCCAAGTCAGAGACTGTAAGTATCCCAGGAACAGAAGGATCCCTTTTGCAGGGCAGTCACAGCCTCATTTTTAATCCAGTCGGAAGCCTTTTCCCATCTGCTGCTGAGGAGACCTTCAGTAAGAGGCAGGCCAGGTGTGGGATGTATGAGTTGCTGTGGTAGTAGTGCTCAGGGGCTGGGCAAGAAATGATCAGTCGTGCTATGTGAGGCGTTTTCCACTGAGCTGCGGCTTTCTCGCACTCTTGGTCCTGCTGTGAGTGTACTGTGGTTCCTCTGTGCACCTGGCTGCCGATTGGGGCTGCCTGAAACTGGACTGTGCTGCAGGTGCACACAAGCTCTGGCTAAGCAACCTGGTGACATGGTGACAGGTGTCCTACCCTGCCACTGGAAGTAGGTGGATGCTTGCTCAGCCTCGGAAGGCCAGCACCAGTGCTGTGGACAGACTTCAGGTGGAGTGCAAAGTACTGATGTTTGTGCTGGCCTTCAGAGGGTAGTTCAGGTTTATTTTTGACCAATGAAGTATATATAGCAAGGTCCTAGAAACCCAGGGAGAGTGAAGGGAGATGGGAAGATACAGGTTCCTCCCCATTTTTAATTTTGTTGCTTTCACTGCTGCATCTATGTGTTTATGCACACTAACTTCCTAAATACATCACAGTTTGTAAATTTTACATTGTCTTTCCTTCAAGTTGGCTTATCTTGGCTGGGGAGTCTTCTGCAAGACTATATGAGTCACAAAAAGTAGCAATATGCTAAGTTAAATACAGTAAATGATTTATCTCCTCTCACTCTGGGTTGTGTTTTGAAATGTACGCTGCGCGGTTTGATAGCTTCCTACCACTGCTGCCAGGCCACCTGTCCCGCACCGCGTCCAAGTGTTTGTCTCCAAAAATACCACTGCAGCTCAGACAAACAGCTTGGCAGCCATGCCAGGGAAGACCTTTAAAATGATGATCTCGTATCGCCACAATGGGAGAGAAAGATACATTACACATCTGACCCGACACTTCAGAACTACAGAGCTGGAAACACCATGCCATGTCTAAAACGCATGTAGTGAGCTGATCAGCCTCTGGAAATAGGCATTGTCTGGTTTCATAATAGTTAATGTAGTAAGTACTACTGCTTTCTGTGATATAGTCTGACTTTTTTGGCTGGATTGTTTTTTTTTTTCTCTTTTTTTTTTGTTACATCAGTGACTCAAGCTATTAGCATTGGTAAATTAGGCTTTTATTCCTTGCCACAAACTCAGTGCTTTTTCTCTGCCTACTCTTTATTTTTTTGCCTGTTAGTGAAGCTACTGTAAGTATGTAATGCCATGTGGTGGCTGTGGACAGACACTTGAAGTTTTGGAAGAAGTAGATTAAATATAAACAGATGATTAAGTGGGTGACCCATTGAGATTTAGGTCTCCAGAAGTAGTAGGGTTGCCTCTATGCTTTTGTTGCTGTTGGTTTGGTTTATATAGACTTTGCCCGTATGTTTCCATACCTGAGCTAGCTAGTGGCAACCCAGAAGATGACAGGGAGCCTGGTGCTGGCAGCACCCTCACTGGGTAGCACTGTTAGTGCTGAGCTCTCTACTGCTGCGGCTGGATGTCGGAGCTAGGTGGTGGCTCTGACCCTGGCCCATGTGAGATGGCATCACAGTCCCAGGGACTGCAGACAGTCATCTTGTGGTGGACATCAAAGAGAGAGTGAAAGAATGGAGTTGCAATCACTTGGGATTTATTTGTTGTTTGGACAGATTCAACTGAACTTTTTTCTGCAGAGCTGCAGGGCAAAAAAACCCAAGTGCAGCTCCTGCAAAGCGTCCTTGTCCCTGGCAGCAATGTCCTCTGGTGCGCAATGTATGGGACTTCAGGGATGAGACATCCTCGCCACTGGACTCTGCAGAAGGTGCTGCTTTGCAAGCCATCATGATGGGCTGCCCAAGATCCTCCAGTTCAAGGGCAGTATTGATTTTGAGATGTGGGGAAGCCACTTTGTAAGTGCTCAGTGTTCAAGGGGACGATGTGAGGGAGGCAAAATGTCTCAAGTTTCTGTCTACGTGCAGATAGAATAAGGAAGCACTTCTGTTAAAACAAAAGGTCAGTGTTGCTTGTTTGGTTTTAAGAAACTTTCCATCCTCCTGTTGAAAGAAGCCCTTGGGTGAAAGGAGTGCAGTTGCGAGGGTTTAATATTGTTGGCATCTGTTTCTACTGAGGTTACATAATTGCTGTTTTCCTGGGAAATGAAATCATGGAAATGAAAAACTAAATCCACCAGAGCATAAGCAGGCACAACTTTGATTTCAGGCACCTATCTGTGCCAGTATTTAATTTGGCACAGGAAATGTAGCATCAAAATGAATATAAACAAGTAGCACAGGAATAATGGCACAACTGACATTCAAGCACTGAGATGTGAGAACAAGCACATCCCTCCCCAGCGTGGGAAACTTCACAGCACGAGGCCAACATCAGGACCAGGCAAGGAGAGTCCTGTGCAGCAGGAATGGAAGGGAGAGTTTGGAAAATACACTTGCATGAACCTAACAACCCACACCTTAGATGAATTGGATGGAGAGAAGGGCAAGCTGCAACCAAAGAAGAGAAGCTGGAAGGCTGTAAGGTCTTTCCTCTGTCTCGCCTTAGTAATTATCTCTTGTTTGCAGAGCTTCCATTAATTGGAATGCATTTCCTAATGAAATTAGGCTGGCAGCCAGTATTCAAGTCTTTTTACCGCTATGGAAAATTTGTTCTTTGAGCAACTCAGCCATTGATTTTTGTTTGTGTTTTCATTCATTATGAGACTGTTGCGTGCCAAAAATTCCACACTCCGTCATATTGCCTTGGACAGTCTGAGCTATTTGATTTATTCCCTTGCTCCTGCGTCTCAAAAACTGAATTCTACAGCAGTACCCCTTTTGTAGCTACTTTGTTGTATGATTTTCACCACACACACCCCTTTTTAAAAGAAAACAAACATTTGACCTTCCTTTTAACTGACTTTCTGTTAGGATAGCATGAAATGCATGGCAGTGCAAAGAATCCCAAGGAAAAAAATCATAAGGCTTCAAAAAATCAGTTGAAGTGACTTTTGCATTGTGGGATTTCTGAATTTAAGAGGATTCTCAAACTTGCCTGTTTATAGAGAGCACAGGAACTGGACTATATCAGTACAAAAGTGCACATTTTGAAGAGAGATCTTTGACAAAGCAAAACCAGCAACACTTGAGCTGGAAGGGGTCAAAAACCTTTTCAGACCTCAGACAGTCTTTGAACTGTGCTTTGCGTAGCCCTTTGAAGGAAGGTGGGACTGGAGATAGCAATTACAGCATTATTTGGATGTGGTGTCTTCCTTGCTTCTTCAGCCAGGTCAGAACTAGGTATTGCTCATGGGTGTGCAAACAGCCTTGTCTATCTTACTCTGCAGGATACTGTTTGATATATTAGCAGTGTCTACATACATACCTTGTCCGTCAGGCTGAATTACTTTCAAGAATTAATCTTTCAGCTACATCCCTACTATGCGATATAGATCTGTACTGATCATCCTCCATAACTAGTATGAATCTTAAAAAATACGTGCAGCCATTTTACAAGAGACTTTAAGTAACTCATCTGCCAGTCTCCTTTCTCAGGTAGCACATAGGAAGGATGGTGAGCAAGGCTGAAGGCTAGACCACGAGAGAATGATTTATCTACAGCTCAGAATGATCAAAAATATGAGACTGGCTTTCAAATTAGTTTTTGAAAAGCAATATGCTTAAGGTTCATCTTAGTTTCTTTGATGTTTGAGACTTAAAACGAATGCACCCAATTTACCTTTACAGATTTGTCTCAACATCTGATAGCATAAATGGTTGTGAATTAAATCTTAGTCACTCACCATCTAGAGCAACTGGAAGTATAGGGACAAAATCAGTATTATAGAACCTGTGACTGAAATCAGGAGAGAAAAAAACCAGTGGAATTCTGTACTTTTTAGGACTTTACTGTAGTTTCTGGAACAGTGACATTCTTTTCTTCAGCTTACTGAAGCTTCCCCCTAATACACATGTGTGTATTAGACTGTATGTATGCATGAAAACTCACACAATTAGCTCTACTTGCTTAAACAAAAATTGTTTTCTTAGGTGTATTTTAATTCTTTCTCCTTACGATTCAAATAGGTTTATTTCCTATCCAGAAAGCAGAAAGTGCAGTACCAGTCATCTTCAAGAGACAGGCTGTTACCATGAGAAGTTGCATTGAGAAAGTATGCTGAGAACCCCCAAATGCCATGCATATTATGGATGATGTGAAGAATCTAGTGGTGTTGCTAACACATGCCTATGGTGAGAAAGAAAGTCAGCCAGCTTCCTTTAGCTGCTGGACTGAGGTTGTGGCATCTTTGTAAATTGTGTGTACAGAGGGTATGTGCTTCAAGAAGGTCCTTCCTCCTAAGAAGGACCACAAATAGCCTTGTTTAATGGGATGCTCGATTGGAACAGTTCACAAAGAGAGGCAGCCCTCAGATCAAGATGAAGATGCTTCTGAGATAATCGGAACAAACGAAAGAGGCTTTAGGTGCATCTTTCACTGGAAAATGAAAGGGGGAGAAAAAGGAGTGCTGCAGAGGGTGATCTTGTGAAAGGAAAGAAAGAAGGGCATGTGTATTTGCATCAGGTTGTTTTAACTATCTTCTGAAGACACATAATAGAAGTTTCCCCTCTCTAGCTGTGTGGATAATTCCTGGTAAACACTTTTGAAGCAATGTGATTATCAGCTACCTAGAGTACGATATCAGAACTGCACCAGATATTACAGCAACTTGAATGGGCTTTTGGTCATATGTTTACAAACAATGGGCGGCATTTTCCTCTGACAGCAGAGCTGATCAAACTCTCCATTGCAGTGTTCTCTAACAAGCCCTGGCACTTACGTGAAATTTGCAAATAAATGTCTTGGTCAACCACTTCTCCAGGTTATTGATTACTGACGAGCAAATAGTCCTCAGCACACCTCCCATCTATAATGAAGAAGTTATTCTAAACATTTCTTTGTATTATTCACTTCCTTCTGGTCTTGGGATGTTATAGAAAATCTAGCAGGCTGTAGCTCATAGTTATAGTCTCTTCCTGCGTGTTGTAAAGCAAACAAACTGGCCACCTTCTCTTCCTAAAATTGCAGCAACAAGATCAGAAAGTGACACAAGGCTTTCGTGGATTGTTTCCCTTTCAATGTACAGCTGGTACCTGGCTGTCTTTCCGTTCACAATGAAATGGCTACAGAAAACAAGATGTACAGATGCAGAAGAAAATAACTGTAGAAAGAACATGTAGTATCTTAGTGATGCTAGAAATACATTGCCACTGGGGAATGTGCTGCTTTATGGTACTGAAATGATCAACTCTGTCTTTACTGTCTGAAATTCCATGACTACTGATGTGTTTACAAGAGCAATTTCTGCTTTTTTTCCTGTGACTGCATTGTCCCTATCTTAAGTAGGTTATGCATAAATACGGAAGAAGAGAGAAATACAGATGCACACAACATGCAGGTGTCTGTGTCCATGTTATGAAACTCAATTAGCGTACAAACACAGTACCAGAATAAGATCATGTTTGACTGCTAGAACATTTACTTTTCCTAGGAAAGCATTTATTTGCTTTTCATTGTTCTTAGTGAATGGAGAAAGGACACATATTTGTGTTTTGCCTGCCTGTCTTTCCCATGATGTGTTTATCCAACAAAATAAACCAAAAGACAATGTTTTGACAGAGTACCTGATTGTAAGAATATAAAGTTGCAGCTAAGAGGATTCCCCTAGGATTTTCAACAAGGCAGTCCTGGGGAGGAGCAGCTGCCACTTCCCTTTGCAAAACAGGGTACAGGAATGCCCTAAGGCATTATAGGGAACGGCAGGCATCCTGTGGGATCATCTACAGCATAGGATCAATCACATTGGGCTTGGTACCAAACTCAAATTTTCTTTCTGGTGACTGTATCTTGATGCTGTTATGGCAAGTGCCTCATCTCCTGGTTCTCCCAACCTGACAGATAGGTAGTTCCTGCCCTTCTTTCTTTGTTTTTGTCTTAAATTGACTGTCTCTAGTTGCAGTTCTTTCCCACTGACAATAGTTAAGCGGGGGATGATGGTGGTGTGATGGTGTGTGGAACAGATGACCTCCTTTCCAATCTAAGTTAGTCTATATTTTGGGAAAGAATACTAGTACAGACTCATCAGGGGAGTAGCAGACTCATCTGTGCTGAGGGAGAAAGTGTGAAGACAGCACTGGAAGACAGTTCTGGGTTGAAGCCTTGTTGAGTAGAAAATGGAGATTTGAGATTGCCCCAGGACACCTACAGAATGTTAACAGCAGCTAGGCTGTTGGTATTGGTCAGTGTCACTGGCAGCGGTTGCAACGTATCTATCATTCATGTGGTCTCTCTAGGCTGACCAAAAATGTGCACTGCACTGTGACCATGTATATTCCTCACTTGTTAGCCTGGTAACCAGCACAGATGTGAATTATGCCAAGTAGCGCTCTCCAAAACAGCTTGAGCATCTTCTAAGAACCAGGAGAAAATATTGGAGAAATAAGGTTGTCAGTAGATAGGCCTGGTCACACCTATGTTATAAGCCTAAAGTATTTCTTACTAGAGGAATTATTTCAAATCCTTCAGGCTAATGATATAATGGTGTTTTCACTGGAGACACGATATGCAGGAAAATATTTTCCTTGAAGAGACTGATTGGCTCCAGACTTCTCCAAGTGGTTCTCACTGGAGAAAACAGCAGCTCTTTAGGTATTACTGTGATCTGTAAGGCTGCTGCTCAACTGCTTCATGCTACAGCTCTGTGACTCCTGTGAATTTTACTCGTTTTCACTGTGATTGCAGCCCCCTGTGCTGCAGCACGTTCTCCCACACATATGTATCTGTCTCTGAAACAGCAACTGTGGCTCACATACGGAATGGCTTTTTGAAACTTTACTGTTTGAGAAGTGGAGAAGGTTTTGAATGAACTGCAAGACGATGTGAGGCCTGAGTTTCATTTTGCACAGAGAGCCCCCCTTCCATTGCTGTGGCCTTTGCATGCCTGGGGTTCAGGCCGTCAAGACAGTGGTCCCTTTTCATTTATTTTTTGCAGTAAGTTGTTCCAGTGTTTGAAGTTGTAATAGTTTCAGAAGTTTAAAACCATGGGTTGTTAACTGATTTCTTCTTTGAGAGAACATGTGATGCTTGCTCTGAGAGGTCGACAGTTTTTGCAGTTTTTGCATAGAATATGTGTATGGACTTGCAGATCTAGGGTAGACTCAGGAAGAACACTGAGCAGCATAGAAACGTGGGAAGCCAGAAGGATGTTCAGATACACTTCTATGGTTTGTCCGAGTTTCCCCTGTGGGACACGATCTGAAGGTTTTCTAGGCTTATGCAGACATCCTTTTGATACTACAGCACAGAAGGGCTGGGTCTGCTCCGTGTGCTTGTGTGTGCTTGCATATACTAGCTTGTCATGTCCTGTTGGCACTATCTTTTAAACCCTGCCATGAATAATGAAATACTCTTTGAGGCTTTTTTCTGCAGTTCTGCAGCAGGGAATTGCTATTCCTGTAACTTTTATTTCTCTTCCGGGAAGGAATTGTGTGCAGCATCCAATGTAACATTCTGTCATCAGGATTACATGCTGATATTGCCTTGATAGCTTTCTCTTGTGGTGTGTTTCTTTTTTTTTTTTGATTTGGGTCTTGGGTTTTTTTTTTTTGGTTTTGGCTTTTTTCGTGTGTGTTGTGGGTGGTGTTTTTTGGTGGGTTTTTTGGTTTTTTTAGCATATGGAAGCTACAGCTTTTAGCAGTTGATGTGTCCATCTTGACCACTGATTTACCGCTTTCTCTGTGTCTTCCCCCTCACCAGCCAGTTTCTGTAGCATGGGAAGGCTAAGCCCTTCCAGAGCTGAAGAGTCATGAGAAAAGCTGTAGTCAGGGCAGCAGGTTGTAACTGGCATGTAGGTTCTTTCTGCTGTTGTTTTTGAAGGTGTTTCCTCTGGTCTTCTGGGAAGGCTGGATGCCTGGCTGGCAGGGTTTTCCTCACCCAGGAGAGAGGGGAGGTGGAGGCAGGCACAAAAGAGCGCTGCACTGCAGTTCTCTTCCATAGCTGGGCAGCAAGGTTTGAGTAGCTGTGGAGTTGCAAACAAGACTGAGCAGCATATATTTTTTCCTGTAATTCATTCATATGCAGACCATGGAGAGGCTGAGCTGTGTCTCTCAGGGATATGCTCTGAACATGCCGTAGTAGGAGCTGTGCACTGGTAATGAAGTCGATGTCAGAAGCTTCTCTGTCTTTCCCTGGGCTCAAATAAGTCATGGGGTAATAAAATTAACTCCTTCCAGTCCTTTTCCCCAGATAGCACACAGCTATGGGTAGTGATTGCCTTGTGTCCCACGTCTCTCATCCTGAATACTTTTCATTTCATGTGCTGGGGTACACCTGAGCCTCTTCCCTTTTCTCCACCAATCCTCCACAAACTTCAAACTTCCTGCCTGTGTTTCTGTGTCAGGAGGAAAAGCACTACTGTCCCACAGACCTGCTTGCTCATGGCTTTGACAGGCTGTGTGCAGAGGAGTTGGAAGGAGCTGCTCCCATTCCCTCTTCATCCCTCCTGTCTCAGCTGGTGGGAAGGAGCTGCGTGCTCCTACTTGGGAGAATTATGGAGGTGCTTGAGCAAGCTCCACAATACATGCTACAGACCTGATCCTGGCATTGCATTTCTTGCTGCCAGGAGACCTTCCTGTTCAGTGAATTTTCACACATGTGCTGTTACTCCCTGTCATGACCTTACAATGCAATGTCTTTTACCATTGCATTTTTATACAACATGTGTGTGAAAGTATGTCTTGGAAAGAAATTTCATGTGTGGGAAAAAGGAAATATTAAAAGTTTGTTTGCAGTCCCTTCCATGTCTCAACAGCCTTTTGCCCTGACCTTCCATTGATTAGGGCAGGGAAAAGAGCAATCTTATCTAGGAGATTGTGGTCCTTGAGCTCTTCTCAGTTTGGCCTCAGCATGAAAGACTGAACTCAAAAATATCATTCGCATTCAATTTCTGAAAGACACAAACCTGTAACTGTTAAACTCAGTGCGTCTTGGTTTCTAGTGCAGAGTGAAAACTCTTGCCAATATAAAGGCATGTTTTCATACAAGTAAGGGATTTTTCTTCTAATTACTGTAACATTAATTGCAGTTGAGATACACTTAAGAACAAACTATTGAAGAGTGATGGACAGGCTTCTGGTGGACTAGTTGCTGGGGAAACATGCCTCAAGGCTCTTTCATTGTGTGAGTGAAGACATTTGGTGGGACATGACTGTTTGACCCACCATAATGCTGTTCCTCAGCATGTGGTGTACCACTTCTTCCATGTGCTGGGTAGGGGAAGACCAGCACCCCCTTGCTGCATGGCTCTGAGGGGGGCGTGGGGGGCAGGGACTGGAGCTGTTTCCCACCTCTCTGGTAGATCTGGGGACCCTCGGCTGGGTCTTGTTGGTAGCCAGTCTGGATGATGTCCCATCGCTGTGTATTAGGCCCCTGTCCCCAGAGCAGGTCTGGTTGCTTCCTAGGCTCCAGAAGCTGATGAGCTCTCATGGACTTCTGTAAAAGATTGCAAATCTCTGGCCTTTGTTCAAAACTCAGTCTGCAACAATAGCTGAATGTCTTTTAAAGTCTTGAAACCAGTGGCAACATGTGTCAGCTCTCCTCTTAGGACTTGTCTGGTAAGAAACTCCTCTTTTGTTTAAGTGTGAGGGAAGGAAAAGAAAACCAGAGTTTAATTTTGCACAAATACCTATATTTTTTGGCTGATGGTACTGGCTGCATTTGGCACAATAGCCAAGATGGAAACAAAGTCAGCAGCACACTTGGTTTCTGTGGATTTTTGATTTTGATTTACCCATATATGTCTCCATTGTTCAGAATTGGCGGAACAAAAATGTTGTCTTTACTGCAAAGAGGTTTTTACACATTTGTCTGTGGAAAAAGTACTTTTTCTGTGAATTCAGACTTTTTACTTTATTGGTAATAAAATTGCATTTTTCCCTTGTTGATTCTGTCTACGAGATTTATTTTTACAGTGCTGCTGCCATCCTGTTCTGAATACTCTGGGGAAATTGGGACATACTTGTTCAGAAGCCTGTGGGACTTGCAAATCTGTTTTCTGTTTTGTTATGTTTTGTTTCTGTGTTTCCTCTTTTTAAATTTATGCTGAAGGTGGCTTGCAAACCAAACTCTGTATCCAAAACAGTTACAAAGCAGGAAATTATCTTTTCTAGCTAAAGCCCCCTCATCCAGTGGGAATCAGAAACTTTTGGTCAGCTCTGTTCCAGACACCTTTGAAGCATGGGTACAAGATCTGCATGTGGTATTGCTAGCTTCTTTGGTACATTAAAGCATAATTTTCAAGGTAGCCTAAATGTATATAATAATTTCTCATTTCTTACTGTCCCCTTCGCATTGCAGAACAGCCTTTATTCTGCTTCTGATTAGAAAACAGAACATGTAATTTATTTCTATTTTGTTCCAATTATATGGGCGAGTATATCTCTTTTAGTTTGAGTCCAAATTGTTTGCTTCCTGGACTGTTTTCTTTTTGCTCTCCTCCCAGGGGTTCATAGCTGCATTTCCTACAGAAGCACAAGGCTGGAAAAACCTCTAATCCAGAAAAGCTGTCTTCTTTTCTCTTGTTGAAGTCAGATTTTAATGAAAGATCTTCAACACAATGAGCGAAGAAAACAGACATACAGTCATTGTTTTTGGGCTACCTTCCAACATGAAAAAAAAATTCTAATTTGGTCTTTCATATAGTCTCTTATTTACCCTCTGACTACCTTCCTCTCCACTTCTCCCCTGAAAAATTGGGTTAAATTGTATCCTAATACTTTTGTGTGAATTTCCGAGTCGTCACAGAAGTGTATATTCTTGCTGAAAGAATCTGTTTTTTAATTTTAAATCCTTGGCTTGGCATTGCCAGATTACCATATGGAACAAGTGCTAATAACCAGCCAAGATATAAATAAATTCAGCAAGAACATTAAGAGAAAAAAATCAAAGAAATCCCTAATCTTCCAAAGAGCCTGTCAGGCACCACTTTCATTCCAACAGGGAAAAGAAAAGTACCTAGGAAGAACAAATGTCTGCAATTAAAATGAGAGCTTTCAAAGTTATATATGTGAGATGGACTCTCACAGAAGATGTTTTCCCCTCATGTCTCCGAAATTGTATCCTGTACTTCCTTACAGGTCTGTCCCACTCTTCATAGGACTGACTGTACAGGAGTTAAAGTAGCACTTTGAAAATTCAGCCTACTTGTTGGGTGGTGTTGCTTCCGTTTTCTGTGCGCTGGATTGTGATTCCTCATTTCATACATCACTGACAAACTGCAGTGGCTCCAGAAAGCCACATCATATAGTACCTAAGCATGCGTGCACATAGCGACAAATTTTTCATTGATGTTCAAAATTTTGGGAACATGGGGTTTGTATGGTGATATACACGGGTGCTGGTTTATTTTTGACTACCTCTGTGTAGCTGAAGGGTGAATAATGCTTGGTACTACAGACCAGTGACTAGCCTGTGTAATCTGTATGTAATATGAAAAGAATTTTTTCAAAGATAGCAGAATTAAAACTAGAAAACCATCCTTGATTTAAAACCAAAACTCTTCAGACTTCTGCTATATCTTGATCCAATTCTAGCTCTATTGTTTGAAGGTCTGCATGAGCTGGCTCTGTCTGTGCTACAGCAGTAACACGGCAAAAGGCTTTTCTTGTGCTCTTTTAAGCTGAAAGTAAGGATTACCCTGAATCTTCTGAGAATTTGTATGTGTGAGATTCCATGGCAGAGTTACACTATCCTAAAAAAACCTATGAATGATCACTATTATGAAATGGTTAAAAAACAGTTTGTGATTAATAGTGGTAGATAAATTGCAGGGTCAGGTTTACCTGCTCCCTAGTGAGGCTGCTGCCAATGATTCTGTGGAAATGGTAAAGGCTGCCAAAAAATAATGCATGAATGAACAGTTCAGAAGCCCAACAGATCTGTGGAGTTCACAGTGAAGCATTGCTTTGTATCCAGACTGTAGCAAGTTCAAAGTAGCCTCTTCCCATTTGCACACATCATGGCACACATCCCGAGGTTTTCAGGACTCTGGTGCTTCTCAGAGGGTTTTTGTTAGAGTAAGTGTAATTTTCATTTCTGGAAAAAATATCTGTGTTGCTGGAAAGAAATCTATTTGAAAGCAGGGCTTGGTTGTTTTTTTCTCCCCGCTAAGCTAATACAAAGCTGCTGCTGTTGCATCTTCCTCTGAGTGGCCTCAACACAACACCCTTGGAAATAAGAATGACTCATCTTGATGGGGGTCTTCCTATTGGGATATTGGAAATAAACATGGTTACTGCAGGGGACTTAAAGTACAGTAATTTGGATGATGGAACTTGAGACATTGCTGGACGAGGAGAGACTGCAATCAGAAAGCTGTCAGAGGCAGCAGAAAAGCCCTGGGGGAAAAGAGAAGCAGAGTAATAAGATATGTCCAGAATGTTTTGCTGTTAACTTAAAATATTGTGGAAATAGAATATTGGCTCTCCATTAAATCACGCAGAGACTTGGAAAAGGACTTTAAGAAACATACAGGCATTGTGCAGGACTGCTGCAACAACTATGACAAATGCTGCAACTTGGTGAAGGTCCTTGACAGCCCTGCAGCAGTAAGCATCCAGCATAGCTCACTCTGCCTTGTGTGTATGATAGCCATATGGTTCAGGTGTGGTTTAGAACAAAGTAAATTGCAGGAGTGCTCTGAACAGTCAGTCCTAACCTCTTGCATTAAAACTTCATCTCTTCCCTTCCTTTGTCCTGGCCCTGTTGAGATGGAAGTGAATCCTTATGAATTCCCTTATGATGTTCATATATACTAGGTAGCACATGAGGCAGATCTTTGCTCATATAATGGTCATTAATGGGTTATTTAGGGTTTTTAATCAGTCCATTCAGAGCTGCTGAATATTTAGGATCATTAGATGAAAGGCTGATATCAGACTTTTCTTTTTTGATACATACATTTTGCTATTGTGTTTTTTTGTTTTGTTTTGTTTTGTGGGGTTTTTTTGTGGTTTTTTTGGTTTTTTTTTCTTACACAGAGCTTTTGGCAGTTTGGGAAAACTATGAATTGACAAAGAAACATTTTTGATGACTAGAGGAGTCTGTTATGTGAAGCTCTCCTCTGCTCAGCTTGTTGCCTTGTCCTGCTGGTTTGCCTTTCTTTCAGTTTTTTGCAGCAACTCCTGTTCCCCACTTGCCTGCCTAACCCTCCCTGTGGGCTCTGAGCTGTGGAACTGTGCCTGGGGAGGGGCAGGGCATATATGACCATACACATGGCAGTAGGCTATTCTGCATCACCAGAACAAGCTCTCAAACTTGATCTTGTGGGGAAAACCTTCACAGAAGATGCAAATATTCAATTGTGTTTTTTGTTTTGTTTTCAAATATTCAATTGTGTTTTGTTTGTTTTTTCCTGTCAGTGTTAGTTTAGTGGTTGGACTCGGTGATCTTAGAGATCTTTTCCAACCTAGGCGATTCTGTGATTCTGTGGTTCTGTAAAATCCTGACATGCTTTCTTGACTTCTGGATGTTGAACCATAAAATAAATGGCACTATTCACATCCTGGGAAAATATTATCTGTGTACATCATAAAAGCATGCTCCCAAATCATGGCACTAGGCCTGCCGAATGCATGCAATAGCTGGAAGACTGTTATGTAAAATCAAATTACATTTTTTATAGCAATCTTGGTCTATGATTACTGGTCTCCTTCCATAGTGATATGCTAAAAGAAACTTGTGCCAGATGTATGTCATGGGGAGTGCTGCTGTTTGCCAGCAGGATGCCTCAGTTCAGCCTGTTGTTCCGTCTCATCGTCAGGCAGTACTTTGAGGAGTCGACCAGTGTCAAGGGGAGTGAAAATCTGGAAGTGAAGAGAAAATGCTTAAGCTTCATAATTTATAAAATTAGTGTACAAGTTAGTGCCAATTCTGAAACAAACTTGTGTTGTAATGCTAGGACCTCATCTGTCTGGGGGGATGAGGAGTGCTGTGATGCAGTAAACCCCACAAAAATCAAGCTGAATTTCCAGTGTGCTGTACATCAGGGCACAAGTGCTGCTTGTGCTGTTAATATATGCACAACATAATGAGTATTATTACTATAATTAATCATTTTCATTATAATTAATGTAGATACACTATGAACCTATTGAAAAGTAAGAGTTAAATAAAGAAAAGAATAGGGATTACGCAGTCATCGTATCTTAACAAAGCCGAGTGCCATGGAATTTTACGTATCCCACAACAGAAATAAGTATAATGTCAGCCAGCAAATGCAATTACATGGTCACAAAAATAAGCACTGCCCTATGCTTAAATGCTAATCACAGAGTGAAGGAATGACTGAGGGAACTCAGGCAACTCATAAAATGTTTGACAGCTTGACCAGTAAAAGATATGTGATGCTTCATAGTCCCCCCAATAGTGGCTTTAGGTAAGATTTTACATTTTTTTTAACTAATGTAAATAAATGAGGATCTATGTCTCACTCAAAGATCTATTTGGTTTGTGTCTAAAAAAGTGATTCTTGCTCTTTTCTCTGTAAACGATCCTGCATCATGCTGTTATTAAATAAAAATGCACTCTACCGCACAAGTTGGATGCCTATAATATGGCATTATTTATGGAGTCTTGTTTCTTAAATACTTCATAGGTACTGCTATTTGAAATCCACCTCTCCCTAATGTATGTTTTAGGCATTCAGCATTATCTTACAGTGTGGAATTCAAATTTACATTTATCAGAAATTCTGAGGAGAAAACCTTAGTAACAATGCAATTTCATTTCATGTCTCTATTGATTGTGGGGATGAATTTTTTCATGCAAAAATCTTTGAGAGCTTGTATTACACAGGCTTCCTTTCTCTCTGGCATAATTAATTTTATGGCAAGATGGGAAAGATGCATTTCATTTAGTGTACTCAGAAATACTGCACTTTCAAGCTTTCACACACTAACCTTTTCCATTGCTGAAACTTAAAAAAGCTGCTGAGAAAGACCAAAAAAAAACCCAACCACCACCAAAAGTTCAGATTAAATATACTCCAAAGCAAATGAAAATTTGACCAATAATGTTCCATCCCAGTTCAAAGGCACAACTTTAGTTTAACTTCCTTTAGAGCAGGATTGAAAATGTGCTGTCTTTTTGGTCATCATTTAAAGCAGGAACATCTTCAGTTGGTTGTCTTCTTCAAAGAGGGGAAAAGAGAAATAGTGTTGCAGTACAGGATGAAATATTACTTCTCTCAGGTGTAGATGCTATATAGGCCATTAAGAGAAAACACTGCACATGGAAAACAAATGGATCTGAAGAACCAAAAGGAGCACGACAGCAACATTGTATCTCCGAGTCCCTTCCGACTCATTCATCTAGTGCAACTCTAAGATCAGTAGCAAATTGGATAACTGATATTGCCAAGTGGCTGGCATTTCTGTGCCTACATCTTCCTGATTCTCTAGAACTACTGCATCCCAGGAGGGCTAGGAGAATGACACGGGAAGGGGTTAAAATAACTTTTTTTTAAAAAAAATACAAAATACTAATTTTTCTATCTAAAAGTAAGAAAAAATACAAATGGGGACTTAATTTCCTCCATTTTTATTGAAGCGACATTTTGCAGAGGATGTGATTTGAGATCTCTTGAACTAAATCTTGAAATACCTTGCCTCCAGGCACTGTGGACTCTAACTGCCCAATTACTTTGTTCTCACAGTATAGATCACTGAAATGAAGAAGGTGCATGGACCCTTTGGGATCTCAGGCTGTGAGCACCATTTACATACTGTGCCCATTTCATCAGTATGACACTGGACAGGCTATAAGCAGAAAGTTACCTGAATTTGTATGTTTTAAAGTTGTTTGTTAGTGTTTTTTTTTTTTCCAAATTCTAATGACAATATGTATTGTGATTACTAATGCCTACAGAGAAACAAAGATCAACTGCAGTAATAGTTATTGAGTTCACCTAGTATCTAGTATGTAGCTCCTAAGGAACAGGTTGGGCATAACAGGTTGGGCTTTCCAAAATCAAATGAGAAACAGGGAATTCTGCAAAATAACCAAGGTGAAATTGGTAGGGATAGTATTTTCATGGTAACCACTGTAAGAATAAAAAGAAATATATTTCCAACAACTTTCACATGATATCACCAGCCTGAGTGCAGCACCCCTGACTTGCATTAATATCAAAATACACTCACATTTTCCAGTCCTATCTCTACAGAAAGAAAGGAAGAAACTACTAAAATATCGAAAGGAGAAAAGACTGCTAGTTTTAAATGAGAAAAAAAGTTATTTGTAAAACTGTAACTTTCCACTAGAGATTTTTAAAATAAATTCGTCTGGAATTCTAAATACATGAAGGTTTGAAGTAGTCAATAGTCTCATACAAAAGTAGTACCAATAGTCTCATACAATATTCAGAAACATTCATCTTCAGTGAGAAAGTTTGCCAAAACTTCTTTTCAACTGTCCCTCAAACTCCCAGCATTTCCGTATCAGGTCTGATGGAAGGGGGAATAGGAAAAAGGCAAAAACGAGACTTCTGAAAATTTCTGCTGTGTTTTTTTGAGAGTCTCTCATCTCTCCTCAGAGTGGGTGGGATTCATTTTGGCAAACTTTACTACAGCCTGGAAGTGCCTACCTCTGAGCTATTCTAGGTTCCCTGTGTGATCCATGGAGAAAAGTAGGCTCTTTTGAGGTGTGACTCATGTAACCTATTTCAAACACCTACTCTCAGATAAGATGTCCATATAGGAGCCAAGGGTGTCTGGCTCAGATGTATATGTCTACACTTGGCCAGATGAATCTTACCCAGTATGTCTATGCTATAGACTGCCAAGAAACAAGATAAATTTAGCTGCATAGAGCTCAGTGCTGTCACAGCAGAGGTTTTAAAAGCTAGCTCAGGTATTTCTGACTCTATGATGTAGTTTTCCATAAGACAGTGTCCACCTGAGATGTCAGAGTGCCTCATGGTACTTATAACTCAGGTGTTTCAGGTCCTTGTTTTCCACAGCCATCATCCCAACTGGGCATTGTATTCCATAGCCGTCGCGCAGTCATGAAACTCTGGAAACCACCCTACGTGCAGTGTAGGACTAAAGATACCAGTGGATGCCTATATATGTACCGTGAAGAAATATTGAGTAGGAGTTAGGAGATGATATGACTTCTGTACCAGTGAAAGCGGTGTTAAGGTCTGAGTCCAGTTGTGGTGTTCATGTTTTAAATGCTTCTGAAATCCTTCCAGCACAGTCAGAGGTCTGAACATGCTGCCTGTCAGTAGAAGTGAAGAAGCTCAATCTTTTTATTTTGCCAAAGAGAAGGTTAGCACATGACTTTATCATGGTTTAAGAGCTGCTATACAGCGACATTTCTGATATGGGATGACAATTTAATCTAGTGAATGAAAGCACAATATGCTAGTCAATCTCTAAAGTAAAACCAGATTAATTCAGACTACAAAAAGGAGCTGCCTTTTTTTTTTTTTTTTTCTTTTTTTACTGCAAGGCTAAATAACTGCTGGAATAACTTTATCTAAGAGTTTTATAGATTCTTCTTTTCCCTGAAAATCCTTTTTAATCTAGATATGATGCAACACAATGAACTCAATGAACTCTTATTGCTTTAATGAAGGAATTAAGCAGTGAAATGTTATGGCCTGTGAAGTGAATTTCTGAAGATATCCCTTCTGGCCTAAAAAGCTGTTTAATGGGCCAAAAGCAGTATTAGATCCCAACGTCTCACAGTCCTGGGAAACCTGAGTTTCAGAAAGGGCTGTGCAGCATCCCATTTCCAATACAATCACTGTCAATCGTCTGGTCCTATCTTCCTCACATTCTGTTCCTTTAATAAGGTTTTTGGTCTCAAAATGTGCTCAGTGAACTAGCTTTCTGTGAGCTGGGCTTGTTATATAGAAACATAGATAAGGGAGCTGTAGAAGCAGAGTGTGCTGGAGCTGAAGGTCGTGACTGTGAGGTATGTAACAAGGAGGTTCTATGTCTTGGGCTTAGGTTTGAGGTATTCTACTTTTACTGCTAATTCTCTGCTGGATTTTTTTCATTGTTATGTGTCAGAATACCTTTGGTAGGCCAAATATAAATCTCCCATTTAATATTGGCAGAAGAAAGAGAATGCCTCTCTTTAACTCCGGGCGATGAATATAGGTCCCTGCGTTAGCAATTTAGTCTGTCTTCACTTCTCATAGTGGAAAAATTTGAATTCTTGCTTTGCACCACTCTCTGGAGGATGCTGTGTTGATAGCTAAAATTATAGGATATGAATCTTTGCCAAAACTTTGTTAACGAATGATAGATATATCTCCCCCCCTCTGCTCCTTCCCAAAGCTTACCTCTGTATCTTCAGTAATGAAGAATGTAGAGTTACCTCTGTATATTCCTGTAATGTGTTCCCCTACCTTTACCTAGAGGCTAAAAAATGGAATACATCTTGGAGGATGTATTGCAGTCAGAGTCCACAGTCCCTAGTGAAACATGGAAGCACTGTTCATATGAACTAGTTTCTGAAACTGAAATTTGTTTTAGAGTGGAGACATCTTTTAGTTTTTGCACAATTGGATTTTCTACTCTGTAATTACATAAAAGCAGCTTCACAGAAGGCAGAAGCAGCTTCAAGAAGAAAAAAACCTGTCATAGTTGAGACTTAATTTTTTTCACTGATCCCATCCATTTCTCTTTGACAGAGTGGCAATATCAGTCATCCAGAACTGTAGCAGCACTGATCTGCATGATTGAGAAGTTTCGTAAAACATCTCATCTAGAAATCAGACCTTTTGCATAAAGGCTTTCAGATGATACTGCATCTTACAGCTGTGTCTTCAGGAAGGACTGCTTCTGCACGGGAATGAAGGTACCACTCATCCCCTTCCCCTTCCTGTTCCCTTCAAGGCCCACTCACTCTGTGTATTCCTGGTAGTCTTGGACTGATCCAGTCTATCATATCTCTTGGCTGCTTGAGGGCAAGCCAAGGTTTCATTTCGTCTCCTGCCTGCTTCTACTCAGGAGTCAGGAGGCAGATAAATTCTTAACTAAGGTCCTTTTCTTATAGTTTCTGTTCCTAGGGGTCCTCTTTTTCCTTGCCAAAATGCCTTTTGATCTACCTCTCCCAGCCAAAACATTCATGAAATGTGCATGACTCCTCACAATGCTCTTACTCCTTGCTTTCAGCTTTGAAAAAGCGATGCTGATAACTGAAATCTTCTGCAATGTTGCTGTGGTATGAATAACACTAGAGCTTGGGCTTTGGAGTGTTTTTCTAGTAGAGAAGGGCTTACATTTCTACATTTCATGAGTATAATATCAACAAATCATATAAAATAATGTGCAATTGAGAATAAAATTAGGAGATGTCATGTGTTCCTTTTGTAATCATATATAGGAATTTCATGGGGGATATACATGAAGTGAGAGTTAAGGTGTCCACTGTGATAAGAAAGCAGTTAAACTTCCCAGAGTCTGTAGGTTTTAAACTCTTGAATTAAACATGTACTGTACATTTTACACTGTACTAAAAAAAGTGTAATGGCTACACATTAGCTTTGGAGAGTGATGCAAATTGCACCATTAAATGCCATCTTTGCATTTAGCTATGTAACTATTCATTGTTCTATCAAAACATAACTGTATTTTTACTCCTGCTTGCTTTATAGAACCAGTTTGAATTTAGGAGAGGAACTTAACTTGTCTGTTTAGCTTGCATATTATAAGCAAACATTGCTAGTAACATGGGAGTCATCTGCCCTAAGTTTGATGTCTAAGCCTAAGTCAGTCTCCCTAGGCTCCTTTTACAGGCAATGAAGTGAACGGAGAACTCCAGAAGGTGATGACTCTCCTGTTAAGTCAGCTCAGATAAAGGAGATTAATTGCTCTTTACAGTGCTTTTTTCGATTATCAGGTAGAAAAAATGACTAGCCGAGGCTTAGATCATTCTTTGTTTCTTTATTTGTCTTTGTTAGGCACCTCAAGTAAAGAGGATAAACCCATATTTTGTCATGGATCAATGGAACAGCTTTAAAGTCATGTTAATTTTTATAAGTGTTTTGCCAACCACTAGGCCTAGAGCAAAGGACACAGCCAGCAGAAAAACAAACCAGTAACCAGATTCTATTGTACATAGAAAAGTCAGTATATGGGTGATCCCTGGGGGTACAAACAAGTCAAACAGATCACACATAACAGACATCAATCCCAGCGACCCCAGGAATGACACAGCACGACCAGTAATAGGTGGAATAAACAAAGAAACAAAGTCTCCCATAGAAAAAATGGGAGACAACCAAGTCAATAGACTGATCATATAGAAGTAGCCACATATTGTCTCCCCATGAAGCCCGCGTTTGCAAATGCCAGACCTGACTAGGGCCCAGTTGCAGGGAGAGTCAGGAGGTCCTTCCTCAACAGGAAACTCTGCAAAGTGCATCCACCTCACACACAGACACTGCACCCTTCCTGCAAGTGGTCCCAGCTTTTATGCCCCAAACAGGACACCTGGCACTTGTTTACCCAAATTCAGGGCATCTGGGACTTGTTTACCCAAGGGCTTTCCCTGCAAGGTCGGCCACACCTTGGAGGAAAGCCAAAAGGCAAACTCATCTCCTCCTTTTAAAGGACCATGGGGGCCACCTTAATTCAGGGCTTGGGGTTCAGACCCCAGCACTTCAATAAGATAAGGTTAATTTGTATCATTGAAACTCTTTGTGGTATTATGCTTGTTTTGGAAAAGAATTTGTTAAGGGAAGAGAAAGAATAGGAGGAAAACCTTGAAGTGACCTAATAAAGGGTTTCCCTGTTTGGATATCTCTCACAGTAGCAGTAGCAGCCTTTTAGATGCAGAAAAGGGCCCAG
The DNA here is from genome assembly GCA_028020825.1 of Podargus strigoides. Lineage (NCBI taxonomy): Eukaryota > Metazoa > Chordata > Aves > Caprimulgiformes > Podargidae > Podargus > Podargus strigoides. The sequence goes on along the minus strand of CM051641.1, from coordinate 3,667,655 downwards.
CAGTGGGCCATCATGATGCTCAGGGACCAGAAGCACCTGAACTACAGTGAGAGGCTGAGGGAATCAGTAAAGGAGTCGAAGGTAGGGAATAGTACGTAGTAGTGTATACCTGCTTAAAGAACACTTACAGAGATGGCAGAGCCAAAGTCTTCTTGGTGGAGGCAAATAATACTACAAGGGATAAATGGTCACACTGAGGCTTGGAGGGGTCAGCCTAGATGTTAGGAGAAACCATATCACTGGAGGGTGGTGTGGCACTGGGACAGGTTTCCCAGGGCAGTGATGCGCTCTCTGCCCTTCGGGATATTCAAGACTGATCTAGACAAAGCCATGGCAGAGCTGGTCTGGTGCTGGCAGCACTCCTGCTTGGGGCAGGAGGATAGTCTGGGTGATCACCAGAGGTGCCTTCCAACCAGCATCCCTGTGACTTTCTTCTCTTTGCTCTAAGGAAACCAATCACTTCCTATACAGCTCTACTCTCAAAACCTGGACCCCAACCCTAGGCTTCTGTTCCCAACCCTGCTGTGCTTCTAATCCCATGAACTGCAGGCAGGTGGCTGCAGCAGATCCTACTGATGCATCTGTGGGTGTGGGTATATGTGGGTATATGGGTATGCTGCTGCTGTTCCCAGCTCATGGGCCACTTACGAATTACTCCTAATATTGGTATATCATCTCACTGAGAGCACTGTCCTGTCACACCTGTGTTCATATTCCTGCTATGCTCAATACCAATGAGGTACCTGAAATTAGATTTCCCGTATGTAATGTGGGTGTGCTTTAACAATTGGCCCATTGTCTTTTCTGGGGAAAAATCAGAAACAAACAGTCCTTACAGGCCTTCTGAGGGTCTCAGTTTTCCCCAGGTGGGAAGCTGGGATGGGGACAGCTAATGCTTTCTTAGCTCTAGATGCAAACTGACTGCAGATTCTTAATTTCCTGTTGGGATACTGGAACTAGACAATACCCCTTTTAAAAAATGAGCTGCTTTGAAAGCCTGGTCATTTTGAAACAGTAACTACTTATAAACTTGGAGAATTTTGGGGGAAAACTAGTGAAAGGTGAGAAATATGGAACTGGAAAGTGCTATTTTAGCATTGCTCTTCAGCATGAAAGGGCACCTGAAAATCTTCCATAGCTTGCATTAAGTCATCTTGATATTTTCTTCTGTCTCATTAATCCCAACCTATTTTAGATGAAACAAAAAAATGCCACTTCTTTTGAATGTTGTCGCTTTAATCCCTCTTCACCTTGAGTTCACTCCAGGAAATGATATTTTTTCCTTTTGAAAATATTGTAAAATGAGCAGAGCTTTTTGATAGTAGAATCAAATTACTTATTTATTTTGTTATATTAGTGGTATCATCTCTTGATTTCTAGGGTAAGCATAGTATAATGTATATTTTTAAATATCAATTTATTGCAGATTGACGGATTAGAGAACTTTACTGAAAGAGCTCTTGAGTCTTTTTCTTCAATGGTCCATCAACCTTGTAGACTGTTCTGGTTCTTTGCCCTCAGAGAAGCTGTTTTATATTTGGTCGATTTTAAACTGCATTTTTTGTTTTATTGATCTATCCAGTGACTACACAACTTGCAGATTCCTAGCATTGTGCTGTGGTACTGCTTTGTTTCCAGCAAATAAAACCAGTAAAAATTTATGTACCTTAGAGGCAAATAGGAATCTTGCATTGTCTGTATGTCCTTAAAAAACAAGAATACTGAAAGCTTTCCTCTTCATTTCTTTTTTCGGAGCCTCATCAATGCAGTCTCACAGTAATCTGTCTCTGTCACACATACTTTCTTATTTCACTTTGTAACGATCCCCTTGTATGCAATCATTCAGGCTTCAGAAAGAGACAATAAATAGCAGAGGTAGGACTTTTTTTCCTTTTGAAATGCCTGTAAGGATGTATTGGAGGACAGTAAAGGGAGCCAGAACCCTCCCTGGATGACACCAGGCTGGGTGGGTGGTTGATAGGTTGGAGAATGGGGCTGCTATTCAGAGGCAGCACAGCAGGCTGGGCAGAATGGCAAGTATAGCACCTGGGATGGGATAACCCCATATGGCATTACAGAATGGGGCAGCTTTTCTGAAGAGGAGTTTGGGTCCTCATGGACAGCACAGCAGTCTCCCTGGTGGCCATGGAGGCCACCACAAACTGGGAAGTATTAGTACAAGGCTCATGAGGCTTCATTTGGAGTCCTGTGCCCATGGCTACTCAAAACCAGCTGGAAGTATGTTCCAGATAGCTCTATAAACTCCATGTTTTAATGCAGCAGCATGGATATGAGCAATACCTGTTATATGTGCAGAATGACACCTGCTGGGCCATGCTTACAAATCACAGGAATCCTCAGTGGTTGTTACAGATGAATAACAAATCAGGCAAGACAGCAAGCTATGAAAGTTGAGTAAAGAGGGTAAGTTCTAGTTGTTTTGGTGTCTAAAGCAGATTTTCCTGAGCAGCCTGACTCCTAAAGCTCACAGATGTAAGGGGTGATGTAGTCAGGAGATTTCTTTTAAAGAGGAAGACTGGGGACATGAAGTGCTATCAGGCAGTTGAGATCTAGCATTCAGATGAGGCTGATTTCCCCCAGAGGTCTTGATTTTTCTCCATAAACTACAGATGGTGTGTAGGACAACAGCTTCTAAATGGGGTGTCACATCTATGTTTAAAAAGCTAGGCAAGATGAATCTGGGTCAGTTCTGGGCTGAATTTTGTCAGTAATCTTGCAATTAGGATTAAAGCTCCAGAGAGTTTACATTTGCGTTTCACTCTGTTCTCAACTGCACCCTTTTGGCACAGCCTGTATTTCAATCTGACTCACCACTACAATTTTAAATGTCAGTCCCTGACTTGTTAAATCACATACCTAACTCTTAAGCAAGGAAACTAATTTGTTTTAAAGAATTAAGCTTCAAATTTAGTCTTTCCCACCTCTTAAAACTGCAATGCAGTAGTCTGAAAAAGACTAGGTCTGTATCAGCTGATCGTGGCAAGTGCATGGTGTGTATGTGGTGAAGAAGACATCAGTAGCAAAATTTCTTCATTAAACACGCAAGATGAGGGCAGATTTGCATCTGAAAATAAGCTGAGGATTTGAGGACATCTCCCTCATCTATCAGCTACACGAGAGGTTTGAGATCGCTGTTTCAGAGCTGTATCCTCACCTGTCTGGCATACTCTGACAGAGCTGCTGTATGTGCTGTCTTGCTTGACAGTTGCTACTGCTTTTTACTTTGTTCTGGGGTCATCTGTCCTGTCTCCCATGACACGGACAGTTATATAGTGCCAGGGCCACATGAGGGGTGGAAGGTTATCTTTCTTAGTGACTCATTTCTGCCAGTACAGAGCTGCTGCTCTTCTGGCAGATCACGGGAGATTTGTCTCTTCAGGATCTTCCAAGTGTATTTGGGCTGCGGCTGAGCTGCCTGCTGTCCTGGACACTGTCTGGGAGGGTGTTTGGCCTGACAGATCTTACATCTTCTCAGCTTGGAGGAGCTACATTTTTTGTGCACTAGGAGCTGTAATCACTAGTGCAGCTAGAATGTGGCTGTAGGCAGAGCTGAACAAAGGCAGTCCAGCACCCCAGGTGTGTCCTGACTCGGCTGTCCTGTTCCTCCCAGCCTGCGTAACAGAGGTGTCTTTTCCTCCCCCACTTCTCTTTTTGTGTAGGCAGGGTTCAGATTTAAAAGAAATAGAGCAGCACCCCAGGGTGCTTGTTTTCAGCTGTACCCAGACTTGGGCAGGCACTGGCTGGACTGCAAGTTCTCATGATCTTCACTGAAGTCTTTCAGAATTAGTTGTTTCTGTGTTTTTCTGTCCCTTGCAGTTCTGATGCCCAGTGTGTTGTGATTGTCTGTCTAAGAATCCTAGCTTTCAATGGAAAATGATTAACTACTACTGAACTGTGATGAAACTCTTGAAACCATGACCCAGCTGCATGTATTATCTGCCAAACTGGAAGATGATGACAGATCATTCATAAAATGTATTCTGTTTCTCTCAGTGTTTAAAAATAAAACACAGATTATTCTGCACTGAGCATCTGAGACAAGAAAGAACTTAATAACTGCTGAAACAAGCGTTGCTTTCCTCAAAGCATCAAGCCTCTCCAGATTCTCTGCCTTAGAGTGCAAAAGATTGTACTAGGCAAATGTACTGAGGGAAGGCTAGGCTTCTCTAGATCCATTGTACGAATCAATCACACAGGAAAACATGTCACAGTGTCCCTGTGACTCCCTGGTCCTCCATGCTGAGGGCTGTGGCCCAACTAGTAGAAGCAGACTTGACAGGGATGGTGGTATAACACACGTGTGTGCTAGAGAGACTTGCAACAGAGCACCTCCCATGGGAATGAGGATCTTCAAGGGAGGGATAGGAGTTGCATGTGTTGTCCTTGGGCCATACTGGCAAGAATCTTTTCTGAACAGATAAGGATACTACCCTGATATTTGCTGGAAAAGCAACACAGCTAGGCACACACAGTCCAGGAGGTTCCTGCAGAGCATGGATGATAACTTTTTGACACAGGTGGTGGAGGAGCCAAAGAGAAGTGTGCTTATGGATCTTGTATTAACAAACAAAGAAGAACTGAATGGGGATGTGAAGGCTTGGGGAAGCCTTGGCTGCAGTGACCATGAGATCGTAGAGTTCAGGATCCTGCATGGAAGAAGCAGGGCAATAAGTAGGATTACAACCCTGGACTTCAGGAAAGCTAACTTTGGCCTCTTCAGCTACGTACTTGGAGGGATCCCATAGGTTAGGGCTCTAGAAGGTAAGGGGATCCAAGAGTGCTGGTTAATATTCAAGCACTACTTCCTTCAAGCTTGAGATCAGTGCATCCTCATGAGCAAGAAATCCAGCAAAGGAGGCAGGAGACCTGCATGGATGAGCAAGGAGCTTCTGGAAAAACTCAAGTGGAACAAGAAAGTTTACATAATGTGGAAAAAGGGACTGGCCACTTGGCAGGAATATAGGAACGTTGTCAGTGTATGCAGGGATGCAATGAGAAAGGCTAATGCCCACTTGGAATTAAATCTGACGAGGAATGTCAAGGACAACAAGAAGGGCTTCTTCAAGTACATCAGTAGCAAAAGGAAGATTAGGGAAAATGTGGGCTCTCTGCTGAATGAGTTGGGTGCCCTGGTGAAGGACACAGAGAAGGTGGAGTTACTTAATGCCTTCTTTGCTTTATTCTTTACTGCTGAGGCTGGTCCTCAGGAATCCCAAACTCTGGAGATTAGAGAGAAAGTCTGGAGAAAGGAAGAATTTCCCTTGGTTGGGGAGGATTGGATTAGAGATAATTTAGGCAAACTAGACACCCACAAATCCATGGGTCCTGAAGATATTATTGCTAGGCCACTCTTCATCATCTTTGAAAGTTCATAGGGAACAGGAGAGGTGTCTAAGGACTGGAGGAAAGCCAGTGTCACTCCAGTCTTCAAAAAGGGCAAGAAGGAGGACCCAGGAAACTACAGGCCAGTCAGACTCACCTCCATCCCTGGGAAGGTGATGAAACAGCTTGTTCTGAATGTTATCTCTAAGCATGTGGAAGAAAAAAGGGTCATCAGGAGTTGTCAACATAGATTCACTAAGGGGAAATCATGCTTGAACAAGCCTTCTGTGATGGCATGACTGGCTAGGTAGATGAGGGGAGAGCAGTGGGGGTTATCTACCTTGACTTCAGCAAGGCTTTTGACACTGTCTCCCGTAACATCCTCATTAGTAAGCTTAGGAAATGCAGGTTAAATGAATGGAGAGTGAGGTGGTTTGAGAACTGGCTGGATGACAGAGCTCAGAGGGTTGTGATCAGTGGCACAGAATCTAGTTGGAGGCCTGTAGCTAGAAGTGTTTTTCAGGGGTCAGTACTGACTCCAGTGTTGTTCAACATATTCGTCAATGACCTGGGTGAAGGGACAGAGTGTACCCTCAGCAAGTTCGTTGATGATACAAAACTGGGGAAGTGACTGGCACACCAGAAGGCTGTGCTGCCATTCAGTGAGACCTGGACAGGCTGGAGAGTTGGGCAGAGAGGAACCTAATGAATTCAACAAAGGCAAGTGCAGGGTCCTGCACCTTGGGAGGAACAAGACCATGCACCAGTACAGGTGAGGGGTTGACTTACTGGAAAGCAGCTCTGCAGAAAAGGACTTGGAAGTCCTGGTGGACAAGAAGTTAACCATGAGCCAGCAATGTACCCTTGTGGCCAAGAAGGCCAATGGTATCCTGGGGTGTATTAGGAAGAGTGTGGCCAGCACGTTGAGAGAGGTGATCCTCCCCTTCTACTCTGCCAGTGAGGCCACATCTGGAGTACTGTGTTCAGTTCTGGGCTCCCTGGTTAAAGAAGGACAGGGAACTGCTGGAGAGAGTCCAGTGGAGGGCTATGAAGGTGATTAGGGCACTGGAGCATCTCTCTTATGAGGAAAGGCTGAGAGACCTGAGTCTGTTTAGCCTGGAGAAGACTTAGAAGTGATCTCATTAGTGCTTATAAATATCTAAAGGACAGGTGTCAGGAGGGTGGGGACAGACTCTTTTCAGTGGTGTGCAGTGACAGGACAAGGTGTCATGGGCACAAACTGGAACCCAGGAAGTTCCACCTGAACATGAGGAAAAACTTCTTTACTTTGAGGGTGACAGAGCATTGGAACAGGCTGCCCAGAGAGATGGTGGAGTCTCCTTCTCCGAAGACATTCAGAACCTGCCTGGACATGATCCTGTGTGACCTGATCTCAGTGAACCTGCTTTGGCAGGGGGGTTGGACTAGATGACCTCCAAAGGTTCTTTCTAACCCTGACCATTCTGTGATTCTGTGATAGCGTAGCTGGTTCCCAGTGTAAAGTGGCTTTTCTCCCTCTTTTCCCACAATATGTTTTTGCTGTAAGGGTGTCTACCTGATAAAGAGAGGGGCAAGGCACTCTGAGGGCTGCCTAGGTTGGAAGGACTCCCTCTGATCCCACCCATTCGTACGTTGAGATTAGTGTTGTCTGACCAGTTTTCTGGGGTTGTACATGTTCTATACAGAGAATTCAGGTGAGGACTAAGTGAAAGTGACAGTGGGTGCTGTCTAGTTGGCCACACTGTGGCCAGTCCTGACTTAGTGCCAGAAGGTATGCAGTGTGGACCTGAACAAGGTGCTCCTGCCTCTGACCCTCCGAAGGGAAGCCTTTGGGTCATGCATTCCTGGCCAAGGGGCAGCATCGAGTGATGTGGGCTTGGTGTGGCACAGCAGTGGGTTTACAGAGCTTCTGTAAGTCCCAGTTGAGAGTACAATTTTCCATATCCTGCAGGACTGCAGCCTGGAGAACAGAAAACACCTGTCAAACTCCATTTTGTATTACATATTCATAACTTGTTAGAGCAGGTCCCGCTCTGTCACTGTAATGACCTTTGTGTGTTATACATCTATTGTTCTTTGCTGCACAAAGTCAGCATTGCCAGCTGCTGTAGTCCCTAATGCAGCTGTAGCTGTAGGAGGTTTTGTTTTAGCTCCAAATGTAAATAAAGACCTGACTGTTAAGCATCAAAGGATGTGTGTTTATTGCCGACCTTGCTATGTAGTCTGAGTAGCCATGGAAGAGCACTGTAGGATCTGTCCTTCCAGGAAGGGTTACCACAAAGGCTGAATATTTCCAAGACATGGAAGTCAGTTGAACATGCTTCTGTTGACTGAGGAAAGTCTTGTGCAAATATCTGCTGAATTATAGCAAAATTCACGGACTCTAAAATAGCTAGCTTTCCGGAGCCTCAGAGGCTTAGAGTGGTAAAGTCATTGGAACAACTGTTAATGAGTTAATTACAGTGGATTCGTTAGTTAAAATTGCTGCCAGAGACTTAAATGTTGCAGATAACTCTGTCTGCTGACAAGTGACTTATGCTGCTGGGCAGACCTTGCCTGATTTATGACTCTCCCACAATCAAATGGAGTTCTTGCCTGATTATCCCAAAATTCAGTTCTGATTTTATCTTACTTATAAAAAATAACTTTTGGTTCTGATGAGACTTCGTATGTGCTGTAAGTGTGCCGTGAACCACTATCACAAACAGCTATTCTGTGATTCCTGTCTGAAAGGTGCCTTCCTGCATGTCAGCTCTTCCTCTGAAATATAGACAGCTATCCCTCAGCCATGAAATCTGAGGTATTGAGAGGCTTCCAAAGAAAAATGCAGCTAATCCATATCCTCCGAGGATCCTTTTTGTAAGAAGTAACAAGGATTTTTCCAACAGAACAAAAATTTATTGTGTAAATAGATAGTTGAACTCTTTCTTTGTGGGCACCTACTTAAAAGTATTTGATACCTAAAATGGATATTTAGAAGTGATTTTTCTTGGCTTTTTTATAGAATGTTACAGAGATTGGCCAGAAAATTTAAGCATTTACCGATCCCTTTCTTATAAATAGCAAACGCACAATCATCAAACCCGTTAAAACCACCAAAAGCAATTCAACCTTGTCTCAAATATTTTTTCCCTAGCAGAAATTGTAGCTGTGAATGTTGAGCCCTTTGGAGCCATCCTCAGGTTTCCCAAACTCCTTCAGTAAAGCCTCTAGCTCTTGTGCCAGGTTTTGTTTAAATACTTGCGATTAACTTTTTGATTAAGCTCAATGAATATCTTATTTCCACTTTGGCTCAGCAAGAATAACATTTCAATTTCTCTCTTGTCCAGATAGGTATACCCTTGACCTGAGGGTTTAATCGTTATGCAGGATCTTGCAATCTTTTTCATTAGGAGAAAGAATTGATACAGAGTCTGCTTTTTCTTCACTTCTAATCTGTAATTTCAAACACCTACAAAATCTCATTTTTCTGAACAGAGTAGGAGTCTAGTTTTCTCATAGTTCCACACATCTTTCCAGCCTGCACTACAGCTGTAAAAATTTCTCTCATCTTATACTTAACATCACACTAATTACTTTTCCACCTCAGACTTTTGATGGGCTTTTGTTGCCTCTCTCCCAAATGTGTGTACAGGCATGTCTGCAGCAAGCACTGCTGAGATACTTAGAGCATTCAATCCCTAATCAAACCTGTCTATCCCATCTTCCTTCCAGCAGCTTCAGTTAGCTGTGTCTCAGTGTAAGTATATAATTCATATGCTGAGCTATTAGAATTCTTCTTGACTTTGACACTTTGCTACTGCTCAGAGAAATACTTCAGGTAATGGTGAATCAGGGAGAAGCACATACTTGTCTTCAGAAGGCATTGAATTGTCCCAGTCCCAATGAATCATGGTTTCCTTGTCTGTTTAGTTCTGCTTCTTCTACAACAGCCATTGTATTGTGATTTCTGTAGCAAGCTTCAGAAAGCCATGTGATACTTGCTTGAGGTGCTTGAAGTGTTTCAATCCCAAAGCTACACTAAAAAGACTTGTAAAGCGAAACTAAATAGACCTGTGAAATTGTTTAGAAGCTGCTTGTCTCTTAAACATGTGGAAAGAAAAAGGGTCAACATTTAAGAGCAATGGTTTGCACAGTGAGAATGGCTATAGAATGGTTTCCACACACAGCTTCCATCTGAACAGTTTGCTTATGTAGGAGTTCACTAGTCTTATCCAAGAATGACAAAAGATTAGGTATAGGAATAAAAAAAACCCCTCAGCACAGTGCCCCAGAATATTTGAAAAAGCTCTCCACCCTCAACCAACTTTCTGATGCTGCCTTCAAACTCCTAGCCAGATGGCTGAGTAGTTTCCAACTTCTAGAAATGCTGGCCATTAAGAAAAAAAACTTTCTCCATTTCCTACATGTTATGTTTTTGTTGTTACGTATTGGTGTGGTGATCAGTGACCAAAAGTGATGAGAGGAATCTTATTCTGAAGATAAGATAACCGTGTGTGGCCCAGTATGAAGTTTCTCCTCCAGACTGGGTTTTCATGTGTTGTTTCCCATTAAGAACAGTTTTTCCTACTAGATGCCTTTCTGAACTTAATCAACGTTTCATCAAGGAATGACAAGTTTTGCATTCTTTTTTGGCACATGGGTCCCGATGGGTTGCACCCACGAGTGCTGAGGGAGCTGGCTGATGTAATTGTGAGACTGCTCCTGGTTGTCTTTGAAAGGTCATGGCAAGCAGGGTAGGTTCCTGAGGACTGGAAGAAAGCAAATGTTACCCCTATTTTCAAGAAAGAAGGTCCAAGAACTTCAGCCTGGTTGCCATCATCTTGATTGAGGGGAAGGTGATGGACAAAATAAACCTGGAAACTATTTCCAAACATGTTAAGGACAAGGTGACTGAAAGTAGTCAGCACGGATTTATGACATTTACAAATCCATGGGAGATTCTGCCTGACTCATCTGATAGACATCTATGATGACATGCAGGGGATATAGTTTGTCTTCACTTGAGTAAGGCTTTTTACACTGGCTCCCATAACATCTTCATAAACATCTTCATAACAGTTATGTGAAGTAAAAAGTGACTGAACTGCCAGGTTTGAGGGGTTGCTATCAGTGGCATGAGGTCCAGCTGGAATCCAGTCACTAGAGGCATTACCCAGGGGTCAATATTTTTTTAACATCTTCATTAATGACCTGGATGAATGCACCCTCAAGAAATTTCCAGATGATACAAAATGGAGAGGAGTGGCAGATACACCAGATGGGTGTATCACTGTTTAGGGGGACCTTCACAGGCTGGAGAAATGGGCCTTAAAGAATCTCCTGAAATTCAGGAAAGGTAAATGCTAAGTCCTGCACCTGAGGAGGAGTCACCCCTTACACCAGTACAGGCTGTGGAAGACCAACTGGAAAGCAGCCATGCAGAAAAATCTGGACTTCTCATGAACACAAAATTGAACATGAGAGAGCAATGTATCTCTGCAGCAAAGGTGGCCAACAGTACCTTGGGCTGTGACAGGCAGGGTGCCATCACGTAGAAGCAGGTGATCCTACCCCTCCACTCAGCACTGATGAGACACACGGAGTGCGAGGTCCAGTGCTGGGCTTCCCATCAGAAGAGAGACATGGATATATTGGAGTAAGACCAGTGAAGAGCCACAAAGGAGATTAAGGGACTGGAGCATCTGTCATATGAGGAAAGATTGAGAGAGCTGGGACTGTTCAGCCTGGAGAACAGAAGACTCAGGGGGATCATACGCATTTGCATAAATACCTGATTGGGTTGGGGTGACAGAACTAAAGATGACAGCGTCAGACTCTAGTGCCCAGTGACATGACAAGAGGCAATGGACACAATTTGAAATACAGGAAATTCCACTTAAATGTTTACTCTAACACAGTAATCTCTTTTTTTATTTCTTTGCAAAAACGATGCTGCAACCCAAGAGTATACACCAGTGAGGGTTGATCTGCAGTAGATGTTTTTGACATTTTGTAGTTCAGTCCAGCAGCTGCAATATCCACAGACATGTTGAACTGACAAGACTGAAAGGTATCTGCTTACTGAAAAGGTCATTTTTGGTATCTTTTCACTTGTGCCATAAAAATAAAGCCAATCCCTAACTAGGATGTCTTAGCTTCAACTTTGTATATGTGTTTGTGGTTTTTCCCCCCCTTTCCCTGTCTGTGTTTTTCTGTCAAAAAACAGTTTGTGAATGCAAGAGAAATGTATACCATAGGCTTGGCTGAGCTATTCTGATTTATCATTTTGGAAAAACAGTGGGGCTGTCTGCCACTGCCCCATTACCAATGCATTAGGATGTTCTGTCAACAATAAAGCAAAATCCATTTGCGTGTTTGCTAATAATTCTTCCACAGCCACTGCTGCTATTTTCTTGATAAATCTCAGTAAATTAGCAAGATGGCAACTATTATGCCATTTACTTGCAGTTGATCAGTAGTGCTCTTATGCAATGCTTTGGTGGGAGCAGCAAGGAAGCAGCATGTTGTTCATCATAGGGTCCACCATCCTTGATGTTACATTGTCATAGATGTGGCTACATCTCCACAGTGACACACTGTTCATTGGCTCAGTCCCAGAGTTGCACTCACTGCTGATTCAACTCCCCTATCATGAAAAAAATTTTTTGTGATAATATTATGAGGCAGTGCCTGTAGCAGAAGCTGCAAAAGTGTTAAGGAGGGAAAGAAGAAGATGATTTATTGGCTTGAGCTCAGGGCTGTACAATGGGACTGCAAAGCAAACCTCTGCTGGTCCAGCTTGGATTCATCGTAGAGCTGGCTGACATCTCTCAGTGTCAGGTTTGTAATGTAAGCTCAAGCACCAGAGCTTGCTGGAGTGGACTGGAGCATAACTGTGGGCTGTGGGCCTCCAGTCTCTGGTTTTCCCAGCAGCTGCCCTCCGGGAAGGAAAGGTGGGAGCATGGCAGCCTAAGGTGTCACAGGGAAGTGCTGGGGTCTGAACCCCAAGCCCTGAATTAAGGTTGACATATGGGTGGTCCCCATGGCCCTTTAAGAGGAGGGGATGAGTTTGCCTTTTGGCTTTCCTCCAAGGTGCTGCCAAGGCCTTGCAAGGAGAGCCCTTGGGTAAACAAGCCCCAGGTGCCCTGCATTGGGTAAATGAGTGCCAGGTGTCCTGTTTGGGGATAAAAGCTGGGCCCACTTGCAGGAAGGGTTGGAGAGTCTGTCTGTGGAGTGGATGTGCTTCATAGAGTTTCCTGTTGGGGAAGGACCTCCTGACCACTCATGCAACTGGATCCCAGTCAGGTTTGGCACACACAAACACGGGCTTTGTGGGGAGGCAACATGGGGTTACCTCTATCATATGTAACCGCCTTATTGTCTTGGTTGTTTCCCGTTTTCTCCATGGGTTACCTTGTGTCTCTGTTTGTTCCATCTATTATGAGTCATACTATGTCATTCCTGGGGTTGCTGGGGTTGATGTCGATCATTTGTGATCTGACTTGTTTGTACCCCCAGCGATCCTCTATATACTGACCCCTTTATGTGAAATAGAATTCACTTACTGGACTGTTTTTCTGCTGTTGGCTGTGTCTTTTGTACTGGTCCTAATAATTGGCAAAACACACAGTCTTCTCTAGGTCATGTTGCACACCTTCTAGTTGATGCATAGTTAATACTTGGTTGATGGCTTTGTGCACCTGACACAGTAAATATGCTGCAACTGAGGCCAGCAAGGGGCAGTTGCCTGGTGCAGACTGTACAGCTTTCATCACAAGGGTGCAGCTCTATATGTTGCACCTCATGGTAGGGAGGGGGCTTAACATTTTCAGTTGGGTCCACTCATCATTGCATGACAAATCTTCAAAGTGTGCAGGATTTTATTCCTAACTGATAATTTTTAAGCATTTCAAGCTTTCCCCTGGGAAAGGCTGCATGCCCACCACTGCCTGATGAAGCTATATAGACAGAGGGATGTAGCACTTGTGGAAGCTGGACTGTGTGGGAGCGTCTGGACTTCAACTTCCATCAGTAGATCCTGCAGTGATCACTGTGAACATAAAAGGCTGTCACAATGCTGTGTGAGAAGGTTTTTGAAGGTGAAAATGCTGCCAGTGGAAATAAAGTGAACTTCAGCTATGTAGAACTGAGCCTGCAACATGGGATTTTTCTCACAAGGAATTATTTTCTCAGTATGATAGTCTGAAATGTTCCAGATTTCATTTCAGGGAAACATTCATTAAGCAGTCATAGCCTGATATCTGTTAGGTGACTGGTGAAACAAAATTTATTAACTGATCCATATCCAGAAGTATTATTAAAATCCAATAATTTTATGCACTATTGTATTGCTCAGATACCAGATATTGCTAGGCCCAAGGATTTTAATACAGGTCAGGTCTCCAAAAATCATGGTTATTCTTTTAAGTGGAAGTTGTCATAAGCATGTTCAGCAGCAGCTATGAAAATAATATGAAAATAGAAATATGTGTTTTTTTCATTAGAAAAAGAAGTTAATCCAGCCTCTGTCATCTCAGGAATTAGATATTTCACAAATTTTTTTTTTCCCCATTTTGCATCTTCTTACACTACCTTCCTATTATATGATGAATTATTAGCTTGGGAATGTAAGAAGAAACTGGTAGTATCACTTGTGCTGCTGCTTCTGGAAATCAAGTGTTCCAAGAGCAACAGCCAGTAACCCCACTGAAGTGCAGGAGGACAAGGAAATTTGCTAAAATATTGCTTTGCACCTTTCGTGACCACCAGCTCCTGTACAAAGCTGAGTACTGAATATTATTTGACTCTGTCCTTTGTGAAAGTCACTTAAAAGAAATTGCAGGAAGTGCAGAATCAAGCATCAACATTTACAATTTAAAAATATGCTAGGAAAGTGTATAAGAATGTATATCTCTACTGGATCAGAGGCTTGACTTGCAAATGGGTCCACTCAGCTGCTTGCATGAATCCAGCAGTGGATCTCAGCTTAAGAATTTTTTATGAAGCCTCCATTAAACCTAAGAATGGCTTTGAAAACTTATTTTTAGACAGTAAAGGACAGAAGGGATCAGCAGCACGATGGAGTCTGACCTCCTGCATAATCCTGCACCTCCTCCACAGCAGGACATGAGCTGCTTTTTGTAATGAGATGAAGTGAAGCCAAAATTTGGAGCACTGGTTGCTGCGTCTGTTTGAGTTGCTATGTTGTGCATATGCCTCCCTGGATTTGGAAAATGACCCTGCAAAACTCAGGAGTAGCTAGACACATTACGTTTCTCTCCTTGGACAATATAATAAAAATTTCTAAGCCTGACACGCTCTGTGTGACACAGGAGAAAACTCATGTTTAGATTTATTGCAGAAGTTACTGCTGAGTCTCAGAATAGTTGTGGGTGAGGGAGGATTTTGGACAGGGACTGTGCAAGTACAGCAGGCACTGTGAAGCCTGTAGTCTAAAGGCAGGCAGAGACACAATGTTGAGATACACAAACTAACTTTAGAATAGCTGGATCAGACACTGGAAGTAATAGAAATACTGCTGGAGCACTGAACTGAGAAGCTGCTATTTTATATTACTGATAAATGTGAAAGAGCACTAGAACATTTCAGGAGTTGGTATAGACACAAATATATATATATATATATATATAGCATGTTGTTAAGTAAAGGGTGAAAACGGAAAGTAAAATCATTTCCCCTTTTGCCATAACTTAGTCACAAACCTACACTTAAGGAAGTGTCCTTATTGAGACATCAGCTTCCAGAAGGACCTGGACTGCAGCCAACTTCCAGAGAGAAATCACAGGAAGATTTGGAGATTGTTCTAGAGGGAACGACCGGCATTTGCCACGGAAAGGAAATCAATCCATACTGGCCCTTATGGGGAGATGAACAGAACTCCTGTACGGGAACATCATTAAGGATCCAAACCACCAGCGTGAAAGACACCAGAGGCAGATAACTTACCATCTCTAGACAGGAAGACAGTTCATAAAAATTACATACATATACACATATCTTGTGTGAAACGACGGTGACAGTTTCTTAAGTGCATTGTTTTAAGAGGAGACCCCACAACTGGGGCTATCAACAAAAGTGGACAAGCCTTAGGGAGGAATTCATGGTGTCTACTCCAGATTTCAGGGTGATGGAGATTAGGTTAGCCACTGATAAGAACGTATTTGTGTTGGCTCAGTCACAGGACTGGCAGACATACACACACATTCACAGGGAGAAAAAGAGGGAGACTGCTGCTCCTTGATGCTGCCGCAGATTACAGGAGTGGGTGTAGCTACAGCAGTGGAGGCAGAGTCATGCTCGGCAGCTTCTCTCCCCTGAGGTGTCAGGGAAGAGCCTGTGCTTCCAGACATACTGAGAAATGAACAGAATCCACAGAAAATTGGTTAAACACTTCTATAGTCTATTCCTCAGCAAATGAAAAAAATTGACTTCTTGCCTCCCTAGATTTTATGAGTTTGTTATTTTGTAACTCATTCATATTAAATGTACGTATTATTGTTGTGGAGTGAATAGATCTAATGGGGACAGTTTCCTTACTATCATACATTACACAGCTGTAGAATAAGGAAAAAAACAACATAGGAAAGAATTATAGTGAACTAATTCATGCAGACTTTATTTGTGCACTAGAACTGAAGCAAGTTCTGTGTCTCAGTCTGCTCTATTAAAAACATTCTCAAAGCCTCACTTCTGCATCTAAGCCCAAAATCAGCATTTGACTTCAGATTTCTTGAGAGGCCAGCTTCTTTCAATGGTATGGGGAAAGGATATTCTTGACTCCTGTGCTGCTTTCATCTGTGACTGTGTTACTTTGCTTCTCAACTCTGTGATTGATTGGTTCTTCAACATGTTCTTTGGAGGAATCCTTTCTCCTTCCCTCTCCCAGCCCATTCCCTGTTAAATTTCCAAGAGACATCCAGGAACTTCCTCCTCTATGCCTGTTTTTCCATTCTCAATAAACTAATTGTTTCAAAGCAGCAGACAAATTTGGAACGATCATAGCTTTAACAGTCAGTGTTTTTCCAAACTCAACTTGCAGGCAAAATGAAGTTATAGTACTGAAGGAACCTAGTAAATATTCTGTAGCAACTTTCTTTTTTTTTTTAAGATTAATGAAGTCTCCACAGTTTTACACCTTAGCTGTTAATGTTGTGCTAGGAATTAAGGAATAGCGATTGTTTGTGCAAATTATTTAAGTAACCAAGTTAGCAAACTGAGGTTACTCTATGGCTACTGAGGTTAAAATTGCTGGTTCCTAGATATAGTGTCTAATCCTATGAGTAGTCATTTTGAGTTCACTGTTGCCTGTACCAGTCCCTTAAGCTAGGCTTGATGCATATATTTTGTCTTGAAATTACATGCCCTTGACTCACAAAGATACTATTGTAAGTGATGAGAAGTGTTGAGATATTTGTGTAACTTTCAGTTAGGTTTTGAATTATGGCAATACATGAACAAGGAAATTTTTCATTGGCTAAACTGTCATTGAAAACTCACTTGTACCATGCTTAACAAGATGTTGTACTCTTGACCTAAGGTCATCTCTTGTGGGTTGAGACATCCATAGACCCACCTCAGGAAATCATGGAGCCCCCAGTGTTAGAGATGGGAAAGGTAATTCTGCACTTGTCAGGCTTCTTAAATGCTTTCCCTGCCATCATGGACCGTTCATCATGGACTGTCCAATGTTGGAAACAGACTACTAAGCTTTGATGGCACTGAATTAATCTGTTCTAATACTGTTATCATGCAGTATATTTTGTGGGTAATATTCTGGGATGCTAGAATAATTCTACTTGTGAATTCTGGTGGCACTGACACACAGGTTTCAGGAGCTGTTGCCTTCGCAAGACTTCTGCCTTTGTTTCTCAAGTGATTTGATGCCACTTACATACTTAGTTGCTGAAACCAATGCAGAGATGCTGTTAGCTCTTTCCTGGCCTGAGTTTTGCAAGAAGTCAGCAGACCCTGACAAGTTCTGGGGAACAGCAGAGTATTAGGTGAGCAGGTACTTAGCAGAACTGGCTCTTTAGGCTTGCAGGCGCTATGTAAAAGGTTGCTACCTACTTGTCCACAAGATGTTTGGAAGACAGTGTGACCCACTTCTGTTACTCGCCCTCCCAGGAAACCTGTAGCTTCTGGTCCCAAGAGCTCTGTGTGTGTATTCCTTTCCTCCATACGGTGTGTGATGGGGGACTGGAGAGTAGAGGGGATCAGAAAGTAAAGATAGCTCTCCTTCACCATTCTTTTGATTTTCATAACAGTATGTTAAGATGATACACTGGCAAGCAACAGCTAAATTTCAACTGTGGCACTGAAGTACCATGAATATCAAAAGAAGAGACAAGTACCATTGACGTAGAAATGTTCTGAGGTTCAGTCGTCATAGATGTCATGGGTCATGTTGTGTACCCCTCAGCCACACTCCTCAATTACTGCAAAAACCACTGGTACCCTATCTTGCATTTTTTAAACTATTTTTTGTAATCTAGAAAATACATTGACGTTCATGTGAGATACTGCCATGGCTCAGTGCCTTGAGTAGTAGCCATAAAAAAGGACATGCATGAATAGAATCCTTGCTGAGAGATAAAAGTCACGATCCATCAAATTAGAAATGTGCTGGCAAAACATCTTGTTTTCTTGGTGTATATGACAGGACCATAGTCAGTTGCTTAATAGTAACATAAGAGCATGAAAACAGTGCTGAAGGTGTATCCTAGTGTTGTTTTGGCTGAGAAATATGTCTCCTGCTTTCAGGTGTATCCTTCTCTATTGCAGCATGTACAAGATCTTTGCTGCATAAATTTACAAGATTTGCTTTGCAATAGAGTACAACATTTATTGCAGCATATCTTTTTCTGGCTTGATTTTCACTGATTACTGTAGGGGTTTTGTGAAATGGTACATCAAATGGAAGCCATGTTGTTTGTTCTGTCCCTCTCTCTGAAATCTAATTCAAGTAGGCTGGAAAGAATCAAAGGTCTTAAACAATCAAAACGTAAAAAAACTGGGTCCGTTCAGAATAGTTGTTGCAGTACATGTTAGGCACCAGGAACAAATATTACTATTTGAGTATCTAAATTGCCTTACCAGACATTATAAGGCCATTAAGGGCAGTCTATCAACCCTCTGAATGATTGTTCCCCTTAAAAGTAGCCTACTTCAGTCTGCATGTGGAGTCACAAGAAAAAACTTTTCCACTGTGAGGGAGGTAGTGTGCTGGCACAGGCAGCCCAGGGAGGTTGTAGAGTCTCCATCCTTGGAGAAAATAAAGAGCTGTCTTGCCAAGTTCCTGGGCAACCGGCTCTAGGTGGCCCTGCTTGAGCAGAGAGGATTGGACAGGGTGACCTCCAGAGATCCCTTCCTACCTCAACCATTCTGTTATTCTGTAGTTCTGTGAGTTTATAAAAACCAAACCAAAACAAAAAACCCACTATGCTGGGTTTTTTCCACTTTAAACTGAAATTTGGAAATGTGTGGGTGTTTGTAGTGTGGAAGTTCACTGTCAGCATCACTGTTTGCCAGGTTTTAGAAAGGAAGCCAGAGAATTTGATTTGCTCATCCATGTATGATGAGATTTAGTCCCAGATTAAGAAGCCTACATGTATATGTGAGGAAGATGTCAAAACCTTGGTCATCATGGTCAACATATAGTCAACAGGGTCAGTTGGTAGCACCTCGAGAGTGATTTAGGCCTCCTAGAGTAGAAGTCTATGGGACAATGAGCTGAGTCCCTCTGTAGACTTCACCGAGTAGAGCAGTAGCATAGATACCTAGCTCTGTTCCATGCAAAGCATCTCATTAAAACTAGAGAGCATGCAGACTGGAAAATCTATCTACTCAAAGTGGAATTTAGCTAAAATAGGAAGGGTAGCAAGAAGGGTCTTCTTGTAAAAGATATATAATGACCCATAGTCTTTGATTAGTCAAAGGACTGTATTTTCACCTTTTCATAGAGACTGAAACTTTAGCAGCAAATTATACGCAGTGAATTACTTGGACATAGAGTTGCTCAAACAGATGGGTTTACTCGCCCCAACTACTGATGTGAGCAACAAGAGAAAATGCTTCTGCTTTGGAGGAGCTTTAAATCTTTCATTGTGTTTTTTTGTTAAAAATCCATGATTACTATATGTGTTGGATAGGTTTCAGATATCCAGAATCCTGTACCTCCTGGTTCTGTTTACTTATCAGCCTCACTCTCTTAAATGTATCCAGCATGAAAAATGGACATTTCCAGCTGTGCAGCACTATTATGTGCAGTCACTAAAAACCGGGAGAAAACCTCCCCTGTACCATATAACTCCAGGGAGTTCTGCCTGATTTTAAATACTTAAAATCCAGCTCACCACTGAATCATGGACTTCAGAAACATATATGATGGCCTACTAGAAAATCTGACTTCTGTATGCACAAAATACAGGGAGAGGATTTCTCTGTGTATTCAGGAGAGGATTTCCATTGCTTTTGGGATGACTGAAAGTTTAGATTCAATGCCATGTGCTAGGCACACTGACGTGAGTTTGGCATATATTTGTTTTGTTGTTTCATATTCAGACTGAGGACCATGAGTTGCACTGCCATTTTCCTGCTGAAGGAGGAGGTAGTGAGAAATAAATGTGCATTTCATTATCCATCATCTAACAGGCTACCCATCTGATGGTGTTCTTTTACTGAAACATACAGGTCTTTTGGCTGGGTGATACCTACTTGATTATGAAGAGATTCCTTCAGCTACATGAGGAGAAAACTTCACTTCTTTAATATTGCAGCAGAATAGAAAAATGTGTTTTCTTCCACCATCAAGGAGGTGATTTCTGCATTAAAGCTCTTATCTATTGCACTGTGCTAATTATATTACAAGATCTTGAATGGGTTCTCATACTTTTGTTGTCTTCCATTGATAAGTAATCTTAGTACTAAAAAGCCATCATAAAGTGTTCCTTCAGTGACAGCATGCTGACATCCAGTGCCAGCAATGCAAAAAATTAACATCAGACTTCGATACTGAGCCTCACAATATGTAAAGAAACACTTTGCGAGTCAGTACATGGAGTTTTTCATAGACTGAACATAATTACTATATGCAATAGTCTTAGTATGAAGGGAACACATCCTGCAAGTCTGATTTAATACCACACCATTATTTTCAGTTGATGTTACATCATACCATATTAGCTAAATGCAATGTATGGAGCAGTAAGTCTCACTGTTATGGTCCTTGAAGTAGATAGGTGTATTATACATGTGAAGATGATGAACCAGTTAGAGTCATGTCAGGAATCCATGTAGGAAAAAATATTTTCTTTCAAAGGAGGGAAAGCACATCTGTTTACTGAGCAGTCCCACAAAAATGCAAAAGGAGTTGAATTTGGAACAAGCTAGTCACCTGCAGGAAGATGGTTCCGTCTTATAAAGATGTAAATATGTGCGGAAGTAATCTGGGTTTCCCTGACTGCTTTAAGTGAGGAAAGCAAGCTGTGGGATGTGCATATTTATATCTCTAGTGAAAATATCATGTGAGCAGAAAATTAACTGTTGTGATCTAAGATGAGACTGAGGAGAACTCAAGATTAGATATTAACTATGTTGAGGATTTAATATAGCATCAGAGCAAAGAGCCTCTGTTAGGCTTGTCACCAACTCGCCACTGGTTTGTTGTTGCCTGTTCCAAGCATCTCAGAGAGACAGCTGTCCTCATATGGGTTGCTGGTCTTCTCTAACTCAGAGATTATTTCTGTGTGTGGGTTTTGAAAACTAAACAGACGAGGTGTATATTCCATCTGGTCAGACAAGCTTCTTGATTACAAAGTCATGTGCTTGTCAGTGATCTGGGTTGGTAAAAATGGCCTATTTCCCTTAGTCCTTCATTCAGGAAGTGTCTTTCATTCTTGCATTTATTTATTTTTTTACAAGACTGGGAGGTGAGGAGTGGGGTAGGAGCAGAAAGGAAGGAAGAAAAGGTGGCTACAGAAAGTGGTTGAAGATTCCAGGAAAACAGTAGGCTGGATTTGTTAAAGCTTGTGAAATGATTTTTGACACAGTCTTTCAAATGAAAAAATGAGATATTAGAAGGATGATAGTCTTTTATCTGCTGAGGAAGATGGATGGGTATGACTTAAGATGTCATGTATATGAATGGGTGCTATAAAGGGATTGCTCTAATGACATGCTGTAAAAGACAGCTGTCAGGAATAAATTATTCTTTTCTTCTGATGGTACTGATGATAATGTACTCAAATTCCCCACAACACATTTTCTCACCTAAAGTTAAAAGCTTTTCCTAAAATGTTTAATGGGTGCAAAGGTTTTTGTTGTGCATTTCCAACTCCATAAAAAATTGGGTAGTGGCTTGTGTAAGAGCAATTTTGCCTGCAATTTGTGTGTTTGCATACAAGTACACAGGCTTTGATTAAGCAAAGGAAAGTACTTAAGCACATGTGTAAGTACCTTCCATTGGTGGTAATGAAACTGAAATATGAAAGAAGAAAGCATGATTTCAAAAGCAGCAGAGGTGATAAGGAGTTCTGAGCAGCCGATCAGCGCAAGGCTCCCACGGGGGTGGAGGTGAGCTGTGTGTAGCTACCTCCGGAGATACCTGCGCAAAAGTCGCATCCTGCCTGTGCAGCCTGAGACCAGTACCACATTTTGCTTGTTTCAAATGAGCAACACTGGGAACAGAGGGAAAGAAAGACAAAAAGAGGCCAAAAACACTATGGGGGGAGGCAGGGACCTGTCTGTAGGTATTGACCATCAGCTGTGGAGCTCGCTGAAGAGCCCTAGAAGTGAGGGCCCTCAGGCTGAAGGGAAGCTGACCACATTGCATTGCACTGTTGCCAGCCCCTCCTCCCCAGATTGCCTGTGGCTCTCATGTTCAAAGTGTGTGGCTGCCTGCTTGCAAGCAGCTCAGTGCTGTGAGGCTACAGGGGACTGTCATGTCTATGTGTGGGCACTGGTTTGCTTGGAGAAGTTTACAAACTTGCATGCTTGAACATGCCTGAGGGACAACACCAGTGGGTGACCCATGCTGGGGCAAGGACATACCTGAGGGAGTGTGGCCATGGTTGACCCACAATGTGACAGGGACATCCTTGAGGGACTGTGGCTCGTGAGCAACCCACATTGGGAAAGGGAAACTAAATAACAGCATGGCAGGAAGACATTATTTGCAGAGTGTTAGATAGAAACTGTAATTTACATTACTTCAGCCTCCTATGCACTCATTGCCTCACTGGAGGACTTCTTGTGCACTGAGATGTAAAAAAAAAAGACAAAAATAAGGGTACTCGAGAGCAGGAAGGGGAAGGACAGGTGTTTAAATAGACTTTTGCACAGTAGTTTCTGTCTTTTTTTCCCTCATTACCTGAATCAGTGATTGTACGTTTGTGTTGGTTGACAGTAAATTAAGACAAGTAAAATTCCTTGACTCGATGCTGCTTTACCTTCGTCAGACTGGTACAAGAAGTGATGGACTAAATTGCAGTAAGGGAAATGTAGCCTGAGCATTTGGAGAAGTTTTCTAATGGTAAAGGAGGCTGATCACAGACTGGATTGCTGAGGGAGGCTGTGGAGCCGCTGGAGGATTTAAAAGCAGATTAAATGAACTTCTGTCAAGAACAATTTATAAGAAGTTGATCCTGCCTTTGGGATGAAGAGGCAAATTAGATGACCCTCTTGAGGTGCTGCTGAGCCCTGTTGCCTTTGATTTCTATGACACTGACGTGGTCTTGTGTACCCCTGGGAGAAATGAGGATACCGAGCTTAATTATCGGAAGGTGGTTTCAGTCAGCAGGAGGTGTTTTCTGAGGAAAGATGGCGTGAGACGGAAGGTTGAGAATGCCTAAGAGTTGAAGGGTTCAGTTAAACGAGACTATATAATGCTGTATTTGTAATTAAGTTGACAGAAAAGTGAATCTTTTTTTCATTTGACCTAGCACTGACCACATGTCTCAGAATAGTTTTTCTTGATTCAATGTATATTAAAAAATTGTAGCCTCAAGTGCTCTTTAGGTGTCTCTGTGGGCAGGGAGGTGCTGGCCTGAATGGTACTTGAGAATTAGGGAGACATTGTGGATGCACTCACAGGCTCCTCAGGCTGTAGCTGCTTCAGCCAGAATGATTACCAACTCCAGCTTCAGCTTGAACTCTACACCCTCAGTCCCAAGCACCTTGCAAGACTCCTGTCAAGGACAAACATGGCTTTGTCCTTCTGCCTACCACTTTGTGCAGATAGCTATTTTAAGGTTAAGGACATGTTGGCTTTGAACTGCAGCTGGTAATGAACACCTGGATGGAATTCTGCTTTATTTACAAGTAATTGCGCTATTATTATTGATTATTAAACCATTTCTTATAATATTTAATTATTTCTCCCCATTTTCTGATGAGCAAGCATTGCCCTTACTGCCTGTAACTGAATAACCATCCCCATTTATCATACTAATTGTGGTTTAATGAGGAAGGACCTGGGACTGGGGGAGTTGTCTACCCTGAGCAATTCTAGAATGTAGCTTCCTATGGTAATGAATACTGCTGTAATAATTAGGTCTGCTAGGTGCTATATTTATCATGAAGTTTAAATGCAATAAAAATTTGTCATACGGCGGTAAGCTTACAAAACACAATGAATTGCCATAGTAAATATGGAAATATGAAAATAAGAGTATGAACAGATACAAGATTACTTCCTCTTGCATGGTTTTGCCACACAAGGGGATAACTCCTTTTCACTGCATTGTACATGGAACTGGAAGGAAATCATGGGAAAGATGCTGTGTGCATGTGGCTTTGGGAGGAAGTCTGGGTTTTGCTTACTTATGCTTCTGTCCTGGTTCCCTCCCTGGCCCAGCAATATTTCACTGGATGCATTTCTGAGGAGCCCTTGGGTCTGCACTGTACCCTTGATAATCTGTGGTGTTTATTAGAAGGGTGCAGAATACTGGACCTCAGATCTGATTTAGGGATTAAAAGGAAAAATGTAGTCTGCTACAAATTGACTCTCTGTCTGCAGATAATTACCTTACAGATAAATAAATCATACCCTTTTCCTTCTATTTTTATGCTTTATGATGAAATTACTTCAGAAAGATTTTAACACAGTCATGACTGTACAACAGGGAGAACCCATCTGAATATTCTGGAGACGATATCCACTATTATTCAACATGGGATAATCCACTCAAGGTTTTATTTGAATAGTTAGTAAATATACACATCACTACAGGCTGTTTTTGAAGTCCTCCTCATGACAGAACAGCAACATCTGCAATCAAAAATAATGAGAAGCTGAAGTTTTTTTTCTTTGTGCTTAGTAATTTCTACAGTAGCTCTTAAAATGGTGTAATATTAACTATTCGATATCAGTATTGACAGGACAATTTCTTGGAAGAATAAAGTGACAACTACTTTAGTTTTTCAAAGCTGTTTTTGTAGCACTTGATTGCTTGTTTGTTTGATTTTTAGAAGATATATGGGCAGAGAAGAAAGAAATGTATTTTAAATATTCATAGCTAGCTTGGAAGATGCAGAGGGGACATTTGGTGAGCAAAGCTTTCATAATACTCAAAAGCAGCAGTAATGTTGATACTTGAGGGTTCCAACCTGGATTAATAATATAGGCAGTAGTCTGTACATAGATGCAGGTGAATTCAGTCCAGTGTTTATGTGTTGGGGATAAAGAGAAAAAAACACCTTTGTCTAGCATGAAAGTTAGAAGGACAATATCAGGGAATGAGAAGGGCGCAGATAAAACTATTTTTCTATTATTCCTCTCTTATGATGGTATGTTCAGTGAGCTTCATCATCATCTTTCATCATCTCTTTCATTTGCAGATACAGACACCCACGAGTTGGAATAACTAACTGGAATCCCACCTGTCCCTGCTGATCTTGAGTGCAGATTTACATTTCCACCTTCTCTCTCGCCTCCTTACAGTGCTGCTTTTGCTTTGTCATGGCACTGATCCGAAACACACTGTGAGCTCTTGAAGTACACCTGCCTCAGTTTTGGTCACAGAGGTTGTGTGTGGTGTAAAACAGGACACAGTTCCTTGGGGCTGTGCTCTCTTCAGTGCTTCTGACTGGGAGGAGAAGGGTTTAGTCTAGTGTATATACACCTATCTCTATTGTGACATGTTGCTATTCAATTGTAATTCTGGTCTAGCCTAGAAAAGCAAGTTGGTTTTATTTTCCCCTTGTAATAGTTGAAATATGGCATCATTGCAGGGAAAACCACAGAAAAAATGTGACAAGATTGATTCTGGTGGAAAGGTGACTGCAGTGACCTTACAGAAAAAGTTTGACCTTGCTTTATTTAGCTTGGGATTTCATGGCTGGTGTGACAAGTGCAGGACTCCTCTGGGTGCTCATGCAGGTGGCCATGTGAAATTCTTTCAGAGGCTGGAGCTGCGTAAAGGATGGTGTGCTGGTCAGTGCTTTTCCTGCTTCCAGCAGAGGAAATAACTCTTGTTTTGGGAAGCAAAGCCTATTTAGGTGATCCTTTTGAAAGCAAGTGAAACCTGTTTGTTTTCCAGGAACACTGAGAGAAACACTGATAAGATGGCAGAATTAGGCTCTCAGTAGTGCAAGGAGGCATTTTTGTCTTCATCTCTCAGTAAATTAATCCCCCAGTGTCCTTATTCACATCTTCAACCTCACTGCACTCTTTTGACGGTGCATGGCACGTAGGTGAAGCCACAGGTGTGACAATGGTAAAGGTTCTGTTATGTGCATGACCAACTACAATGTGAAGTTTTGAAACACTTGACTGTGATTGTGAGGACTTGAAGAAAGCTCTCTTTCTCGTGTGTTACCACAGCAGTCTGAGTCATTACTTGTGAAAGTGACTCAAAACCTTGGGGACATGAGGACACATTTCTGTTCCTTGACCTTGGAAGAAATGGGGTGATTGGTAATAACTCACCTGACTGAGAGTCTGTGCCTGTTTCCAGACATTTTGGACATGGATAGCTATTTTCTTGCTACCTGGAGGTCTGGGAAATGTTATACTCTGCTTTAATCTGAATAAAGGTCTGAGAACATTTTGGGTATTGAAGCTGCGTGGCCCTGTCATTTTCAAGGTGGCAATCAGATGAAAGTATGTGATATCAGTGCTGTGTACGCTGCTGGTTTCTGCTCTGGAACATCTTAGACTATCCATGTCCTTCTGGAAAGATAGGCTATAAGTGTCTGTTTGCACATCAAAAGCTATGGTTAGCTCTTTCTGTCTGTGCATGTATTACTTTGACATGAATTTTAGAAAAGTTGTGCATATAGATCATAGAGCTGGGTACTTTGTAATGCTTGTTTACCATGATTCAGTTTTAGACTTTAGATTTGGAGCATTATCTCTAAATATTTTGTTTAAAGTGCCTTGGAGCCTATTTCTAAAATTTGTGTTACCATTCTCAGGCATTACTATTATCTCTCAGTCTGGAGAAATGGTAATCAATCAGGGTCCTTAATATGGTACAGTACAACAACATGCTATAAACCTATGTTTCTATTGATTCAATAAAGATACTCAGGCTGTTTGTTTGCTTGTTTCTTACTAGAGTTTTGTTTCCCTTGACCTTTGCTGGTAAATATAATGACTTATTTGGCATCCCCTCACCTCATGTCCTGCTCATGCTGTAAAGTGTGCATCTTTCATCAGTGCTGATGGGAACTCCAGTTCTTGGCTGAGATCCATAATCCCAACATCAGAGAAGGCATATTTACTGCATTTACTCTTCAGTGTGGTTTTTGTACGCAGAGGAGTGTATATGTGTATGTCACCAGTCTTGGAAAGTTTTTAGATAAGTGTCACACTCCTCCAGCATGGTGAAATATGAAGCTGCATATAGCTGCTGTAGAGGACTAAGAGAGCAATCAGAAAAGTTTCAGGCTGACAGCACAGCAAAGGCCTCTTTCCTGGAGGATGCATTGTCTTGCCATGGGCTTCAGTCCTGAGTGGGAGGTCCACAGCCATGCCAGTTCAACCAGGGGGTTACCTTTGTTACCATCCTGTCTCCTCCTGTGCTACTTGCTCTCTCCTGTTGTGTTTGCTATGGGTTTGGGTTTCTTTATTGTTTTGGTTTTTTTTTTTCCTTTCCATTTCAAAACTACCCACTGCTCTTCAAGTACTGTCAAGAAGGGAAAGAAAAAGTTTACTGATTTGAATTTTGGTAGTTTAGTTACATTTGAAATTTTGAAATATGTTATGTTTTGTTTCCTTCATAAGTACACAAACATTGTATCATTCTCTCATTCCTTCACATAGTCAACAAATGCACAAGTTCAAATGTCAGTACCCAGAGGGAAGAGTAAGTGCCTGGAAATGTGGCGGTGTATGTGAGCAGCGTTGTTGGTAAGCAGCCACTGCTCAAATGGAACACTGCAATTTTCCAATGCAGCCAGGAGTACTGAAAGAACTGGCTGAAGAGCTCTCCAAAGCACTCGAGTTCAGCAACTCTAGAAGTGTTAGAGAAGATAGGGGGGACACAATAAAAGCAAATGTTCTGCCTGTATGTTTATAAATTAACAAGCTGCACTAGGTAGCTTTAAATTGGTTAGCTTTTTATCAGTTCTCAACAAATCATAAAAAGTCTGATAACAATCACTGTAAGCTGTAATCCTTTCATTCTTATAAATACTATACAATGTAGTTTTATAATAAACAGTTCATTTATTTCTTTGATATCAGTTTTAATTAAATTAAAAATCTGTTTGATAAAGGCAATACTGTTGTCACGGACTCCAGGAAAATATCTGACTTTTGGCAGAACAACATTCTGATGAGAAAAATAATTACTGCCAAGTGAAATCAATATAGCATATATTAAATGAATTAAAGTGTAATAATTAAGATGTTTCAATGAGCAAATTCTGATGCTTAGTTTGAAATGGGCATGCTTATCCTTAGTGAGAGTGGGAGATGAAGCCAGTAGGGTAAGGAAGCTCACATTCCTGTCTGCAAATTTTTTTAAAAATTTTTTTACCAGTATTGAACAAAATAATTACTAATGAAGTTTCAGAGAACAGGAAGTTAATGAAGAGTTAAGCGAAGGCAGAAGAGATATTTAGAAGTACCAGGGTCATCACAGGAGAAGTGGGACTCCCCAGAACAATGTATGAACCACAGCCAGATTGTGGGGACACCCACCAGTGAGCAGTGCTCACTTGACTGGCATGGCTGGGCAGGCCTGGGGGCTGCTGCTCAGGGTCTTGGAAGATACAGGGACTGTGAGCTTGAATTGACCTGCTGTTACAGGGTGGTACCAGAAACGACAAATGAGGTCCTAGCAAATTTCAGTGGGCTACATATTAAATTAAAGTATAGCAATGCTATTACCATTTTGGCATTAATGAAAGTACTGCCATAACACTCAGTGCTATTGTGTTGTCCACATACTTCAACAAGTATGTTGGCTTGCTGGGAAGAGTTCAGAAGAAAACTACAAGGCTCTTTTCTGCCACTCCATCATAGTCTGTCTTGCAAGGAGAGAGAAAAAAGAAATCCATTTCACTGAGGAGGACATTTAAAAGTAGATATAGTGCCTATGTAGCAAGAAGCTGTCTCATAGTAAAACTTTTGAATTTAGGAGATATATTGGGAATGGAGGATTAGAACCTGAAGCTTGGGAATTGCAGAATGAGGTACAAGTTTCTAGCAATGGGAGCATCAGCTGGAGTGACAACTTACTGGTCCTTTCAAAAAATTTAGCGTTTTCATAGTAAAGAGTTTTGGACTTCAGCTTTAGTTGTGAAATCATCCAGCAGTTCTATTACTGTTATTGTTTGGGTTTTTTCCCCAAGGCTCTAGGTGTAAAGCCTGCAGTTCCTATTTTCCTGCCCATTACCTTGTAATGATGTAAAAAAGTCACACTCTTGATTTGTGATAATTTCACATGTTTTTTTGGAAATTATGCAACTTATTGTTTCAGGTATCTTGTGCTAGTGTATAACTCGTCTAACAACAGAAGTAATTTAAAGCTAATAGAATTACATCCTTTCTTTTTCTCTGTTGATTACAAACCTAAACTTTTCTCATTTGTTTTCAATTTAGCAAGTCTGTGAAGAAAATAGTAATAATTAATTTGTGTTCACCAAAGTGATTTAATTGTCATGGTTTTCATTGTAAGTGTAATTGCCATGGCATTTCTATTTTCAAACTGCTCAGATGCACTATAACCTTCATGTTGTTTTCTTGTCTCTTTGTATTCTGCTATAGTTTTTCAACAGCATAGTGAGGATACTCTTTTAAAAGTAAATCTTTGGAAAAAGCTCATATGCTCACACATATGTGAGCTTTTCACTGATTAAAGGCATATGTAGGTTTCACCATGTTGTCACCTTTTGCTGTATGAATAGGATAGGAAGCAATTCTATGAAGGACTTGTTGGCAGCTCTTGTTCTTGGATCCACGTGCTTTGTGTGAGTGATACTGTACTTGTATAATTTACAGCTTGGGAGAAGAGGGTCTCACATTCAAGTATGCAGTGATTCATGCCCAAATGAGAAGAGATTTCTCAGGGAAGAAAGTGATGCCCTCTTCCATTATTTCATGGCAGTTTTGCAACATTTTTTTACCATTTTGAAAACATTTCTGGCACAAAGCTTATCTGCCAGCAATTTTCAGTCCCTGACCCTGTTGTTTATCTCTCAGATTTACTGCAAGTTTTCTGTGATTAGTATTCCCAGACTCTGCCTGCTAATACAACATCCAGAGCTCCACAAGCTCCAGCATTAGCATTTTTTATAAAACTCTGGAACTTTGCAATAAACTTGTCCCTTCTGTCTTATCGCAAATATTTATCCCAATTCTCTTCATAAAAATTCTGAGTCATCTCTAGTTCTGTGCTTATAAAAATTCCACTGGAAAAACACACACGCACAAACCAACTAAATAGAAAAAACCCCAAAACCCTTCCGAAGGGTTTATAGGAAAGATGTTTATTACTAAGGAAAAATCAATTCCTTTATGCATAACACATTTAATTACATTATTAATAATGGCACTTATGTGCTTGAGGGGAAAAAGCAACTGCATAACCTAAGTTTTGAAATGTTGCTTGTATAGTTCTTCATCATTGTCCCGGTTTGAAAGACAGGTGTCTGCTAAGGAAGGCAGGAGCCCCCCTTGGAACAGAGAAATACAACCCCCTCCCCTCCGAATTGTTATAGAATTGAAATTAAGGGGCTTTCAGGCAAAGATATGAGGAAAATGGGAATAACAGTTTTTACTAATATATACAACAAAACTATAATACAGAGAAACTGGTTACAGGCCTGACAGAGTCAGGGATACAACCTGGCCCCCTGCCGGGCAGGGTGCTGGTACCAGTCCGATCCAGTGGCAGCTGCAGTTCTCTCCGAAATGGTCCGGTTAAAGTGGTGGTTCGTAGAAAAAGAAAAACAAAGTCTGAGCAATCCGATTTCGGTGGCAGCTGCAGTTCTCTTTTAAATGATCCCGTCGAAGCGGTGATCTTGTAGAAAAAAGAAAACTGGTCCTCCTCTGAAAATCCGGCGGCGGTGCAGTCCCTGTCCTCTGGGATCCCAGCGGGTAAGGCCCCTCGCGCTGCTCCAAACCCCAAAGTTATCTCCGGCGGGAATGCTTGGCTCCACCCCTCCCCCTCTGGCCGGGGCATCTCAACAAAGAGATGGTGAGTCCTGGGGCAAGGCACTGATGGGCGCATTAACAGAAGAATAGTCCCGAGGGGCGAGGCAAGGAACACCGGCGCCAGGCCTCAACGGCTCATGGTAATAGAATACATTGCAACCCAGGACATTATCCACCCCTTATTCTATTACCATTTGCATCATCCCAAATCAATACCTTTCTTAAACTCTACACACACACACACATATATATATACACATACATATACAATGAAACTCTACACTGCGCACGTCTCACAGTCATGGATAGCCTGGGAGATACTGTCCATGGTTAGATCCACCCCTCGGTCTCGTGCCCACTTAAATCCTTTTGGGTCTTTGTAATAGCCATTTCGGAGGAAGTCTATTCCCAGGATACATGGGGCCTCCGGGCCAGTCACAATAGGATGCTTCTGCCACTCCTTCCCAGTCAGGCTCACCTCAGCTTCCAGCAGGGTCAACTGCTGCGACCCCCCTGTCACCCCAGCAATGGACACAGATTCTGCCCCCACATGTCCCGATGGCATTAGGGTACATTGTGCTCCAGTGTCAACCAATGCTTCATATCTCTGTGGCTCTGATGTGCCAGGCCATCGGATCCACACTGTCCAAAAGACCCGATTCTCCCGTGCCTCTTCCTGGCTAGAGGCAGGGCCCCTCTAGGCCTGGTTGTCATCCATTCCCTGGGCATACCTGCAAGATGTTTCTTCAAGGGGATCTGACATATCATCCTCCCTTCTGTAATACCTGGCAGCTCGGTCACGGGAGGCTGAGGCTACTTTCGCTTTAGTGGAACCCCCTCGGCTAGTGTTTTCCCTTTTGAGCTCACGAACCCGTGCTGCCAGGACAGAAGTGGGTTTCCCATCCCACCTTCTCATGTCTTCCCCGCAGTCACACAGGAAGAACCACAGCTCAGATCGTGGGGTGTACCCTCTCTCTCTAGCTGGGGGACGTCGGGCTCTGGCTCTGGGGTTTATGACCTGCACTGGTGCCACATGAGAGCTGCTCCTCCTCACCTCCTTCATCACCTCCTCCCTAATCTCTTCCTTGAGGTCCCTAGCCACAGCAGCGACATGAGCTTTCATTGGGCCATTGACTAAACTCTCATAATATCTGAACCTGTTGGCAACAGAACCCACTGTCTCCTGGTTGTCATCAGCATTAATTGTTGCAATGAACGTGGCATACTGCTGTGGCCCCAGCTTTGCCAGGTTCCACAGCATCTGCCCTGTACACTTGACCTTGTCGGGGTCATTATCATGCTGTCCGTCCCTCCCAAAGAGTACCTCTAACACTGCCACTTCCCTCAGCTGTTGGATCGCTTCCTCAAGGGTCTTCCATTGCATTCTATGATGGTACTCCTGCATTCTCTCTCTGTGGACAAACCTTTCCCTCACACTCATTAAAAGCCGCTCCCAGAGAGAAAGGGGCCCCGGCTCCCTTACAAATACCTGGTCCACCCCTGAGTCTTGGGCCAAGGATCCCAAATACCTGGCTTCACCACTATCCAGTTGTACGCCTTTACCCATAAGGTCCCAAACCCGAAGTAACCAAGTTGTAAAAGGCTCACGCCCCCGTCGCGCAATGTCTTTTCGCATATTACGGAGACTGTCGAATGACAGGGATTCGATGATAATTTCAGGCTCTGACTCCCCTGCGGGTTGTGAGGGCTCTGGCTCATCCCCATCATTAACTGGGCGTACTGATTTGGCCTTGCACTTCCTCCTCTGCACAGGGGCGACTGCCGCTGGCTGTGGCTGTCCTTGTGGTTCAGCTGGACCCCGCACAGTTGTAACATCTGTGGGTTCCACTGCTGCACCATCAGACTCTCCCTCTTTAGGACAAGGTTTCCCACTAGTTTGGGAGGTGTGTTCCCTCAGCATCTCACGTATTTCCTTTACCAGTGCCCCCACCCAATTAGGCTGGTCCATTTGTGAGGTGGGCTGTTGGGCAATGCCAGGTCGTGGGACAGGGTCAGGCTGCAGGGCAGGATCTCTGGCCTCTGGGGCCGTGTCAGGTTCTGGGGCAGCATTCCTAGTCTCTGGGGTGGGTGCCCAAGTAGTTATCCAAGCCAGTCTCACTTTATCTCTGAAGGCCAAGCAGCCCATTAGCAGTAGGCCTATTAGCAGCAACACATGGATAATATCTAGGGGAAAACTAAACCCTTCGAAAGCTGATGGAGCAGACCCAAAGAACTGGTTGAATGGTTGGGAGAAAACTTCCCCTGGTGTTATTTCCTCACAGAAGGTACCATTTTTAATGTAATCCCCGAAACATACGCTGAGCGTGTGATAGCCCTTTATCCATGTGCCCACATTCCACAGGAAATCGAAAAACCATGAACTCCTCACCTTACCAACCCACAGTGCAAGCTGGATAACAACCACAGTAGCCTTAGTCAGAGGACCCATGTTTAGACAAGGGGCTGCAAAGGGGAAAAGCATAGCCACGACCATGTGCCACCCGAAGCAAGGTAAACTAGACCACATGGTGCTGCCTAACAAAGATCCCACGTTCAGTGCACAAAACATCAGGTTAGCCAGGAACTGTTATTCCTTTTTCACCCTTTTTCCTCAATGCCCTCAGGCCCCACGTTGGGCGCCAAAATCTGTCCCGGTTTGAAAGACAGGTGTCTGCTAAGGAAGGCAGGAGCCCCCCTTGGAACAGAGAAATACAACCCCCTCCCCTCCGAATTGTTATAGAATTGAAATTAAGGGGCTTTCAGGCAAAGATATGAGGAAAATGGGAATAACAGTTTTTACTAATATATACAACAAAACTATAATACAGAGAAACTGGTTACAGGCCTGACAGAGTCAGGGATACAACCTGGCCCCCTGCCGGGCAGGGTGCTGGTACCAGTCCGATCCAGTGGCAGCTGCAGTTCTCTCCGAAATGGTCCGGTTAAAGTGGTGGTTCGTAGAAAAAGAAAAACAAAGTCTGAGCAATCCGATTTCGGTGGCAGCTGCAGTTCTCTTTTAAATGATCCCGTCGAAGCGGTGATCTTGTAGAAAAAAGAAAACTGGTCCTCCTCTGAAAATCCGGCGGCGGTGCAGTCCCTGTCCTCTGGGATCCCAGCGGGTAAGGCCCCTCGCGCTGCTCCAAACCCCAAAGTTATCTCCGGCGGGAATGCTTGGCTCCACCCCTCCCCCTCTGGCCGGGGCATCTCAACAAAGAGATGGTGAGTCCTGGGGCAAGGCACTGATGGGCGCATTAACAGAAGAATAGTCCCGAGGGGCGAGGCAAGGAACACCGGCGCCAGGCCTCAACGGCTCATGGTAATAGAATACATTGCAACCCAGGACAATCATTGTTACTGGGCTTTGCTAGTGTCCCTGTGATGTATTGGAAAGATGCAGTATACTTTTGCAATTGCTGGCAAACGCTAATTACCCTGCTGTGTTTTTTAAAAAAACCCTGACCCAGCTTCTTGTTAGGCACTTAGACTTTGTCTAAATCAGGGATTTAACCAGGAATTTTTCTCTTGCCTTCCTTGATTTGCAGTGCTTGGAAATCTGCAGTGAGAAGTTGTACAGGTCCTGCTGATTCACTCTGGCAGATGCTAATAGTTGACTGCATCCTGTCTGCAAAGGTGTGGGATGGTCTCAGCAGAATGCAAGCAAAATTAAATTAGGTATGGACAAGGTTGGGTAAAGGGACCCTTTTTTTGCTTCCATTTTAAGCAACAGAAGAAACACAACAAATATCAAGGCTTTTTATATTGAATGTGTTAAGAGCAGGTTCAGTAGCACACATTTGCAGGACCCTTCATAGCTAAATTAAAAAACCCTGAAAACGTAAGGGTATCCTCGTCGCATTGAAGATGATACTACTTCATCCATTAAAGCCAGCGTTTTTGTATGGGTACTCCTATTGAGTATAAGGCTGTTATGCATCTTCTGGTGATGATCATCAGGAAGAACATTATCTGCTAATTCAGCGACTGGTAATATCGGTGCAGTTGGCAGCAAGTGCCATGGTGTTATACAAGATTGGCTATATAAGAAGCCAAATCTGAACATCAGATCTCTGTGTTCTTTCCCATTGGAGCTGTTGGTGGAGCTTTTAAATATTTATTATTCTTAATAGACGCAAAAGTCTGCAGATGAAGTAGGTACTGGCCCAGATACCAGATCCCTGCATAGCAGGCTCTGCCCAGCTTCTCTGCATCGTGCTTCTGTGCTGCACAGACATGAATTTTTAAATGTGATGTTTGCAATTCAACATCAAGGCTCTGCCATGCTGCCAACCTGTTAAAAATATAATGGCAAGGAAGCAAAATTTTCTGTGACTTCATGTGAATTCTGGGGTTTAAATAACTTTACATCTACAGTCATGAACTCTGCTGATGGAGTGCTTGACTTGTTGATCAGCATGAAAGAAAAAATATGGATTACTATCTACTACTAGTTATCCAGGCTGGTAGTGATGATGCTTGTGAGATGAGCCTGAAGACAATTAAAAAAGACTTCAGACCTATGAGGAGATCACTTGAGAGATCGGGAGCCCAAGTGGTGTTCTCCTCAGTTCCCTTGGTGGAAGAGAAGAATACTGTTAAAGGAAGGAAGACCCACCTGATAAACATGTGGCTAAGAGACTGGTGCCACAAACAAAATTTTGGGTTTTTTGCACATGGAGAGCTTTATGCTACGCAGGGTCTGCGGGCGACAGATGGAGCTAATCTGTCTCAGAGGGGAAAAAGAATCCTGGCAAATGAGCTGGCTGGCCTCATTGAAAGGGCTCTAAACTAAACTAGGTTTGAAGGGGGGAGGGGATAAAATTGGGCCTGCTAGAGTTGAACCCAAAGGAGGCAGGCCACAGCTGGTAAGGAAGTTGTCAGCCCAGCTCAAGTGCTTCTACACGAATGCACACAGCATGGGCAACAAACAGGAGGAGCTGGTAGCCGTTGTGCAGCACGACAAGTATGATGTAGTTGCTGTCACGGAAACGTGATGGGATGACTCATGAGTGAAGTGCTGCAATGGATGGCTATAAGCTCTACAGGAGGGATAGGCAAGGTAGAAAGGGCGGTGGGGTGGCGCTCTGTATTAGGGAGTGCTTTGACTGTATGGAGATCGATAAGTGTGATGAGCCAGTAGAATGTTTATGGGTTAAGTTGAGGAAGGCGAACGAGGTGGATATCCTGCTGGGAGTCTACTACAGGCCACCTGACCAGGATGAAGAAGTCGATGAACTGTTCTGTAAACAACTGGCAGAAGCCCTTGTTCTTGTGGGGGGCTTCAACTTGCCAGACATCTGCTGGAAATATAACACAGCAGAGAGAAAACAACCCAAGAAGTTCCTAGAGTGCGTGGAAGATACCTTCCTGACTCAGCTGGTAAATGAGCCCACCAGGGAAGGTGCCTTGTTAGACCTGTTGTTCACGAACAGGGAAGGACTGGTAGGTGATGTGGTGGTCGGAGGCTGTCTTGGGCTGAGCGACCATGAAATGATCCAGTTCTCGATCCTTAGCCCAGTTAGGAGGGGGGGCAGCAAAACTATTGCCATGGACTTCCAAAGGACAGATTTCAACCTCTTTAAAACACTGATTGAGAAAGTCCCTTGGGGAACAGTCCTAGAGGGCAGAGGGGTTCAGGAAGGATGGACTCTTTTCAAGGAGAAACTGTTAGAGATGCAGGAGCAGGCTGTCCCCAGGTGTTGTGAGACAAACTGGCGGGGAAAGTGACTGGCCTGGCTGAACAGGGAGCTTCTGCTGGGACTTAGGAGAAAGAAGAGAGTCTACCACCTCTGGAAGAAGGGGCAGGCTACTCGGGAAGAGTATAGGGATTTAGTGAGGTTGTATAGGAAGAACATTAGGGAGACAAAAGCCCAGCTTGAACTCAGCCTGGCCACTGCCGCAAAAGATAATGAGTTTTTACAAATATATTAATGATAAAAAAAGATGCAGGGAGAATCTCCATCCCTTATTGGATGTGAGGTGGAACACTGTTACCAAGGATGAGGAAAAGGCTGAGGTACTTAATGCCTTCTTTGCTTCGGTCTTTAACAGCCAGACCGCTTATCCTCATGGTATTCAGTTCCCTGACATGGAAGATTGGGATGGAGATCAGAATAAACCCCTCGTAATCCAGGAAATAGTAGTGAAGGACCTACTAAGTTAATTAGACACCCATAAGTCTATGGGGCTGGATGAGATTCACCTGAGAGTGCTGAGGGAGCTGGCGGAGGAACTTGCTGAGCTGCTCTCCATCATCTCTCAGCAGTCCTGGTTATCGGGTGAGGTCCCAGATGACTGGAAACTTGCCAACGTGACGCCCATCTACAAGAAGGGCAGGAAGGAGGATCCGGGGAACTACAGGCCTGTCAGCCTGACCTCGGTGCCAGGGAAGATTATGGAAGGGTTCATGTTGGGGGAGATCACGCGGCAAGTGCAGGACAACGGGGGGATCAGGTCCATCCTGCATGGGTTCACAAAGGGCAAGTCCTGTTTAACCAACCTGATCTCCTTCTACAATCAGGTGACCCGCCTAGTGGATGAGGGGAAAGCAGTGGATGTTGTCTACCTGGCCTTCAGTAAGGCATTTGACACTGTTTCCCACAGCATTCTGCTGCAGAAGCTGGCGGCTCATGGTCTAGACAGGTGGACTCTTTGCTGGGTTAAAAACTGGCTGGATGGCCGAGCCCAGAGAGTTGTGGTGAATGGAGTGAAATCCAGATGGAGACCGGTCACAAACGGTGTCCCTCAGGGCTCGGTCTTGGGGCCAGTCTTGTTTAATGTCTTTATTGATGACCTGGATGAGGGGATCAAATGCACCCTCAGTAAATTTGCAGATGACACGAAATTGAGTGGGGGTGTCGATCTGTCTGAGGGTAGGGAGGCTCTGCAGAGGGATTTGGACAGGCTGGAGCGATGGGCTGAGGCCAATTGCGTGAGGTTTAACAAGGGCAAGTGCCAGGTCATGCACTTCGGCCACAACAACCCCATGCAAAGCTACAGGCTTGGGGAAGAGTGGCTGGAAAGCTGCCTGGTGGAAAAGGACCTGGGGGTGTTGGTTGACAGCCGACTGAACACGAGCCAGCAGTGTGCCCAGGTGGCCAAGAAGGCCAATGGCATCCTGGCCTGTATCAGAAACGGTGTGACCAGCAGGAGTAGGGAGGTGATCGTGCCCCTGTACTCGGCACTCGTGAGACCACACCTTGAGTACTGTGTCCAGTTCTGGGCACCACGGTATGGGAAGGACATTGAGGTGCTGGAGCGAGTCCAGAGAAGGGCAAGGAGGCTGGTGAGAGGTCTGGAAAACAGGCCTTATGGAGACCGGCTGAGGGAACTGGGGTTGTTTAGTATGGAGGAGACTGAGAGGAGACCTCCTTGCTCTCTACAACCACCTAAAAGGAGGTTGTAGTGAGGCTGGTGTTGGTCTCTTCTCCCAAATTGCTAATGCTAGGATGAGAGGAAATGGCCTCAAGTTACGTCAGGGGAAGTTTAGGTTGGATATTAGGAAGAAGTTCTTTACTGAGAGAGTGGTTGGGCACTGGAACAGGCTGCCCAGGGAGGTGGTGGAGTCACCGTCCCTGGGGGTGTTCAAAAAACGGGTTGATGAGGCACTTGAGGCCATGGTCTAGTGGCTTAATGGTTAGGAATATGATGGGATAAAGGTTGGACTTGATGACCCTGGAGGTCCCTTCCAACCATAATGATTCTATGATTCTATATATGTCCCTCAAAATACCCTTTCCATGCACTTGAGTTTAAAATTCAGTCTGTTGTTGCCCAGTGATGATTTCATCTTTATTGCAGGGAAACTAAGTGAAGTTGTCTTACCCAGTTTAGCTATGGCCTTTTTTTCCCAGGTGGGTCATGAAAACAGCTCTACAGTAGCATCTGTTTGAAAATATTATCTCTTTTCCTCACCCCAAAATGTTACAGAGGATTTACTGGATAGTTTTATTTGCTTCAGCAAATACCTGCTGCACTTAAGTCCTAAGACACTGAAGAAGTACTGCAGTAGAGCCTTTTTTATATCACCAACAATGTAACTGCATTGTCAGTTACTCCTAAAACAGTGCTGGGGAGATTATGGGAGGGTTGTGAATCGTACTGGAATCACTGTTTTGGGATTAATTTCTCTTTTAAATCCCCATAGGGAAGAATTTTCATACACCAAAAAGAGATTAAAATGTCTTGTGCTCTTTTGTGGTACAAAGACACCAGAATTAATTTCCAGGGGGCTTACTGATCATTTTCTAGAGAATGTCCATGCAAGTGTTACAAATATATGATGTGATGCCACACAGCCAGCAGTGAATTTTGGAATAGCTTTGATCCTTTTGCTGTTTCTCTGGGCCTGGAGAGTAGGGTTTGCTAGATGATAGCACTCCTGTACTTTGAAATAGCCTGAATTTTTGAAATAGTTCAGAACGTATTTTCCTCCCAGCATGGATCAGAAGAGAGCCACCTGTAACTCAGTGGTTAGCACACTCAGGAGTGTTTGGAGAGATCTGTGTTCCAGTCCCTGTTCTGAATCATGTCCCTGTGCAACTGGCCATTGTGAAATCTTTTTCTGTCTTCCTGTAAGTTCACAAGAAAAGAATGTATTATTTGGGGAAAAACCGCTCCATTGAACCTGAGGTTTCCCTGTTACATGTGGGGCTTTTTAAGCAATTGCTATTTTTTCATAGAAGAAATTCCAGCCCATTCTAGCTAAAATAACTTTCAGGCTGTACAAATTGTCTTCATAGAGCCTGATTATTTGCTCTGTCCCTTGGAGCCTTGTCTATTCAGTTCATGTGAACATATACAGAAAAGCAGCCATATTCTGAAGTGAAATCCCATAAAAAAGGCATATGTGGGAGGAGGCAGATCATTTTTACTGATCTTTTTGTCTTTTTTATTTTCTTGTCACCCTCTCTTCTGCTATAGCAACGGTGCTGAGTGTTCATGCCAGAGCATGTTGAAGAGATGTTCTGGACATGAACTTTGGTTCAATCTGTCTTCATTTCCTGAAGAAAATGGATTGTTACCTGTGAATACTTTTGTAACCTACTCCAAAAATTACATTTTATCTCTATATCTTACCCTTAGGTAGCGTATTTATCATAATATTTTCATTCATGTGCAGCCAGCTCTCATTGTCTCTTTTCAGATGCCTCTCATTAATATTTCAGGTGCAAATGGTCCCTTCAGGTTGGAATACATCACACTTGGCTGAGGAAAAGTGGTGTCACTTCTTTTATGAAAGTCTATCAGCCATTCTTTTCTGGGATAGTCTGCCTAGTCAGAAGCGGTGTACCCTCCTGTTTCAATCTATCATTTGTTTTGTTTCCTTATTAAACAGCCTGTCTTTAGCTAATAAATAGCAAAGTATCTACTTTTCCATCATGGATAGTGGCTCTGATGTGGTCTATGTCACTGAAACCTGACAGCATGAAGTATTGCCCTCCCCCCAGTTTTGACTCTGTCATCAAGTTTGCATTATATCAGGTCATCCAGGAGCTGCTGCAGTGATCCTTCAATCTTATTCTGGCTGTCCACTAGTGGCCTCTTATGTTTCATCAAGTGAAACATTGAAATAACAAGGTGTGTGTATTTATAGCCTCATTGTTGATTACGTATAGTAGCTAGTTTGTGAAGTAGCTGTTGGGAAATAGGATCTTAAATCAGAGCTCATTTTCCCCCTTCAGCAAAGGAAATGAGATATTCCTAGAAGTGTTGTCCACAACTGGATATAATAAGGAACAGAAGGTACAGCTATTTGACTGTATTAATTAGCTCTTCTTTAGAGCTACACATCAGTCAACTAGTAACTGCTGCAACTTCTCAACTTCATTACTTTAAGAAGGTATCTTTAAGTAGCATATTTCTTTTTTTTTGTTGATTTCATTTTTGTACCAACCCTTCACATGGAATGATATATAGCAAAATGACTTCCGATTGATCTATGAAATTATAATTTAACACCTCCCCAAAACAAATAAGAAAAATCAACAGAAAAACCCTCAGAGCCTTTGCTGCCATTAAAGACAGAGTGCACTGCAAAAGGAAATTTTACAAGGTAGCAGTCATCAGACTGGACAAGATATCTGTTTCCTTCATTTGGAGGTGTATCTGTGTTGTCCTTTGGCCTCATTCTCTCAGTGCTTTAGCCAAAAGTCCGGCTAAGATCAGTGGATGCTGCAGATGCTAAAATGCCTTTGTGAATCTTTTGATGTGGCTGTCACTTACAGCTACCTAGCAGCATGAATGTTCCTCAAGACCCAGAGCCAGTGCTGATACTGTGCCCCTTCTGATATTAGGATGTTTTATAACTCTTGGGAGGATTACCTAGTGTCTGTTTCCCAATGTGGGGATTTGTGGTGAAACACCCAGCATGTTCCCTTCTCTCTGGGAAGCTGTTGCAAGAATGGGCCCGGTGTGTTCCTCAGAGGGTTTCCTGGTCCATCTCTCCACCTATGCTGAAGGAGAAGGTGCTCAGTTCCATCTTTTTTTTTTTGTTGCTTGCTGACATTAATATTACATCTCCTGCCTCTCTAATGAAAACTCAGGTTTCCAGAAGCTGTTCTTTTTCTTGTCTGAAGGCTATTTGCATCTTGCTGAGAAACGTGCCATTTCCCAACAAGGGCTGCAACAGCGATCTCTCTGATCACTCAGCAGTCTCATTTCAGGCCTCAGTAGAGCAGTAGTTGTCCATGTTTATTCTTTATCCAGTTTTTTCCATGTCATTTTCCTTTATCCAGTCATTTTCCATGACTGCTTTATGGTCATGATGCTTGTGGTAAATGCAGGCCTGAGGCATGAGCGGGTGGCTTTTCATTTTTTAATCTCTGAAGGAATGCCCAGCATTGCTAGTGGGTGCTTATATACCCCTCTCCAAGGTTTCTCT
Organism: Podargus strigoides; assembly: GCA_028020825.1. Lineage (NCBI taxonomy): Eukaryota > Metazoa > Chordata > Aves > Caprimulgiformes > Podargidae > Podargus > Podargus strigoides. The sequence goes on along the minus strand of CM051641.1, from coordinate 3,625,830 downwards.
GGGCTTAGGTTTTACCTACTTCAGATGACAGTTTTCTCTCTCTATGTCTCCTTGAGAGATTTTGAGGAAAGACATTTGATGTGGCTTTACCTCTTTGTGTTTTCTTTCTGTTTATGATGAGAAATAAGAAATGATCACCTCATTATAAGAAAACAGGAGGTCCTGATTTAATCTGTTTGGCACATATTATTGATTTACTTATTGTGTGACAGAAGTGAAGGAGTGATATGACCACACATTACTGCTTCAGGCTCCCTTTTTTCTCTCAGAAATAGATCACCAGCCCCTTCTCCAGCCTTCCTTTCTGCTAGCAGGTTCAAAACCTGTCCTTCCCCAGTGTGTAGTACAGCCAGTCCACTGCAGATCTAAGAGCACTTGCTTGTGTTTCCAGAGCTCTAGTGATAAACAGGCAGCCTCTTGATTTAGTTCTCAGATTTTGTAACTTTTTGTTTACTCTCCAGGAATCTTTATTTATTACTCTGGTTAAATACAAACTAAACCCGAGGGGTGCTTGAACCACTTTTTGAGATTGTTGTTTTGATTATTGGTTACCTTGGCCTGCCTAACATTTATCTGCAATTGAAACATTTCCACTCTTACTGCTCTAGCAACTTTGTTTTTAATACAGAGGATGTAAGACCTCCTGGCATGGCATATATAGTTTTCAAGGCTGTCCTGGTTTCCCAGGCACAGACCCATGGGCCAGCCATGGCAGGCAGGCCATGAGTAGCCCCGAGTCAGTGGGAGTTTCAGTCAGGGCAGCTGCCCCAAGCTGACTCACAGGTGTGTCCCATACCACTGACATCAAGCTTATTATAAAAGGAGGGCATGCACTGGGTGTGGGGTCTTTTCACTAGGGCTTCTTTCTCTTGGCCTCCTGCTTTTTATGCTGATCCTGAGGGTGAGACCTTGTATACTTTATGTTGGTGACTGTATTAGCTTTATTACTTCATTAAATCTGTTTAAACTTCAACCCACAGGGCTTCTCCCTTTTTTTCCTCCCCATGACTCCTCTTCTCAGCTGGGGAGGGATCATTGGGTGGTAGAACAACTGCTACAGTTTAGCCCCAGGTACAGGCTGAATGTAGACAAAGGCCAAGTTTCTCTGTTGTTGGGCTTGCTTTTTCTGATAAACAAATACTACTTATTTCAGGTTGGAGCTCATCAACCTGAAGATCCAGAAGGCTAGGATGTAGTGAGCATTCCTGAGAACTGATTAAGTATTGTACCAAATGCCAATGAACTTTCTGATATAAAACACTGCTTAAATTACAGTAAATAATTTAATTAACTGCTGTGCTACAGGTACATACTTTTTTGTAAGTGAACTAGAATATATTAGAATTTTTGCCTTCTGAAGTCACAGAATCACAGAATGTTAGGGATTGGAAGGGACCTCAAAAGATCACCTAGTCCAATCCCCCTGCCTGAGCAGGAACACCTAGGTCAGGTCACACAGGAACATGTCCAGGTGGGTTTTAAATTTGTCCAGAGAGAGAGACTCCACAACCTCTCTGGGCAGCCTGTCCCAGTGTTCTGTTACCCTCACTGTGAAGAAGTTTTTTTCTCATATTTATGTGGAATCTCCTATGTTCCAGCTTGCACCCACTGCCCCTTGTCCTATCATTGGATGTCACTGAGAAGAGCCTGGCTCCATCCTCATGACACTTGCCATTTACGTATTTATAGACATTAATGAGGTCACCTCTCAGTCTCCTCTTCTCCAAGCTCCCTCAGCATTTCCTCATAAGGGAGATGTTCCACTCCCTTAATCATCTTTGTGGCTCTACGCTGGACTCTCTCAAGCAGTTCCCTGTCCTTCTTGAACTGGGGGTTCCAGAACTGGACACAGCATTCCAGATGTGGCCTCACCAGGGCAGAGTAGAGGGGGAGGAGAGCCTCTCTCGACCTACTATCCACACCCCTTCTTGCTTATAGATGATATCTGTTTTTTAATTGAAGTAAAATTAGACCATTATCCCCAGTAATGAGTGGGAGACACTAGGGAAAGTGCTGCCATGATTGTTCTCATGTTCAGTCAGGTTTTGTAAATATTTCATAGGAGAAGAGATGCCTAGAAGGTTGAAGGAGAAACATCCTATGAATCATAAGCTCTTAAGGATATAGCATGAGAAGAACAAAAGGAGATGAGTGCAATCTGAAGGGGCAAAAGAAGGTGAGAGGTTTGCATCATCACTACAAGTAAATGCGAAAGGACTCAAGTGAATGCTCACTTCAGCTCAAAGTGACGAAATATGAACTAAGGCTGAAAATGAAGCAGTATTCAATGTGTTTTGGGACCATATATTTATTGAAGGGCTGAGAACAGGGTCTTCTTGTCTTACAATTATGACCTGAAAGATGGTGGGTTTTGTCCCCTCTTCCCAAATAGTAATGTGCCGATACTGAGCTCCTCATAGGACAGATTTTTTCATGTGTTGTCTCTCAGTAATAACAGTTACTCTCCCTCTTTACTTTCAGTATATATGCTTAGTCTGAGTTGTGTTGATGTATGTATGGGTTTTGACTTCTCTTACCTTCAGTATAATAGGCTTGTTCAACCAAGATCAGACAAATACTGTTTAAGAAAAAGCAGAGAAAACACAGAGGAGAAACCCTGTTAACACAGTAGTGTTTATTCTCTTTTAAATGGGATCTGTGGAAGCTGCTGACATAAGAATGCAGGTAGTGGTCTCAATACAGAGGACAAAATGACTGTGTAGTAGTGAGGTTTCTGATATTTGTTGTTTCACTTGAATCAGTCATGAGCTGATTCACTGTGTCTAGGACACAAGCAAAAATAGTAAAGTAAAGGTCTATCAACAGCCCAAAATGTGATATTTGGTTGAAAAAAATATGTCTGGTTTTGGAACAGCTCCTCCAATTGTCTTTTAGCTAATCATGGAAAAAAAAAATCTTTACCGTTTCCTTCATTTTTAAAAGAGTAAGTATATACAGACTTTCTGTTAAAATTAATTGACTGTAGTATCACCCTTCTTTTTATCTTCTCAGCTAGGTTAATAAGATTCTGTGCATATTGCAGAACAATATGCACAATTATTGTCTGGTCAAAACCACATTTTACATCTTCTGCGAGGAAGTAATCCTTACATAAATATGGTGGTTGCCCTGTTCTGTCATTGGGAGTTTGGTGTGCTGAAGAATCAAGGTTCTTAGCTGATTGTTTGAAGTAATTAATGCTTCCAGAATTTTGTCATGCATACACTAGTGTACCAATACCAATTTATTGTAACTGCAGTGCTCCCAATTCAGATTCAGTGGCAAAACTATACTGTAAATTAGTATAAAATATCCTTCTCAAAAAAAATTATGTTGGTAAAAGAATGGCTATATGTAACTATACTTCTACTGCCAGAAGCCTGTCCAGGTGAACACATCTTTTCACAGCCTGACAATACTCATTGCAATTCCTTAAAAAAAAAAAAAAATCCAGTAACTTTCTGGAGCTCAGCTCCTTCCTGTTGAATCTCTCTGTCCAACTGTAGAATAGTAGCACTTGCAAAGTCTTCTGCGCAAAGGGAGGCAGTAAAGAGGAGCCAAGAAGAGGCAAAAGCTTCCAGAAATAACTCCTGTTTAAGCTTGAAATTGTCATGCCAGGAGGATCTTTTAGGACCTTAGTAGTCATTAAAGCAGAAAATGCCAGCTTGTGACTCCTTCACACAGGACTTGTGAAACAGTTTGATGGAGCTCATAAGTGTCTGCAGGATATGTGGGTTGTAATGAACAGTTCCAACCATGGTCATTAAAAATCATGTTCTCCTGTGAAATGGATGTTTGTCCTGCTGACTGTGTGTGACCCACTACAAGGAAAGAGGCTATGTCCAAGACAAGAATTGGTGCCTCTCTCCTTGCTCCAGATTTGCATATATTGAAAGAATGCAAAGCTTGAAAGAATAAAGGATTTAAAATAATATGTAAGTTTTGAAGATTTGTACATTAAAGATCAAAAAGGCCATGCAGTTACTTACAAAGTAGGTGGTGCTTAAACTGTGTTAAAGGTTAAGAAGCTAATAGGATTTTGTTCATTTATTTTACTTCTTTCTCTTGTGTTGAAGAATACTAAGATATGTGTTATTCTAGGATAAGAAGATGATCAAGGTCATGGACTGTAAGTGGAGCATTGATATCAGGAGGCTTTCTCCTGCTGACCTGCTAATTTTGGGGTGAAACTTAAGCCCAGATCTTAATTGTGTGCAGTGATTAAGATCTTGCCAACAAGTGGATTGGCTATGTAAAAAAATCTCAGGCTTCATGTTTAAGCATGATACTGAAAAAGATCGTGCAGAAGGTGATAGAGAACATGGAAATTCTTTTAAAGGTTTGTGACACTGATGTGACTGAACCAGCAACAGGCAAATGCACTCTGATAAAGTGAAACTGTTTAGAGCCAGAAAGAATCGGACTAAATGTAGTTAGGTGGGGTTCCACCTTTTCTCCTGGGTGACTAGTGATAGGATGAGGGATAATGGCCTCAAGTTGTGCCAGGGGAGGTTTATATTAGCTATTAGGAAAAAAATTTTCATGGCATCTAACCACGTTTACAACCCCATGCAAAGCTACAGGCTTGGGGAAGAGTGGCTGGAGAGCTGCCTGGTGGAAAAGGACCTGGGGGTGTTGGTTGACAGCCGACTGAACACGAGCCAGCAGTGTGCCCAGGTGGCCAAGAAGGCCAATGGCATCCTGGCCTGTATCAGAAACGGTGTGACCAGCAGGAGTAGGGAGGTGATCGTGCCCCTGTACTCGGCACTCGTGAGACCACACCTTGAGTACTGTGTCCAGTTCTGGGCACCACAGTATGGGAAGGACATTGAGGTGCTGGAGCGAGTCCAGAAAAGGGCAAGGAGGCTGGTGAGAGGTCTGGAAAACAGGCCTTATGGAGACCGGCTGAGGGAACTGGGGTTGTTTAGCCTGGAGAAGAGGAGACTGAGAGGAGACCTCCTTGCTCTCTACAACCACCTAAAAGGAGGTTGTAGTGAGGCTGGTGTTGGTCTCTTCTCCCAAATTACTAATGCTAGGATGAGAGGAAATGGCTTCAAGTTGCGTCAGGGGAAGTTTAGGTTGGATATTAGGAAGAAGTTCTTTACTGAGAGGGTGGTTGGGCATTGGAACAGGCTGCCCAGGGAGGTGGTGGAGTCGCCATCCCTGGAGGTGTTTGAAAAACGAGTAGAGAAGCATTTGAGGCTATGGTCTAGTAGTTAGGGAGATCATGGGATAAAGGTTGGACTTGATGACCCTGGAGGTCCTTTCCAACCATAGTGATTCTATGTTTCTATGATATCTGGCATCACTGTTGCTCTGAATGGGGAAGTAGGGAAGGGCAAACACAAGGGAAATACATTGCCAAACTACTGCTCTCCTGTCTCACTTAGCTGAGGAGGAGTAAATCAAATCTGTGACAGTACCTGTGTCTCATGCCTTGCTTCCACTCTAGTCCTCACTTCTAGCTGAGTATTGTAGAGAAGGAGACAGCAGGATAGAGCCTGAGTTCGTGGCTCTCATCTCCCCCACTCCTGTAATCTTATGCACAGTTCAGCCCTGCAGCTGAAACCCAGTTCGTGTCCAGAAAGGAAGGGAGCTGTTCCACTCCCATAGGTATAGACTCCAATGAGTACAGACTACCATGAATGCCTTTTGAATGTGAGAATAACCATGTTATTGTTTGTGGGCTTTCCTCCCTAGTGCTCTGGGGAAGACTAGTGAAGCCAGCTGCTGCAGGACTTTGTGTGATATGTTGACATAGAATTTAAACCAGAAACCACAGGAGATATGTACAGTTATTTTGCTGTCAGCCGGGATTCAGCAAATTGATTTCTGGCCCTGTTTGTTTGGTTCTCTCTAGCTGGATAGTAGTTGGTTTTGCTTACTGCCACTGCCCTTACCTTTTGGTTAAAAGGTAGGAATTTGAAAGGATGTCCTGATGATAAGAAGGCATAAATTTAACTTTGAACACTCTCATGGGGAACTAGGAATACAAAACATCACCATCCATGAGAATTTATATTTCTGTTTGAAACCTAAGAGCCCCTTCTCCCATCACTGCAAGGCTAGATCTGAATTTTTGTTTAAAGAAAAATGCCTTACCAGGTGTTCAAAACTTCTTTAAAACCAGGTAAAGAAACAGATGTTGTGCTATAGTATTATTGGAAACAAAAGCAGTTCTCTCATTCCTTTTAACACCGTGGATCAGCAAAGAGGGAATTAAAGGTATTCTGGTTGTTATTTGGTTTTGTATCTCCCAAGAAATTTCATTAATTTAATGCTTTATTACATAATATTGCAGGAAAAAAACCCAAGGGTTTCTTTGGATTGTTCAACCATTCAGGTCTGGAAATCCAATTGAATTGCCTTTGAAGTCAAACTGAAGCATTGTAGAAGCAGACCCTACACAGAAGGCATCAGGTAGCAAGGCAGTTCTCCATTTTCTCAGGCGACAATTCAACATTGAAAATAGCATTATGTTAAAAATACAAGTAGTAAATTTGCCACTGTAATCTCTTCAGTATGGACTTTCCTTTCTGTGATTATGGTGGATAACTATTTAGGTCTCTTTCTGTACTATTCGGAAATTATCACTGTGCTGTGCTGGTGTAGTTTAACGAAGCTGTGACTGAAGGGCATAGTGTCCCTTGCTTAATTATTTCATAACAACTATAGAAATCTGACACTGGTGAATAACATTAGCATAAGGGAACAATCTTTACTTCAAAATGTATAGTAGAAAATGTCACAGATAAAGTGAACATTCCTATCTATGCAGGCAGAACTGACTTTCTTCGTCTGCATAAATATCACAGTTCCTTGGGAAACTGTCTTTTATTGATGTATCCAGAAATAGCCTTCCTAAACTTTTCTGTCAGAATGGTCTGATGTCAGATCTACAAAAGTTATAGTGCCTAAATTATAGGCTTGATTTACTTTTTGGATGCATGAATTCAAATATGTTCTTTGCAAATCCTAGCAATTTTGGTGTAATCAGAAGAGATTATATGCAATTTCAGTGTCACTAAAACTAACATCCACAAGCCTACAGAGCACAGACAAGACAGCATTCCATTCTGTAAGAATAATAGCCCACTGTCTGAAATAGATGCAAGATTCCGTAATATGTTGGGCTGTCCAGTGGTGCCTCAGGTAACATCACTTTTATGCATGCATATGCATGCAACTAAGGTTCAAAGTCTTCCTCACTTCGTTTCTTTCCATGTCTGATTTTCTGCCACTGACTAATCTCTTTCTGGTTATTCTTTCATCTTTGCTGGGAACCCAGTCAAGGAATCTGTTCAGATTGCATTCTTCTGAGACTTTCTATAAAAGAGTAACTTCAGTAGTGATGAACTATGATTAAATATTTAAAATATTTTATTTTAATGATGTGATTTTATAAACTTGCTTTGCAGTTACTGTTTTTTGCAGAAATTCTTAGTCTTTTTTCTATCTCAGTGTAAAAGGCTTCAAAGTGCCAAAGGAGGACGACAACAGGGTTTTTTTACCTCAAAATATTTGTGTGACCTGTGAAATGAACTTCTGGGTCTTTTGGTTTTCTTTGGCATTCTGAATTATTTTCTTGCACACAAATCTAAGACAGGTGAGTGTGCACTTTTTCATCTGGGTGTGTAGAATAGTTAGTACAAAAATGGCTGGAAGTATTACAATGGCTACAAGTATTACAAGGGAGTGGTGCTGGAGTTATTCCACTTGAGCAGAAGCACTTATTTGGTGAGATACATGTAAGGATGGGAATGTCTGGTACTGGTGTGGTAATAGGACTGAAATGTCAGGACTGAATAACCACATATATTTGGCTTTCTGTTACTGGGACACAGTCAGGACTTAGAGCTCTGGAGAAACCTAACACAGTTCCTGGCTGAGTATGGTACCATGACTTGGGGTAGACTATTATTCCTACTAGCTGCAGAGCAAAGAAAGGTGCATCTTTGCTCTACAGTCTTTGTAATGCTTTCTTTGGAGCACTTGTGCTCAGCAGATTTGTTTGTTTACAAAGTCGTATCATACTTAATGTTATGTAAAAGATTAAATGCATAAACCAGGTACAGTGTTTAAATATTTGTGGTTTAGGTCTTGATTCATCTGGTCAATGCTGCTGCCAAGAAGGGGAGGACATTGTGCTGCAGCACAGGTTTAGGATGTTCTGAACATTAAGTAATGAATTCACAAAATGATTAAAGAAATCAGTGGTGGTGAGGCAGTGAACACAATATAGTTGAATCACTTTTTTTCTTAAAAAAAAAAAGGGATTTTTTATCAGACTGGTTAACACTAAGTGCCAAGTTGGGAAGGTATTTGATAAAGTCACGTTAGACCTTCTGATGATGCCCATGGTGGTCTTCTGAGCTAAAACCTACCACTGCCTACTATTTAGGTTTTATTAGAAGAGCTGGGGAGGTATAGGACTGTTGCAAATGTATGCTTTTGTCACAGTCAACCAGTGTGGGTCAGAATCTGTAAAAAGATTACCTGTTTAATACAGGTGAAAAATGGAAGTTCTTGACCCTGAATGCCCTTTATGCTTGGAAAAATTTACAGAAAGAGTTGCAGTCTACTATTTAATTTGAGTATTTCAACATCTGTCACCTTTTTCCCGTTGTCAGTGACAAGGTATGGATGGCACATTTGGAATTACATGGAAGAAATGTCTGCAACATGTCCCTTCACCTCCTAGGGAAAAGCACCTGTTCAAGTCACTGCAAGAATGCTAGGAAAATTCCAATTGACAGTGATTTATCTTGTACAAGCATAGGCACTCTCAGGCCTTCACTGAATAGAGCAGCTGTAGAGTTGGGATGTGGTGCATTATGGCTGACCCTATGTTTCCACTTAGAAGGTGAAAGATTTTTCATATAAAGGCACAATATGTTCTGTATGTACCATAAATGGCAGTTTATGTTCCAAAATTACCTCCCTAGGGAAGACAGTTTAAGTACAAAGTGGAAAAACTGCATAGGACAAACAAAATTACCTGGAAAATATTTAAAATAAAAATTATAATTCTTCTCTGAACTCAGGAAGAAAAGGAGAATTTATGATCTTTGGAAGAAGGGGCAGGGCATTTAGGAAGACTACAAAGATATCATGAGGCTGTGCAGGGAGAAAATCAGAAGGGCTGAAGCCCAACTAGAACTTAATCTGGCTTCTGCCTTGAAAGACAGGAGAAAAAGTTTCTATAAATACATTAACAACAAAAGGAGGAGTAAGGAGAATCTCCAGCCTTTATTGGATGTATGGGACAGCCAGGTGATCGCGCCCAGTCAGCATGGGTTTATGAAAGGCTGGTCCTGCTTGACAAACCTGATCTCCTTCTACGACAAGGCGACCTACTTAGTGGATGAGGGAAAGGCTGTCATCTACCTAGACTTTAGTAAAGCTTTTGACATTGTTTCCCACAGCATTCTCCTGGAGAAACTGGCTACTCATGGCTTGGATGAGTGTTCTCTTTGCTGGGAAAAAAACTGGCTAGATGGCTGGGCCCAGAGTTGTGGTGGATGGAGTTAAATGTAGTCGGTGGCTGGTCACAAGTAGTGTTCCCCAGGGCTTGGTATTGGGGACAGTTCTGTTTAATATCTTTATCAATGATTTGGATGAAGGGGTTGAGTGCACCCTCTGTAAGTTTGCAGACAACACCAAGCTGGGTGGGAGTGTTGATCTGCCTGAGGGTAGGGACGCACTGCAGAGGGATCTGGACAGGCTGGGTCGATGGGCCAGGGCCAATTGTATGAGATTCAATAAGGCCAAGTAGCAGGTCCTGCACTTGGGTCACAACAACCCCATGCAGCACTCCAGGCTCTGGGAAGAGTGGCTGGAAAGCTACCAGGTGGAAAAGAACCTGGGGGTGTTGGTAAACAGCCATCTGAATATGAGCCAGCAGTGTGCCCAGGTGGCCAAGAAGGCCAATGGAATCCTGGCCTGTATTGGAAAAAGAGTGGCCAGGACTAGGGAAGTGATTGTCCCCCTGTACTCAGCTCTGGTGAGGCCACACCTTGACTACTGTGTTCAGTTTTAGGCCCCTCACTACAAGAAGGACATTGAGGTGCTGGAGTGTGTCCAGGGAAGGGCAATGAAGGTGGTGAAGGATCTGGAGCACAAGTCTGATGAGGACTGGCTGAGGGAACTGGGGCTGTTTAGCCTGGAGAAAAGGAGGCTGAGGGGAGACCTCATTACTTTATACAACTACCTGAAAGGAGGTTATAGTGAATTGGGAGTTGGTCTCTTCTCCCAAGTTACAAGCAATAGAACAAGAGGAAATGGCCTCAAGTTGTGCCATGGCAGCTTTAGATTGGATATTAGGAAAATTTTTTCACGGAAAGGGTTGTCAAGCAGTGGCACAGGCTAACCAGGGCAGTGGTTGAGTCACCATACCTGGAGGTATTTAAAAGATGTGTAGATGTGGTGCTTGTGGACATGCTTTAGTGGTGGACTTGGCAGTGTTAGGTTAACAGTTGGACTTGATTTTAAAGGTCTTTTCTAACCAAAACAATTCTATGATTCTGTATATTTCTAGCTCAGACAGTTATGAGATGCAGGCAAACCCAAGCACAAGTACAGGCTGGGCAGAGAATGGATAGAGAGCAGCTCTGAGGAGAAGGACTTGGGGATGTCTGCTGATGAAAAGCTCAACATGATCTGGCAATGTGCGCTCGCAGCCCAGTAGGCCAACTGTATCCTGGGCTGCGACAAAAGAAACATGGCCAGCAGGTCAAAGGAGGTGATTCTCTCCCTCTGCTCTCGTGAGACCCCACCTGGAGTACTGTGCCCCGTTCTGGGGCCCGCAACATAAGAAGGACATGGAACTGTTGGAGCAGGTCCAGAGGAGGGCCATGAAGATCAAAGGGCTGGAGCACCTCCCCAGTGGGGACAGGCTGAGAGAGTTGGGGTTGTTCAGCCTGGAGAACAGGAGGCTCTGGGGAGACCATATAGTGGCCTTCCAGTCCCTGAGGGGGCCTACAGGAATGAGGAGAAAAACTGGACTCCTCATGATTCAATGTGAATCAAACAGAAGCCATTTTATTTACTTTATCTGTCCCTTTTATACAATTTTTCTTTCCCTACACGTGGTCACGCATTATCTAATTGGTTAAAAGGCTCTAGGACGAGGCAAACATGCAGCTCAGTTCAGCTCCTGTTGGTTCTTTAAGTTCTTCTCACGCAGTGCCCAATTGGTCACTCTTATTTGCTTTTTCTGGTTACTCCTGCATTCCTTAGTGAAGCAGTCATTGCTCTTTCTTATTTTTTCTTTCTTTGATGTAGTTTCTAGAATGCGGCTATGTGCCTAGGCCAACATCCCATATGGCTGGTTCACTATGTGGCCATTCTCCTTTAAATACATTCCTACACAGGAAAGGTGAGGAGGGACTTTTTACAAGACCTTATAGTGATAGGATGAGGGGTAATGGCTTTAAACTGGAAGAGGGTAGATTTAGATTAGATATTAGGAAGAAATTCTTGACTGTGAGGATGGTGAGAGAGTGAAACAGATTGCCCAGGGAAGTTGTGGCTGCCCCCTCCCTGGCAGTGTTCAAGGCCAGGTTGGATGGGGCTTTGAGCAACCCGGTCTAGTGGGAGGTGTCCCTGTCCTTGGCAGGGGGGTTGGAACTAGCTGATCTTTGAGGTCCCTTCCAACCCAAACCACTCTATGATTCTGTCAGTGCAAATGGGCTACTAGTTGAAGAATGCAAGATAAAATGACTTCACTTTACCCATGGCTCAGACTTCTCAGTCTCCAGAAATCTTCCAAGTCCAATCTGGTAGATCAGGTGTTTCTTGTAATGGCTTCAAAGCAAGTGGTATTAGATTCCTTTAGAGTAGTCAGCCCCTGGGTCTGGGAATCTGCCTTACTGGATCACCTTACATGGTGAATGCCATATCAATACCAGTTCAGTGTTTTGCTGCCTATTCAGATGTGAAGTGTAACTTTCAGTGCTGTTTAATCCCCGCAAACAAAAAAAGGAACTTTTCCAGATCTGTCCTTACAGACCTGGTCTGTCTGTCGTATGCTTGTATGAAATACTGCAATGGTTATAATTGTGTGGGAAAACTGACATTGTCCTTGGAAATCTAAATGAACACACTTTCTAAAAGCTTCATACTGCCATTGAATACATGTATATTTTGCAAGACTTTTGGTGCAAATTCCCAAGTTTATGCCACATAGACTCAAATCCACTTGAAAAATTGATGGTGTTTACTGAGGAAATTGTGGTCCACAATAACTTTAAGTTCAGTTTCCTACTTTCATTTAGAATGTTCAAAAGATACTATCAGCTGAGCTCTAATAGTTTTATCTTTATTAAATTCTGTAAGAATCTGTAAAAAGAGGAGTCATTCAAACTATTTCCAATGAAAGTCTAGCTTATGATAAAACCTATAATCATGTAATTTGAGGTTCACCCAGCTTCTAAATGCTGTGAGCAATTCCTTTCCTATATTGCAAAACCTGCTGTCAAGATTGAAGAGGCTGCAGTGAAGAACTGTATAAGTGCTTAGGACTGTGAGGATATGAGTTATGAAGACGGATTAGACAGACTTCGCTACAGGCTGTAGTATATTAGACAGCATAGATAAATTGAGGTGAAGAGGACATCTCACAGTGGGGTGAAGTATACTGAAGGACTGCTATAGATTGATACCTCTCTGTGGTTTCAAACTAGTTGCTTCAAAAATGGGAGGTCGTATGCCGTTAAGTTGACAAGTAGGAAACTAGTAGGCCACTGAAGTGGAGCATTTGTGTTCAAATAATTGCATCAGCAATAAATAGAAATTGTTTCAAGAGTAAATTGGATTAAACAAATGGAAAAAGGTAAATAAATACACAGTTTCAGGTAAAGAAGGATGAAAGGACTGGGATAAAATAACCTAGATATAAACTGAATCTCTCATTTAGAAAGTACATTTTCATTCCCAGTAATTAAGAGAGATCTTCTTTCCACCTTGCCTTGCTGACCTTGTACGGTTTCTGTTCATATTTCAATCAATTTGGATGTGCTTTCTGCTGTTAAAACTTAGGGCTCCCCCAAGGTATGTAAAGTAACTCAAAAGGATGGTGGGTTAAAAAGATTTTTGAAGTATTTTTATTTTTAATTTACTACTATGTAGTAGTAGCACGTACACACATTTTATCCAAATTAAACTGTACCCTTTTGTCTGTTTACTAAGGTTACCTTATGTATCTGCAAGTAGAAGACTTCATCTTCCCCATTTGGTGCAGTACAGAATTTCAAATTATAGTTACTTGTAGAAAAAGCTGCTTCTATTATATTACAATAGTTTTTTCTGTATCCCACTTTGTTAAAACAAGCATTGAATCTTAACCTCCTGCTGTATTGATCTGTGTGCTTTCAAAAAGTTTGTCTCATCAGTAGTACTCATGGTGCAGACCTAAAAAGCAGCTGTTTCTTGATAATAAAGCACAATTTTGATTCCTCAGAGGTGTTCAGCTATAAGAATGTCTTATGCTTCTTGCTGTCACCTTGAGCTGCATTAGCAGGGTAGGACATACCTGTGATGTGACAACATGGAAGCTGGGAGGTGTCAGCAAGGAGTGTTCTTTGGTTCCTCCACTCCATGTGTGGTGGGTTATAATTCCTTGGCCAGCAGTTGTATGCCCACCCAGCCATGCACTCCCACCCCCTACTTAACAGGATGAGGGAGAAAATTAGATGAAAAAACTCATGGGTGGACATAGAGACTTTGCTTACCAGTTATTGTCATGGCCAAAAGAGACTTGACTTAAATTAATTTTCCTTAATTTATTGGCAACTAAAATAGATTTGGGTAGTGAAAAGCAAATACATACATTAAAACAACACCTGCCCCCTCCCTACCCCTTTCCAAGACTCAGTTTCACTACTTCACTCCTGACACCTCTACCCACATCCCCACCATGAGCAGTGCAGGGGGGACTGGGGACTGGGGAATTGCGGTCAGTCCGTAGCCTTGGTGTCTGCATGGATGTTTCCTCTCAGTTTTGTCTCACTCCTCACACTTCCATGTGGTGTTTTGCCCCTTCTTAAATACTTTTTCTCAGAGGTGCCACCATCTTGGCTGAGGGGCTCAGTTGTGCCCCGTGGTGGATCTGCTGGAGCTGACTGGAACCAGCTGTGTTTGGCATGGGGCAGCTCTAGTCTCTCCCAACAAAGGCCACCCTGCAGCCCCCCACCAGCACCTGGGCACCTGCACCAGCTGCCCTGAGATATATTAGATGTATTAGTCTTTCCATAGGATCACTGGAGGAAGAGAATGGCCCATCTGTTCCTAGCCTGTTGTGATCCAAAGGTTCACCAGCATTTTCATCTTCTGGATGTGCTACATGCTGATGTACATATGGCTCTGTTCCCACTGCCTTTGCTTTTGTAGAGGAAGCTTCAGAAGTATTTTTGAAAATTTTAGCTTTTTTCTTTTATGCAGTCTATTTCCTGAAACATGCCTAAATGAAGGAATTCTTTAGGATTCAACCATAGTTGAAATTTTGATGTAAATTAACCCAAAAATAAATCCTTTTCTCTGTCAAAACATTCTTTTTAAAAGTTAAATAATTCTTAAAGAGTGCAGTTTTGAATACTCATTAAAGAAAACATTGCTACTACTTTTCTTATTTTATTGGAGAGGTGACCCTAGTCAATCTGGCTTTCCGCCCCCCCCCCCCCCCCCCCCCCCAAAAAAAAAAATTAGTTGCTTAAGCACTGCCAGATATCTAATTAAGTTCCCAATTATTATAAATATTCTATCCTCAGATGGCTTCTTCTATTAGTAAATAGTTCTCACAAGGTCATTGGTTCCACCTGGCGTATAAAATTTTTTCCCTGTTCTTTGAAGCAATGATAGTAGGAAATCGAAGTAGTACACTGCGTTCTTGCAATTAAATTAAAAACACAGTCCAGTTAAGTATCTTGAATAAAACCATAGTGGTCATACTGCCCACATGATCATCTGAACAGTATTATAGTACTGGAGAATAATCCCACTGACTATTCGCCTATGACAAGTTTTATAGCCGGCGCAAAATCATGCCCAGAAAGGAAACTATATGGTTCCCTCCTTTAAGAATACAAACCTCAGAATACAGTAAAAACAAAGTAGGATTTTTGATATTGAAATTCTAAAGTCAAAGTTTGCCACTGGTCTTGTAACGCAACCTTCTTATCCTATCATATAATGTTAAGGTGGTATACCTGCCTTTTTCCCAGAAAGAAGCATTTAATTTCTTTTCTTTTGGCTAGGCCTGAAGTGCAAAGCACAGCAGCTGCAATCCAAAGATAGCAGAATTATGGGTGTGTGTTTTGCAAATGTGGAAAAAGAAGTTCAGCCCAAGATGTTTCTTTCCATTACTTTAGATCTTGCTACTCTAGTAACGGGAAGAGCCTCCCAGTTTCTCTCTTTTTTTTTTTTTTCTCCTAAAGTACATATATTCTGAATCAAATATAGAAACAGTCTCCACATGTCCAGCATTTCTCTCATGTACCTATCCTTTAATATAAATATCAGTTCCATTGTTTCATCTCTTGGTAGATTATTAACATTAACACTTGCATTTGCAACTCCTTCATGTCAATGGTTCATCACATTTCCAGAGTAGCCTTTTTCCTCCCACCAGTCTGAATGAAAAAAATCTCTGCTCTGGAAAAGTAATTTTTTTTTCTGTTTCTACAAGTGTATTCTCTCTGCTTATATATAGGATGCAATCTGAGACCAAAAAATGAATACATAAGGAACATAGGGCTGGAAAAAAAGTCACTAAATCGTTTGAGCAAATACGGAGAATATAGCTCAGGGGTACCTCTTTTGAAATATCATCATGCTTTTTAGCAGGGGGGATTTGAGAGATACTAAAAGTTGGTTTAGGAAAGATACTGCAAAGACAGTTTTCCAAATTATTTTTATGTGACTGTGAGAAATGATAGGCATTTTGCTGTAATACAGTATGGAAATTTATAACTACATCAATGTTGTATCTAGAAAAAAATACATACCCCTTCATCCGTACATGCCCACTAACAGTTTCTCAGATTGGTTGATATTTAGAGTTTTAAGTGGGGTCTGAATTTTCAAAGAAGGTGTGACTCAAACATATGGGTTGTATATGAAGCAGAATTCCCAAATTGTTGTTTGTCAAACATATACATTTAATACAAAAGTCAGGGGCCAAAATTTTCCAGGTTGGCTGCTTAACAACATGCCCTGCTTTTCAAAACTGTCTAATTTCAGCCCATCTTACTGTGGGCTGAAATGAAGCATTGGGATTTTTCTTCACTATTGCCTTTCCACTACAGTGTTTTTCAAATTGAATATATTTTGTATGAGGTGGGAGAAAGAGAGGACTGGTAAATCCACAGGTGATGTTGCCTCCTAAGTGTAGAAACTGAACTTCATTGAAAGCTGTGCTTCTGTGGCATTGAAAGAGAGGGCTGAGCCACACATCAGGCATACTGTTGTGCCAGGGAGGCTGGAGAGTGTCCCTTCCTTGGGCAACACTAAAGTAGGAGAAGATCAAGAGGATCTGTGTGAGTGCTGTGTCTCAGGTAACTTCCTTCTCCCTAGCTGAGATGTGAAGGACCCTTCCATTCTGTAAAACACCAGCTTTCCCTATGCCAGATATTTATTTACAGCCAAGCAAGTCCTACTGTCTCTGGGCTCTTTACAAGACTATATCAGGAGAGAAAAGTTACTCCAGACTTCCCTAGTGATTGAGAGTGAGTGAGTCTTGTCTATGGCTTGACTAGCACTTTGAGGTGCTTAATGACCAAGAAGAGAGATTGCGATGATGGAGTCCAAGGTAGGGGTACATTTTTTTAGCTGAATACAGTCTGTGGAATGAAATCAAATCTCTTTGTGAAAACTGACAATTTTTCCTCAAAGTGAGAAAACTAGACAGAATACATCTGAGCAATGATGAGAGCTGTAACTGCTAATGTTGCTTGGCACTGTACAGGTCTTCTGTACAACAGACTACATGCTGCATGTGTTGTTTCTTCTTCTACGAATTATACAGTTACGTGCATATTGAAGTTCTTTGCTCTTCAGTAATTCAGGCTTCTTTTTTGACTTTATTTGTTTTGAATGTGAGCATGATTTTGATTGTTCCCTGGTAAAGTACTGTGGTCAAAAAAACCCCACCAAAATGAACGAAACACAAACGACAAAGCACCTACAATACAGTTTCCTTTGCAAAGTCTAAACAGTCCCTGGATGAAAGGCAGAATTTAGGGTCCTGGTTTATAAATTGCTATAGGTAAAATAATAATACTTCATTCTCTGTTATCACATAGCAGGCACAAATCAGATAATGCAGCTAAGGTCTCCTTTCTGCAGCTTAAAGTGAGAGAAAACCAGAGATAAACTGGAATTAAAAAATCATTCTTAGTGGCAATACAAACTAGATAGGAACCTCCTACCAAGACGAATATAATTTCGTCTTCATTTCAAAGGCTCCTAAACTTGTAATCCATAGAAAAATTAAGCAACAGGTTTCATTTAAGCTGTTTTTAGAGTCTACAGGTGTATTTTGTTGATGGTAGCAACTGTTGATATGTCAAAGGTAATTTTTGATGGTGAGATATTGAAGGAAAGCACCAAATTGTATATATTATCACATTTGATGATGAGCAGCTGTAAGCACAAACTGACGTAAATTAAATGTGTCTCACATTTTTCTGCACCCTGGGGAAGTGCGGAACAAAGTCACGCAGTGATTACACTTCCACCAGCATGCTATTAACAACTCCAGATGGCAGCACTTTAACTGCAAAAATTTCCAGGTGTAATGAGAAGGCTAAAAATAACTAAACAGCAAGGCATGACCTAGTGACAGTCTAATTTGCAAAAGGAATGAAGAGACAAGAGGACTGTTTAGCTGAAGGCATGTGAGAGAAATGGCTTTAGCCATAAACAAATTCATGTGAAAATAATATTTTCTTAAGGAAGGACAAATGCACAATCTGTCTTTTCTTTCTATGTATTCCATAATGATGATGAAAGGTGTATGTTCATTCTTGTGTTAGCTTGTATGTATAATCTAGTAGGAAAACACTATGTTCCTTTCAAAAAAGATGAACCTTCTTCATTTAAGACTTACTGTCAACCTGATAGGAAAGCAAAGGAATTTGTGTGTGCCTTTCAGCAGACTTGTTCTCTGGTTGGTTGGTTGATTGTTTGGTTGATTAGTTAGTTTATTTGTTTTAAAGCGAGATACTGGAGTTTCATTATATGCATTAATAAGCAAGGATGTTTTCCTTTTTTACTCATTCCCCACAAAGTGCCTTGAGACTTCTTGAATAATTATCATACATTTAAGACTGAGTTTTACAGGATCATTTTATTTACTCTGTCACTTAAGTGCTAACAATTCTTGTATCTATAGGCATGAAGTGGATGGCGTTCTGTTGATTTTAAATGAAAGTAGTGGTTTCTATCAAATATATTTTGCATCATGTTCAGAAAAGTTTCCAAGCCTAAAACAGGTGAGCGTGCAGAGTGCTACCAATGCAGAAGTGAATGACAGATGTAAAAGCTCTTTCAGTGAGAAACTATTAGCATTTATATAAAGTTTAGGTAAATCAAACAGAAGTAAATGCTCCCCAGTTCTCCTTCACCAGTGGATGTGGCTGTATGGTGAAGAACTCCTTCTGAGGAAGCAGTATCTTGAAAACCTATTTTCTCTAATAGTCTGTAAGTTTCCAATCTGTTTTAGCACTAACATAAACACAGACTTAGGTGGACTGATTTCTTTTTACTGCAGCTGATAAAACTTGGGTGTCTTTAAATTGTCAGTGGTGACTTTATTAGTGTATTTCA
Source organism: Podargus strigoides (assembly GCA_028020825.1). NCBI lineage: Eukaryota > Metazoa > Chordata > Aves > Caprimulgiformes > Podargidae > Podargus > Podargus strigoides. The sequence continues at coordinate 3,607,008 of CM051641.1, read as the reverse complement.
GTTCAGAACTGTTCACTGTCTACAAGGGTCATACTTGCGTATTCTACTGGAAACAGTCTTGAATGTCTCTGGGAACAAACACAGAGAAAAGTTATCGTTACTGCAGGAACACTGAGCGTGGTTCAGAGAAATCTGGTTAAACCACATCCTGAAGGTACAGCCGGCTCCTGAGCTGTGTGTTGTAAATTGCCCCCAGTGTGCTTTAGCTGTGCTGCAGTCCTGTCTGCTGTGGATTTTGCCTTCATTTTACTTACACTTCCTGCTGTTGCTGTTATCCCTTCCTATAGCACGTGTCCCAGAAGGAGGATCTCCCTTCTCTCTCTCAGGACCAGACCTAAAAGTCATCATTTTCCCACCCCAAGCTGAAGGAATCAGTTCCTGCGGTACCCTGCTTACCCCTCTTGTGACCCCTAAACTAGATGACAGCGAGAAACGCATGCTTGTCATAAGATTGTTGATATGTCTCATGGTCAGTATCACTATATTGGTTGAGCGAAGGAAGAGAAACTTATGTTTATCAATAACCTGATGTGTGTGAGATATTAACTTTTTGAGACAATGGGAAACATTCATTGTAAAACATTCAAAAGAAGAGGTTAGCAGTTCATCTTCCTTGTACATGTCTAGATTGTGGCTTTCAAAATAGGCAGTCAGAAGAGATGTCATTCATGATACCACAGTTCCAAAAATAAGAAAAGGTTCATTAAAAATACAATTTTTTGTCCTGAACATTGGCATGGTAGAAAAGTGATGACTTCTGCTGATAAAACCATCTTATACAAAAAATCCAGTCTTGCAAGGCCTGTACATCCCCTTCCTGGGACACAAGGATGTAATGGACTCTCATTCATTTCTGTGTGAGCTAAGAAATCAGGAAAACCTTGGTAAATTAAGCTAAGTATCAGGCTTATGGGGCTTATAGTTCAGATTCAAGACATAAATCGGGCAAACACCAACACTTCGGCTGCTTATCCAAATTAACCCTTATACCTTCTGAAATTTGTTCATGGCTCATTTTCTCAATGCAGGAAGGGAAGTTAATGAGACACTTCCTTATATTAATCTCACTTCAAATTGGGATATGTGGCTAGCTAATATAATTTTAAAGATGCAAGAGTTCAAGCACACTGTGATGGGCAAATATTTATATATAATCGTATTGTTGTATTAAGGAGTTTATTATTCAAATATGTTCTGCCTTTTGGGATGTAATAATTTCTTAAATATCCAAAAGTGAAATCAAAAGTGATGACTTTTAAAGGTTCTTTCTGTGAATGAATGTTCCAATACCGGAAAAAAAATGTTATTTGGGATTTATTTGTTATAGAGAACCTGTGTCTTTATTGGATATTGCATATCTTCATCTCTGCAGAGGCATTTCTATTTGGAGTTCCAGACATGCCTGCCTTCCCTTTCACAGCCACAAGCCTAAATATAGGAAGATGTTATCATTTTTCATTTAGAAATTAGTATTCTAGTCCCTCTGCAGTGCATATAAAATGCTGTTATGCTGGAGTTTCACTAAAGTAGAAATGATTGTACCAAGGGGAAAATTTCTCTCAATCAGGTTTGAAGTGCATGCCTCAGGGATGGGGGCATCATCTTCCTTTCTTGCACACAGTCGCTCTTCTTATATCAACACCAATTATGAGGTAAGGTTCAAAGCCTGCCTGTGAATTTGTTCATATTCAAGCCTGCTGAGAACAACCTGTCCCTTCCTCTCAGCTGACTCCTCTCACACTAGAACTCCCTTTCCTTTTCATATCTATGTAAAATATACAGAAACTATCTCTTTTGGACAAAGACTTTGAAAAGACACAAGTTCTGGTTAGTTCTGAATATCCTTTTGAAGTATTCCTCTGAAAACAGCCTTCTGTGCCTTTTCAATTAGCTATAGATTCTTTGGAGTTTGTGTACCACCATGCAAAATTTTGGATGGGGAACACTGGTTTGTTACATAATGTGCATAAGAATCGGGGAAAAGCTCTCACATGCAATAACCTCTGTCTCTCTAGGAGAAGTGACTGTGGATTAAAAATTTGCTCTGTTATCTAAGTGAGAACTAACATTGCTGGAACTATCTTAACCTTTAATTTTAGTTTCCTGTCCTCTCTAATAAGAGTGTATAGGAAGATGCCTGCATTTAGGACCTTTTTGATTCAATTAATTTTAATTTACAAACGATGATGTGCAGCAGGTACATTGAAGATAAATATGGCAGATTGTCGATACGATTTCTTGCTGTACACTGGTAATCTTCTGTTTCTGCAGGAAACAAAATAAGTTTGTCCCTGTTGCAGCATTCTCCATCAGCGGATTTGTGTCGAAATGCCCTCAGTTATCTCAGTTGCTCTTCTGTGCTGCTTTGCCTTGAGTTCATCCTATTAGGAAATTCCTGGTAACATTCTGGGATAAAGGCAATCCTACGTTCATTAACAGCTGCCTAATTTTGTGCAGGTAGTTGCATATTGCTGTGAAACTGCGATTGTGCATCTTCCTGTTGGATATCAGTAGGAGAGAGGTCTGTGGAAGACCATCATGGTGTACTGCTATCATGTAGTTAGGCGTATGTATATAAAAAATTGGGTGCTTACCTGTGGAAAACTTTTTTGCAAAATTCATCCAGATCTTTAGCAATCAGAAAAGATTATTGCTTTATTTCTAATTTAGTGGCTTTAATAGAAAATGAGTGTAACAAATCAAATCAAACTGTAAAAGTGCTGTCCTACTCCACTTCTCATTTCTGTACTGGTATTGATCTACATTATTCTATACCTTCCAGTGTTTGGCAGAATCACAAGGTGACACACCTATCTGACAAAATGTGCCCACAGCTTTACGGTTTAGTTTATTTTAGGAAAAAAACCCCAACCCTGAATGGTCTGAAATTCCATCAGGCTTAAAAGGAAAACATGTTAAGTTACTAGAAGGTTGAGAGGGAGAGTGAATTGAATGGAGTTCAGCTGGTTTCAAAAGTGGGCTAGACTTTTTGGACTTCTAACACCAGAATAAAAATTTCACTGAGGAATGGGAGAATAACTTCCCCCTTTCAGCTGCATGTAAACTATCTTACTGCACATGAGGAGAGACATTGCTTCCCTTGCTTGACACCCTTGCTGTGTTAGATTTCATGCTTCCAAACATGATTTCAAAGGACTTGAGAATAGAGGATATGTTCAAGATCCAGTAGGTGTCTTGCTGAAAAAATGAATGCAAAATTAGCAGTAAGGTTCCCTAAAGCATCAGTGTTTTTCTGATTTTCCTGTATTTTTCTTTTTTACTCCTTCTTTGAAAGTCCAAACTCCGTAGTTTCTTCAGAATCCACCCAGCTGGATAATATTCAGTCTTGTGATGGAGCCAACCTGCTCTACATTTGGACTTAATAATGATCCACAAACTAGGAAATAGCAATTATATTCAAGCTGAAAACTGAAAATCTTGTATTACTTGAGGTTTCAATGCAATATATTCAAATGATTCAAATATTACATAACAAAAATTTGAGGATATATTAGTATGTAGAAACTACAAACAGTACAAAGATACAAATTCAATGTGATAAATCTCAAAACTGTTCATTGAAAACATGTTGCAACCATAACGTAGTATACTTAAAGACATTATTTCTCTGAGGAAAGCAGCAGCTGTCCTCTATTCAGGGTAAAAATAGCATTTTTAAAATTTCTATGAAATATTTGACATGCAGATTCTTTCTCATGCTCTTCATTGCATGAATTTATGACTGGGCTTTTTGGTTTAATTTTTCTCCTTACCACAGTGAGTATATAAATGTACCAATGAATGTATTAATACAAAACACTAAAATACTTAAAAATTCTTTAAAAATACTCTTCCAGCTCCATTTTTGACATTTTTTTCCCCTTACCTACTAAGATGCAGAACAATTTCTATGATTGTCTAGTTCCACTAGGCATAGCAAATCGTTTTCATTTCTCATTATGGTTAAGGCAGTTTAAGAATTCTCATCTTACTCTGCCTCTTACTTCACTATTAATTCATTTTACATGGGGCCTGGGAAGGTAATGGAAGGGAAATACCAGACTGGAATTCAGACAAAAGTGATTGCTAAGCTTACGCTGCCGCTGAATAACAAGGGATCTCAATAGATTTCACGTATATATATATTTTTTTAAAAGAGGATAAAAATAAAAACAGAATATTGATTTTTACTTTTTTCATATACACGGTAAAATAGAGCCATTTATCTGCAAAAGTGGATTTTCACAGTTTCAGTTAAATGCCGCCTTCTTATAAGCAAGAATAGTACGGTTTTGTCTTTGTACTGTACAACAAAATCCTGCAGTGTAAGAACTCTCAGAGGTTTCGAGACACTCCAGTGCTTGGAGTTCAAGCTGAAAGAGAGTTTTCACAAACTACTGATGAAGAAAAGAGTAGCACTACCGTTACTCCAGAAAGCATTTAGGCTATCAGAATGCAATTGCTTAATGTGGTTTTTCAGGAGATATTTTCACGGTTTAAATTTCCCTTTATTCTCCAGGTGAAAACCAAATGACTAGAAATTATATCTTTCTTAGAGAGCATTTTCTCTGAAAAATTAATTTGGATGACCAATGTTGAGTTGGCCTTGTTGGGGAGAATAACACCTTGCAAATTACCACCTTGGGTATAAATAATCCTCAGACTTTAGTCCATTCCATGGCCAAGTGCACTCAATTTAATGCAGTGCAATATCACATTTGGGATAAGGGGATTTGTGCTAGAACTGAATAAAGACAGGAGGAGGGTGTCAGGAAATCTCTTTGGTCTACTACTGTGATGTTGTTGGTTTTTTTTTCCTGTGGAAAAAAAAATAGTGGTAATGGACTGCCTTTAGGAGTGCACCTCTTTGGATCAAGAGTTGCCTTTTGAAATACGTCCCCATTTACTGATCACTGATTCATATTACTGCACTATGTTACAGTACACAGACTAGGTTCCCTTTAGATAAAACTCAATAAAACTCAATAAAAGGTGGGCTCCAGGTGCGTGCTTAATGCATGTCAGCCACAAATGAACATTCAGTTCCTGGTACCAGCCTATATTTAGTTTGAAATAAAATCCCTGAACACATATAGTCGAGGCATCAGGTCCTCAGCACCATCTGTTTGTTTCTGTAGATCCACTGCTGTTGCATTGCGCTGCTTACTATGGTGGACATTTTAATAATTTGCAGGAGAACGAAGTCTGCGCAATTGAAACACCTTCACATGTCATGAGGAAACTGAGTTAAAAAGTAAACTTTGCAGTCCTGAAGAGACCAAGCCAGAGCCAGAACTGAATCTTTGCCAGGCAGCACCTACTACCTACAGGGATTCATCACTGGAAGTGTTCAAGGTCAGGTTGGATGGGGCTTTGATCTAGTGAAAGATGTTCCTGCCCATGGCAGGGGGGTTGGACTAGGTGGTCTTCAAAGGTTCCTCCCAACCCAAATCATTCTGTGATTCCCTGTTTCTATGATCTTGGTTGGGAAGCAAAGAGGGAAAGCCCTGGCAAGCTGAGCTTTGCTGCCATGCTGTCAGCGAAAGGATATTCCTGGAGGTTTTAGGAGTGCTGCTCTTAAGAGGATCTCCTGTGCCTTTCCACCCACCCTTCCCCAGCAGTAGCTGCTTTCCTACATGTATCTTCCTCAGACTCAACAGCCAGCCTACAAGGCCATGTGTTTTGCTGGCTGAGGCAATCTGCTGCCTCAGATACATTAGACACCAGAAACACTGTTCTCCTGCCTAGAGCTGGCCCTGTCATCGGCGCTGTAGTTAGAAAGTTAGTCTGTGCAAAAGAGAAAACATTAAATCAGCCTTACTCAGTACCAGCACTCTTTGAAACAGCGCAGATGTTCACCAACAAATCTTATTTGGAGATATGCTTCGGGTCAGTTAGCATCAAAGCAGCAACCTCTCAACTGTGGAGAAAGCTAGATTATGCTTTACTATCTAATCCTTGGCCTAAAGCTACATAAATAATCTCCCAAATTTGCAGGGCCCTGAGGGCACCGCAGGGCTTGCCCATGCCTGCTCAGACACTCGCGGCTCCCCCAACCCTGCCCACAGCCCAGGACCCCATGTCATCTGCCCAGGGCGATCAGGTCCTGCCCCAGGGACACCACAGCAGGGCTGATTTCCAGGTCCCCACAGCTCTACCCAGCCATGGACTGAGCTCTCCCACAAGTAAATATTGAGCTACTGTCAGATTTCATTGTGTTCCATAAAGAAACAAAGGCAAATGCCTTGGGCCTACTTGTATTATAGGGAAGGAAATTAAATTCTTCAAGTGGGATGAACTCAGAGGTGGCTCAAAGTTTTGCTTAGAAAACCAAAACAACCAAACAAAAAAGGCAAAGCCTCTCTCCCCACCACCAAAAGATCATCCCCTAATATTTGGCAGGCTTTGGGTAGAGGTGTTAAGGGGTGTCTCCAAACAAGGTGAAGATCATGCAGCTTTCATAGCTGGTGGGTGCTCAAAGCTTGTGGTTCTTCTGACCTGCCAGGCTGCTGTATCTGGGCCTGGATGGTGCCCATGCCATCTTGTCTTGAATGTGTTGGGAGTAGTTTTCCAGCACAAATGCAAGCAATGTAGAAACTAAGGTCAGTGCTTTTCCTCCATATGTCTAGTGGTTGCTTTTTCATTGTCTACCTATTAATGTCCACTGGATTTTGGTTTCAGCCTGATGTTTCCTCCTTTATACTGCTGTGTTTTCCAAAGATCTCAATATCAGTTTATAATTTTTTTTTTCCTGAACAAATCTGACCGAGAGCCACCACATGTCAGGACATCTCCAAGGCAGGACAGTGATTTTTCTAGGGTGGTCAGTAAAGACTCCAGAGATTTTGCTCTCTCCGTGAGGCTCTGCCTTGCATTTCTGGTGATCTGGCCATTGAGAAATACCAAAACAAGGACTCGCCCTTCTTTGTGTTTTTTTTTTAGCAGATTGTGGCATGATATCAGTTGAGTACTGCATCTCCATAGTGAGATGTTTCTAGGGATGTGTTT